>JANKKI010000185.1:1565000-2765000 GCA_025175665.1 Cinchona pubescens | reverse complement strand
TAGCCCAACTTTTCCTTTCATTTCCTCCCACATATAGAAGGAAATTTTTTAAAAAATTTTATCCCTCCATCTCCCTCTTTTTCTCTTTTTTTTTTTTCCTCCATTTAAAACTCCCAAATAAAAGAAAAAATCTAACTTTTTCTTCCTTTCTCTTCTCTTCCTTCCATTTCCTTCCATCGAAACTCACCCTAAGTATTTTCCTATACACTATAATAGATTTTTCCAACTAAGGATTTGTGAGTTATGGTTTAACTACAAATCATAGGTAATTAGGGATGTGGATGAAGTTACAAAATTTTACCATGAGAAACTCGAAAGATTTTTCCTTTTAACCATAATCACTTTTACAATCATTATTATTAATATTCATATAGGAAAATAATACAAATACTTCCCTTTAATACGAAGTGTTTCTATATATATATTGTGTAGAGGAAGAATGTTTAGTTAAGACTTAAGACATAACCAAAACTAAAAGTATTGCAAATGGAGCTGTAAATTCAGAATATTTGTTGTTGCATTAATTGTTTATTAGAAATTGAAAAATTAAAGAAAATAGAAATTCACGTAGCTAATAAGAAATCATATAGAAAGCTGGCTTTGTACTACTTGTTTTCTTGTTTGTGTAAATGTCAACAAAGTCCGGTTATTCTAAAGGGCCTACAAATCTTCCAAAAAATCGTAATATGAAGGCAAAACCCCACTTGGACTTGTATTGGTTTGGTGTATTCAACCGGAATTATAGGCATATACTGATTTGGAATGTGATCAAACAAAACCTACTAGATTAGGTGAATTAAGTTGCACAACCACAAAACAAACCACCCCTAAATTCTCCTAAAAATATGGAATAGAGAAATATTTGAGACTATCATATCCCATTTCATACTCACTAGTCAAAAAGATACACCCTATGGGTGGAATTGTACTTGGTTAGAAACTCTGCGCTTTTGATAGTCGGATTGACAAGAAAATAAGAAGATCCCATACTTTATTATCAATCCAATGGTCAGCAAATACAGAATCCCAACTTCTCCCATATTTTGTTGTCAAATCTAATAGTCAGCAAATGGGGCTCCGCATTGCAAAATATTTTTCCTATGGGTGTGTAGTTAAAAAGAAAAAATACACAATTTTTTTTAAGAAAAAGGAAGATAGTGGAAATAATAAAAAATTATTCCAAAATTTAAAAGAATAATATAGGTAGTATTGAGGGAAGAAAATTATGGATAGTTATAAAGGTATAACTGGCATTTAAAAGATGATACACACTAAAATTCATGTTTATATTTTATATATAATATAGATATTAATATTATATCAATTTGATTGATAATATCTCATGCCTAAAGTTAATTTGTAAATCGCCTACAATAATCTAGACATAAATGATAGACTCATTGGTATTTTAATCATGTTAATGGATAGGTGATTTGGGATATACTGAATTACGTTACAATTACAAGCATAACATGTTTAGATATAAATATTACTCAGTCATAGACCATAAATATGGTACTTAATAGGGGCTAATAAATTGAAAATCAATTTTTTGTCAATGCCTAAATCCATGACTTAGTGGGAAATATCCAACTAGTAGTATTTACTCTCTTTTTTTTTTTTTTTTTCTATTGACATGAAAATTTTGTTTAGCCCCTCAAAGATCGAACATCTTTTTGAAATAAAACTAATGTTCAAATATCATTATTTATTTGTTGTTTCTAGTTACTCGAACTATCTATAAAAATGTCACTGAAAATGCACCAGTCACATGTCCTAACTCTAAAGTCTGTTTGGATAGATTTTTTTTATTATTCTCTAAATAATATTTTATGAATATTAGACATAATATTTTTTAATCAGATTTCTATATATCTTCCATATATCATACCTCTATAAAGTAATTCTAATATTATTCTAATAATTTTAAGAATAATATTCTAAATAATAATTATTCATACAGAGTATATCACAAAAAAAAAAAAAATCCCTTATTCTTTCTTTTATAGAAAGAAAAAATCAACAAAACATTGATGATAGCTGAGCAAGCTAAGCCAAGCCAAACAAAAGCCAAAGCTAATAGTAAAACGAAAAAGGTGATGAATAGGAGGGCGGGGGGGTACAAGAAGAGGGACCAGCTAGAAGAGAGACAGTGGAGAGTGGAGTTCACGTGGGAATAGTATAAATGATTGAGGAAAGCGTACAAGTAAAAATCTCCTATTTTTGTTTTTGTTTTTTTCTCATGTTCTCAGTTCTCATCCCAGAACTGTCACGTGGACCAAACATGTCTTGCTGGAAGACACGTGGTCTCAGATACCTATGCATCTCACAAAAAAATAGTAGTACTAGTATTAATTTAATATTAAAAACAACGTAATTTATTTTAATAATTAATCATATTAATTGAAGAAAAAGACTGTTCTACACCCCCTGAAGCCGTGCGTGTCATCTTGTCGCTTCGTTGCCCGACACGAACCCTCTCTACAATCATTTGAACTCCTCTTCGCTGTTCATTCCACTCCATTTCTCCCACTGGACTTGCGGCATCTTTATTCACCCTCTTTGCCCACTCTCATCCCCTTGTCGGTACCTTAAAAAATTCTTGGTTTTATAATTATTTACTGAAATATTGAAAGTGTCATATTTATTATTTTCTGTATTTGTAATATTTGTCTGTTTAATAAATCAAAATATAATTATTTTTTATTTTTTAATAAATAACTATCGCACGCTATTTGAATTTTAAAGTTTTTAGTGTAAAATTAAAAATATATAGTATTAGGATATACATACATATATGCCTAACACATATGCATATACTTATATATATGTATATAGTATTAGGTGAAATAAAAAGGCAAAACACATATGCATATACATATATATATTGATTCGGAACATCAAATTACCAAGATTTTCATGTTAGATTAAAATATATGAAATCATATTTGACGAGCGACTGAAGTAATTAAGAGATTCTTATATGGATAGAATTTATTACAATAATTGCATAGATCATGGGCATAGCCACGATGAGGTTGGGAGGGGAAGGGCCACTTGCAGCTTCTCAATTTTGGAATTTAATAGAAGGGAAAATCGCTAAAATAGTTCCTCAACTTTTGTACTTTAGCCATAATAGTCTCTCAACTTTTTTTTTAGCTAGAATAGTCCTTCAACTTTTTTTTTAACTAGAATAGTCCTTTAACTTTTATTTTTTAGCCAAAAAAGTCCTTTTATAGTGTAGTCACCATAAATTTTTTTTTTTTATTTATAAATTTCAGATTAAAGGCCTATCTTGGCTAAAAAATAAGAATTGGAGGACCATTCTGGCTACAAAAAAAATTGAGGGACTATTTTGGCTAAAGTACAAAAGTTGAGGGACTATTTCAGCGATTTTCCCTTAATAGAATAGATATGGAAAATTTTTAAAACTCATTAATTTTACCTTATGCATGCACCTGTTTAAATTTGTCATTTTTTCTTTTTCTTCACATTGCACCTTTAAAAATTTTAATTTCTCTAAGTATACTATAATTAAAAATGATGGCATGTTCAAAATTAAAAATAAATGTCACTTGAAACATAAAAATTTAAAATAACTTTGAGGTTTAGTTAACAAATTGAGCATATAAGTTTTATTTTAAACTTTTTTCAACTACATATTGTATAAAAATTGAACACTATGCTAATCTTCAACTATAAAATCGTCTATTCTATTGTTTTTTAATTTGTAAAAAGTTAGGTTAACTACCATCCGACCATATAATTAAATGTAAAATAACTCATTATACAAAAATAATTAGTCTTACACTAATGATTGCTTAGCAGTCTTTACTCTTTACAGTCGTTGCACCCTCTAACTTCAAGATCCTAGCCCTGTCTCTGCCCCTTCCCCTACCCTTGCCTTTGTCCCTGCCCCTACTATGGATCCTTTGTCCGTATAACAGGCCACATCACCCCACATTATCTATATGGATTATCTATATGGATAATGTAATCTTTAAGAACTATTAAATTCATAAGACTTTGTTATAGATTCCGTCTATACAAAACTTTTCCAAAATAACTAGCCTAACATTATTATTGGAAAGGATTTTCTTTTAACGTAAGTGTCGAAGTCAAACATTTTAGAGACTTGATTTCTAGACTCTACACATGTATTTTTAGATTTCAAATTTTATTTTTATATATATAGTAGCATTTATATTTGATAGTGTAGAAAAAAATTTATATCGACAGTATGTAAAAGATTAACACATATTTATATATTCGTTGATAGTAGTTTCGATGTATTTCTATATGCATAACAAATGGTTGTAGGTCTTGCAAACATAAATTATTGACACTAGAAAGGGTTTATCTAAAGAAAAGGTTGAAAAAAGTCATTTTAGTACGCGTTTGCTTCTTTTCTACCTTTGAATAATAATGAAAAAGAACCTTCAACACTACTTGATTATTAATTTCACATATCAAATATATAGGTGTGAATGGACGGGGCATAATCATTTACAAAATCATAAATTTAAAATTATTTATCAAAATAAATTTATATAACAAAATTACATTAAATAACCGAATCTTAATTTTGAATATTTGATCAAATTTGATTTAATCTTTTACGGATCTAATAAAATATCAATAATATTATTATTTTATTACTTTGTATAAACGCTATATATAGAGAGACACTCAACTATATGATCTCATTTTGCCATAGCAATCTCTTCTAGTTGCAATATGAAAAGCCACTTAACTATTAAACTAAAAACAGAAAAATATACAAGTTTTAGATAACCTCATGACTCGTACATTTTCTGAAGACGGCAGAGGGATGGGGAGGAGGTGGAGATTAGGGCGGAGATGCATGCGTAATTGGTGAATGATAAACGTGACCCTTGCCAAAATAAGCATGGCTTATGACGTTTTTTCAAGATTCTTGTAAGCTGGGACCTTATTTGAGAAGGCTGGTTTTGCCGTGCATGACGCCACTATATTGGTGTGGTGGTTGGGAGCTTTATATCAAAGCCGCATTTCGCATGCAATTAGTCGATGCATACATGGCTTTATTGAAATAGTAGTATGATTACAGATAATGTTATTTTTGAAATTACAGACACTAATTATAATTTTATCTAAAAAAATTTATTGTAGCATTTGAGTGTATAAAAATTAAGAATGTGATCATACTTAAAATTTAGAAATAAGAGATAAACATTAATAAAAATTTATAATTTGTTGCAAAGTTAGAAACTGCAATCTCCCTATTTTCCTTATTGAATATATATATAACCAATGAGGCCACCACGAGTAAATAAAATGCCTTAATTATAAAGTCATCAAAGAGTGGGGTGAGCTAATCATTAGTGTTCGTATGTTCATTTGCAAAGTGAATTGTTTAATTAATGAAGAACCATTATTAGTTATTTGGTAATACTATATAAGAACAATATTACTAGATCTGATTTAGAAGCATGCACTTATGTCTGTTTATCATTAATATAAGACGGGTGAGTGATGACCCATTACCTTCCTCTCATCATTAATAGATAATTAGGGCATCTTTCCTTTTTTTTTTAGGGCAAGTCATCGATACATATTACACTGGTTTACGTTGATATTTACAGATCAATCACTAATTAATTGATTGAAGGCAACGAGAATTTAATTTTAAATTTTTAATAATTTGATTACCTTGCATATCGTTTGAGCGAACCCGTTGTCTTCCACTTCTTGTAATTCCATGCATTCTGTTTCTAGTCGAGCAAAAAGATTAAAAAAAAAAATTAAAAAAAAAAGAGAAAAACTTTCCTTGTGAAATCAAATTGTTCTATTGAATGTGGTAAAAAATTTTACAATGGCCAAAGATTCCTCTTGTAATTAAATGCTAGGATCAATATATGATACAAACTTTTTAATATTGTGGCCTAAAGTTAGAGGTTTCGAATTGTGCACCAAATATGGTACATTATCTGATACTTGAAAATAAAGGAAGAGATTCTGAATTCGACAACCAATTGGATATAAGATTAACAATTTTTTATTTGGAGGTATAGGACTAACATTATTATGATTGTACCAACTTGCTTTTCTTTTATTAGTAAATCATCCCAACTCACTTTACCCATTTTCTTGCTTTAAGAATGTTACATGAAGGATTTATAATATCATAGTATGGCCAGCAAAGCTAAAGGAAATAAATCATATCATTAGAAAGTAATTTTCATCTTGACAAAAGGGTGTAGAATCCCCTAACTTTGCTTCAATAATTAAACCACAAAGAATGGTTTTCCTGTTTGTGCTTTCTCCTATACTGAATCCATATGAAATGGAATTTCTTCTTCTTCTTCTTCTTCTTTTTTTTTTAAAAAAAAATTGTTTATATTTATTATATCAAGAGAGCTATTCAGCAACTACATCGAGTATTGACTCTGAGTAGCAAACTTGAATACCTAAACGAAAAATACTACTTAATTTTTATAAATATATTTATATAAAGTGACAAAGTACTAAAACATTGGCTTGTGATTACTATCAAAAAAAAAAAATTAAATGAAATCAGACAAAATATCTAAAATCATAACTTAGTGATTTAAGATGATTTACTCACTTATATTGGTATTAACAAGTAGTTTTAAATTTATCATTTTGTAAATAAGTTTTCTTAAATTTTATCAAGACATTTGCTCTTTTGCAATTACGAATATTTGAAAGGATAAAAGCCATAAAGATAAAGGGAAAAAGAAATCATAAAGATTGACCGTTATGGCAATTTATCCTAATTAAAAGGTTGGATGTGTGTGAAATCACCGTGCTAATCAATTCCAACATCTACTTGTGCAGATGATTATCAAATTTCGGAACTACGAGGTCCACGGTATTCATTAGTTATGGCAAAAAGAAGATGGTTATACATGTGGTTTGCTAAATTGTGTCAACTACAATGAAAAGACAAGTCTTTTATGACTACTGTTTTACATTTATGTGACAAAACATTTCTTGGCCAATCGACAACTACGCATACCTAATATTTTCACTCAAATTAATGTCTCCTTACCTTGCAATTTGCTGTGTTTCATATAACAAGACTTAGCAAAGGGATATCATTATAACAGTTTTTGTCCTCATTATTTGAGGAAATTACCTACATTTTGGAATCAATTTATCACTTTGTCCTAGTCATTTTCCTCCCCAACACCCCACTACGCCCATTCCCCTCCTTGACAATATGCATACCTACTTAGGTACAAGTGATACAATTATGCAAAATAAAATTGTAGTTAATGGTAGTATGAATGAAAATCCTCCAGTATTACACTAAAAAATACGAAATTGAGCAAATGGGTATCTTGTTTTTTTTTCTTTTTATGTGCTACAATTATAAGTGAATTTTGAAAGTTTATTGTCGTGCTTGAGCCACTAGAATTATGAACTATAGTTGATCGGATAAAATTTTTTTAATTGGTAATTGTCGCTCAAACTTCACGATAACAATTAAAAAGATAAGTCACAAAATAATATATAATTTATTCCAAAAAAGACTTTAGTTATGAGGTATTATTTTTCTTTTTCAGTACTTTTATAAAATAGAAAGTAAAATCCAAGACTCTATAACTTTCTTTTAAACTTAAACTGAACTAATACAATAACCTCTTTTTTTCTTTTCTTTTTTTTCAAACTAACACTTTCACCGACCCTCTAGTGATTCGAATTTATGACCAATTTAATACAATAATCTCTTGTTGTTTTTTAGTTATAACTAAATTTTAACTCTTTATACTTGTAAAATAAATGGAAAAATTTTATACAACAGGAATAGACAAACAAAGAGAGAGTTATAATTATCTTATGAGAACATTTAGATGTAAATTCAATTTCACTCTGCATAACAAATTTATATTTTATAGAATATGTGGTAAAACTCCATATATTGAAAAGGTTCTTCCAAGTTACACTTAGTGTGATGGTGCAATTCTTTTAATTCATTATTTACAATTCCTTGCTAGTAGAACTAGTTTACTTAAATTTGCTATCCCCTCATAAATAACAGAAATATTGGGTCCTCAGACAATTCCCAAAATTTGCAATTATTGAACCATTTTAGGCTGTGACCAACGAGGATTATAAGTAGCCAATTAGAATATAGCCAAATCATAACTATTATTGTAAAAGATGACCAAATAAAGAAGAACCATTAATTATTAAAGTAAACTAGAACACAGTCAACATAAATTCTAAAATATCATAATCATAGTACAGAATAATCCAACTCCTTTAACCAAGTGCTCCAACTCATTCCAAGATCCTAGATGATTAAATTAGATTTTTTCATTATTGGTATTATTTTTAGGCGCGTGTGACTCAAGAATTATGACTGCTATAATAATAAGAAGAAAAAAAAAACTTAAATAGATTCCGTTTTATTTATATTTATTAATATTATTTATTTGATAAAATTTAATTAATATCACACGATTTATATTAAGTAATACTTCATAAATTGAATGTATAAATATTTATTATTAATTAATAATGAGATTTATTATTTTACTAGTAAATTATTATTAATTGAAAAATGATGATTGGTGTGGGTGTTGTGGTCCGATTAGATGTCGGGTGATGATCCAGTGTCCCCACGGGTGCGTGATAGCTGTCCCACGTGTTCCCCCTACTCCAATTATGGATCTGTTTTCGCGTCCCGACAACATCCGGGGTCCGTACGAGGCTCCAGCCCATGTGATTCGCACGTGAACTCTGGCCCCCTTATTATGCGGTCTACTCTTTCGCTTTCATTTTTTTCAATCTCTTTAAAATGATAAAGATAGTAGTGGTATTCTTTGACACATTTTTTATTTTTTGTTTTAGAATATATATAAGATGATGTGATGGTCACAAATTGTCTGCTTCTGTTTTTTCTGTATTGCAGTTTGTGAAATTATTCAAGAAATTAAATTCATAAATCTAGATTTAATTATGGTAAGCAATTTTATTTTTTTTGTTTTCTTGTGTCTTATACTAGCTAGGAATAGCTTTAGAGTGTCAAATAATCTTGAAGAGTTTTTTTTTTTTTAAAGTATTTTACAAGATAATTCTGTATTATCGTCAATATCATATTATTGATTTTAAAATTCATTGTTAGATATTTATTGAGTGCAGTAGCAATCCTTATCAATGTTGAATAATGTGACAATAATGTGCATGATCTTTTATGTATTATTCTTGAAATACATTATCTTTATTATTAGCATTAATTTACATAGGGAAAGGTCGGAACTAAGAAATGGAAGGGATAGGAGAAAGAAGAAAATGATAGTCGAATTCTCGTATTAAAGTATGGGGAAAATCGCTGAAATAGTCCCTCAACTTTTGTACTTTAGCCAGAATAGTCCCTCAACTTTTTTTATAGTCAAAATGGTCCTCCAACTTTTATTTTTTAGTCAAAATAGTCCTTTCATGTGAAATTTATAAAAAAAAAAAAAAATTATGGTGACTACACTATAAAAGGACTTTTTTGGATATCTAGAAAAATAAAAGTGTAGAAGCCCTTTCTGGCTAAATTTCAAGTTAAAGGACTATTCTGGCTAAAAAAAAGAAGTTAAAGGACTATTCTGGCTAAAAATAAAGTTGAGGGACTATTTTGGCTAAAGTGCAAAAATTGAGGGACTATTTTGGCGATTTTCCCTTAAAGTATGTGCTAATTAAAGATCCTTAATCACCGAATTTTTTTTTTTTTTTTTTTTGGCATCCTAATGTGAGACACTTTTTAGTAAAAGAGCAGAAGAAATATTTGAATAGCATCTTGTAATTTGGTAAAATTTCGGTAAAATCTTTTGTGTTCTTTGAAATTAAAATATTATGTAAATATAACGATAGATATTAACATGTTGGTGCATAAGTACATTGTTTTTTTAAAGTTTCATTTTGCTAATTGATAAAGACCTCATGCATAGCTCACTACATAATGAGTGTAATATTTGATGATTTTACGAATCTCCTTCGACGGTAGATACTCTTTCACTTCAAGACTGTACTTTAGGTCTAATTATGATTAATTTAGTCTTAATTCCCCATTTAAATACCTAAGAATACATCAATCAACTGATATGGAGTATTGGGTATCCAATAAACGTGGGACCACCGGGTGGAAGAACTTGAGTTAGGTGAACTTCTAGGGTTTTAATTTGCTTTGTCCTTGTGGTGGGTAATTATAATAGGATGAGATTATATCAATTTCATCACTACATGTGATAACTTTTTATCTCAGTATTTAGATTCTTGCTCGTGCAGCATATTGGGGAGAAAAATCATGAAAAACACAATAAAAGAGATCAAATACATAAATTAAAATTTAATCTTGACTTAAAAGTTTAAATCAATTTATATATTAAGTGATTTTTATTTATCTCTCAAATTAGTATAGAATAATTTATACTTACGCATGATCCAATACAGAGCAAAATAACACTTATAACATAGAGAACACTTGACGATTCTTGTTCCGTACATTTTGACATAATAATACTTATAACACTTATAACAAAGATTATATATGCACATTTGCATTCTTCAAGCATATTTGCTTTTACTCCAATGTTTATTTGCGTAATAACGAAACATAATTTAGTTGAAAAGATACTTTGTTGTGAGGTCACAAGTTCAAGTCATAAAAAGTAAGTGAAGACTTGATGTTGAGATCCTCCTTAAACATAAACTTTAAAAAATAAATAAATAAAAAATAAAAGTAGTGTTTATTTGTGTACATTTACTTTACTACGCTACATTGTTCGGTTTGTTTGCACTATAAAAGTGATGATCCCTCGACACAATAAAAGAGCTGTTTTAATTAAAACCAATTAGCTTATAATGATGATGGAGTTTATCTAGATGTATCGACGAAATGATTAACTAAATGAATGAATGCTTCCCAACTCAACGTGTCGATCACCACATGATTTGACAGACCATTTTTCGATTTCGCACTTTTTTGCGGATTTTCATGTGCATCTACTACATCAAAGCTTGTAATAATAGGTCCATTATTCGTACATTCACATACAAGTTCTCTCATTATTCTCGAGTTGGCAACTCTCAATTATATTTAGAGACACAATTCCTCAACTTGGCTTATCTTTTACTAACACTACACCATTGTGGGAACCCATCTAGGTTTCCTAAAGCAAATACATAGGAATATTATAAAGTATTCATTAAGCAAACAAGAGGACAAACATTGAGCAGTGAAACCCTTAAATTTTCATGAACAATATAAAATAAAATTGATCAGTCTCCAAGGTCATTAGTCAATCTTTGAAAAAATGGCTAAAATGACTCGAGAAAATTTACTTACAAAATTAATTCACAAACATATTAAAAATTATGTTAGAATTAAAAGAATGGCAAATCAAGTTATAAATAACAGTGAGAGTCGGCCAAAAGTCAATTATCAAGGATAAATATTGCCCGTTATTCAATTCATTGTAAATAGGTCTTTGATCGATTTTTACTATCTCAGTTCTTCTTTCATCCTTTTCTCTCTATTTTTTTCTCCATACACAAAATTTGTATAGAAGAAAGGGTAAAATAATAAATTATGACATTAAATGACAATAAATTCTTATGTGCTCATGGTGTATTCCATAAAATTTGTAGAGAAGAAAGGGTAAAATAATAAATTACGATATTAAATGACAGTAAATTCTTATATGCTCATGGTGTATTACAACATTAGTGGAGTCTATGTCGATCCCACAAGCGTAACTCATGTGAAACATACATATTTTGTAAGAGCGTTTTATATTTTTTATAAATCAAACAAAAATATACAACTAGATTTAACTCTTAAGGTAATAAGTTTATTTTAAAATTTTTCTTGTAAAAGAAGCTTTAACTAATGAATTGATATACTTATTAATTAAAATTAATTAAAAAATTATTATATTAAGTATCAGTTTATTTAGGGTTTACTCTTTTTTCTTCTAATGATGGAATGTTTCTTTGCAAGTTGCAAGACTATTATATCAACTCATGTGCAACCTACGTGGCAAACATCATTCCATAACCAAAGAACAGCAAGGCACTCATGTTAGAGTACGTGTACCCACACGTGCACCAACGGTGTAGTAACCTTTGTCTTTGCTGGATCTGGTCAAATTGTGATCAAGTGGTGATAATCATTTCATCATTCGGCTGTCATTTATTTAATCAAATCATGATTACTTTTTTTTTTGTGTTCACTTTCCTCCAAACTTCCTTTTCTCGGTGTTTTGTTCGGTGAATGTGCCACGGAAGAATCATGGACGTTAATCAATAATTAAGTCAAGAAATTACCGTTGATTAAGGGATACCCACACGTGCAATTGTTCATGTGCAACTATTACCAAGAAATCGAAGGTTGGCCAGCTTTACTTTGAAATTCGTGTGAAAATGTGAGCCCCACGTATGTGGCACATGTGACCGACTTAGCTGTTAATCATGTGATTAACTGTTAAGTGAATATCATTACTGCAAATCTTGTGTCTTCAATTTTTTTAATTAATTGTTAACCAAAAACCAAATTAAATAATCTAATTTCAGTTAATCAGACCAACGATTATAAGCTTGGATTACACTTATTTGTTGTATGGGGTGATCTGAATGCCACGAATGTATGAACAATTTAAATTTGTATAGACAAATATACCCTTGACTACATAAGCAAAATTGGTGTGTTATGCGTTGTTCAGAAGGGTTGTTATGTAATTTTAACAAGAGAAATGGTTGTCGAACTTGCTAATTAAGTATTGTTGATTAAGTATTTACTTAGGAATGACAACAAAGCAAGTACTATATTAGTTTGTGCATTATGAATTGATGGCTAGAACAATTTGGATTATTATTAAGATGTACTACGTAGTTAATCATTTTATCTACAAATGATGAGGATCTAATGATCTATCTATATTCTACTAGCATATTGTAGACTACAACTAAGTATGATACTTTAATTTATTTATTTATTTGGTTGTTTGTCAATAATTTTAGACAAGATATTCTTTTCTTGTCATAAACATGTGTGGTTATCCTTCTCTTTCGAGTTCGAAATGAATCTAAAATATATTCTTTAGCAAGATTATTTGATAGTAAATTAATATTTCTCCCTCCATGTCATAAACTCAAAGCGAAAGCAGAATTCATTAATCCAATATTAGCTCGTTTCTATTCAAAAATCATCCACTCATTATTAGTACTATAAATTATTAAAGATTAATCATCCATGTCACCCAAACAATGCAAGTTCAAATTGAATTAAGATGCTCACAATCTCAAGTCCCCCCCCCCCCCCCCCAAAATAAATAAAAAAAAATCAAGATCTCACATAGAAATCTCCAAATCCCCACTATCGATAAGCTATTTCCAATACCACCAAAAACTTTAGCACCTTAACCTAATCACTCCTATTTATTTATTTTTTTTAAACTAGGATGTTAAAGAAAATTGTTGTGTTCTTTTACTTTTTAAAAAAAAAAATATTCGGATNTTTTATTGCACAATTTTACCTAAAAATCCTCAAGTGTAGCACATTTTGAAACAAGCTCCTGCATGTTTAAATTATACCGTTGGAGGATTAAAATTATTACCAAAAACTAGAGGCTAACTGTCAAAGCTGAGGAAAATGAAGTAAACCTTAAAGGATATTTTATTAGGTTTGATATATGAATAAATGCTTATTTTTATAAAAAGAAACCATTCAAAACCAAGACTTATATTGAAGACAGGCCCAGAATCCGTTGGGCTGCAAATGAGTAATCTATGTAGATTGCCCGGACCAAATGGGCTTAATAGTGACGATTCTTGAAGATGAACTTTTTGGGCTCACGGCATTTGAAGCAAGTCAAAAGACCATCAAATCTGGGCCTAGCGGAAAGAAATTGCAAATTACACCATTGCATACTTGGATTAATATAATTCAGATATTTTAAGAGAATCTTATAATTACAAGTGAGATTTTAACATGCATTACAAATACAGTTAAATGTCGGATAGTTTTATAGAAACTATATATTAACCACCAACATAAGAATCTCAATTCTCATGGTGAAAAAATAAAATAAATTAGAACCCTGAAAAGGGAAAATTTTTCTTTATGAGATGTCTAGTCCATGTTCCTCATATCTTTCTCAAAGAAAACTTTACAATGTTAAGAAATATAAAATGCATATTTTATTAATTTGGAGTAACTGTAGGTTCTGTTGTCCAGGCTGCTGCTCTGGACAAAAATGGCCTAAAACAAAAATAAAGTGGCTAGATGTTGATGATTCTCAAATAGAATTAGAAATGCTTCCGTCCCCATCCTCCTCCCGGGATATAAGTTGCACTGCAAAATAAGATAAAAGGATGGAGAGGGTAATTACTGGATTCATCGGATAACCTTTCGTAGCATGTATCAATTGCGCGTATCAATATATTGTACCGAGTACTGATATAAAATATTTTTTTTTTCTTTTTTAACAAAAAGGTAACGTACCACATTCTGTTTTTTGTTTTTACCACATATCAGAAAAGTACCACGGTAATTTGTTTCATACTACTGTTGGAACTATTTTTAAACTTGCTTTAATTCAAGTGAAAGTTTATAGCTTTTGTGCTAAATTATGATAGACATGCTTTGTCTAATGTTATATCAAGTTACAGTTTATACCTCTTTTTGCTCCTTTTTTTCCTTTTGTCGTATAATATGATATAATCTTGCTTTTTTTTTTTCTTTTTTTTTCCCGAGATTATGGTGCTGCAGAAGCAGCAGAACAAATTCGAACAGGAAAAAATGAAAATGCAGCAATTAAGAGCGGTAAGGAAATTTCGACCTTATTGACTGCTTCCCATCCTGGAGAAAATACTGCAAAATATCTGCAGAGAGAAATGTGTTGAAGAAACATTCTTTTCTTCTTTTTCTTTTTCTTTTTTTATGTTTTAAATATTCTCTGCTGTTGGGAAAGAGTGGCATGTAATCATACAAACTGCAAATCATAGGTTTTTTTAGTAAGTTAAAATTTCTGGCTAATTTCCGCACTTATATTTAGTCTTGCTGTTTTAACTGTTGAGAGAATGGGTGTCATAAGAGAACTCCGGTTACAGTTGCATATACTGTGTCAACAAATATTAAAAATTGAACAAAAATGATCTTAAACAGTAAGCTAGGATTATCTTGAATTTTTAATAGTACATAATTTGGTTAGTAATTTTTAATAACAAATAGATGTATCTCAAGTATATACCTTTATTAATTACTCATAAACGAACAAATAAGTAAAAAAAAAATTAAAAACATGTTGATTATATCAAATTTGGAGTCACTAACAATTTTAGTTCATCATGGATAAAAAAGAGCAGTTCAAGTAATATCTACTAATATTACCGAATATACTCTTTCATCGTGTTAGTATCCAAAGTATTAGTGTTAAACTCTTACATCTAAGTATTAGTTTTCTCCAATATCCTACTAAAGAAAATAATTCTGGTGAGAGTAGATGAGAGGTTTTCACAATCTAACAATTTAGGATGATGAAGATGATTTAATGCACAACTAGATTCACAACCAATAGATGTAGTTGGGGAGGTCATGGAGAGGTGTCTCACCCCAACATAGTTGTTGGAAAATTCTTTCATGTTGTATCCAACGTGAAGTATTAGTTTGCTCCAATATCTCACTAAATAAAATAATTCCTGAGAGGTAGATGAGAAAGTTCTCGCGACCAAGGTGGATGTTGCAAGATGATTGATCGAAAGTATTAGTTTCCAAAAGAAAATAATTTTGGTCACTAATTCTATATTCAGATAAATGCATTTTAAATAAATCGATTTACCTATAGTTCCACCTCTTAAAACTAAAGTAGATATTATAAGACGCGTGATCGAAAGTATTAAGTTTTCAAAAGAAAATAATTTGAATTAATCCTTCGAAGAAAAGAAAGGGAAGAAATCAGGGAGAACTTTGAATGGGATGTGGAAAGGAAATGGCCAAATAAAAGGATATGTGCTTCTTACAATTGCTTTTAAGACTGAGAGCAAGAGCAATTTAAACAACAAAGTCAGCATAAAATTATGACTAACATGCACAAGTATCTGACGACTCTGAGCTAATTAAGTTGAAAAACTACTCATACAAAATTTATTGTCTTGAAATGCTATTGGTATGGCAGCACTTTTGAGTTGAAAGAAATGAAATGAAGAAAATGATGGTTTCAGGTATCAACCTTAAAACTAGTGACTAGAATTTGTAATATGTATTTTAATTAACAGACTATGTATGCAATATGGTTTAAGCGCATTGTAATTTAAAACATCAAGAATTTTTATCTAACTTCATCTAAATTGGTAACAAGTTGAGGCCGACTTAACACAAATTGGTTAATTAGATATAACTGAAGTGAGGCACGAACTCTATTAATTTAGTTCAAATGATTGAAATACACAAGTTGAAACAAGGGCAAGTGAACTGAATTGTCAAAGTAGAAATCAATGAACCATGACATATACCTAAGTATTGACATGATAGGTGAATTATTTCTGATCGACAGGATAGAAATCTCAACATGTCATAGTATGTACCAAAATCTTGACATGACAAGCGAAATTTACGATGTGTAGAAGAATTCAAATAATGTAAAAATAGAAATAAATTAACCAAGCCGAATCAATGAAAAAAATATTAACATAACAGATAATAATAACGTCACGGAGTTGAACTCAACGTACGAAAAAGTCCAAAAAATTCAAGCATTCACAAGATAAAAATAAATGACTCAAACCAAACCGATCAAATATCAATGAACTCGAGAATCAAAAAACTATAACTATTTATCACTTTTCTTGTAAATCATCAATTTTAATTTTTTTTTTATAAACCCATACATGGTGAGATAAATATTAATATTTCATTATAATTAAATTCACATAACCTATTATTTGCTTACTTGAGTGCTTCATACTAATATTTCGTTAGAATTAAACTCGCATAACCTACTATTTGCTTACTTCTTGATTGGTTATTTCTTTACATTGAGGTTCCTACTTTGCTAGTTGTTACTGGCTGTTTTCATATGACTATATGAGTGCTTTTTTCTTTACGTTGAGGTTGTTCTTTCTTTTCAGATTGTTGTTGACTGTTTTGACTACATGAGTATTTCTTTATCTATGTTGAAATTCTTTCTTTGCTACATGGGACTCTGGGGGGTGACAATAATGTATTGTTGATTAAGTATTTACTTAGGAATGACAACAAAGCAAGTACTATATTAGTTTGTGCATTATGAATTGATGGCTAGAACAATTTGGATTATTATTAAGATGTACTACGTAGTTAATCATTTTATCTACAAATGATGAGGATCTAATGATCTATCTATATTCTAATAGTATATTGTAGACTACAACTAAGTATGATACTTTAATTTATTTATTTATTTGGTTGTTTGTCAATAATTTTAGACAAGATATTCTTTTCTTGTCATAAACATGTGTGGTTATCCTTTTTTGAGTTCGAAATGAATCTAAAATATATTCTTTAGCAAGATTATTTGAAAGTAAATTAATATTTCTCCCTCCAACTGTCATAAACTCAAAGCGAAAGCAGAATTCATTAATCCAATATTAGCTCGTTTCTATTCAAAAATCATCCACTCATTATTAGTACTATAAATTATTAAAGATTAATCATCCATGTCACCCAAACAATGCAAGATTCAAATTCTTATAAGAATCTTGCAATCTCAAGTCCCCATCTAGATCTTATAAATAAAAAAAAATCAAGATCTCACATAGAAATCTCCAAATCCCCACTATCGGGCTATTTCCAATACCACCAAAAACTTTAGCACCTTAACCTAATCACTCCTATTTATTTATTTTTTTTAAACTAGGATGTTAAAGAAAATTGTTGTGTTCTTTTACTTTTTAAAAAAAAAAAAGTATGAAAAGGGAAATTGTGGAATGTAAATGCAATGGGAAATGATTAAGGGACAATTATTTATCTTTCGTTGTAATTTTATTGCACAATTTTACCTAAAAATCCTCAAGTGTAGCACATTTTGAAACAAGCTCCTGCATGTTTAAATTAGATACCGTTGGAGGATTAAAATTATTACCAAAAACTAGAGGCTAACTGTCAAAGCTGAGGAAAATGAAGTAAACCTTAAAGGATATTTTATTAGGTTTGATATATGAATAAATGCTTATTTTTATAAAAAGAAACCATTCAAAAACCAATAGCAATGGCATTGAAGACAGGCCCAGAATCCGTTGGGCTGCTAATGAGTAATCTATGTAGATTGCCCGGACCAAATGGGCTTAATAGTGATGATTCTTGAAGATGAACTTTTTGGGCTCACGGCATTTGAAGCAAGTCAAAAGACCATCAAATCTGGGCCTAGCGGAAAGAAATTGCAAATTACACCATTGCATACTTGGATTAATATAATTCAGATATTTCCATTTTTTCATCTTATAATTACAAGAAAATTTTAATATGCATTACAAATACAGTTAAATTCGGATAGTTTTATAGAAACTATATATTAACCACCAACATAAGAATCTCAATTCTCATGGTGAAAAAATAAGTGATAATAAATTAGAACCCTTAAAAGGGAAAATTTTTCTTTATGTGATGTCTAGTCCATGTTCCTCATATCTTCCCAAAGAAAACTTTACAATGTTAAGAAATATAAAATGCATATTTTATTAATTTGGAGTAACTGTAGGTTCTGTTGTCCAGGCTGCTGCTGTGGACAAAAATGGGAAAAATTAAGTGGCTAGACGTTGATGATTCTCAAATAGAAATAGAAATGCTTCCGTCCCCATCCTCCTGTCCGGGATATAAGTTGCATTGCAAAATAAGATAAAAGGATGGGGAGGGTAATTACTGGAATCATCGGATAACCTTTCGTGTATTAATTTCACGTATCAATATAAGAGATCGATTACTGATACATTATATATATGTTTTTTTTTTTTTAACAAAAAAGTGACGTACTGCATCCTGTTTTTCGTATCACATCTCAAAAAAAGTACCACGGTAACTTGTTTCAGACTACTGTTGGAACTATTTTTAAACTTGCTTTAATTCAAGTGTGACATGAAAGTTTATAGCTTTTGTGCTAAATTATGATAGACAGGCTTTGTCTAATGTTAATATCAAGTTACAGTTTATACCTCTTTTTGCTTCTTTTTTTTCTTTTCGTCGTATAATATGATATAATCTTGCTTTTTTTTTTTTCTTTTTTTTTTTGGGAGATTATGGTGCTGCAGAAGCAGCAGAACAAATTCGAACCGGATAAAAAAAAAAAAAAATGCAGGAATTAAGAACGGTAAGGAAATTTCGACCTTATTGACTGC
Source organism: Cinchona pubescens (assembly GCA_025175665.1). Taxonomy (NCBI): domain Eukaryota; kingdom Viridiplantae; phylum Streptophyta; class Magnoliopsida; order Gentianales; family Rubiaceae; genus Cinchona; species Cinchona pubescens. The sequence continues at coordinate 2,745,635 of JANKKI010000185.1, read as the reverse complement.
ATCCCATCCTGGAGAAAATACTGCAAAATATATGCAGAGAGAAATGTGTTGAAGAAACATTCTTTTCTTCTTTTTTCTTTTTTCTTTTTTATGTTTTAAATATTCTCTGCTATTGTTAAAGAGTGGCATGTAATCATTCAAACTGCAAATGATAGGTTTTTTTAGTACGTTAAAATTTCTGGCTTTCTGCACTTATATTTAGTCTTGCTATTTGAACTGTTGAGAGAATGGGTGTCACACTTCCGCTTACAGTTGCATATGTTCTTACTGTGTCAACAAATATTAAAAATTGAACAAAAATGATCTTAAACAGTAAAGTATAAGCTAGGATTACCTTGAATTTTTAATAGTACATAATTTGGATAGTAATTTTTAATAACAAATAGATTAATAAACAGATTGTATCTCAAGTATATACCTTTATTAATTACTCATAAACGAACAAATAAGCAAAAAAAAATAACAATTTTAGTTCATCATAGATAAAAAAGAGTAGTTCAAGTAATATCTACTAATATTACCGAATATACTCTTTCATCGTATCCAAAGTATTAGTGTTAAACTCTTACATCTAAGTATTAGTTTTCTCCAATATCCTACTAAAGAAAATAATTCTGGTGTATGCAGGGGTTAGATGGGAGGTTTTCACAATATAACAATATAGGAAGATGAAGATGAAGATTCACAAGATGTAGTTGGGGGAGATTCTTACAAAGGTAGATGCGGATGGAGAGGAGTGTCATCCTAGTTGTTGGAAAATTCTTTCATATACTGTATCCAACCTGAAGTATTAGTTTGCTCCAATATCTCACTAAATAAAATAATTCCTGACAGGTGGACGAGAAAGTTCTCTATGTTGTAAGATGATTGATCGAGAGTATTAGTATTCAAAAGAAAATAATTTTGGTCACTAATCCTATATTCAGATAAATGCATTTTAAATAAATAGATTTACCCATACCTCCACCCAACAAAACTAAGGTAACTAAGGTAGGTATTATAAGACGCTTGATCGGAAGTATTAAGTTTTCAAAAGAAAATAATTTGAATTAATCCTTCGAAGAAAAGAAAGGGAAGAAATCAGGGAGAACTTTGAATGGGACGTGGAAAGGAAATGGCCACATAAAAGGATATGTGCTTCTTACAATTGCTTTTAAGACTGAGAGCAAGAGCAATTTAAACAACAAAGTCAGCATAAAATTATGACTAACATGCGCAAGTATCTGATGACTCTGAGCTAATTAAGTTGAAAAACTACTCATACAAAATTTATGGTCTCTTGAAATGCTATTGGTATGGCAGCACTTTTGAGTTGAAAGAAATGGAATGAAGAAATGAAGGTTTTAGGTATCAACCTTAAAACTAGTGACTAGAATTTGTAATATGTATTTTAATTAACAGACTATGTATGCAATATGGTTTAAGCGCATTGTAACTTAAAACATCAAGAATTTTTATCTAACTTCATCTAAATTGGTAACAAGTTGAGGCCAACTTAACACAAATTGATTAACTAGATATAAATGAAGTGATGCACGAACTCTATTAATTTAGTCAAATGATTGAAATACACAAGTTGAAACAAGGGCAAGTGAACTGAATTGTCAAAGTAGAAATCAATGAACCATGACATATACCTAAGTATTGACATGATAGGTGAATTATTTCTGATCGACAGGATAGAAATCAACATGTCATAGTATGTACCAAAATCTTGACATGACAAGCGAAATTTACGATGTGTAGAAGAATTCAAATAATGTAAAAATAAAAATAAATGTTAATCAAGTCGAATCAATGAAAAAAATATTAACATAACAGATAATAATAACGTCACGGAGTTGAACTCAACGTACGAAAAAGTCCAAAAAAATTCAAGCATTCACAAGATAAAAATAAATGACTCAAACCAAGCCGATCAAATATCAATGAACTCGAGAATCTCAAAACTATAACTATTTATCATTTTTCTTGTAAATCATCAATTTTAATTTTTTTTTACAAACCCATACATGGTGAGATAAATATTAATATTTCATTATAATTAAATTCACATAACCTATTATTTGCTTACTTGAGTGCTTCATACTAATATTTCGTTAGAATTAAACTCGCATAACCTACTATTTGCTTACTTCTTGATTGGTTATTTCTTTACATTGAGGTTCCTACTTTGCTAGTTGTTACTGGCTGTTTTGACTATATGAGTGCTTTTTTCTTTACGTTGAGGTTGTTCTTTCTTTTCAGATTGTTGTTGACTGTTTTGACTACATGAGTGTTTCTTTATCTATATTGTTGAGATTCTTTCTTTGCTACATAAGTATTTCTTTCTCTATGATGAGACTCTTTCCTTACCGTTTTTTACTGGTTGTTGTTGTTCGTTTTGACTATATGAGTGCTTCTTTCTCTACGTTGAGACTCTTTTTTTGCTGGTTGTTGCTGACGGTTTTGACTAGAGTGATTCTTTTTCTATGTTGAACCTCCTTCCTCGTGTAAACATTCTTTCTCTCATTGAGACTCCTTCCTTATTAATTATTATTAAATGTTTTAATTGTAGGTACATGGATTTGATCTCTAAATCATGTTTTAAATGGCCAACAATCCAATAAAGTGTTGGTTATCAATTTTAAAATTTTAAGACATCAATTTATGACATATTATTTAAATTAATTATTTTTAATTGTGAAACATTTTAATATATTTACCTTGTATTTATTTACTGTATTAATTTTCAATTTCAACCGAGTAATTCATAGTTTTTGCCTTTTTGAGGCAAAACAAAGTAGAGCAAAAAAAAAAAAAAAAAAAATTTATTGAGATAAACGTTAATTTAGACAAAGCCCTAATTCTTTCCCTCCACAGTTTCTTCCCTTAAACCCCCGCCGGCAGCCTCCGCTGACTCACCTTCTCCCCCACCACGGCTCGGCGCCTCAGCCTCCGGCGATTTCGGCTCTTCCATCTCCACAACTCGCCGCCTCAGCTTCATTGGCCTCTACAAAGTATCACCTACAAAACACAAAAGATAGAAAAACCGAAAGCAAAAACTGAGCCCAGTTCCGGAGCCTCTTGGTAAACGGACAATTGGCCGCCGTCAGCATCCGCCGCCACCGACCCGAACCCACTTTGTTCTTTTACGAACTCGTTGAAAAGAAGCAACTTTTAGCTCAATTGGGACTGGATATTGAGACCCTTTAGAGAGTGAGAAAGAATCTGAAGTGAAATTTCCTATTTTCTTTTTATCCTAATCAGTTTTTTATTTGTTGCTGATAATGTAGGATTTGAATGAATAGTCTCGTATTCACTACTAAGGAAGCTTTCTGGGTTGTTTTCCTTTTGGAATTTTTTGAAAGTAATTTGGGAAAAAAATCGTGACTTTCTTTGGCTTAGTATCTCAGCTCGTGTATTTATTAGTTCTGGTATTAGTCTAAGCTTTGTTGGAGTAATAATTTGATTGAAGGCATTTGTTCTGTTAACGTTTTGGGCTTCAATTATTTCTTTGATGTTCTTTTAATGCAATTTTGATTATATTTCGTTGTTAAATAGTATTGTAAGTGTAGTTCACTTATGGCCTCGTAGCAGAGCATCTTTTTTCTCGGTTTGCAATGTAGTTTACTGATGTTGTTAAATAGTATTGTAAGTGTAGTTTACTGATGGCCTGGTAGCAGAGCATCTTTTTTCTCGGTGGCTTCTGTTTGCAGAATGAAATATATTAAACAAGGGTAATGTTTGTAATTCATTGTTGCTCAAAGGGTATCTAAAGAAAGTGGCTTAAACACAATCAAGTTTGGGATGTAGCTTGTGGTGATGGGAGTCAGTATCTGGAGAAAAAATCGCTCATAATAAGCTATTTTTAAAAAAAATTTCTAGAAATTTCTTTGTTTTCTCTCTGTGGATAGTTGTCTGTGAAAATGTTAAGAAATGGTAGGAGGAACTAAGAATTTTTGTGATTAAATATTGAAGTAACAAAAAGAGGAGAATATGTCTAAAAATATAAGGTTGCATTTGAGTGGGTGGATTTGAATTGTGGAAGGATTTGAAATCCACTCAGTAAACCACACTCTTACTTCTTACTTGTTGGTGGATTTCAAATCCCCAACTAAATCCCTTAACTTGTTTGGATAACCTATGATATATTTGGATTTCAAATCCAAATTCACCGAATTCCCTCAATCCAATCACAACCTAATGTTATTTGAGGTTGATAACTTTTGCGATTCATGGCCTTAGGAGCTGTACCATAGGGTGACTAGCTTTCATGATTTGTAGTATTGTTACAATTACTTGAGATTGATATTCATTAATGAGAGTATAATGAGATGTTGCCTATGTTGTTCTCTTTAGTTAAGCTCTATGGTCTTTGCTGTTTATTTGTTTCTCTTTTTGGAGTTTTGCTCAAGGAAGATGAAAATGCATGTCTTTTATTGTCTCTCAGAGGAGAATATGCCTAGAGTGAAGGATAAAAAGGAAAAGTCGAAAACTTTGGCAGACCACACAAGGAAGACAGATAAGGCTTACGAAGTTGATCAGTCCAATATCAGAGGTATGTAGTTGTAGTGTATGATTATTGTCATTTATTGAAAGCACCATTTGATTTTTTTTTTTCCGGTTATGGAGAAATTTTGTGGCCTTTGGCAGATGAATCTGGAGGACGTGAAGAGAACCAGGCAGGCAAAAAGTTGAGGAATAAGAAACGGAAGAACAAGAAGGCAGCTGAAATAGAAACTGTCACAAAAGATGAGATTTGTGAGGAAACCGAACATGGATTTGGTGAAAAAAATGGAGGAGCCATTGAAGTAAAAGAAAAGAGAAAAAGAAAACAACAAGACAAAAAGAATAGTAAAAAGGAGAAGAAAGCTCGGTTGAATAAAGTGGAAACTGAAACAAAAGATAATTCTGAGCAACAAAATGGTATGAGAGAGGAGTTTGAGGATTGTGTACTCATCTTGTCCTTATATCTAGATGACCCTATAACATTATTTGGGACCATAAATGTCAGATGCAAGGCTACGTGGAAGTCACTGATACATATCTCTGAGATGTGTTTAGTTTTTGGTCAATACATGTCTAAACTTTTTAGATTTTCCTGCCCTATTATTTACTGCTAGTAGACTATAGTTATTATCAAGATAGCACATAATGGTTACTGGCATTTGTTGCAAGGTGTTGAAATGTGAAAAAAAATAAGTTGGGCCAGCTACTTGGAGCAATCAAGCATATCAGTAGCAAATTTTGAAACCTTGGTCTTGTTTACTTCTGTGGATATCTCTTACTTTAACACATTTGAAAATGTACTCCAATTGTAACTTGTAAAGGCATGAATTTAATCTACTTTATATATTGCTAGCTACTTCCCTTATTCAAAGTACGTTCGTCCCTGAGTCATATTTTGGGAACATGATTTTTCATGTGAGTTCTTATGCGTGCTGTCTGTGCATAAAAGCCTGAAAGTGTGAATTTCTACTTTCTGAAGTCTGATGAAACCATGCCAACATCTATAGTTGCAAGCATTCAAGTAGCAGTCATGTTTGGTCTTTACATTCATTCAATAGATTCATTTTACCTTTTATTGGATGCATAAAGCTGCTTATGTGTTCCCTCAGATACTGAAAGTATAGAGACCACTCCTTCTGGAACTCAAAGTGAGGCTGATAACTCTGAAGAGCTCTGCAAGACTGATTATAAAACAAGTTTTAAAACCCGTAAATAACTCATCTCTCTTCTCAAAGTTTCATTCAATTGCTGGGATATTTGATTTGTTGCTACGTGATGTATCATGTTTGTAGAATGTATAACTGGGTTTTTTGTTTCATTAGGCAAGTCAAAAAAAGGTCAGAGCAGAAAGAAGAAGAACTCTATATCATCAAAAGGGGAGGAAAATTTATCTCAGAAGTGTGATGCTGAAGAAGATGAGGCTTATCAGATTTCTTCAGGGGATGAAGACTGTTCGAAAGGAATGAATAGTATGCATTTTGTTCTCGAGATGCCTTTATTCTTCTTCATTTTGTTCGTTTCCTGTTTAGCAAGAAATTTAATTTTCTTAACTACCCCTCAGAAAAGCCTCACTAATCTTTTTCCTTTTCTTGAAGCAGAATGGATTATGGAATACCATCAGCGGAGACCAGGGTTAAACGTGCTGCAGGAAAGGATTGATGAATTTATAACTGCACATGAGGCACGTGAGGAACAGGTAATATTCTGCTGTCTAATTTACCTCTGGTATTGCTGACAAGTAATTAGAAGAGGAGGAGGCATTCACTGATTTGGGAATGGAGGACCTAGGAAGTTTCAGTAGCCAAAATATAGTGGAGCTTGTTTTTCATGTCTGCATTAACTATTCTATACAGCATGGTGTAAAACATCTTCTTTTATTGAGATTCTTTGTTACATCTTGTTACAGTAATCAGCATTTATTTGTTAAAATGTTGTGCATTTGATTAATGCCTACATCTGTTACTGTGGATGTATGTTATTAAACTTATTTTTTTTGTATTTATTTCAAATATTTTCTTCATCTAGCCTTGTTTCCTTTTTCACTTTTATTTTGTTATGGGCACTCACAGGAAAGAAAAGAAAGAGAAGCCCTTGCTGCTGAAGATGGATGGACTGTTGTTACTCACCATAAGGGAAGGAAAAAGACAACAGATGTTGAAACTGGAGTTACTGTAGGTTCTGTTGCCCAGGCTGCTGTTCTGGACAAAATGGCCAAAAAGAAAAGTAAGGGAGCGGGGCTAGATTTCTACCGGTTTCAGAAAAGAGAGGCACGGAAAAATGGTATGGGTGATCTTGAGAACAAAATAACTGTACAATCCATATTCGGCACTTCTTGCTATGACGTGTCTTCTTTTGTTGCTTAAATATAGTTTGAAAATTACAATGCAAGTTATAATTTCTTCTTTTGCTTTTCTGTTTAAATTGTATTGAAAGTACTTTCTTGGCTTTCTTTGCTCTTTATATCCAAGTTACCCGGACTCAAATATGGGTGTCGGGTACGGGTACATGTTTCGGTATCGTATTCGTTAAATTTCATAAATTAAGGATATGAGACACTCTAAAAGAGTCGGATATAGGTGCGGATGTGCGTCTTGTATGCTTGTATATGTTAAGTGTAGTTAGTGCAGTAGTAATGCAATTTGATGACATAAAGCAATTTGACATTATTTTATAACTCATTTTTCAAAAAATATATATGTTTATGTGTAGTATTAAAGAATAGTGGTGCACTGAGAAAAAGAAGATATTAGAAGGATATAACTATAATAAAATTTAGTGATTTGATATACAATTCTCATATTTTTCTCCCGCATATTTAATCTTCTTCCTTGTCTTATCGGTTCTTTCATGTGATGAAGTTATAACTATGTTGAAATCAATATAATTTTTGGTTTGGTAAAAAAGTCAAAGTACCCAATTGAAAGTTGACCGTACAGACACGGATCCCACACTCCCACCCACACCCACACCCACACCCACACCCACACCCACACCCACACCCACACCCATACCCATGTCGACACGGTAAGACATGGGACTCTGGGGGGTGAGAGGAGAGCCCATGTAACATAGCTTTATATACCTGATCCTTTGATATATTCTACCTAAAATATGTTGCTTGACCTACCTGGTCACCATGCCTCTTTGATACTTTTTAGAGCAGTTTTCATTTTTCTAAAGAACATTTATTTTTCATTTTGTTATAGAACCTTTATTTAAAAAATAAAAAATAAAAAGCCCAAAACTGAAGGATCACTCTTCAACTTTTTGAACTCTTGAAATGAAGGAAAACCTGTTAGACTTGTCATAGTTCAAATGAATTGTTTTACTTAATTCCTCTTTCTCTGTCCTGAATGTTACAATTTTTCTTGACATCTTATAAGTTATGGACATGCTTTCATTTTCGGTTATAACTGTTGTAAATTTGAGTTTTCATGTCCCGTATCTGTTACTGGTTTCATTACTATCGCTAGAACTTCTGAGTCCTTTGGTGTGCTCTGTAAACAATCCAAATTGCTGGTCAACCTCAATTTAGACTCTCTGTTCATCAAATTAAGGTTGACGAGATAAAACTGAAGCCAGATGTTTATTTATTCAACATTGTATTTGGCTTTTCCTTTCTGTGTTTTGTTCATTTTCTCAATGGGGCAGAAAGTGGCTAAAGTTTGATGATTCTCAAGTAGAAATGCCTTTTCTTCTTGATCTAGGGGTTCACGAGTCAGCATAAGTTGCTCTACCAAATAAGATAAAAGGATAGGATAGAGGTCATACTTGTGGTTTCGTAGTACTACTGTTGGAACTATTCTTTCCTGTTCTTGGATTTAACTTCCATGAACTGTGGATGATAATGATATCCGGTCAACAACTTTTGTGCTAAATAGTTATGATAGACATACTTTGTCTAATGTACTACCAAGTGAAAGTTTACCCTCTTTTTTCCTTGTCATATAATTTTATGTTTCTTGCTTTTTTGCAGAGATTATGGTGCTGCAGAGCAAATTTGAACAGGATAAAAAGAAAATACAACAATTAAGAGCGGCAAGGAAATTTCGACCCTACTGACTGCTTCTTAGTGTATGTTTCCAGGATGAAATACTGCACAATGTCTGCAGAGACAATTGTGTTACTGAAATATTCATCTGTTTTTTTTTTTTAATCTTCTTTGCCATTGAGAAAGAGTAAACATGTAATCATACAAATTGCAAATCATAAGTTCTCTTTAATAGTTCAAATTTCTGCACTTAATTGTAGTCTAGCTATTTGCACAGTTGAGAGAATGGGGTATAAGCTTGTGCTGAGTTATTACTGTGTCAACAAAATTGCATGCTGATGCACATTCAAACACTTCCTATTTTAGTTGCATATATTGTGTCACCAAATATTAAAACAATTGAACAACAAAAATTATCTTAAATAATAGAAAAAGTTTGGTGAAGATAGAATTTTTAATACATTATTTGGACTTAGAAAGAGGCTGATGTAGCCACTGAACTATAGAACTCATAAATCGAACAGCAAGAAATATGTAAGTGGTCAAAAAATAAATTACAAGAGTTTAATGCAAAACTTCAATGCTAGTTCTGTGTAACCTTTTATAGTCAAATATTCTTCATACATTGATGACCCAATTAGAAGAATTAGTTTGCTCCAATATCCGATTGAATAATTAAAAAATTTAGTGTTAGAAAATAAACCATATTTTAAAAAAGAATAAATTATTTCTTAAAAGATTTATTGAGAACAATTTATTTTTCATTGTTTTTTTAAAACTATATATATATATATAGATATAGATATTGAGGACATAAATTGGAACAAAAATAAATAGATTTACCCATAACCCCATGCCGCGGAGTATGAGAGTAGTAGATGTTTGTTGTAGGATCGGATCAATATCTATACAAAAGTATTAGTTTTCTCCAATATCTCAACTTGATAAGGAAAATAATTTGAATACATTCAACCAGGCAGAACTTTGAATTGGGTATGGAAAGGAATTGGCCACAAGGAGGATATGCTTTCTTTCGAGACTGATAGCAAACAAATGAGTCACAAGCACAAGTATATGATGAATCTGCTCTAAGTTGAAAAACTAATGACCACTCAACTATACAAAATTCATGGTCTTGAAATGCTATTGGTATGGCAGCACTATGAGTTAAAAGAAAAGAAATGATGAAAATTATTGTTGTTACAACCTTAAAATTAATGACTAGAATTTGTAATCTGTATATTTTGACCAAACCTTGCATTAATTAACAGACCATGTATACAAAATAGTTTTGGAAAGTTCTATAATTTAGCGGTGTTTATACACTAGATATTTGATTCATTAGATTATTACCTAACCCAATTCGATTATATGGAGTCATGAAAAACGACTTGATATCCGATTGTTGAGACTTGCTCATGAAAAACTACCTGATATCCGATCATTCATATGCCCACTAAAAGTAGGATAATCGATTATCCAATTTGATCCAATTATGACATTTTTATTTAAATTTTTTTAAAAATTAACAAAATTGAATAATTGTTACACAAATACTCATGTAAAATATCCATTAATATTAGTTTATGGAGTGAAATTATAAAATTAATCATGTATATAGACTAGATCGAGTATCTGCCGAATCGTTGATTTACGACCTGTTACTCGACCAGATAATATTAATAATCGCTTCGCTATTTGACTCTCTAATACTAACTTGTTTGTATACCTTATATTTACGGGTGGAAAGGTTAGCTGAATTTTCGTATCGGCATATTAAGATAAACACCCATATTACAATCACCCAAGGAACCATCCCTTGTGCATTAAAACTTGTATACTACAAATTTTTAAAATACAACTGAATGACCAACTATCAAATTTTTCTATAATTTTAAGATTACCATAACTTAAAACTATCAAGAATTTTTATCTAACTTTATCTAAATTAGCAACAAGTTGAGGCCAACTAAAACAATCTAAAATTTTTAGTTACAATAATGCTACGCTTTTATTTTATTTTTTTTATTTATTGCATCCGAATTAATAACATTTTTTTAATAAAAACATCATAATAACAACTAGGTAATTAGCCAACTGGTGCTGGTGGAGTCGTTCCATGCACCTCTCTTGACAGAAATTTCAGCATTTTTGTGATGCATAGCTTTGCTCTTTCCATCTTGTTTTGAGCATAAGATAACTCCTACCAGCTACTTAAAAAGCTCTTTTTACAATTTCCAGCTGAATATCAAGCCATGATATCCAATCATTTCTTGCCTTCCAAAGCAATGTGAATAATTAGTATAAACATAGAAGTTGGAAAATAGAGGATTAGTTCACAATATAATGAGTGGTACATTTGAGTTAGGTCAAACTTATTTCTTTGCCAATTTGCTATGAAATGTTGGAACTTCTTACCCTACCCTTATACCCCATTCTCTCAGTTGTTCAAATTGGTTTAGAGTAGTATATAGCAGCAATTTGACAGGAGTCATAGGGAACCCATGTGACAAAATACTTTTTTTGTTTTCTTTGCCAAAAAGTTTAAAAGAGATAAAGCTTATTAACATCCACATTAAAACTGGTCATCGACTCTATATTAAAAGCTTAATTGGCGGTTCTTATGTTTTGTCTATTTGAGATGTAAAGCAATTGGGTCGATTATTCTTTCAGAAATTAAATTATGCTACTTTTTATATACAAAAAGTAAAATATTTATACTAAATTCTAGTAATACCTAACTGAAGGAGACAGGTCATTATCAAATCGTCATTTGTTAACAAGTATAAAAACATCAAAAAAAAAAAAAAAATCTCACTTTTTCCCATGGTGACCAATTAGCCCTAGGAAGGAAAAACTACTGGTTGATTGATTCCCTAGTAGCTGTCAACGAGTCAGATTCCAAATTTGGTTGGATTTGGGTATTCGTCAAATCTACAAATACAAATTCATACTTGAATTTGAATTTGGGTCCTTAATTTTTAAAATTTTTATATAGAAATTTTATTTTTTTAATTATTAAAAATATTTATTTCAAAATTTATATTTATGTATGGGTTCTACAAAGGAATATAATTTAGGTTGATAATTTACACAATATATATATATACACATACATACATATGAAATGAATTAACTGCATATAATTTTATTATTTATTAAATATTTTAATCAAACTCGAATCGTAATCGAACAATAACAATAAGATTTATAATCAGAACCTGATCCAGATAATCAAAATTTCTCATGAATAACGAGTCTGTCTTAGATCAGATATGTTCCGGATCTATACTCGACCCATTGAGAGCCCACCTAGTAGACCGAGAACGAAGGCTTAAGAAAGACCAAGACCCAAAGCCTTGGGCCCAATATGCCTGGTCCAACCGAACTTAATACAATAAAATTCCGGTCATTTCACTCTCGGTCACTATCAAAAGCGATAGTGCTATTGTTTTTGTCGAATGACCTAATTCGTGGAAATTAATTATTGGCTTTTGACTAGCCTAGCCAAAAAAAAAGACTATTACAATGTTTGAGATAGCTAAATTTATTTATTGATTTTCGAGTTCGTTTTCAATTTTTTCATATATTTTAACTACAAAAAGGAAAAGTGTTTGATTTTAATTTTTAAAATTCAAGTTTGAGATTTTTCAAGCTACAGAAAAAAATATTTTTATTCGTTTTGAAGTTTTTTGATTGGGTTTTAGGAATTTCATAAATTATTTAGATTTTTTGAAGTTTTTTAATTTTTTGTTCAAATTGATGGCATGAAACACCAGCAAGAGAGCTTAAAATTGCATTAATCGTAGTTTATATGAGTATTTTATGATTTTGTACATGTATTACTTCATGTAAAAAAATTATTTTAAAGTTTTTATCAAAGTACTATAATAACTTTTTGATATGTGATATTTGTGAGAATTGAGATAAAAGATAGTTAGAACATGTGTTTAAATTATAATTATTTATCATAGCTACTCAGCCTTATTTTTCATGAAAAATAATTTTAAAAGTCACTTTTTAAAATCACTCTACATGGTAATTATATTGAATCACCAATCCCTTAATTTTATATACTCGACCAAATTTCATTCAATTTTTTTCTAGATTTAGTGATTTTTTTTTTTCTTGATTTTGTTACTTTGTGTAAATACACTCACTTTTTTATCATAGAACATAACTACTGTCTTATCAACATCCTTGTCGGAATTAGAATAAGTATATCCATTGTTCAAAATATTATTTATAATAATACTATAACAATATTAAAAAATAGTACAAAAATAAAATATAAATCACAAAAAAAAAAACAATTTTCCAAGTATGCCATTGACAATTGCCTCCCAAATTAGGGTTTTGGGTTTCCTGTGATATTTTTTTTGTGTGACATGTGTATGGCACCACTTAAATGAGTTACGCATGTTATCTTAGACACACATATCACTCATTTAAATAGTATCACACCAAAAAGTATCACAGAAGTAAAGTAGTGGGAGTACGTATGACGGATTAGACTCCTTATAACTACACTTTTATCTAATTTCTTCCACTGATTTATTATTATTTAAACAACTAAAATATATAAAAATTATCGAATTACATCAACAATTTTGTTCCGTTAAGTACATCAACATATTTTAAAACTAAATTTATTCGTAAATTTTTTTACCATTCAATTTGCATAAAAAATTTGAACGATATAAAATGGGTTAAAATCAAGACAAAAATTGAAACGTTTAATCAAATGAAAAAAATATTTATTTTCAAATTTTAATTATAGCAAGTATATGTAATAGATTACATTACGGATTTTTGAAAAATATTTTTTAATATTATTTTTACAAGGTGTAGTCCAATTATTTGAGAGAAGTTCTTTCTAATTATTTGAAAGAAATCCAGTCCAGGTATGATAGTTATAGAGGGAGTCGGTATGACAGTTATCGAGATAAAAAAATGGAGAATTCTATAATCTCTTTTAGAAAACTATTCCTTTAGCTTTGAAAGCTTGTACAGTACAAGTTTTTAAAATATATAATGTTGTACTGTACAAGCATATAAAACACAAGGGAATGGTGTCCTAAAAGAGACATTAGAATTTCCCTAAAAAATAAGGAGGTATTTGATTTATTTGTATGATGGGGAAAATGTGAATCAAGGTTAATGATAATGAGATATTTGATTTACGTGTATGGCGAGGAGAAATGAGAATCAAGATTAATGATACCCATCACTATAAGAATCATTCTATGTGAATAAAAGTGTTAAAAAATACATACTTTCATTCCTCACTCATGGGTTTCAAATTTATATATTAATTTATCAACATAATAAAATCGATTCCATATTCAAACCGAACAAATAAAGAAAAATGACATAAATTCGTACTAATAGTAAAATTTATAATTCTTATTTTGATTCTAAATAAAATATTTTTTAAAATATCTTATTATTTTTTAATTATTTAATAATTTAAAATATTTATCTGGCAACACTTTTCCCTTCCAAAGTCCAAACATGCCCTCCCGCTCTGGACGGAACCATAGGCACACAACCTCGTATAAAACACACTACTACTAAACTATTCTCATCCCCCCTAAACTTTCTTCTTCCGTTCTCTCCTCCACCGTACACACACTCACACACTGCAATATATATAGGAGGACGACGTTTTCAGCTTGCTTTATCTTCAAGAAAAACCCAACTTTTTTGATGACCAAAGCTGCCGCCGGTTTCGGAGAAGCAGCAGCAACAACACCCCTCTTCCAATAATGGCAACTGCCCCTTTAAAGTCACAGCCGAAGCTACATAACTTCTCTTTACCCCACCTTAGATGGGCCCACAAAACCCCCCACCTGCACCACCAACAACAACAACAACAACAACACCGACAACAACATCCTCATTCCACCATCCACCGCTTCCGCCGCCGTGATTCCCCCGATTCCGACTCCGAAAACCCTCCCAAGTCGTCTTCTTCTCCTTCTCGTGCCCCTCGTACAGTGAAACCGCCTTTTTCCTCTTCTACCTCTTTTGTTTCATGCTCGTCTGAGAAAGATCAGAAACCCGAGAAGCACGACGTCGTTGAAGAAGAAGTGATCGAGACTGAAAACGACCCGAAGCCGTGGAATTTGAGGCCGAGGAGAGTGGTGAGTAAGGAGAAATTGCAGGATGAAACGGGGTCGTATTGGAGGAACAATAATGAGAGTGGTGGTGGTGTTTTGAAGTCGTATTCGAGGGCTGCGAGAGGGACTAACCATGCGGAAGGTGGTGGTGGTGTAGTGGGCCAGGCCGGTTATGGGACGGAGAGGCAGCAGAGGAAGGTGGTGGAGGAGAAGAAGAAAAGGTTATGGATCTCGCTTTCGAAAGAGGAGATTGAGGAGGACGTGTATTCTTTGACTGGGTCTCGGCCCTCTCGCCGGCCCAAGAAACGGCCCAGGAATATCCAGAAGCAGCTTGATGTAATATACTCTCCAAACTTCAGAAAAAATATCAGTCTTTTCTTTTTTTTTGGTGTTTTGGTGTTCATGAGTGTGTGTACTGTGTGCTCTACTTTTGTGGGCTACTGTTTTTTTTTTTTTTAATTTGTTTTTGTTTGCAGAATGTATTTCCGGGGTTGTATTTGGTGGGAATGACTGCTGATTCTTTCCATGGTCATGATCATTCTCTGGTATGTTTATTTTATGCTTTTAGTGTTTCTCTTGTTGCATATTGCTGCTGCATGTCTCAATTGATTGTGTTTATATTTCTTGTGGGATATTCTTAGATTTTTTTCATTAATTATCAAAATGGTAAAAGAAAAATGTGTTTTTTTGGGGAATGCATGAGGTAGATATGATACAGCTGATGATGCCGAAATTCTTGATATTCTGGGAAAGGTCTGTGTTCCATATCAGTTTTTTAGTGTTTCTAAACTTTCTGTGGATTATTTTATTATTATTTTAGTTTTTGTCTGTGGGAGATAAGTAGATTGAGCTAAGGGTGATTGATGGAATATATTGCAGATGTGCTATGATTTAGGCCAGTAGTGGAGGTTGGAAAGCTTGGAATTTGCTGTAAGGATGCCTCGGCAGGAGGTATAATCTGCTTAATTAGTACAATCAAAGGAAAAAATGACTAAAAGAAGAATGATATGCTGTATTTAGAATCTTCGTTTTCTTTTTCGTTCCTGTTTTTAGGTCATCTTAGTGCAAATTTTAGGCGTAGTTTGGGTACTTGTTTGTTAAAGATGGCTTATGATGTAAAAATGTGGATCCTCTTTTCACAGTACAGTTGGATTACACTAAATTAATGCCATTTCACGGAATTGGGTTTCTGGAAGAATGTTTGTTTTATTTACAATCAACTTTTGTTCATGATGTCATTTGACAGACTTCCCGACTTTGTTGGGGGCAGAGCTCATGCTCGTAATTAGTTTCCAAAGTGAATTCAATTCAAGAATCACTAGTGGAGGTGCTGCTTGCTTCCTATTCTGGAAGGACATTTCCATCCATTTTTATCTTTATCAGGGGCAACACCTCAGGAGGTCAAAGACATGTTAGCTACCTGCTATCTCTATTTTACGTTGATGCAGTTTAATTGGTTAAACTAGCATTATGTTCGACCATTTTATTCTAGTGATTACGTTACATGAAGAAAAGCTTCACTTCTGTTAGACGATGATTTAAGTTGACAAGCATGCAAAAGATCTTCTTGTTAGCACCAAAAAGGCAAAACATAAGACTACAATTTTTAAGTTGTAGCTACTTGCACTTAATTTCTGATTGGGCTTGGATTACTGCAATATTCATTTTATAGTCAATCATATTCTTGCCTTGAGACCTGGTGTCATTGCTCAGCTTTGTACATTTCACTAGCAAGTTTTTGGAAAAGTCAGTTCATTGTTTATCTTTGGGTCTTTTTATCAAAATGCTGAAAGAGTACACGATGTTCATTACAAAGGTTTTATTAGGATTCTAAGTGGTGACACTATTGAGTGAGCAGTTGTGGGAAATGATTTCGGTCTTAAATAATTGCTGATGGCTTGATGTCTCTGTGCAAGTTTTTGAGGTTATAGAATTGCTTTCACCAATTCTTTTGTCTGTTGAATCAGTGAAATGCTGCAATACTGTTCCTTCAGCTATAGCAATGCTTATTTGTGCTCGCAGGCTTCTTTTCTTAAACATTTAAAATCAGTTTTCTGGTATTTATCCTTAAAGGAGGGATTTCATCAGTGTCATTTGTTCAAAAAAGCAAAAATGTCAGAATATCACCTTTTATCTGTCTGTTTGTTTGTATATTAATGCATATTTTTCTTGATTGTTTTCTTTTTGATAATGAATTGCCAAACTTACAATCCCAGTGATTCCTTGGAGATTTTGTGTATCTGTGTCTTGATGTTTTAAAGTTGATATTGTGGCCAGTCTAATGGCTTAAGTTGCATGAGGTTATTACTTTGGTTCTTTTCTTTATGTTGGAGACCTTGAAATCTTGACAGTCGGTGCTGCACTCGGTTGCCAATGCATCAAGGCATTTATTTATGCTGCATCATTATGAAAAGGAATTGACTTTCACTCCTATATATTTGCATTACTAATATGTGGCTGTTCAGGACCTACTTATTGTGGTTCCATTTTGTTTGGGCTTTGTGTTACATATGACACCATTAGGATCTAGTTTTTGTTGTTCCATTTGTTTAAGGATGAACATTTATATTCCAAATTCTGCTAAAAATACATTGATGGATTATATTCCAAAGGGTAGGGTTGAGTTTAAGTCTGTCACAAGTATGCCCTCGGGTTACTCAGTGCCACTGTCACTTACCTTCTTGCAGTTGTGGGTTTTGCTTCCCTTGGGGGAAGATCTTGTTTAGACTTGAGACACCAGAAAATTTCGTGTTCTGGAAGTTCTAATCAAGTGGTGATTACCTAGTCAAGGTCATGAAAATGAGCTTGGCAAAGTCTCTTAGAGTGTTTTTGGGGGCACTCATCTTTCTCCCCTCTATTTTTACATCACATTTGACATTTGAAACTTCTTCTTTCGTTTTTTTCTAAGTTTATGGTCCCATCCTATTATCATCACACACAAGGTAGTTTGAAATGGTCATATTGATACATCGAACACGAGCTTTGCATGTATAACATTGTTGGAGGAGGATTACCCTAGAGAAATAAACTACATTAGCAATTATCAGCATAAAAATTTGAATCCTCTATAAATTTTATAAGCCAATATTAGTTTTTGACATGTGTCATTACGTGAAGTAAGTGAACTGTAAATTAATTGTGAAATCTAAGGTAATTTTGTCTGTTTTATGTTGCGCTATAAAAATGTTGTTGGAATAAACTAGTGCTCAAGCCTTTTCATTTATTAGTGTTGCAGTTAGAAATTTATTGTATTCCACATGATAAATGTGTGAATTAATATGTAATTCTAAATCATAACAGCAACAAAATCTTGTTTTTTATTAAATGGGAACAGCTGTACGAATCCTTCTAAATCATTGTACTAATATTGCTCCTAAGATTTTTTTTTTTTAAAAAAAATTAAAGGGAAAAATTGTTGACAACTTATTTGAGTAGTTGTGATTTGGACTTTGGACAGACTGTTTCTGTTGTTGAATGACTGAATTTGTGGGTTGACTAAGCTCATCAGCAGGCTGCTGGGGAGCTTTGTTAAGCAAAATATTCAGCTGTCGGCTATTGGCATTGGGCCTGTCTCTGCTGCTCAATCATATTCCAGACTTTAACCACTGCCCATAAGTTTTTGAAAATATCCTTTTTCCTAACAAAAAAAAAAAAAAAAAAAAAAATTGAAAATGTTTCTTTTCTAGATAAAATTAAATTTTTCTATATTTCTTTAAGAAATTATATTATTTGCCTGTAGAATCCTCCTGAAATTTCTTTGAAATGGGAATTTTGCCTCTATTAAACGTCATGTATAAAAATGTTGGCTAAATAGGTTCAAAACTTTGTTATTATTTGACATCTTAATTATAACATGTTGCTAATATTGTCGCGTTTTGGTTATCGCATATAACAAGGTAATGTTCCTTTGATATACTTGAAGATCGCTATCTATTCCATGATTTTTCTTTGAATTACATGATTCGCGATTCAATTCACATTGTGAATTAGTGTTTGCTTGACATACTTAACGATAGCTAATATTTGCTCGTTATGGATAAACTTAAAAGGTGAATCAAGGTATTCAATATACGAATTGAAGTTATTTAAATTTAATTTATCACTGATCAAATTAAATTTGAACAAAATTTAATATTCAATAACTTTTTTAACTTAATTCGAACTTCAATTAATAAGTTTTAAAGTTATTCAAATTTCGATTTGACAAAAGATATTTGAGTTAAATAAAAAAATAAGGGTTAATAACACTTGACATTGTCCTCCTGAACTAGGTAAGTAATTGCATTTTACCTCCCTAAAATAAAAAAATTATACTTTACCCCCCAATCACATGATTCATCTTTTAGAAAATTTATAATATCAAGTTAAATGACTAAAATGTCCTTAGTATTATATTTTAATTTTTGATGTTCAACGTATAAAAGAATTAGGAAAAAATAAAATATAATAACAAATAATTAGCCAGTGAAAATGTGATAAAATGTTGAATTTTATTATATTTGACATTAAAATTTGCACAGGTTAATCCAAATATAAAAATTGTAAAATGTTGAGAGACATAAAAAAAATCACAAATTTTATAAAAAAAAAAAAATATTGTCACACAATATCTTTAAAGAATAATTTTTAACAGAAATTTAGCCCATTTAGAAATTGTTCTACCATTATAATTAAATATTTAAATTCAAAATAATATAAAATGAAATAACAAAATTTAAAAATTTGATCAAGATATAGATTGATATGGATTATATTAAAATATTAGTATAATTTATTTTTCATTATTTGTAAATAATTATCACATCATTATCAAAATCTAAATACAAAAATCAAAATATAGTGCTAAGGGTATTTAAGTCATTTAATATGATATTATAAATTTTTTAAAGGATGAATTATGTAATTAGGGGGTAAAGTATAATTTTTTTAATTTACGGTGTAAAGTGTTATTACTTACCTAATTTAAAAGGTAAAGTGTTATTAATCCAAAAAATAATAAGGCAATTTGAACGTATTCACAAATAAGTAGTCTTCATTACGTTTAGAACCCAAAAAAAAAAAAAGTTTAGAAAATTATTAATTGATAGACCATCAATATATTTGTTATAATGATACTTATAAATCGTGTATTAATACATACCAGCATATTTTGTTATAATGATACTTATAAATCGTGTATTAATACTCATGTTCGTGTTATGATATGTTAGAATTGAATTTGTCACGAGTATGTGTACCGTCTGTTGGCATTTTTTTTTTTGTTTAGAATAGTTTACTGCCTATTATTGACTGTCCATAGCCCCAAATCTCTACCCCGATCATCAGTCCAAAGTAGAAAGGCCTCCGAAAGGCCGCTCTCCCCAACATATTTCAAAAACCCTCCTGGTCTGGTCCTCCCGAGTCCGGAGTCCCAACTCACGCAACTCAACTCAACTCAAAATTTAGTATAAACCCCCAATTTTAAACCTTTGATTTAATTTATTGCTACTATTTTTTTTTCCACTTCTCCAAACGCAGCCTAAATCTCCTCCTTCACCAGGATGGAGCAAAAGAGATTCAATGACGCCGCCTTCTCCAACGGCGGCCCCACCACCACCACCACCGCCAGACCCTCCACTCCATCGCGTCAACCTAATTACACCTGCACAAAAGTACAGGTATCAATTTCACCGTTTATTATTCCTCCAAGGGCTACTTCTTTTTTATGTATATAGACTGCTAATCTCTATAAGCGTCGTGTACTTGGGGGTGGGGGAACCCTAGTTGCTGTCAAATAGTGATGGATGAAAATAGAATTCATACCGAGTAGTGCGGAGATTTTTTTTTAAAAAAAAAATAAAAAATAAAAAAAATTCAAGCATTAGGGTTTTGAAGTGAAAGTATTTTGTTGGCTAGTTGAATGTGAAGGTTGAGGTCTAATTTTGTCGTAGTAAGGTTATGAAATGGAACCTTTTTAGCGGTTTTTAGTTTATTGTATTTTTTTTTTTTTTTCCTTGAAAGTGTGAACTACTGACGAATAGGTTGGGAAAGATTATGTGTTGCTTTAATTGTTAAAAATGGAAATTTGAAATTAAATTAAAAGAAGGAAATTGTTTACAATGAATTCCAAGTGGGAGTCGGTGTTAGGTGGAGTTTGTTGAAATGGAATGGTGCTCTATGAAGTATCTTTAATATTTTTAATTAATGTTATGTTTCCCAACTAGAAATGTGGGGAATCGTTGAGTGATGATAAATTCTATGCGGTAGTACAGTAACAAATAAGGGAGTGGTTTATGCAAAATTTGCATTTATTAACAAATAATGCTTCAATTTGAAGTTTGAGTGCAATCTCCGGTGGCCATTTGGTTGAGTGTCACCTTGCAAATCCCGGGACTACTTTCTCAGGGTTATAGAGTTGTCAAAGATATCATTGTGTGAGCGTTTGGTGAGTCTGGAATGAGGAGTGAGCTAGATGGTTCCTCTGTTTCTTCTTTAAGAATATGTGTGTTCATTGTCAATCAGAGTGGTGTACATTTCTGATGCTAACTGATGGTTGATTGTATTTAATGGCAGGAAGCGTTGGAGCACCTGGCATCAATTGATCCTATTGAGTTGTGTAATGAAGCTAAAGTTGAGCATTGTAGGGCAACTAGAGATTTGAGAAGCTGTGGACGATATGTACAGAGTGTTTTGAACTCTTGTGGCCATGCCTCTTTATGTGAGGAATGTAGTCAGCGGTGTGATGTTTGCCCAATTTGTAGAATTCCTTTGCCTAAGGATGGGAATAGACTTCGTCTCCGCCTTTATTATGAGTGCATTGAAGCTTCTTGTGTCTCATCTCTAAAAGGTGTGATGACAGACTGCAAGATAAAGACGATGGTGACAAAGAACTTATACCTGATGTTCAGCGTTTGTATTCTCTATTTGATGTTGCCTTGGAGAATAACTTGAGCTCTCTAATATGCCATTGTATCCTTTCGTGAGCTTTATATTTTACAAATGACATGGTGGTGGAGCTTTTCACTCATAGTCGAGAAGTACTTTATTGGGTGAATTTAGTCAGATAATTTTGGTTCCCTTTTCTTTTCTTCCCTTTCTCTTTGCAATTGTTATACTCTTTTGTTGGGCAGTACAACTGAAATGATAAAAAAAAATTTCATCACTTGAATAACAATCTGCTTTTATCCATTCATTTTTATTGGCAGCCAAACTAGAGAAAGGGAGATCTTTATTTTCTAGAGTCCATATTCTAGCAGCTTCTATCTTCTTTTCCTTAACAGATGGCTTAAAGATGTTACAGATGTCTGCATGGATGAAAGTGCTGTGTCCAGTGTGGATCCTGTAATTGCTTTCTTGCTGGATGAAGTGGTTGTCAAAGATTGGTGCAAGCGGACATTTACGAATATTTTGGCTGAACTTCAAGTGATATGTATCCTGATAAAAACACATTTTTGGACTTGGAATTATTCGTTTTTAAGTTGAGAACAACAGGTTTTGTAGTCCTTGACATGCTTATTAGATAATCTAACTGTACTAGAGCTGAAAGAAAGTTTGGGTTCACTGCTGAAGTTCTCTATGAAGCTAGCTGGCTTGGCCAATGTTCAAGATGTTTTGGAATCGTCATTTAAAGGTTCTCTATCAGCAAAACTTCATGATGTTTATCATCTTCAAGAAAACATTCTAAAGACAAAGCAGGTGAATTTGCTGAACCTTTCATTCATCAATTCAAGATTACCCTGCATTTGCAGGAGGACAAGATTTGCATTGTCATTCTTGTAATGATATTTAATGGTTTTACAGTTTCATCTGTCTTTGATCCTTTTGAAAATTATAATACCTGCTAATCTAAAAATTGGTTCTACAACGTTTTATTTGGCTTTGGTTTTTTGAAAGTGAATAAATATACTAAATAACAAATGATTGCGATTCTTTTCTATATTTTTGGTGGTTAGACATGTTATTAATCACGCACATAAATGAAAACTTATTATAAGTAAGTCTATATACTTGCTTTTATTCTATGAAAGCTGGGTAAGTATACCAGATTTTATTTAGATTTCGTGAGTTCCAAGAATCTGATAGATTTTTTTTTTTTTTTTTTTTCAACTATCTTGTCAATAAGCATTTGATTTTCAAAATTTCCCTTTTTGTCTCTCTTCTGCATTTTCAGCACATGGAGGTTATAACTTGGTGTATAAGACATCAGTTTTTGGAGAATATAAGGTCCCGTCATGCTAACATTGCATCGTGGCGTAATCGTGTTAGCGAGAGGAAATCTGCTGCCATTAAGCGTGCATGGCCTGATTTAGTAACAAATCCTGCTGCAGAGTCCTCCAGGCCACATAGCGTTCCACTCTATTTATTGAAGAAGCACTTTCAAATGTTGACACAGATGTAGGACATACAGATGATCATGGACAAGAATTACAAATTGCAGTTTTGCTAAAGGATGGGGAGTCTTCATTTTTTCGTTCCAAATTAGAGGGTTTGGCAGGATTATACCCATTTGGAAGTTTGAGAACTGCTATTGATGTGCTCTTTTTACGAGGAAGTTCTGATTTGGTGGTTTCAAAGCAAGCAATTGTATCCTTCTGATAGTAGGAAAATTATATTATGCCCTTAGCTTTTAGCTTGTATGTTCTTTCTTAACTATTGCACAGTTTTTGTACTACCTATTTGATCGGCACTGGACCATACCCGAGGAGAAATGGAGAGATGTTGTTGATGACTTTGCTGCTACATTTAGTGTAACCAGGCATTCCCTACTGGAATCTTATGTCTTTTATCTTCTGGATGACCATACTGATGAAGCTCTCCAGGTAATTTTCAACTGGTGGCTGCATTGTTCACTATCTTTATTTTCTTGAGAATAAGGATTGTTCCTCAATATATTGTGAAAAGTATTGCTAGGAAAGTTTTTCTAAAACATTTCATGTTATTTCATGTTAATTGTCAAAGAATCTATCTTGCGCTAATTCTTGAAACACTGAATGTGTAGGAAGCCTGTCGACTTCTTCCAGAAATTTCAGGCCCCACAGTTCATCCCAAAGTGGCCCAGGTTCTGCTAGAACGGCAGAACCCTGATGCAGCTCTTATGGTTTTGAGGTGGTCAGGTCGAGATGTAGCACGGTTGTTTTCACTTGAGGAGGCTGTCACCACTGTTCGGGTCCAAGTGGAATGTGGGCTTCTTACTGAAGCATTTATGTTTCAGAGAGGTGTCTGCGTAAAGGTCAAAGAACACAAGTTGGGGGATGAATCTTTTCGGAATGCTTCAGGTCAAACAACGGATGTATGCTGGACTTGGGCACACTGGGTGGAGGTTATGGTGACAGAAATATGTTGTCTTTGTATCTAGATTGTATATGTCCATCGGAGGAATTTGGTAGATCGAATGATAGAGTTGCCTTGGAACTTTGATGAGGAGAAACATCTCCACAAATGTTTATTAGATTTTGCTGCAGATGACCCTTCATCAATAATGGGAAGTCTTCTTGTAGTGTTCTATTTGCAGGTATTTCGCTCATGTATCTGTTGCATTTGTTTCTGTCTCCTTTCCGTTTCTTGTGCCAACTTTCAGTGAAATTGATTTTGCAATATACAAAACAAATTCAAGGTTGTATTTTTTGGACAGAAATCATAAACTTTCTAATGGGAATAATATAGTCTTATATTTGAGTTGATTTATTAGTTTCAACCTGAAATGTTTAGGTTATAGTGTGAACTACTCCCGGGAATGATTTTTAGATTTTTTTTTTTCTCTGCCTCGTCTTCTTATTAAATTTTGATGATTATTGAAGTCATACAAGTTATTTCATCAAACATATAATTCATTTGAGTATTTTATGCAAATAGCTATTAAATTACAGACTTGAACAGGATTAAAGTCTTGGATGTGTTCAGAGATCTGTTGGTAGTAATGTATGTGTAACAACTGCTTTGCCTACATTTCTTTGGATTCACTTTAGAGTTCGGCTGAGATAGGCAACATTTTTTTTAGGCTAATTCATTTCATTTTTCATGTACTAAATCTTAATGTACAATGAACCTTCTGTTTAGGGTAATAAAGGAAAGTTTTATTTGCTCGTCTCTATTGTTGGCTTTGTACTGTTGGCATCAATATGTATTTGTTTTTAACATCCTTCCTTAGCACATGAGCCCATGCGCTCTCTGAGTTGCTTCACAATCTGGTAATAATTATTATTTCCTCTTATGTTTCAGCGGTATCGATACATTGAAGCATATGAAGTTGATCAAAAGCTTATGATTATAGAGCAAGACTTCATTTCGCAGAATTCTGTCACTGAACAAATCTTAATAAGGATGAGATCCACAAGCCACTGGAGATCTGCATTAGTTGTAAGTAATTCTAAGGAATAACTTAAGGTTTCCTTTGCATTCCTTTTTTTTTTTTTTTTTTTCTTTCCTGGAACCGAGGTGTTTTGATAGCGAATAATTAGCAAGAATATAATGAGTTGTTAAATTTGTGAGATGCAAATAAATTCAACATAGGATTTGAGTTCAAACTTTTACCTGGGGATAACATGCCATGGCCTCATTAATTTGCATGGAAAGTTAATGGTTTTCTTTAAAACTGGATGCGAGGACATATAATGTGTGTCAACCGACCAGGAGAATATGATGGAAAATTATACTACAGGGAGAATTAGCTCTTCTGATTACACTATTGTGCTTCTACAGGAAAAAAGCATAGAGTTATTGCCTGACGTCCTACAACAGCAACTGAAAAATGGAAAGCTGCCTGAAGCTGGGGTATTTCCTGGTAATGAAGTTCGTTTTCCAGCAAAATCCAACCATGCCAAAGAACAGGGACCTCTTTTGACCAGTTTGTTGGTTCCTACTCTTGATTCTTCCTCTGTTCATGGGATTTGATAATGCTATGACTTCACCAGAATATTCAGTTCTTAATCCTTCATCAACACTGGGTGGATCTGTTAATGTTTCTACTAATAAAAATGGGAATTTCAGTGCATCTGTTGTTCCTGCTGGATTCTCTAGTGAAGCAGAAAAAGGATGGAGGCCTGAAAGTAGCTTCAGGAAAAACTTCAGATTTGATAACGTCAGCTCTGCAACTCACCATGCTAGTCCAGCTTCCTCTCCATTGAGAGAGTTGAACAGCAGTTCATCACGAAAGGCTCTGAGTGTACATCAGCAAAATGGATCTGTAAACAAATTCCACATTCAAAGTTCCTATTCGCAAAGGGCTGTTGCAAATTCTGTCACTCCCCTTCAGAGCAACCATGGGATGTTCACTGATTTTGTTCAAGACTTAAATGTTGCATTCTCAGAAGCAACTAATTTACCTCGGATGCCTCTTTCGATTGATTCCATGGACATCTCTTGCCGGTAAAAGTTCTCGTGCCATTTAAAGAGTTTTGATCTTGTTTCTGAAACTGCTATGGTGACAATTGTTCATGAAGAAGTTGATATCCATTATTTTGCCTAGAATTACTCGTATTTCCTGTTTACTTTCTTTCTCAGTCATAACGAGAGGGGTTTGTCTGTTGAAAGAGTCGATGCAAATGGTGGGCCTAGATGGCGTTCTGATGACTCTAGTGATGATGAAGAGCACCAAAACCAAGGGAGACTTGCAGTTGCTGCAACTAATACAAGGAACACACGGGGAGTTAGAAGAGGCAGGCTTTTGGGAAGATGATATGGGGTTGCATAATTTATATTTCGTAGTTGCATCCTAAAGATGACTAAAAATACGAGGCTAGCTGAGAGAAGCAACAGACAGACGATATAGCTGTCTGAGGATGCTCAACCAGAAATGTCTTGATTGCCAGGAGGAAACAATTTGGACATATCTGCACTTCACTGCTGTTGGGGCATGAAACTGGGTTATGATGAAGCATAGCTCTTCCATTCTATCATTGTTGTGCTTGCTATTCTATGATGATTGCGCAAGTATTTTTGTAACGATTAGGGGCAATACATACTGATTCGGCTAAAATTTTGTAGCTGACGTTAAACAATTTCAAGACCTGACTAATGGATTTTGATCATTTCTTCTTTCTTTTACCATCGTTTTGTGTTAGCATTTTACCGAGACGTGTATATATAATCTGACATTCAGATTGAATTTGTTGAAGTTTTCTTCAGTTTTGTCTTCGTCGGCATGTGATTCTGATTGTGCTCATGAGTTTACTGAATTTTGAGTTCGCAGATAAGGCTTTATCATCTTAAAATTTCTTAAAGAGAAGCCTGTGGCTGTTGACATCTCTCCCCTCGTTCCGGGCAGTCTGCAGACTTTGAGGGCTGAGAAGATTCCACAAAATCTTGGAGAACCACATCACTAATAAAAGCCTTCTTATTAACAGATTTTTAGTAATGTTAGTAAAACTTATCATGAATTACTATGCAAAAACTTAAAACTTATCATCAAGAAAAAAAAAAGTGAAAACTTATGAATATATTTGATTTGTATTCGAGAATCAAAATTAGAATGAAAATTATAAATTCACAATCAGTATAAGTTTATGAGTTTATATTATTCTCTTACTCGTTTGGTTTAGATAATAAGTGTATTTAATGATGTTAATATTTTAATTAATTTAATACTTAAGTCATAAATAAAGAATAAAAATAAATATTTTTAAACACTTTCAAAACTTCATTTTCATAATTTATAATGGCCAATCAAAAAATATCTATTACTATTATTAATTTTAATTTGGGAAAATCGCCAAAATAGTCCCTCAACTTTTGCACTTTAGCCAGAATAGTCCCTTAACTTTCTTTTTAGCCAGAATAGTCCTTCAACTTTTTTTTTAGCCAGAATAGTCCTTTAACTTTTATTTTTTAGCCAAAAAAGTCCTTTTATGTGTAGTCACCATAATTTTTTTTTTTTTTTTTTTTTATAAATTTCAGATGAAAGGACTATCTTGGCTAAAAAATAAAAGTTGGAGGACCATTCTAGCTACAAAAAAAGTTGAGGGACTATTTTAGCTAAAGTGCAAAAGTTGAGGGACTATTTCAGCGATTTTCCCTTTTAATTTTCGTTCTTTTTCTTGTACCTATAAATTTGCAGCGTTTAGCCCAAACAATAATAATAATAAAATAAATTATCTTTTCTGACTAATAAGGAATATTTTCCATGATTATAAAAGTGAAGCATTTTGACCAGGAGTTCCCAGCATAACAGCAGATGAGAAAAAAGAGAAAAAATGGCCAACTCTGCTCTTCAACTTCCAATCATAGACCTTTGCTCCTCCGACCGCATCTCTACAGCTCAATCCATTCGTCAGGTCTCTCTCACACACACACTTTACTACTCACCAGTCACCATATATTTCTGCCTTCATAATCAATCCAATTTCTCATCTTTTACTTGATAAATGGAAGGGTTTCCCCAAAAAAAATGCAGAAAGTATAGATTGAAAAATCTCAGTTATTCTGTGTCTGAAACTGATTTGCTTTACCATTATGATGCAGTAATGAATGGTTGTCATCATTAGTTTCAGCATCAGTTAAACAAATTAAGAATTCTAGTAATTTCAGAAATGATGGAAGTAAATTACTCAATTTTTCAGGTATAAAGTTTATTGGATGGAGTGTAGAACCCTTTTTTTTTTTTTTGTTCTGTTTGCAAAATGACCCTTTTTGTTCTAACTGAAAATTTTGAATCTTTTAGGGAGAATATGATTCATAAGCACAAATATTTAAAAAAAATAAATTCCCCAGACACTATTTTAGCTGTTAAAGATTATTCTTGCATTTAAATTAGGGAATACAAGAAATATATACATCCCATTTTTATTTCAATGTTTATTTCGTCTCCGGTATTAAGAAAAAGTGAATTCAAATGTAGTAGGATTAATGTGTTTCCAAGAAATGTTTTTATTAATTATTTAAATGCAAGTCGTTACATGGTAAAAAGAATTGGATTGTTCCACTTTAGGCATGCATGGAGATGTTTGGTTTCTTTTACCTAATCAACCATGGGATAGAGGAAGAGCTGTTTAAAAGAGTGTTTGAAGAAAGCAGAAAATTTTTCATGCTTCCCTTTGAAGAGAAAATGAAGGTGGTTCGAAAGAATCATAGAGGTTACACATCACTGTATGCTGAGAAGCTTGACACATCCTCAAGTACCAAAGGTTTTCGCCATTCTCTTATAGTTTCATTATACAATTGCATTTCCTTTTTTGCTCTTGAACCTTTGTATGCTTTGAATTGGAATATAGGGCGTTAGGAAGCACGTATATTAACTGAAACTGAAACTGAAACTGAAACAGCCACCTATCTTGCTCGGATAAGTGCTAGCTCATGATGTCGTCATATTTGCTTGTCAACTGTGATTTATAAATTGGTCTTGCTACCTCTGGATGTATGTGTTGTGTCTCTTTTGTCCAAGATGCAATCTTTTTCTCTAATTTGTGGAGGATATTCATATTGAATTCGTTGATATCCAATTTTCAGTTTGTGGAGGACCACTTTCTTGTACAATGCAATTATTCTGCAACTATTAATGCATTCTTCTCGTCAGCTACAGGTAGCGAACTGCATTGCTTTTCTTTTCTTCTATTAGTTTGCTTGATCATAATACCACAAAAGTCTGCTGTCTTTGACCCCTCGGATTTTGTTGGAGTAGGTGACTCAAAAGAAAGCTTTTACATTGGTCCTTTGGAGGACATAGTAACATTTGGTAAATTGAATCAATGGCCTCCAGCAGGTACTTCTGTATATAAGTGACATATTTTGTCTTGTTTTGGCATGTATCTGTGTTTGTCCACAAATTTGTCCTCCTGTAGCTTAGAATTAAAACATAAAGCACCAGGTTTTGCAGCACTTAACCTCCAATTCTTCAACATGTAGATTCAAGATTTTTTGGGTAATGTCATAATACTCTACTTTTCTGGTGTTGGAAACTTCCAGAACTTCTTCCACTCTGGAGATCTACAATGGAAGATTACTATAAACTCGAGAGTCTTGTAAGTATCACTCGTTGTGTGTATCTTAAGGTTGATTGTGAAGATTTGAGGTTTGTAGGAGGTAAAATTGATTTGCGTTCAATGTTGATACATATAGATCAATGTGTATCAACCCATTTAATTAAAATTTTAGCTTCAGTATATTCAACTCCAATAAACTGTTTACCGAGTTGCTAAATGAACATAAGTTTCCTAATGAAATCTCCTTTTCAAAATATAGAGCGAATATCTTGCTCTCATCATGGAATATTTCAAGGTCAAGTCCCTAGTGTTAGTTTTAGCATAAATATACTGATTCCTGTGATTTCCTGTCTTTTTCCTTTCATCAGCCATTACTTTAGAAGTGACTTTTTGCCTAACCTGATATTTATTTTTGTTTCACTGCTCAGAAATGCTGGAAAGACGCTGATTTCATTACTTGCTCTGGCAATAAACTTGGAAGAAGATTTCTTTGAGAAAGTTGGGGCTCTTGATCAACCTAATGGTTTCCTCCTGCCTGTTACACTACCCAGGTCTACTATAAATTTGTCATCTTTCTTTGTTGATACATCTTTGCTAAAGAGAGTTTGAGTATAAACAGCTGTCACAAGCCTAATCCCTTTTCCCAACTAATTGTAAGTCGAGCTGTTTGGAAAAATGGTCTCAGTGAATAAACTGGTTTCTGAAGAATTTTCTACCCATAAGTTATTGAACCAGACAATAAGCGAGTGAACAATAATGCTTTCCTCCTATTAAATACAGGTGAGTTAGGAATTGGTGATCAACAAATATATGGTGCTTCTGCTCATTCAGACTATGGAATGATTACTCTTCTCGCAGCAGAGGATGTTGCTGGGCTTCAGGCATGTTTCACTTGAATAATACCTAGTATGAAGAGAAATGATTTGTTGAGAACAGTCATGTATTTCACTATTTTAGTTACCTTCTTGATGTTGACAGGTATGCAGGGAAAAGTCTGAGTAACCTCAGGTCTGGGAAGATGTGCATCATATCATAGGGGTTGGTTTTTGAGTGTGTATTGTTTCCGTCATCTACAGAGCTTTAGAAACTGGGTATTTCCTCCCTTGGGAGTACATGTGTTTCAAAACTTACTGGGGTTTTGCTGGCAAATTTGGTTCACAGGGCTTTCATAGTTAACATTGGAGATATGATGGAGAGGTGGACAAATTGTTTGTTCAGGCAATATCATGTTTCATTGCATTCCAAAAGAATTTTATTCCCTTGTTAAAGAAAAAGAGCAAAATGCACCCATGGTCACCAAAATATTAGGTTGTTGCAAACAAGGTCACTGGACTATTTATTTTGCAAAATTAGTTACTAAACTACCTTAAGTGTGTGTCTAGAGTCACTTACTTCTATTTCCATGGCGACTGCAAATACACACTTAAGGTAGTTCAGTGACCAAATTTGCATATGGAATGACTCCAAACACATACTTAATATAGTTGAGTGACCAAATTTGCAAAATAAATAGTTCAGTGACTTTGTATGCAACAACCTAATAGTTTGGTTACCATTGGTGCATTTTGCTCAATAGAAAATCGCAGTTTACTTGTTTATGGTCTGATGTTTCTTTCTTTTGTAGGTCAACATTGCACAGAGTGCTGCCTACAGGACGAGAACGTCACTCGGTAATAAAAGTTTGGTTCCAGTTTGCTGCCTTTCTTGGCCTTGTCAGTCTGCCCCCAGCCATTCCCTAATAGATTTTATTGCTTTTAATGCCAGTTATGGGTATATATGGCTTTTAGATCTCATTGTAATTTATTAATGTTGTCTGTTAGAGTTTTTTCAACTTGGAAGAATGATATCAATGCCAAATATTAATATGACTAGAAATACTATATGCTTTACGGGTGCATTGTCCTATTTTTTTGATGATTCCTGCCATAAAGTAGGTCCTTGTCATGTTCTATTCTAAGAACATAGGAAACACCTAACTGTGGTTGGAAACCTTAATTATGCTCCAAATTTGTTGTCTGTGCTATTACTAAATTGTAAATTCTGTTATACTGCAGAAGCTAATGAATTTTGTCTGTCTTATCTAGGCGGCTTTCTTTTTAGACCCCAACCCAGATTGCATGGTTGAATGCTTAAAGAGTTGTTGCAACGTGTCCTTTCCTCCTAGGTATGGCAATACACGTTAGATTGAATTGATTATTTTCATAGCATGTCATTGTAAAGGTTTTTACCTGGTTTTTACCATCTGTATTTTGCTTTTTGTTAAATTGTTGGGAATCCATTTAATTGCAGTCATATGCATTCATCCAACTCTTTCTTCAGTAAGCTTTAAGAGGGGCCTCAAATTGATGCCTCTTCTTAATACTTTACAGTCTGTTCTAAAGTTCCTGTACCTTACAGTCAAGAACTTACTGGACTGAGTTCACGAAGGCAAAAAGCATGCCAGGGCATGCAGCTTTATTACATAGATCTGAATAGCATTAGCATCTCAAACAAGGTTGCTTATATCATGAATACTTTTCTACCTTCTAAGACTATATGAAGTTTCTTGAAAGCAATGTTAATAATCTGATCTGACCGTGTTTTGTCTCAATTAAAATGCAAGCTGGCCAAGTCGAGAAAAGTAAAACATGATAAAACTTTGAAAAAACCAGACGAATTCTATTGGTGGAGCTTTCTTTCTTTGTTGAGTATTCTTCCCCATGATTTGACCTGGATTGGAACAGAATAGACCTTTTGTTTTCTGTTCTTTTGTCTTATGGAATAGGCTGGTTGAATTAGGAACACTTGGTGTTTAAAAATCTTGCTTGAGAATTGTATATGGAGTCTCTCTCTCTCTCTCTCTCTCTCTCTCTCTCTCTCAATTCACGGAAATAAAATAGCTTCTGTTTGGTCTTATTACTCAAATTATGAAAGTACAACTTTAAAGTGAACAAGCTGTTGTTCGTATCCAAATTAGCTGTCTTTGCCGTATAGATTCTACCAGAGGATAATGATATTGGTTGATTGAATGCACAGGTATCCTCCAATCCGTAGTGGAGACTACGGCTAGAGGAGCGCTTCAGGCTTACATATGCTTGATATGGTGAAGTCGAAAAATATGAACACAAAAGCAGGTAGCAACATACTTGTAAGGAGTCTGATTTTGAACCATGTAAATGGTTTGATAACACTCAACTTACAAAACCTAGTCTTGTTTTAAAGTCCATTCGAAATCAAACAATTCAACTTCCATAACCTGATAGACTATCTGGAAAAGCTCCTGTACTCTAATTTTGGGATAAAATATACTCTGATTTGCCCTCATATCATACAATTTGCTTCCATTATAATCTAGATTATTCTAAATTATGTACTTTTACCACCTATGATAAGAGAACATTTCACTGTGTGTATCAGTGTCCATAATTATTGATGGCCTAATTCGTATCCCTTGAAACATATCTTCTCCACTTGGAGTGAAGTATGTAAATTTGAATACACAAAGGTGGTAGTATATGACTTGCAATGTATTGTTTGATTAATGATTCTGATTTTAGCTTGAAAATACATTGCGAAGTTAAAAGGAGGTGTTATGAACCAGCAGGTCATTTGGCTGTTGGCCATCGGGAGCACTTAAAGTTCTTCAAGGGGTTGCAGGTTGGGGGTTCCAATTCCTGTATCTGCAGTCTTAGTAATATGTAGGTAGCGTAAAGTATTTATTCTAGTTATTTGTTGGTTTCCGTCTTACCAATTGTGTTTCAACTTGTAGTTAGATGATTCTATCAATCATTATGTGTAATGTATTAAAAAAGAAGTTGTTATGAACTGATTTCTCCTTTATTTTTCAGTTTTATTTTGCTTGTTTGGTGCTATTTTTGGTACCAATTTTGTTACAGTATATGAGGCAGACTTTTCTCCATAGGGCCACAGCCAGAACATGAAATGAGGAGCAATTTAGGACAATATCTGATACCTGGGTCAATGGTGGCGGCCAAATCTCAGCTTACAAAATGGTTTTTCTTCGAATAAAATGCAAATAATGCTTCACATCTCGAATATGCACTTCAACCTTATGTAGTGGTTAAATGTACATTTGATCATTTTTTATTTATTTATTTTACAAAATGAATAGAAACCGTCAAAACTAACACTGACAAGTGAAATGCAAATAATGCTTCATATCTCGAGTATGCACTTCCAGAATCTCTCATCACCACCCCTTCCCCATCATCTACCACTTTCCTTATCCTTGATCAGCAATTCATTCTCCCACCACCCCAACCCTTCTCCTCTTTGTAACTGACCAGCCGTTCTAGACTGTAAGTCCAAAACTTCAAGCTCCACTTTCCCAACCGTTTGCTGCGGCAGAGAAACCAACCAAAATCCCAACTGTTAGCTGCTACTGCATTTTCAAAATCCCACCTCGAACCACCCCAACAAGATATTAGACACTCAGATGTGAGATTGTCTGAGATCAAAACTGGGAAAAATGGGTATTTGGGGGGATGTCAAATTTGTATTATCTATCTATATATATATATATACACTTATATATACTATATTAAAAGAGCAAGTTTGATTAAATGTTTTAGATTTTCTTTTTGAAGTTACCCTTATTATAAAATTTAATTACTTTGTTATATCCGTTAACTTGAATGTCTTTTTTTTATAATTATTTAGCCTATTTATGTAAATACTTCTAAAAGAGTAAATGTGGAATAAAACCTACTTTTAAAGTTTCATATTAAGAAATAAATTTGATTGAAGTAAATTTCCATATGTAATAGAATATTTGGAATGAGTTTTAGAAATTAAAAAAGAGTAGAAAATAATTTTATTGGGATGGATTTTAAAAATCAAACAATAACAAAAAAATAAATAAAATTTACTTGAAAAATAAATTTATATATTTTATTTATACTTTTGAACCTTCAATGAGAAAAAATCCAAAAAGGTACATAGAAAATAAAACTAAATTTTTTAGACTTATATTTAGAATTAAGTTTAGTTGAAGCAAATTTCCTCATAGAGTAGAATTTTAGGATAAATTTAGAAATAAAAGATGAATATTGTATAAAGTTTATTAAAAATTTAATTGAATATATACTATGACAAATAAAAGTAAATTTTTTACACTTATATTTAAAGTTAAGTTTAATTGAAGCAAATTTCGATATAGAGTAGAATTTTGGAGTAGATTTAGATGAATATTAAATAAAATTATTAAAAACAAATTAATTGAATATATAATAAAATAAATGGAGTTTGATTTATTTTTAGATTTTTTATCCCAAGTTACCCTCAGTATAAAATTTAATGACTTTATTATGTTCCCAATTTGAGTGTTTTTTTTTGTAATATTTTAGACTATTTATATAAATACTCCTCAAAGAGCAAATGAAGAAATAAAATCCACTTTTAAGACTTCATATTATGAAATAAATTAAATTAAAATAAATTTCCTTATGTAATAGAATATTAGGAATGAGTATTAGAAATTAAAGAATAGTAGGAAATATTTTTTTTGGAATGGGTTTAAGAAATCGAGCAATAATACAAATATAAAATTTATTTAAAAAATAAATTTACTCATGTTTCACATATACTTTTGGACTCTTAAGGAGAAAAAAAATTATAAAAGGTACACATGAAATAAAATTAATTTTTGGATTACTTCATTTAGAATTAAATTTAATTGATGTAATTTTTCTCATAGAGTAGAATTTTATGATAGATTTAGAAATTGAACATGAATATTAAATAAAATTATCAAAAAATGAATCGAATAAATGTCTCATTAAATAGAATTATGCATATGATTATTATCAACATATATATCAATTAACTATATAACATTCATATGCAATTAAATAAACTAATTTATTAACAACTATTAAAAGAAAAAAGAAATTTTCATTTGATAAATAAAGTTAAAGAAGGAAAACAAGATTATTTTAATTTCAAAGAGTTAAATAACATTTTAGTCATTCAAACTAAGCAAAAATCTCAATATAGCATTTTTAAATTGAAAAGGTCTCGATATGACCCTCCAAATTAAAAAATATATATATAATATAGTCCTCCAATACAAATTACCCTTAAAGAGTCTCAACTTGGTCCTCAAAACTAAAACAAATATCCCAATATGTCCCTAAAACTAAAGATTATGCATTTGATCCTCTAACATTTATATGTAACTAAAGAAACTATAAGTTTATTAACAACTATTAAAAGAAAAAGAAAAAATCATTTGACAAATAAAGGAAAACAATATCATTTTAATTTCAAAGAGTTAAATACCATTTTGACCATTCAAACTTAGCAAAAATCTCAATATGACATTTTAAATTGAAAATGTCTCGATTTGACACTCTAAATTGAAAAAATTATTCTAATATATTCTTCCAAATTCAAATAGTACCAATTTGGTCCTCAAAACTACAACAATTATTCCATGTGACTCCCAAAATTGAAAGATTATGAATTTAACTTTCCAAACTGAAAATCTGTTTTAATTTGTCCTCCAAACTGAATTCTGATAAAAAAAAGTTCTATTAACCTTTTGAAAAGCATGCAATTTTAAAATATACTTTCAATCTTAATGTAAGGTTACTTTACTGTAGAATAAAATATTTATACAAAATAGATAGTTCCATTTGGTATCCATCTCTCAATGATGAATTTTAAAAATTATACAAGTGTACAAATAATTTTTTTTTTTAGAATTAGAAATTAAGTTAAATAACAGTAGAGATATTCTTTTAAAAATTTAGGATTTATCATGTATAAAACTTTTGGATTTTTAGAATAATTTTGAAATATTTTTCTATTTTTGATAAAAAAAAAAAGACAAAAGAACAAAAGAAATATAAAATTGCTTAAAAGTCTCAAAGTTAACAAAATTTGAATTAACAAAGACATTATCTTTCGTAGACATTGTTAACATCGTCACCTTCTTTTTGCCAATGCCATTCATTTTATTTCTAATCTTATTGTCTAGATTTTGTAATGATGAACGAAATTCGTTGTCCAAAATATAAAAAGAATTTGACTTCTGTGGTATATTAAAAATATAATGTAGAACCTATTTTTTCGATTATTGTTAAACTGATTAAGGGATAAGTAAGAAATGGGTAAAAAATGTGATCCACACTTCTTTTATTTTTCTTAAAAAACATAATTCTTATCTTGCAATTCTTACTTTACTTTTAGTTCCCTTTTTATGCATTGAATAATTAGTACATATTTAATCTAAGTTACGCTTTTCTTATAATCAAAAATTAATTCCTAAATT
Source organism: Cinchona pubescens (assembly GCA_025175665.1). Lineage (NCBI taxonomy): Eukaryota > Viridiplantae > Streptophyta > Magnoliopsida > Gentianales > Rubiaceae > Cinchona > Cinchona pubescens. The sequence continues at coordinate 2,708,867 of JANKKI010000185.1, read as the reverse complement.
ATATTAACTAAAATTCGTAATAGAAAATTATTATCCTCCTACTAAAAATTATTGTTATTGTCTTTAGACTTATAAATATCTAATGTTGAATATTAATAATCGTATAAATTATATAATAAAAATAGGGATATCAAATCAGTTACTAATTAGATTTTAATTAAAGTATACTTTATCTAATAAAATCAAAATAATAAATATTTACTGTTACTTTTGAATTGCTACTATACAAGTTGATAGCCACTGCAATTGTATGCTGTTGATCTTATTCTATCAAATAAAATTTATAATATTAAATATCTAGCCTTTAATTTATTACTATACAGATATCTGATAATTTTAACATAATGAATTATTTACTAAATTTCACGCCGTAAATTTCTAAATAGTGGTAGATTATTTTTCACTTTTGTTCTATTTTCATGATATAATACATATAGCTGTGCAAACAATATATTTAAGAAAGATTTTGTTTCATAAAGTAAAAATTGTATTTAGTACTTGAATGCGAATGGTTCCTTCATCAAGTTGGTTCCAAGAGAGGTATAGGAATTTAATAATAATCAAATACCTTAATACACTAAATAAATTCAAAATTGTTAGGATAGAATTTAAATAATTAAAGAGAATAAAGTGTTCCAATAAACTCTATAAATTGTTAACATTTTTCAAGACTACATTACCCTATTTAACCTAAACTTATAGAATTGATACAATTATAAATTCTAATATATTTCCTATTATACATTGTGCTTCAGTTTGATGATATTTTAAAGTTTCCTATTTTTGAAGTTAAATATAGTATCAATGAACTTATTGTAGAATACTTCAATACGAGCATTTTCAATCAAAGAAATGGACTTTTATTTTAAAAATTGCTAGGTATATGTATTATTCACAAGACATAATTATTTAGCTTTTATTAAATTGCTTGAACTATTAAACTAAACAAATCTATTATATTTCTAACAAAGTATATCTGGCAAAAATGTATGAAAATCACCTATGGGCAAATATTTATCTAAACTCATACGAACTACAAAAATTCTTTAGTTTAGTTGAACATTGAAATAAAAATTACGTAAGTGAAAATTAAGTGAATTAAAAAAAAATCAAACAGTTAGTATCTCCAAACATCTTTTATTTTTTAATTCATACTAATAAAAATCAAACAATTAATATTTTCAAACGTGCAAAACACGTTCTCTCATACTAGTTTTTTAAAAAAGAACAACTCCGAATGCGGAATAAGCACATGTTTATCAAAATTAGTTAATTTTAACGGATAAAAAATTTGAAACACAACGAGGTCAAATACACATTTGATAACCATGATAGATAAAAGTACATATTCAAATAACCCTGGTAAATAAAGTGCATATTTAACATATCACAAGGAGTTATTTGCATTTTATTCTTTTTCTTCACTACTTTACCTCCTCAAACTTTGACTCACCACCTAACTACTTTTGTTTGAACTTAATTTTCTTATCCTTTTCCTCGATTTGCATTCCAATCCTAAATAAACAAACCAAACAAAGTTTTATTTCCACTAGGTTGAGTCAATTGTAAAAATCATTTTCTAAATTTTAAAAGTAAAAAAAGGCCTCAATTCAATTCTAACTAATACAATTTTCAAGAAAAGAAAATGTACCACCCTATTTATGGTTTGATTTATAAATAATTATTTGAGTTACCAAATCACTTACTCTCGGATTCTATATTTTTTCTTTTTTATTTCTTAAGGAGTATAAACACCAAACGAGAATAAGTATACCATTCTCCTTTTTCTTTTGATAATAGTGGTTTAATGCATTTGGAAAAGAAAACTAGGTATAAAAAAAATCCACTTTTGATCCAACAAGACAACTAGAAATGTTACTTGATGTTACAATTTTGTGAGTTTGTAAATGATGAGATTATTCAACAATGATAGGAAAGAAAACAAAGGTTAAAACGTGAATTCCATTTAGCAACTAGGCAAAAACTTAGGTAAATCCGGTCTTTAGCTCCACTTGTAGATCCTGTGGTGTGGATTAAATTTTAGAGAATTTATGATATCAGTTGATGTAAGTAAGATTCTTTAAAATTTAATTCTGACCATAGAGTTTACAAATGGAATAAAAAATCGGATCTACTTAAACATTTTCCTAACAACTATATCACTGGGATAAGTAGTTGTGATTCACAGAAGCCATGGCCTTTGTAATGCGGCGAAGATTTAAGTAAACTCGTGTTTACATCTTCACTTGTAAATATCAAATTATAACTTTATTTTATAAATATAACATGAATAATTTTAAGATTATAAGATTCACAAATTTTTAAATCATTTATGACTTGTGTAGAGTATCGTGTATCTATATTAAATTATGGAATAAATAAATTAGTTGATTTTAAAAAAAATATAATATAAAAATTAATTTACAATATAACATCTATAAATATTGGTAAAAAACTTACTTCGTACGAGTTTTTCAATTTATTAATGCAATAATCAAGGAAAGCCACGTGTTAAACTGCCCGTGCAAAAAAAATATCACCAAAGATGGTCAAGGATGAAATGTGGAAAAGCACATGTCATTTAAGATACACTATATGATTCTGTGGGGCAGTACTTTCATCAGCATAATTTCGAAGTGGGGTTTCATAAGATCACGTGGCCCCCATTCTTAAGGATAATGTATACGAAAAACATTTTCCCTTTTGCCGGTAATTGATTCCCTAGTTCCTACATATGATTTGCAGTGGACCAATATCACTCGTTGATTACGTTTGGTGATGGTGATTATCAACCAACTTTTGACCATCAAGAAAGAAATAGGTACAAATTTTTACATCACTACAATCCACTTGATTTTCTCTCTCCTTGCTCGTAAGCAGAGCAATGGGAGGACGTTGCATATGTTCGGCATAGACACGACTTCTTCTAAGGTTAGAAGACGACTGAAACTTGACTGTCTACGATTTTATTGTGTGCGCTCGGATAGAAGTTAGCCAATAAGTGGTGCTACGAGGAAGGAGCTTGCCATATAAACGATAGAATTTTTTGAAAAAATTTACTAGTAAAGGAACTTGAATAGTATTTTGTTTTTTGAATTTAAAATAAATTCAAAATTTGATCTCAAATTTAAATTTGGTTGGATATACTTTATAGAATTCTAAAAAATTTGAGTTCAATTCGAGTTCATTCGAATTAAAAGAATGATTATCTAAAAAAATTCGTTCTGCAACAAAGATCATCCTTTATAAAAAAAAAATTTGTGCTAATAAACTTACAAATAGAATAATCACAATTTTAAATTCAAACTCAAAATTCAATTCGTATAACTTGAATTCAATCAAGTGAATTCGAATCAAATATTTGACAGAATTGCTGGCTAAAATTTATTGATTTGCACGTTCGTAGCCACATGTAGGTCCAATAAATAAATAAATATTAATCGGCTCTGATGAAAGGCTGCGCACTTGGATAAATATGGTGATAAGGTTATTTAATTATTCACTTTTCTATGATTTATTGATATCACTTTTTCTGTTCCACTGTAGAATATACGGCGACTTGAAGGGCACGTTCCACGTGGCCCGGCCCGTACAAAGATACACAGATCTCGTCATCTCACCGACCATTTGAGCCAAAATAATGGACTATCAATCTTGCCAATAATTTTGGAATTTCAAAATCTGACACTTCACTTCTATTTTTTGTTTATTATAATGACTTAAGTATACAATATTTTAGCACACAGCATTGACCCTTTAGATGGGTTCTATATTTATGCTAATTAATTTTCTTTAACTTGTCTTTTTAGATCACTCTCACCCTCGTTGACTTGTGCATTAATCATAATTTGTTGCTAAAAAAATCATAATAATCATGGTTTTATAGGTATTATGGACAGTTGGATGCGATTAATAATATTGTCAATAGCAATAGTTTTGAAAAAAATTTTTGGTTTACTATCAAACTCTAAAGTCTTATCAAGCTAATCATGTTGGTAATTCCTTGATTTAATTTTTTTTTTGGCGTCAGAACTGAACTTTTGTGTACGATCTTTAATTTATTTCAGCATTCTTTTGTATATAATTATTAAACTTTTTCATCCATTGAATAATTTCATATATGATTATTAAATTGTTGATGCACAAGTGGAGGAAGGTGAGAATGATCCGAAAAGACAAGTTAAAGAAAGTTAATTAGCATAAACATAAAACACAAATAGAGGGCCAATGCTATACCCCAAAATATTGTATGGATACTTATGTCGCTAAAATAAACCAAAAATAAATACACAGTGTCTAAAAGCAATTTTGAAGTGTCAAAATTATTGGTTTAACTTTTATAATTAAAATTTTATTTACTTGATTAAGTTTTTAGGTTATACACTATTGAAATTCTTATTAAGAGAACTACTACATGAAAAATTTTAATTTTCAAAAGAGTAAAACTATAGTAGATACGTAAGAAATTAAGCTCTGAAAATTTTTTATTACTACTTTAATTGACGATAAAAATAGGTAGGAAGAGTTTATAGTATCATGATATATCCAATTAATCAATAGTAATAGGGGCACGTCGACTAATATAATGGTGTCAAAACAATTATTGGATCATGGTAATGGTAAAACATGACAATACATGGCTGAGCAATTGCGATTGCTTGATTGATGATAGGGAAAATACATAGGGATCCAACTTAAGATATCACTCGTAAATCTTGTAGTGTGTATTAAATTTTATGTAATAAATGAGATGCAAGTAAAATTTTATAATATTTAATCATGGCTGGAAGATCTATAAGTAGAGTTCAAAATCGGGTCTACCTAAATATTTATCATAATTTAGACTCAATTTCTCATTTCTAACAAAATTATGATTTCGTTTAGATAACTATTATTTAATATGTCATTATGAATATCTATATCTATATATATTATAGCAAAAGGGGTTTTGTGAGAAACAACTAGAGTATGACAAGTAGTGAGGTATAAAATACAACAAATATAGGTAAATAATGAGGGTAAAAGAAAAATAATTGAATTAATTAACCTTGCAAATTCAAATTACTCACCTAAATTTTTTCTTTAACTACATTTATTTATTCAAAATGGTTATTTTGTGCACATATGTCTCTTATAATTATTAATATTAAATGGTAAGTTAAAGTGATGTTATTTATAATAACATGTGAAAATATATAGTTCTTAACTTGAAAATCTTTAGACTTATAATATGTAAAGGGTTATCACAAATAATTTTTATTAAATATGAACAAATTTAATCTAATTATATTTCAGTAATATTATCCTTAAAATCTTATTCCATTCAAGAAGGAATCATTTTATTAAAAACTTAATAGCTATTATATTGCAAAAGGATAACAAAGTTTTAAAATTATTATTCATTGCATACAGCTTTCAATGTCATTTTTAAATGATGATACAATTATATTACATTTAAAAGTAACTTTAATAATCTATCTTCTCCATTTACAAGTATGCTTTTGATTGCTATAAGTGTTCTTTTCATTTTTTGATCTAGAAAATAATTCCACCGTTCTTTTCATTATGTGATATTCACAAATTATTTTGAAAATCTACATAATTTTAAAAAGTTTATTCTATGAATCATATAATCCCGTAAGTAGTATAGGTTAAATACTAGTTATAGTAAATAAAATACTAAAGCAAACTATCATACTTTGTGAGAAGTTACGGAAAAATATCGCGGGTAGCATTATTTTTAGTTTTTCTGTTTTTATATATATATATTTTCTGTTGATTGTTAACAAACTATAGAATTTGATATCTTTTTTTTTTTTTTGACTATTTATGTATACACTATTAAGTTCATTTATTTCTAAATTATTACTATTATACACATATCTAATTTTCAGAACATATAAATTAATTTTAATAATTATATTTTATAGGAAACAAGCATAAAGATTTTAATAAAAATTAATAATAATGGTCCTAAATCATGTTCTTTCTTTAAATTTCTGGCTTTGTAAATTTTTTTTTGATATTGTTACTTAGTTTTATTTGGTTTAATTACTAAAAGTTTTAGGCCATCACTATTATTTCACTAAAATAATTTTTTATAAAAATTATACAAAGATATATACACTTTAAAATAAAATGGTATATATGTATATAAATATTTGTTTATCTTTCCTTACGTAGCATATGTTTTCAAATTATTATATTAAAAAATTAAAATTTTAATATTCATCTCCTTTACGTACTAAAAAATTACTATAATAAAGTATGTTATTAACTCGATACTTTTGAATTTATCTTCATATTATCAAGTAATTTATGAATAAAAAAAATTGATTGATACACATTACTTAAATACTTTATCATTATAACTGCCAAATAATCATTGATTAGCAAAAATAATAAGAAAAAGTATGATAATGTCAACTTATATGAGCTTATAAAAACAACAATATGCTTTTAAGTTCAATAATCACATTTCATAAAAGTACCACAATTCACAAAAATGAATGAAAAAAGTATACATTTTAGAAAAAAAATAAAAAATACCAAACTTATATTTTGGTCGAAATAATTCAGTAAGATTAAGATGTACATCTTAGAAAAAAATTACAAAATTTAAATTTTGGTTCGAAATTGTTCAGTAAGAGTAAGAGGTAACAAACTCAATAATCAATTAAATAACTTACCAATTTTTAATTAATCGTCCAATCTAAGCATTCTGATTGAAGTTCAAAAAATGATAAGAAAAAACTCATTTCTACTTAACACATATAGATAAATGAAATGAGAAATAATATGCAACTTTTAGTTTGCTTACTTATATCAACAATAGTAGATATCATAAAAATCAATTATTACTTATATTATCTATATAAATAAAAATTAAATAGTGTAAAAAAATTCATAATATCTACATTTATTACAAATGTTGTTAATTTTATATCATTATATTTGATTTAATTATTAAAAATTACAATCCATCATCATGATTTTACTAATATTATTTTATTTTATAAGTTAAATATAATTATATGTTTACCCGTACATAGCACGACTTTTCATGATAGTTATTAAAAATAGGCAAATGGTATTGCACATCTTTAAAAGTAAAGGTTCTTAACTACCCTGATCCTATTTAAAAACTAAAAAAGACTAAAAAAAACCTTTATTTACATCCTTAGATTTTTATATATCCAAATTATCATTATTTAAAAACCCACTTAACCACCTATTATCACAATTATTTCTTTCGAATTTTATTTTATTTTTATTATTATTATTTTTTTTTATAAAAAAACCACCTCTCTCCCCTACCCTCTAAGCGGCTTATCACATAAATTGCATAAATATTGTCCTTTTAAACTTTATTTATGTCATCTAAACTTTTTCAGATATTTTCCCTTTTTACTACTAGTTGAAAATTGAAAATTATTTAATATGTTTATTATTTTTTAAATGGACCTTGCATGTATTGAAAATTAGCAATATATATATATATATAGCTATATCTGATATATATATATATATATTATGTTTTTCAAATCCAGTTTAATGAACAAATCATATGAGATTTATATTTTGCCTTTTGATAGGAACACATTTTTTTGTATCACAATAATGAACAATTTTTTTTATTTTTTAAATTATGAGTGAAAGTCTTCATAATTTAGATTACATTTTCTATCTTTTTTATTTTTTTTGTAATGACTCATTTATTTCTAGGTGCAATAGTATTAAGAAATTATTTATTTAACTTTTTTTCTTAATGTACCTGTTGATTGTCGTGCGACTCATTTTTCACTAGTACATCTTTTGTATAACAATCATGATTTCAATTTCTTTTTGAATGAAATATTGATTGGTTGGACTGTTTTTTTCTAATATACAGTGATTATTTTCTCTAAGTTGAATAAATAAATAAAAATATTAAAGAGAGATATGAAAATTGAATTATTAGATTTCGACGAGTTATGAATTAAGGATAAATAAAGTATAGAAAAATACAGTGGTATAAATTAAGGTTTTTATAATCTTTCTAGCTAATAAAATTATTGGATCTTCTTTGGACATGAAACCTATCCAATCTCGCTGAGAAGGATAGAAAGACTACCAACCCATGACGACAAGAGCTCCTTTTATTTATAGATAATTTCTCTTTATTCATCAATCGATGCCTAACCTATGGATGGTTTCATAGCTTCTAATAGGTCAGAAGTGAACGAAGGAAAGGACTCCTCTTCTTTAATGTCCCTCTCTATAAATCGGGAATCCGTATCGGGTTTTAGAGCATATCTCTGTTCAGCAAACCATTGTCTCTAATGGCTGGAGTTTCTACTTTCTTCAAAAAGTAGCCTTTTCTCGATACTAATCTTTTTTAGTTTCGATCCACAAAGTTTTTGTGAATTCATACAACTTTCCCTTTTCCGTTTCTTGGTTTCGAACTGTGAATTGAATTCTTCCATATTTTTGTTTTTAATTTTATCTGTTTATTCATTCAATTCACAATCACAAAGAGACAAAAAAAGTGTAAATTGTTAAAATTACTCTATTCATGAATCTTTAAATTTTTTACATGGACTTAATACATAATTTAGTATCTCACTTTATATATATAATGATAGATCCATTTTTGGTGTCTGTCACTTTATACACTTCCATTTTTACCCTTTATTAACTTTAATAATATCCTATTAAGCTATCACTCATAACTACCTTGTATAACGCCCTCCTCTTTTTTACTTTTTTTTTTCTAAATTAAACACCCAGTGTGAGCTTTCCCACTAGTGTATATAGGGAGAAGGTGAGTTTGGTATTCGTTATTTTTAGTTTTGTCATTTTTATCCTTATTATATGTATAACGAATTATAACTTTCACCCATAACTTCCTTTCACTCTGTACTAGCTATATTATATTTGTAATTATTTGTATAAATTTTTTACTACAATTTCCACTACCTCTTTATTTTTTTAATTTCACACTCTAATAAAGTGTGCCTTTCTCACTAGTATATATAAAGTGAGAGACCCATTTTTGATGTCTATCACTTTATGAACTTCCTATTTTATCCTTTCTTAACATTAATATATAATATTATTTTGCTCCACCACTAATAACTACCTAGTATAACTTTCTCCTCTTTTTACTTTTTTAATTTTTAAAAATCACATGTATAATATGTGCCTTCCTCACTAGTCTATACTCTATATAAACGAGAGACTCTTTTTGGTGTCCGTCACTTTATGAAATTTCTATTTTATTCTTTATTGTCATTAATAATATCATATTAAATCACTACTAAATAATAGCTAACCATATAACTATTCCCTTTTTACCTTTTTTATTTTTTTTAAAATTTTCACACACCTAGTGTGTGCCTTTCCACTACACTAGTATATATAAAGTATAAAGGAAGGGTTTTGGTATCTATCATTTTATGATTTACCAAATTTTGCCCCACTCCCTTTATTATTTTTCATTAATTACCTCATAACTCCTCTGTCCTTTTCCTTTTTAATAAATTGTGCATCCATAGGGTGTTACTTTCATTGTAGTCTTTATTATATACTAGTGGAGAATGTACACTATATAGGTATGCAATTTTATAGAAAATACAAAAATTCAAAAGAAAAATAAAAATAATAGAAATCTAAAAAATAAAAATAAAAATATAGGCAGCAAAAGATAGATAGGACAAAAGTTAGTGAGTAGTTTTAACTTACACTCCTCTTTCTCTCTTGCATACTGTTATTTTCTTTCTTTATATACGGGTATAATTGAAAGTTAATAAGATGTCATCACATTAAACTCCCTCTCACACTTTATATAAAATCTAATACTATATATAAAGGGAGGGGGGGAGGATGTGGTGTTTGTCATTTTTTATTTTATCATTTATACCTTTATTATATGTGTAAATAACTTCCTTCCACCCTCCATCACCTATATTATTTTTTACTAGCATTTTCACTATTTTTTTTTAAAAAAAATTGAATAAATCTTTTTTTATTTAAATTACACACTTAGAGGGTGTGCCTTCCCTCACTTGTATAGATAAAGCCTGACGGTGGTGTCCGTCATCTTTTATTTTTTTATTATTACCCCTATCAAATATTTAAACTTCTAAAAACTTTCCTTTCTTAACTTCAACCCTTTTTTTCCTAATACATTGTTCTTTTTATTTTACACACATATTAGGTGTGCCTGTCCACTATTATATATACTATATATATAAAGTGTGAGTTGGATTTTTGGTGTCTGTCATTTTGTGATTTATCAATTTTACCCTCCTCACACAACACTCCCTATATTAAGTATTCATTAACTACCCATTACTCTATTCCCTCGACTCCCTTCCATCTTTCACTCTCCCACTTATATTGTTTCTTTTATTTTTTTACTAGATTTTAACTATGTATTATTTTTCTCCCTAAATTGCACATTCGTAAGGTGTGCCTTTCCTACTAGTGTAGATAAAACTTGAAGATAGTGTCCGTCATCTTTTATTAAAACTATTTTTAATTATTACTCTTATCAAATATTAAACCTTCTAAAAACTTTCATTGACCTCTCTTTCTTAACTTCTATTATTTTTTCTTAATATATTTTTCTTTTTATTTTACACACACATTAGGTGTGCTTGACCACTAGTATATATAAAGCCGCAACATGTACAAACGGCCAATGCAGGTATTTTCTTCTTTGTATTGAAGTCCCAGCATCAACGGTAGCCTCTAGCCAGAAGGAGATAAAAAGAGAAAAAAATGGCTTATCCTGCTTTTCAACTTCCTATCATCGACCTTAGCTCCTCCGACCGCATCTCTACAGCTCAATCCATTCGTCAGGTCTCTCTCTTCTACTACAAACCACATGTATCTGACCTCTTAATCTATATAATTTCCAGCTTATTCTCTACTTGATAACTGTGAACTTTTTCCAAAAAAATGCAGAAAATAAAGATTCAGTAGTTAAAGTATCAATTGATTCTTGATTTTCTTTATCATTATGATGCATTAAAATGATCACCTTTATTAGTTTCTGATGCCTTAGCAGCCTATGAAATCAGTTTAGATATTAAAGAATTCTTGTATTTTGAGAAATGGTGGGGAGTGAGTATATTGCTCAATTTTTTTGTTATAAAGTTTACAGGATGATCAATGGATTGTAGAACTTAGAATTTTTTTTTTTTGTCTATTTGCAAATACCCTTTTTATTTGATCTTGTTCTGACTCAAAATTTTGTATCTTTCAGATAGAATATGACTCATAAATACAGAAATTAAAAAATAAAAATAAAAATCCCAGGACAATATTTTAGCTGTTGAAGATAATTCTTGCATTTAAATTGGAAATAGAAGAAATAAATAAAGCCAATTTTTATTCCAGTGTTTATTTCGATGTCAGTGTTCAGAAAAAGTTAATTCAATGTGGTAGGATTATTGTGTTTCCAAAATGTTTTTTCTTGAATTATTGAAATGCAAGCCATTAGATGGTAAAAAATTGGATTGTTTTGACTTTAGGCAGATTGTGCATTGAGTACGGTTTCTTTTACCTAATCAACCATGGGGTAGAGGAAGAGCTATTCCAAAGAGTGTTTGAAGAGAGCAGAAAATTTTTCAGGCTGCCCTATGAAGAGAAAATGAAGATGATTCGAAAGAATTATAGAGGCTACACGCCGCTTTATGCTGAGAAGCTTGACACATCCTTAAGTTCCAAAGGTTTTCCTGCCATTCTCTTATAGTTTCTCAATATATTTGCATTTCCTATTCTGCTCGTGATCCTTTGTGTGCTTTGAATTGGAATATGGGGTGTTATGAAGACTGAATTGAAACAACCACCTATCTTGTTTGAAAAAGTGCTAGCTCATGATGTTTTCGTATTTGCTTGTCAATTGTGGTTTATAAATTGGTCTTGCTACCTCTGGATGTTTATGTTGTGTCTCTTTTGTCCAAGATGTAATCTTTTTCTCTAATTTTTGGAGGATGATATTCATATTGATTTTGTTGATATCCATTTTTTTGTTTGTGAGCAATCACTGTCTTTGACTCCTTGGATTTTGTTGGAATAGGTGACTCAAAAGAAAGCTTTTACATTGGACCTTTGGAGGACATAGCAACAGTTGGCAAATTGAATCAATGGCCTCCAGCAGGTACTTCTGTATATATGTTGACATCTTTTGTCTTGTTTTGACATGCGTCTGAGTTGTTTACAATTTTTCTCTCCTGTATCTTAGAATTAAAACATAAAGCACCAGGTTTTCAAGAATCAACTTCCAATTCTTCAACAAGTAGATTCAAGATTTTTGGGTAATGTCATAATACTTTACATTTCTGGTGTTGACAACTTTCAGAACAACTTCCACTCTGGAGATCTACAATGGAAGATTACTATAAAAGAGTCTTGTAAGTATCACTCGATGTGTGTATCATAATTGATTGTGAAGATTTGAGGTTTGTAGGAGGTAAAATTTAGTTTACCTTCAATATAGATACATATGGAACAATGTGTATTAACTCATTCAATTAAAACTAATGTTTTAGCATCAGTATATTCAACTCAAGTAAGTTTTCAACTGAATTCTCCTTTTCAAAACATAGAGCAAGTATCTTGCTCTAGCGATGGAATGTTTCAACATCAAGTCCTTGGTTTTAGTTTTAGCATAAATGTACTGATTCCTGTGGTTTCCTGTCTTTTCCTTTCATCAGCCATTACTTTAGAAGTGACATTTTGAAAAACCTGAATTTGATTTTTGTTTCACTGCTCAGAAATGCTGGAAAGGCACTGCTTTCTTTAGTTGCTCTGGCACTAAACTTGGATGGAGATTTCTTTGAGAAAGTTGGGGCTCTTGATAAACCTGACGGTTTATTCCGCCTGATACGCTATCCAGGTCTGCTATAAATTCTTTATCTTTTATTGTTTATAAATCTTTGCTAAAGGGAGTTTGAGTGTCCACAGCCGTCACAAACCTAATCCCTTTTCCCAACTAATTGTAAGTTGAGCGTTTGGAAAGATGGTCTCAGTGAATAAACTGGTTTCTAACAGTTTCTACCCATGAGTTATTGAACCAGACAATGAGGCATTGAACAAAAATGCTCTCCTCCTATTAAATACAGGTGAGTTAGGAAATGGTGATCAACAAATATATGGTGCTTCTGCTCATTCAGACTATGGAACAATTACTCTTCTTGCAGCAGAGGATGTTAGTGGGCTTCAGGCATGTTTCACTTGAATAATATTACTATGAAGAGCAATGATTTGTTGAGAACAGGCATGTATATCACTATTTTAGTTACCTTCTCAATGTTGACAGGTATGCAGGGAAAAGTCTGAGCAACCTCAGGTCTGGGAAGATGTGCATCACATCAGGGGGTTGGTATTTGAGTGTATATTGTTTCTGTTTTCTGCAGAGCTTTCCTCCCCTGGGAGTACATATCTTTTAGAACTTATTCAATTTTTCTGCCAAATTTGGTTCACAGGGCTTTCATAGTTAACATTGGAGATCTGATGGAGAGGTGGACAAATTGTTTGTTCAGGTAATATCATCATAAGTTTCATTGCATTCCAAAATATTTTCATGACCTTCTTAAGGAAAATTGCATTATTCTTGTTTACAGTTTGTTATTCTGATCTTGTCATTCTTCTGCAGGTCAACAATGCACAGAGTGGTGCCTACAGGACAAGAGCGTTACTCGGTAATAAAAATTTGGTTCTAGTGTACTTCCTTTCTTGTCTGTCAGTCCAGACCCTTTTATTCCCGCAATAGATTTCATCGTTTTTAGTGCCATTTATGGGCACATATGGCTTTTCAATCTCATAGTAATTTATTAATGATATCTGTTAGAATTTTTTTTTTTTTTGGATGTTGAAGAATGATATCAATGCCGTCCATTATTATGCCTAGTTATAATATATGCTCTACTGATTTGCTGTCCTATTTTTTGATGGTTGCTGCTATAAATATGTCATAGTCATGTGCTATTTTGAGAATAAAGGATGCACCTAACTGTGGTTGAACACCTTAATGATGCTCCAAATTTGTTATCTGATCTATTAACGGAACTAAAATGTATTATTATACTGCATAAGCTAATGAATTTGGTCTGTTCTATCTAGGCGGCTTTCTTTTTTGACCCAAACCCAGATTGCATGGTGGAATGCTTAAAGAGTTGCTGCAGCGAATCCTGTCCTCCTAGGTATGGGAATACATATTAGCTTGAATTCTTTCAATAAATTACTGTCACATCATCTGAATATAAAGGTTTTTGCGTGATCCTAACCATATTTTTTTTTTTTTTTTTTTTGCTTTTTCCGAAAGTTATTGCTTGTACCATGAATACTCTTCTACCTTTTAAGTCCATATATGAAATCTTGAATGCAATGTTATTAGGCCCGGATCAGATCAAATAATCAGATCTGACAATCCTTTGTCTCCATCTTAATGCAAACTGGCCAAGTCAAGAATCCTGATAAAACTCTGGAAAAAACCGGACCACTTCTATTGGTCAATCTATCTTGGAACAAAAGAAACTTTTTTGTTTTCCTTCATTTTTTGTTTTGGAACAGTCACTGTTTGAATTTGGAATACATGGTGTTTTTCAAATCTTGGTTGAAACGTTAGACTTATTCTTGAACTGTATGTGGAGTCTCTTTTCTTCTTTATATTCCTCTTTTCCTGAATTCAAGAAAATAAAACAGCTCTCTTTGATCTCATTCCTCTCAATTCATGAAAAATTTACAGCTCTAAAGCGAACGAGCTGTTGTTTGTATCCAAATAAGAAGCTTTCTTTTCCTTTTCCCAATTTTTTTTTTCCCTGTTTTGATATTTTCTATCAGAAGATAATGATATTGGTTGATTGAATGTACAGGTATCCTCCCATCCGCAGCGGAGACTACATAGAGGAACGGTTCAGGCTTACATATATTTGATGTGGTAAAGTCGAAAAATTGAACGAGAAAGCAGGGAATGATATATTTGTAAGGAGATTGATTTGTGAACTGTGTAAATGGTTTGGTAACAGTTCATTTTTCAAAACTTATCCTTGTTTTAAAGCTCCACAAGAACCAAATAAAATATTCAACTTCCATTACTTGATAGACTAGCCAGAAATGCACCTGTACTTGGCTTGTGTGTGACCAGAACTTTTCCTGATATCTAAGTTGATTCTTGTTGCATTTTCAGTTTCTGAATACTTTTGTTTCATCCAATATTATCAAAAGCTCATCTGCATGCTATTTTTGAAAATCAAGAATGTTGTTTATAAACAAGCCGTGAAAATTTTGTTAGTGTGGCTTGATTATTGACGAGTTATACACGGATAACTCTTACCGAATAGAATTCGATTCGAATATCGAATAATTTGAATTTGTTTACAGTTAGTTTTATATATACCAATTGGATTCTCTTATTCAAATATTAGATATTATAAAAAAGATTAATCGTTATTATGTCTGTCATATAATTTTAAAATAAAAGTACATATAGATTATGTACTTTCATCACCAACAATAAGGCGAAATTTCACTGTGTAATCATTGTCCTATTGACGGCCTAATTCGTATCCCTTGAAACATCTCAGAGTATATAAATTTTGAATACACAAGGGTTGTATTATGTACTTACAATGCATATTGTGCAATATAATTTGATTAATGATGCATATGTGATTTTATTATAATGTTAAAAAAGTGTGAAGTTATTTGTTTTAATGAAAAGCGCTAGATGGATTAATGGCATAATTTGATAAGATTGAAGCACTCCAAGAGAAAACGTATTTTACTTTGAAAAATTGTTTAGTTAAAAGGTGGTGTCGTTATGAACCAGCTGGCCTTTTGGCTGTTGGACGTCAGGAGCACATTGAGTGCTCCTTGGGCTGCAGGTCGAGGATTCACATCCGTTTCATGGGACTGCAAGTCAAAGGGTTCAAATCCCTGAATCTGCAGTCTTAGTAATATATTGGCAGTGTAAAATATTGTACGTCTTATCAAATGTTTATTTTCATTTTTATAAATTTATAGTTCCTGTTCTACTAATTGTAGGTCTTTATACTTCAACTTATTTCTAATAGTGTATCAATAATCTATTATGTATGGATATTGTGTACGTATTAAGGTTGGTAACGATCCGAGTTGTTCAATTAATGTTTGATTGGAATTCACATTAATCAATTTCGAGTTGAGATAGAGTAATTCGGATAAATATTATTTTTTATTTTCTATATTTTATAATTACTAAAATATCGATCATGTTTAAAAAAATTATTATTACTATGCCTTCAATTTTTGAATAGTATATAGTATTATAGTTAAATTGTGTAATTTTGAAAAAAAAAACAAAAACAAAATGCCTCTGGTTTCAAACGAATTCGAATCGAATTTAAACTTTCTAAAATTCAATAAATTGAACTTGAATTCGAATTCGAACAAAGTGCTATTCGGGTTTTGCTGGATTCATTGTCACTCGTAGTAAATATATAAGCAAAAAAAATGTTAAATATAGTAAACCTCCTTAAACTTTTGATTATTTTGTAGTAAACACTCTAATACTATTTTTTTTTTCAATTTGTCCCCTTAACTAACAGTAAACCCTAATAATTTATAACGTCTATGCTAAAAAGACAATTTTATCCCAATTTTACCGTTGAACTAACGAAAATACCAATAGATCGGTGCAATGACATGTTTTGAAAGAGGTCAAAAAAAGAAATTCTCAAAAACCATCAGGGCTAAACTACAATTTTAGAAATTTTGGTTTCTTTTTCAAAATCATAGAACGCTAATGGTGCTTTCTTCTCCGTTTTCATTCCCGGCGAAGTCATAGTCTCCGGCTATCTTTAACTTGTAAAATCTTTGCCTTTTCACACACCAGCTTGAAATCTTAATCTGAAAGTAAAAAGAAAAATCTGAAACAAGAATTTTTGGATCTCTTTTTTTCTGCCATTTATTCTCTCCGGAGACAAGCGCGACGGCAGTAGAGCCAGCCAAGGACATGATGATCTCCCTTTTCTTCAATGGAAAAGAACAAAACCAACAAAATTGTTTAATTACCTCTTTTTTCTCTCTACTTTGTCCATTTCCCGGCATTCAAGGAACAACAAAATGCAACCATGATGACTGTTGGTTGAATAATTTTGGGTCTGAACGAACTCAAATTAAACACGAAAATGAGTGAATTCGTTTCGCACGCTACCTGCTCGACAAAATGCCTTCAAAGAATAGGTAAGGTGAATCTTTTATTAAATAGGTTTTTAACTTGTTTCTGAGCCATGCGATGTGTAAACTTAGTCCAGCTATAAGTCTCTCATACATCTAGAAAAAAAATGTGGTTTAGACTCATTATATTGGGTCAAAATGACTTTCAAAGGATCCGCCTATTTTGCTCTTGTTTGACTATTTTGTGATGATTTATGGGTTTCTTGGACACCATAATTGGATTCTTTCCAGAAAAATGTTATTAGACCATATAAATGTTTAGTAAAAAGTGTGTTCGAAAATTTTTTTCGGTGGAGGTTCACGGTGGCACCGCCGGCCCCATGGCTGATTGCTGCCATAGCCACTAGATTTGTAGCAGATCCAGAATGTTTTGTTTTACCCAGCTTAAAACTTAAAAAAACAAAAATCTAAATGTTTTGATGCATTAAAAATTGATATTTTAAATAGGTCAAATTCACCATTTAATAATTTTGCAATAATCATTTACTGAGTTAAAGTAAGAGAAGGGGTAAAGTGAAAAAAGAAAAAAAAAATTAAAGGGTTAAAGGTTTAGTATAAAATAACCCAAATATTTGGGGATTTACTATATTTAATTCAAAAAAAGGGTAAAAAATATTTTTAATTCTCAAAGTTTGGACTCTTGACATTTTTGGTCCCCAAAGTTTCACAAAATAAATTACGTCTCTCGTCTATTAAGTTTTTATTAATTTAGGACAATTGATAGAAATATAGCATAATTTTAATCTTCTATGCATCTATTTCAACCAACATTTCATTCCTTATCGATAAACTCTAAAAGATTAGCTTCTATCTTTTACTTTCTCTAGACTAAATCAAAGAAAATTACTCTTCCTCACAAATTTTAAAAATAAATTATGCTATTTTAGAAATTATATTTCAAAAAATGAAATATATGATTTATTTTTTGTGAAACTTTAGAAACTGAATATGTCGGAAGACCAAATTTTAGAGACTAAAAGTATTTTTTACCAAAAAAAAAAAAAAGTGGTGTTATATGAAGTGAATGGTCCTTTATTTTTCAGTTTTATGTTGCTTGTTTGGTGCTGTTTTTGGTACCAAATTCGTTGGTGTGTTGATGAAACAACAAGAATTGACGATAACTCCTGTACAGTATCCATGCAGCAGATTTTTCTCTACAGGGCCACAGCCAGCACATCAAATTAGGAGCAATTTAGGGCAATATCTAATACCTATGTCACTGGTGTCGGCCAAATCTCAGCTTTTTCTCGTCTACTTTTACTTCCTTAAACTTTGACTCACCACTTAACTACTTTTCTTTCAACTTTATTTTCTTATCCTTTCCCCTTTCATTCGACTTATCAAACAAATTAAATTAAATTTATTCACTTGTAGTGAAGTTGATTGCATGAACCATTTTTTTTTTTGCTTTTTTTACTTTTTTGAAGTAAAAAAAAAAGATTAATGATTGACCTATTAATTAACTTTATCTTTTCTCACATTAAACGCCTCAATACAATTTTCGTTAAAATAATTTTGTTGGAAAAGTCGTACCCTGTTTATGGCTGATTTCACAAAAGATTATTTGAATTACTAAATTAATTTTACTCTCTATTCTAATTTTTTTTTTTTTAATTTTTAAGGACTAGAAGGCAAAACAACTAGGTATAAAAATTGTCAGACAATAGAAATGCCTACTTGATGTTACCGTTTCGTAACTTCGTAAACAATAAGATTATCCAACAATGATGGGACAGAAAAAAAAAGGTTAAAACGTAATTTCTGTTTAGCAACTTTATCTTTGAGGATGAGTAGATGTGACTCACAAAAGAAATGGCTTTATAAAGTGACAATGATTTTTTTTTTTTTTATCGTTACATAGCCACACGAATGAAATTTAATACAACCAACGGATATTGTGACAGAGATTTAAGTACATGGTTGTATCTACAACTTTGCTCGTAAATGTAAAATTTTATAACATAAATTTCTAAGAATTATAAAATTCATAAATTAGATTTGATTTTTGACTCGTTTATAAGAGTAAGTTTGGATATTTATTTTGTAATGCGAAATAAATATAATAATTATTGAAATAATTAAAAAATAATTAATTTTTATAATTTTAGAATTATTTAATTGTCTGTAATACTTATTACGTATGATTAAGTGAAAACAACAATTTTTTACATTTTTAAACTTTATTGTGTAAATTGAATATTATTAAATAGTTCAAATCAATTACAGTCAAAAAAATTAAAATTTTGGGAAAATTGCTGAAATAGTCCCTCAACTTTTGCATTTTAGCCAAAATAGTCCCTCAACTTTTTTTGTAGCCAGAATGGTCCTCCAACTTTTATTTTTTAGCCAAAATAGTCCTTTCATCTAAAATTTATAAAAAAAAATTTATGGTGACTACACCAAGGACTTTCTAAAAATAAAAGTTAAAGGACTATTAGTTGAAGGACTATAAAGTGCAAAAGTTGAGGGACTATTTTGGCGATTTTCCCTAAAAATTTTATTTCACACACTAAGAGATATACACGTTAGGCCAAAATCGAGCTTATATAGAATTTTTTTATTTTTATTTTTATGAATGCAATATTCAAGGAAAGCCACGTGTTAGACTTCTTTTCAAAGTGAGTGTAAAAAGTAAAAACTCGAAAACATGGCCAAATTAAGGCCAAGTAAGATGGTCAAGGGCGACATGTGGAAAAACATGTTATCATCTGTTAAATGATTCTGTGGGGCCACTTTCTTCATCAACCGTCGAAGTGGGTTTCATAAGCTCACGTCACCCCATTCTCAATCAGAGTGTACCAAAAACATTTTCCATTTGTCGTTGATAATTTATTCCCAGTTCCCACATATGATTTTCGATGGACTAATATCAGCCGTTGATTAAGTTTGCGGATGGTGATTATCAATCAACTTTTGACTAGGGTTAGAAATGAACATAAATAAATTGAGGACTTTAGTAGTATAGTTCAAATTTATTTAATTATTTTAACGAATTTATTGTTCAAATTTATCTCGTTTGTCTTTCCAATCAAGAGTCTTTATTAAACCGAATCTCTTAATAATTTAAATTTTTATATTTAAACTTAAAAATTTTAATTTATGAAGCCGAATTCGAATTAAATACAAAAATTAACAAACACTAAATTTGATCAAATTTCGTTGACTGAGTCAAAATCGAATTAGTTCTTCTCTTCAAATATTGAGTGACTCGAATTTATTTACACCTACTTTTGACCGTTAAAAAAGGTGGAGTCCAATATATAAATATTAATCGGCAAGGGATAAAAAGGCTGCGAACTTGGATAAAGATGGTGATGAGGTTATTTAATTATTCTTTTATATGATTTATAGATACTATCATTTAGTCGGTTCTACTGTACAATATACGGTTGTGGTCCGGCCCGTACAAAAATGTCACAGATCTCACCGACCATTTAAGCTAAAATAGTGGACTATCAATCTCTAACCAATAATTTTTTTTTATAATTAAAATTTTAATTACTTGATTAAGGTTTTAGATAATTCGCTATTGAAATTCTTATTAAATATATTTGGATAGATAGATTTAAGGAAGAATTTAAAAATTACTTATTTATTAGAGTGATTTAAAAGACTAAAATGAATGAATTTCAAAACTATTTAAATTAAAAATTTATTTAAAATCATTTATTTCATGTTCTGTTTGGATAGGTAGATTTGAAATACATGAATTTGAATTGATTGGATTTGAAATGATATGAAATTTTTGTGAATTTCAATTCTATTCATTTAACTATTAGAGTCATACTCTCATTTGTTAGTGGATTTCAAATTCACAACTAAATCAATCAACTTTGGATAGCTTATTATAAATTTGCATTTCGCACCCAAATTTCTCCATTCAAACACAATGTCACAGTTTTTAATTTTGGTGGATTTGATATTCATTCATTTTAGCTTTATAAATCACTCTAACAAATAAAAGAGCAGATTTTAAATTTTTTCTCAAATCTATCGATTCAAACACAATTAAAAATTATTACATGAAAATTTTTAAATTTCAAAAGAGTAAAAAATCAAGCTCTGAAATTTTTTTATTACTACTTCAAGTGATGATAAAAATAGGAGGGGAGAGTATACAATATTATGATGAATATTATGATGAAAAATATTAATATAAATTCGATTTTAAATTTCATTTATAGACTTACGTCAAAATTAAATTTTATATAATTTTATTTATATATAATAGATTTCAGAATATTTAATTCACATTATACAATCTATAAGTGAGAATAAAAATCAGATTTACCTCGTGTTTCCCAATTCATGATAATCCAAATTAATCAAGAGTAATACGGGTATGACAAAAATAAGGAAAATACTATTATAGACTCGATTTTTAATCCCACTTGTAGATCTTGCAGTCAAAAATTAAATCTTATAAAATTTTGTTT
The DNA here is from genome assembly GCA_025175665.1 of Cinchona pubescens. Lineage (NCBI taxonomy): Eukaryota > Viridiplantae > Streptophyta > Magnoliopsida > Gentianales > Rubiaceae > Cinchona > Cinchona pubescens. The sequence goes on along the minus strand of JANKKI010000185.1, from coordinate 2,687,223 downwards.
ACATCAACTTATGTCATAGATTCTATAATATTTAATTATTATACACCACAAGGTCTAAAAGTAAGATAAAAAATTAGGTTTACATAAATATTTCTTCTAAAATAATGGTGTCAAAATAACTATTGGATCATAGTAATAGTAAAACTTGACAAGATGGTTGAGCAATTGCGATTGCTTGCTTGATGGTTAAGACTCAATTTGTCTTCTCCGGCCTGACTACGATTCCGTTAGGATGGTTATTATTATTTTTTAATAAATATATAGTTATTGTTTAATATACTATTCTTAATACTAGAGTTATTTTTTAAAATGTGATATAAAAAATATATTTGAATAATAATTATAAAATATTATTTAAAAGATAATAAAAAAATTAGTCAAATGAACAAAGCCATATATGTACTCTATAAACTTGCATTTATATTTTATTTTTCCTGGTATTAATTTGCAACTTGATACAGTTTTTCCAAGAGAGAAACACTCATGTAAATATCGTAGTATGAGGATTCGTATGAATCTGCCAAGAAAAATCTTAAGTGTCATTTACATAAAAAGTATTGAAAATTATGCTGTGAAGGTGAATTTTCTTACTCCAAAAATCATCAGTTGCGTGACCATCTATATAACCACATTAATCTGTAAGAAGGACCCTTTTTTGGGCGTCAAAAAGTTGTTAAAAATTCTCCATTCATGAACCCCAAGGAGACGCATCCAATAATTGATACTTTCATATGCTCATAATTTTACGGTTATTATTATTATTTTTTCATTAGTTGCCTTTGTCAACCATTACATTTGCCAAGAAAGTTCAATCACTGTTTAGGGTCTCAGAAATCTAGGGATCCCAAGTGAGAAGTAAATCCGACAAAATTTGGGAAAAAAAAAAAAACATTTCTTGGAAACATATATTACTAGTGAATCCTCATTACTAGTGTTGTTTTATGGAATTAAACTTATACTATTAAATTGTATAAATTTTGTAAAAAAATAATTCACAGTGATTAAAATATTCTTTTGCGTCATCTCAACTATATAATATTTCTTTCCATTAATATGATACTAAGGATAAAAATTAAAAAATATTATTTAAATACTTTCTTAATTTTTTAACGTAACAGATAATATAAAATAATATAAATTATTTAAAGTAATAGTTATATTAAAATAAAGAGAGTAATTAAAAAAACATAACAGTTAAACTTAGGAGAATGACTGTTTTCGGTCATTACAATTTGTCGAGAAAATGGTATGGCAATTAATAAAACAATTAAATGCTTGATTTCCATTAAATCACCTAACTAAAATTATTCAAAAGAATATGAAAATATATCTAGAGTACTTATCTTATTGGGAAGATAAACTCTTTCTTTGCCAAAGTTCAAAAAAACAAATGGGAACCAAATACATCTTTAGTTTCAAACATCAACATCCAATTCATCTTTCTAGATTCCGTTATTTTTCATTTTTTTTTAAATTTTCTCTCTTTCTAGTCACTATTTCCTCGTTTAGTAACTCACACAGTATTTAAATAGTACTATCTTTGGTTTAAAATAAGTGCAGTCACAATAAATAATTTATTTTGTTTCATATTATTTGTCACCTCAAGAAAATATTAAATGATATTTTTTAATTTTTATTTTTAGTGTTACGTTAATGGGAAGGATTACGTAGTTGAGATATTAATGTAGAAAGGTAATTTAGTTACTTTGAATTATCTTTTTGTAAAATTCATGAAATTTAATAATTTTCTTAATCTGTGTGCACCAATCAAAGATGATAGTTATTTTGAAATGGAGAAAGTATCTCATTAGTATAGTGCTATCAATTATGTCATGTCATAATCGTGTTCGGAACAAGAAATCGCAACTCTAATTCTATTCAATTAATAATTGATTTGTGTCATATCAAACTCGTTTAATCTTGTGTCTTCTCGTATTCAACCCATATAACCTAATAACATTTCACTTGCCAATTTGTATAATTGCATAATTAGTATAATAAATGACAAAATTAAATCTTATGAGTCTTCCTTTCATTTTTATCGTTTAAAGTGATAATTAGTATGTTAACAACTAACAAAATATATTTATTATTTAGTGTGTGATGTTTATATGTTGGTTTTCAATGTAACTCCTACGCATGATAACTAACTAAATTACTATTCTTTAATGAAAGAGAAAGAATAAAATTGTTTTTAGTGAAGGTCGTAGTTATTCTCATAATAGATTATTACTTCGCAAATGCAATAATTACAAAGATATTTAATAGTTTTCGCGTTCACGTGAAATAACAACTAGTCTACTGCTATTCTAACACCACGTTTGGTATGCGAGAATAGCTTGGAATGAAAAGATCATTTCAGGCAGAATGTGTTTCCACTTGGAATAAGAAAGAATACTTATTTCCGTCACATGTCTGGTGACTAAAGGCAGAATGGAATGAGTATTCTCAAATTTTATTAATATTTGGTATAGAAGTCATAATGAAAAGAATTTTAAATTATTTGAATTAAATATCCCTGATTCTTTTAAGAAAATATAACAAATTTTTATTTTTGTTTTTGTTCATAAGAGAGTTATTTATATTTTGATGGGTATGAAAAAGTTTAAAATTTTTTTATTAAGGACAAAAAAAATAAAAAAGTTACATATTATTTTTTCATTCAAATACATAATAAACAACTTAGTTTACTATTTTATAACACTATATATATATATTTTTAAAAATTAATAAATATATATATATATTATTATGACATTTTGATAAAATCGCTATGCAAATAAAATAAAAATATAATTGATAATTTATAGTATCTAAATTGTGTGCAATTTTTATATTTAAATATTTTACATGTAATTATATTTTCCTAGAGAAATTATATATTTGGATGTTAAAAAATAACTCTAGTTATACTTTTTTTGTAAAAAAAGAAAAGAAAAAGAAAGAAGTGTTACAATGTCTTGGAAATATTAAAATTCTTGTACAAATTTCATATAACTCAAATAATTAAATTATACAGTTTAACTAATTATGTAATACCAATTTTTTTTTGCAAAAAGAACATAAAATGTGTTTATTTGCAAAGAGATTACAACTATGCAAAGAAAAAAAAAATTGAATACAATTTGGATAAACTTGTAATCTCATAATATTCTCTTTCCAAAATAAAGTTGAAAAGAGCTTTCCTCAACTTTTTGTGAGGAATAAGGATTTCAGGATCTAGTAGGAATGATTTTTTCTGATAGAACAAATTTTTCAACTTAAAACTCTTATACCAAACATATAATGGAATGGAGAAGTTAGAAAACCCTTTCCATTCCAAGCCATTCTTACATACTAAACGTGGAGTAAGTCTAATGAGTGTGACATTAATAATTTCTTGTGATCAAAATAAGTAAGAGTGAACTCATCAATAAAATACCAACCCACTAAAGCCTGTGAGATTTACTTCGAGTTTATATCACAAAAAAATGAGTAAATTATAGAACAATACATAATAAACATTTTTAATCATTAAAGTTTCAAATTACCCAGATAACTTGCAATCCAACTCAATTCGATCGGACTCATTAGGTTTTGCGTGTCATAAATAGATTGATTTGTTTATAACTCGAATCCGACAAAAACTAACTCTAATCCTCTAATTTCGTATTTACTTGTTGTACCATGTTAAAAATTAAAATCCTACACTTATATATCAAAAGTTAAAATCTAATCTTACACTTTATACTGATGATCAACACAAATGCAAACATAAACTATCAAAGGAAAACAAACCAATAATTAAACAGATTGAGGAACACAGAAAACCCTCACCAGACAACTTTCGCAAACAAGAGATGATCACAAAGAATTTCCAAAAGATCAAAATCTACATAAATAGAAAAAGAAGAAACAAAATCAACGAACAATCGAATTTTTTTACAGTATATATCAAAACTTGTATCATAAATATTTTTTAAATATATAATATTGTACAATAAAAATTTCAAAAATAAAACTGTAATTTTATAACTCATTATCGAAATTGTAGAATTTTTCATTGTTAATATAGTAGACTATCCAAATATTCCAAAATGGCCAAAGGTCCAAGGCATCACCACTTCACCACTTCACCACATAAGCCTGCACACACCCATTCATTTTCCAACCTTTTAAATATATATATATATATATATATATATATATATGTATTTTAAAATTTTGTTTTATCTCTTGACCTAAATTTAATAACCACATCATCACCTCCTCCTATATTGTAATCCTGTCTTGTTGACCCTCCCTTTATCTCACCTTAATAACTCCCTCTCTCTATATCTATTTCAATATCTCTATATCCACACCTCCCCATTTCTTCTTTCACACCAAAAACACACACTCAAACACGCACAACAAACATTCCTTCCCTCAATCTTACCCAAAGAAAAAAACAAAGACAACCCATTAATCTTCAGCAAAAACCCATCTCCCAGATCATGTAAAAATCCAAACTTTTTCTACAAAATTGGTGTTTTGAATTGGATAATCCGGAAAAGATCCGAATCTAGATCCGACCCAGTATTTCGAGGATGACGAAGGAGGTGTTCGCATTGCAGCCATAACGGGCATAATTCTCGGACGTGTCCGAACCGGGGTGTGAAGTTGTTTGGGGTCCGATTAACTGATGGTTTGATCCGAAAGAGTGCTAGTATGGGTAACTTGACCCATTATTCTAGCAGTGGTAGTGGTAGCGGTAGCGGTGGTGCTACTCCTCAAAATGGATTGGCGGCGGCTCATGATTCTCCAGGCGATACCCCTGATCATCCCTCCGCCGCCGCTGCTGCCGTGGCTGATGGATATGCTTCGGAAGATTTCGTTGCCGGGTCTTCATCTAGCCGTGAAAGAAAGAAAGGTTTTAATTTTTTTAATTTTTATGGTGTCTAATTTTTTGTTTGGGTGGATTTTTTTTCTTTTTTAAAAAATTTGATTTTTTTGAAGAGTTTGGATCTGTGGGAGTAGTTTTATCGTTGTTATGATTGAATAAAATTTGATTTTTATTATGGGATTTGAATGTTTTGAGGATTTTTTTTGGGATGAATTTGATGATTTAATGTTTGTTATGGTGGATTGTGGTATCAATTTTGATACGTGTGAAGTTCTGTTATCATATTGGGAAATGTGGTGAGTTAATGCTGAGAATGCTTTTGCTGTCGGAGTGGTGAAGTGATGTATGCTTAATTCCTATTGCATTTATTTGTGATATGAAATATCCTGCTCTTTTTTAAAAAATAAATAAATAAATAAACTTAATTTTGGTTGTTTCGGTAAACTTGAAATTCCTTGCGAGCTTAAAAATGATAACGGGGAAAAAGTTCTTTTCTCTTTTTAAGTTTATGGCTTATTATAGTGCAGTAATCAAATCTGTTGAAACTGGAAAGAACTAAGAAAGTAGAAGAAAATAAAATTTTATTTGGTCGAGAATGAGGAACTTTTCGAGAGGGTAATAAAATAAAGTGATGGTTTTGGATAAGTTTCAGTGACAAGTCAAATAAACTTTATGTGTTTAGTAGGTTTAAGATGGTGGAAATGATGAAAATAAAGCAAAGGTTAAAAAAAGTGCTAGGAGTATCAGTTGAATTTTATATTTATTTTCACCAATCAGACAAGATTTCAATTGTTCAAAGAAACATAGAGCCCCAAACTGACTATTTTAGAACACCATTTGATTCTAGATTTGGTCTACCTAATTATGTTTGAGGAGATATCAAATGTGGGTTCAGTTGTATCAGTCTCTTATCAATTGTCAACCTGTATAATCTGTGAATTTCATGCTTTCAAGTTGTCAATGTCTGAGATCAGCTTTGTTCTGTATGCATTAGCTTTTTTGCTAGTACTTTTCTTCTCTATCCTTCTAGGCAAAATTTAAGATGAAATACCTTTTTCTGTATGTAAGTTGTTTGGAGATATCCGCCACCCCAGGTGATTCTACTACCCCACAACTAAACAATTTTTGAATTTTGAATCTTAAGTTCTGATTATCAAATAATGGTTCCATTACGTGTTCGGTTGCAAGGTGCACTGCTTGAATTAACAGGGCTTTACATGTTATTCTTTATGTTCATCGTTCTTACTACCACTAACATGTCTGTGTACAATTTGATTTGCAGGTGTTCCATGGACTGAAGAGGAACATCGGATGTTTCTGCTTGGTTTACAAAAGCTTGGTAAAGGTGATTGGCGTGGAATTGCACGTAATTACGTGATTTCTAGAACACCTACTCAGGTTGCCAGCCATGCCCAGAAATATTTTATCAGGCAATGTAATGTATCTAGGAGAAAAAGACGTTCCAGCCTTTTTGATATTGTGCCTGATGAAGTAAGCATTTTGTTCCTCTGGAATCATCTATTATACAAGTGGTTTGTTAAAATATTTTTGTGAGAGTATTACTTCTGATGGAGTTGCTGCTATTTAATTTTACATGTTCAAATGCTTAATGTTTTAGAAGATTTTTAAGTCTCATTTAGGCATGAAATCAGAACCAGAATTTAGATTGTGATGTGTGTCATATCATCCAAATGATTTTGGGTAGACGCATTTCTTGGTGTATAAGTATCATATTTCTATCATGCTTTCACTATGAAATGCAGGGTATGCCAGACCAAAAATGAAATGTTAATGCACTCTGTTGTGGAAAATTGCTCTTAGAAAGTACCCTAGTATTTTAACTGAAATGACAGTCTAATAAGTTTACTTGGATTTTATTTTCTTAGCAAAAAATAAAAATGATGATTTTTTGCTCTTTGTAGTCTGTCGAGCCTCCCATAGTATCTAGGGATTTCTTCTCCGTGAATCCTCCTGAAGCTGAGATACAGAGCAACAACGAAATGCCTGCTCCTGCTGCTATGGAGGAAGAGGTTGAATCTGTAGATTCTGCATACTCCAATGATGCTGAAGCTGTGCCTCCTAAGCCAGAGAGCTCACAGTTCTCTTATCCGGTTGTATATCCTACTTATGTTGCTCCATTTTTCCCAGTGGCTATTCCAATGTGGTCGGGCTACAATACAGAGCCCACCAGACAAGAGAGCCATGAAGTGCTTAAGCCGACAGCAGTACACTCACTCAAAAAGCCCAATCAATGTTGATGAGCTGGTTGGTATGTCAAAACTAAGCTTAGGGGAAACTCTTGGAGATGCACGACCTCCTCTCTGTTTAAAACTGGTCGAGGGCTCAAGGCAGTCAGCTTTTCATGCAAATCCTTCTTCCGACTCTTCAGGCATGAACTCTAGCCATAGTCCCATTCATGCAGTCTAAGAAGTTCATTCTTCTGCTTGAAGTATCTGAGCCTGTTGGCTTTCTGTTAATATACAGCATCAGTGCTTTGGGTTGATTAGTTTTATTTGTTGGATCAGCATAATAAGCTTGGGTTAGGGGCTTTAACTTAGTTTTAGTAGTCAGTTCTATGCCTGTATGCTTCAGCGACTCCACCAAAATTATTTGAATCTTAGCATTTTTGTGACGTTTTCTTTTTTCTGGTCCACAATCTCTCTCTCTCACATGTTGCACTTAGTGTTATGAGCAACATAACACTTTTTTTTTTTTTTTTTTTTTTAAATTTCAAAAAAAAAAAAAAAGAAGGAAAGTGTTATGGTTGTACAGGATGATGCATTGAATTTTCTTTCTTGATTTTCTCTATTCACATTCTGAAGGTAAAAGGGAAATGGGCTTGTTTATTTTAGCCTCGTGCCATGATGTTGAATGCTCTACACAAATAAATTGCTATTTTATTTATATTATTATTATTATGTTTTTTTAATAAATAAATTCAAAAAGTTTGAAGAATAACAGGAGAAAAACATTGAACTGCAAATAGAGCAATTGAGCCATCGATAATCGATTACCAACACATGGGCTTCAACTTCTAAAAAAAAACTAGATTGTCCTATTTTATTTAATGCTTTGCATATCAACTAACGGACACAGTGCATGATATTGTTGAGAAAATTTGACTGATTCTACATTGTGGCAAAAGCATCTTCTTCTGAGGTCTTTGATTGGCATAATTTTGGTCCGTCCACCATCAATATTTTTCAGTTATAAAGGAAGCATATCAACTTGGTCTATACCATCTTCATCTCCCATGGGATTTCATTCCAAGATTGGTGAAATGAAAAGAGTCTTATAAGTCCTCTTTGTTGTTATATGTTTTAAGAACCTGAATGATAATTACAGCATATAAGTTCTCATTAGAGTTAATTTTATGTTCTAAGAAATATATACAAATCATGATTAAGCATATATTTTGGCATAGATCTTGTGCTCAGATTATTGTTTCATTCGACAACAAGACCTGTAAAATGAAACTAACACATCAGACTGCAAGATACTCTTGTGGATACTATATGTTTCTTCTTTTCTTCTTTTGTTTTGTTCAATTGTCAAGTAGCATATTCTATCTGAAATCCTTGTTTTTCTGAGCATCTTATTTATAAGCGCTTTAGTGATTCACTCAGAAATTAACCAAGTATGTCTACTTCTTGTGGGATCCAAGGTAGTTGAACTGAAACAAGCCCTCTCCTTCTTCTTCGTCCCTGTTGTGGCTGATCATAGAATTTGTCCCTAATGTTAATGGCTGCTCTAAGTTTCAGCCATCTAGATTTCCAGATTGTTTGAATTCGGGAAGGAAGTCGTAGTTGGCAGAGTGAAAACAAGATGGACAGTGAAAATACAAGTAGGCAAAGTGATTCAGGCAAAAGGACAGATGACAACGATGCCAATGATAGGGAACCAAAGAAAACCATTGTGCTATTAATGAACCACTTGTAATTTGTATAAGAATCATGAACATTCGCAGAAATTCTTAACTTGGCATCGTATGATATGCAATAAGAGAAAAAACTCGCGATAGCTAGAAACATGGTCTTTGGATGTGTTTCAAATGGAGATTCTTCCTTCCCTTTATACTTGAGTTGGAGAAAGCTAAACAACACCGAGATAATGAAGGTGAAAATGGCCTGGAGGGAGGATGCTATATCATGAGATTGAGGAATAATATTATTGTAGTTTCTCATAGAAGTTATAGTAGAGTCGACCTTGATTTCTAGTACATTGAATTGGATGAAAACATTTGTTGTTGCAGCCGCAGCAGCAGCCTCTGCGGATGCATGTAAGGGGATCAATCAATAAGCTGGAATATGAAGAAGAAAGACAAATAAACAACCAAGAAACTGCAACTAAAGTGATGGAAATCGAATCTTGGAAACAAAGTATATATAGACTATAGTAATGTTTCCTTTTTTAGGATGAGGAGGCAGTAAATGCAAAATCTTGACTCTTGAATAATATGACTCAGACATGGGTCCTTTCCTAGCTCTTTGGGTAAAGTCATTTGAATTTGATAGCATTTGCAACACTTACAAATCCGGAATAGTTGACGACACGGAGTGGACTTGGAAGTGGTTTTCTCTGTTGAACCAACAAGATAATCCTCAAGTCACTTTTCAGTTTTTTGTGAAAAACACTGAATCATATAGTTACTGAATGTACCGTATTTTTTGAAATGTGATACAAGTTAATAATATATCACTTTATTAAAAAAATATAATGTATATATATATTTTGTGCATAGTACGTAATATCGTATGTATAAATTAATACACAATTCTTTTTAAGAAAATACGTAATGAATTAAGTAATTGTAGTATGTACGACAGAAATATACAAAGAATTAAGAAATGTTGGTTAGAAAGAATAACCAAAAGTCGTGGTTGTGATCCGAATAAAAAGTAGCATATCTACATAAATCTATTTGATGTTGCAATGCAATGTAAACCCGACATGGGCTCCAAGTGTTAATTTCCCTTGAACTTAAGATGGAAAATTAGATTATGATAAAATATGCTGCGTCATGTGTGATTCACATAATTTGGATAATAATTTCATTAAGCTATGTGATGCCCACAGCCTAGCATTAAATTTTCCGAGGTATAAACTGTTCATTGTAGCATATTCGAAAAGGAGTCATTAAGATCACTGTTGGGAAGCTAGTCTAGAGATACTCATTATCAGAATCACGCCTTTATATTGAATCTCTCCGAAGGCGTGTTCGGAATGTAGAAGGTACCTGATACATTAAAGACAATTTACATTTTATTGTCGGAAAAAAAAGACTAATTTGATAGTCTTTGATTTATTAAAAAGACTAATTTAGTCTTTTAATTTTTTTAAAAACTATTTAATTTAAGATTTGTGATAGAAATTATGAATAAACTAACAAAGTTATTGATAACACATGTATTGCAAGTTAATGAACTCCTAATTATCACGTGATTTGGTCCATTAATTTGTCAATGATTTCTACAACAAACCTTAGATTGGTTAACTTTTAAAAAAAGAGATCAAATTGGTCCGTGTCAAAGATAATGGACCAAATTGGTCGATACTCTAAAGATAAGGAACTAAGTTGGTCTTTTTCTCTTTTACTGTCCCCCATTATTACAAGGAACACCTTTTGGTTTGGCTAATATTCACGTTACCCCTTATATTTTTAAACTTGTAATCTACTCCTTTGTGGTTTGAGTTAAAGTAAAACCGTTAAATGTTTCGTTTAAATGTCCATTAGGATGTTGAAATTTTTTTAGCCAAATGATATTTGCCCACTCCTAAAAACCTTTTACACAATTCTATAATTATTTTTTTTATCAACTAAAAAACCTTCATATACACTACCACATTTTTTCATATATACCCATATTACCTTTATGCCATAACTTACCAAAAACAATAATTCATTTTTCATATAACTCTTTCATATTCATTTTTATTATTATTAAAAGAAAATAATAATCATTATATATTAAATGATAAAACACTTCAATTATCAAAATTTTATTCACAAAAAATTAAACAGTTAATATGATTATTATACAAAAAGTTAACTATTACACTAGATACAATGAAATAATAGTTACAACATTTAAAAAAAAAAAAACCACTCTTCTTCTTTTAGTGACTCAAACCCGTGACTAGCAAGTCATAAGGGAAGCGTTTTACCACATAAGCTGTACTTGTAATTTTTTTCTTATGATTATTTGGATTTCAGACTTAAAAAACATATATTTACTAGAAAGAAAATATTAAAAAATAAGTTTAATGGAAACCGACAAGCACAGAAGAAAAGGTCAAGTATTTTCTAGATACCAAGTTATGAAAGAAATGAGTAATTAAAAAAATAGACTAATAATTAAAACTTTCACTCACAATTGAAAAAAAAAAATATTCATGATTGTAATATAAAAGAGGTGGCATCATCACATGATAAATTATAAATCTTATAGGACATATTCATTAAACTAGATTTTAAAAAACTTTAAAGAAAATATAAATTACATTTAAATTTTTGTTGTCTTTATTATATAAAAAATAATAAGCATATCAAATAATTTTTAATTCTCGAATCTCCAAAACTTTCTTAATTTTGTCAAAAATCTTGAATATTTCTTTCATGTGGATAAATTATATAAAATCTTCAAAATTTTAAGATTTGCAAATCATGCCATATTTGTTGATATAGTAATAAGAAAACTTAATATGGAGATGGATGATGGGCAAAAAATTAAAAAATTTTAAAGAATTAAATGATATAAATATGTAATACTCATAAGATGTAATAGGTGGTTGTTTGCCAAAGAAGAAAAAAAAGATAATTTAAGTATAGTTACAGCAAAAATAGGGTTGTATGAAGGAAGATTTTTTAGTCTTTTTATTTAATAATAAAGGGTTATAAGTGTGCAAGAGATTTTTAGGAGTGTGCAAATATCATTTCCCATTTTTATTTAAAGATTTATTTTGATTATTTAAAACCTCTAATTAATGTTAATCATAAATTTTAATATAAAACATAACATTGTTAGTCATATATTGTAATATAAAACATAACCTTTCTCCTCTGATGGAGGGGTTTTTCGAGCTGTACAGGGGTATTAGGCTAAGAAGTATTTTGGATTTTTTGCATAAATATGTTAAGGTTTTAACTTTTCGTCGATTTTACAAAGAAACCCAAACCACAAGGAGGCGGATTATAAATTTAAAAATCATATCGATATAACTTGAACATTAGCTACACTACAAGGAAGTTCATTGTAATTTACCCACAATAATAATAATAATTTTCACTAGGTTTTCTTTATAAATTAATTTTTTTTACACTTTAAAAAAAAAAATTCATATACGTGCGACAATCATTTTTTGAATTTCAAATCTTTGCTCTTTATTTCATTTTTTTTTGGTTCAAACGGCAAAATTCTTTATTTCATCTGGGTCGATTGTGGTGGAACAAAGAGAGTCGTGAGGCTTGTAACGAGGGCCCAAATATGGGGCTGTTGGCAGAAAGAACGGTTTGGTTTCAGACTTGCGCTTGATAAAACATATCTCCGAAAAAAAAGAGATAGATTTCCGGGAGAATTTTCCAAGTGAGATGCCTTAGCATCCGAGTAAGAGCTAATTTTGTATTTTGCCAACACGAGTGGATCTAGATGCATGTTAAATATATAAAAAATTATACAGTTTCATTGAAAAAATATCTCGTTATATTTTAAAAATTTGTACAATATAATATTATGTGTTTTAAAAAATTATACTGTATAAACTTTTGAAGTCAACGAAATGATTCACTCAACGGGACCGTAGAATATATATATATACACTCACCCAAAAAAAAAAGAACTTTCCAAATCTTTGAATAAATACGCGTTGTTAGTAGTTTTCTAGTAAAATTTGAAAATTAGAAATTACTCATTTACCATCAAATTTCCTACGTTTAAATTGGTTGAAGAGAGTTGGAAGTGTTTTCAAGTAAAATTTAAAAAAATAAAATCACTGAATTGAAAATTCAAAGCACATTACAATCGAGTTCCAAATAATAATAAAAAAATCAAAAGAACCACATTAAAAAAAAATGCAAAGAATTGTCTATCACATTCCTTATTTATCTACTATCAAAAGTCTTACTAAAAATTATAATCAGATTTTTAAGTAATTTTAACACGTCATTAAATAGTGAAATAAAATGTGTGATATAAGATCGTGTGAAAAAAAAAAGAAGGCAAACGAGGAGATTGATTCGCAAACATTTAATAACTTGATAGACAAACAATGCTACCCATTCTTCGTTCCTTTGGTAGATCAAGAAGCAGACTCCTATATATATATATATATAGACAAACAATGCCTACCCGTTCTTCGTTCCTTTGGTAGATGAACAAGAAGCAGACTCCACGCGCATATATACACGCGCATGTATATATATATATATATATGGGTTGAGCTCATCTTCTCTTTGTACTTCAATTTGTATAACGTAATATTACATATTTTAAAAATTTATATTTTATAAACATTCAGAACCTAACATAATATGTAAAACTTCCCGATCTTATGTTGTTATTGATCAAATTTACTAATTTACATCTTTTTCCAGCTACAGTGGAGGAAATATATCAACTTGGTCTCTGATGGCATGATCTGGAAGCCAATCAGGTACTTGAACTGAAACAATACCTCCTCTTCTTGATCTTCCTACCTGCTGCGGCTGATCACAGAATATTTTCTTGGTCACTTCAAGCACCCAATTCCAGGTTGCTTTAATATCAGACCGCGATAATTGACACAAGGAATACAAAAAGGCTACTGAAAATAGAACTTGCGGGCCAAGAAATTCAGACAAAAGAACTGATGATAAAGCTGCTAGTGACAACGACGACCAAAGATTGCCATGCCGATGTTAACAAACGAGAGATTTCGATGTATTGAACTGAATCTTAACTTGGTATCGTACGATAAACAATACAAAAGCAGAGTCACAATGGCTACAAACATAGTCTTCGGTTGGGTTTCGAATGGATGTGATCTGCTTTTCCTTGACACTTAATCTGGAGAAAATTGAGCAAAGCCGAAACAAGAAAAGCAAAGATGGCCTGACGAGAGGACATAATTGTGTCTCGAATATTTTGTGGAAAATGGTAATTTCTCCTCATATTAGTAGTAGCATCCTCCCTGAATTGTACATTGAAGATTGTCCCTGATTGTAGGTAGAAAACATTTGCTGTTTCCGACATTTTGAGATATTCGAATAAGGAAACAAACTTAGAATTGGTATGTCCATGATTTGATACGCTAATGTTTTTTTATAGGGGTGGCAAATGCGCAAGTTGAGTCAACATGACGCCATTACGAATTGTGTTATTCAACGACAATTCATTTTAGCTGTCAATTCGTACAATAAAGTCCAACTCAAGGACTGAAGGGCGGCTTGGGAAGTTTGTAATGTTTGCTCAGCTGTTATCTTAATCTGGGTTCCTTCCCCCAGACCCATATGGAGAATGTGGTTAGAAATTATAAAGTTTTTTATGATTCAATCAATCAGTTTCTTAATCAAACGTGTCATGGTTCTTATTTTATTTTATTTTTTTACTTATTTCAAAATGTTTCTCATATTCAAAAAATTAAAACTTAATTATTAGTATTTCGTTTCACTTCTTTTTTTCCGTGAATATAAATATTAAACCATTTAAATTTTGAATTTGTGAGGATAAAAATTTTTAAAAAAAAATTAAATGACAATCACTATAAAAATGGATTTTTAAAAAATTAATTTTTTTTAAAAAAAGGACAAAAATTATTAGATGGTGAGGCCGTCATTGGGCGTAGCATCAAACTTTTAGGGGCAATTAGTGCAAAATTGTGGTGGGAAGGTAGCCGGCAACAATATATATAGCTCTGAAGAATGGACGCTCTAAGAGTCTAATGGCCAACGCAAGACGGCTAAATCACGTCACTACCCCCTAAAGGCGACAGAAATTATAAGGAAAACAGAAATTTATCTATAACAATGGGAACACCAGAAAGGAAATTAAGAGCAGGTGGCTAGGGGATGGTGAAATGCAATCTTTCAAGCATTGGAACCTCAGAATTTGGTTATTGTGATTTCATACTGTATAATCTATACATTATAGACTTGGAGTGGAGAGATAAATCTAACACATACAATTAAATATGTGTAGGATAAGAGAATAAAATCTACCATAAATTAACCATGAGTCAAAAAACAATAATTAACCTCTCAATTAAATACATTTAACAAAGGTCTCCGTATATATAATACATAATATTTGGCTTAGAAGGAACCTAATTAATGTAGATGTTATCAAACTAGTATTAGTTTTTGTTAAGTACTTGAAATATTGTATTAGAACTAGTTTGAAATAGAAATTTGGCAATTAATATACATTGTCGATATAAAGTTTATAAAGAATATAATACATCTCATGAATGAACTAAATCGTTTTAAACTTTTAGTGCAAAATGTAGCTTTTTTTTTTCTTCTTTCCATAAAAGTTTGATTTTGATATAAAATTTTATGAACAATATAAAAAATATGATTCAAGAATTCTTTTTAAACTATGAAAAATACTTTACAAACCTACATTTCAAAACTACTTTCTAAAACTAATCTACGTGTCAAAATCTTAATTATTTAATGCTTAACTCATTGAATTTAGATTTTCGATCAGATTTAGTTCTTTTTTTTTTTTCAAATTTAATGATATACCATTGACTTTTATTTGTTACTTTGTATAAATACACTCTTAAACTATGGGGGTGGCAAACGTGCACAATGGTGAGTTGCTTTAGTGAAGTTTTATTGAGAAAATTTAACGATAGAGTTATTGATTTTTTCAGGTGGGTTTTGGCTTACGTGAACGAATTTTTATTTTTAATGGAAATCAATCGGTTAGGTCTTTTTTGACCATATTATCGAAAATCCTCCACATCTATCTTTACAAACTACATTTCAATCGTACTTACTAAAACATGATTCATTTGCAACTCAAAATATGATGATTCATGTTTTGAAGGCAACGAATCATTATTGGGATAAGGATGCCTTGTTTTTTCCTTTTTTTTTAATTCTACTTTCGTTTCTTTATTTTTAATTTTATTTATTTTATTAAAAATAATAAAATTACTCTCCAAATTTTTTCTAATTAATGATAACTATTTAGTTTTGAATTCGTTTTTTATTTTTTGTTAGGAAGGACAATGATTACTCAAAATTGAACATTTAATTTTTTTATGGTTACTAAAAATTCAATGTTTACTAGAAATTTAATATCTAATTGTCAACAGTAACTTTATTCCTATAATTTAGCCATTTTTTTCCCTTAAAGGATTTGGATATATATATATTTTTTGGTAGAGTGGATTTGGAAAGGAGAAGATTCTTTGAAGCAAAATAAATTGCAGGTAGGCTGGCCCCTCAAGGCTTGGAAGCATTTGCCCGTCCGACTAAACTCGTAAAGCCAAAAGAAGCGAATACTACTATAGTATAGTACTATAAAATAATGGTTTTTGAATGTGTTGGTTGCATTAGCAGTATTAATAAAGTAGTAATTAATGATCGTTTTCTCACTAAGTGGTGACAAAAGTGAAATTTTTTACATGCATCCGATTTACGGTAGGTGGGATGGAACCTTCACATCACTTTGAAGAAGTTTATTTTTAACGAATTAGAGTGATATGAATGAATATCAACCAAGGGATCCATCTACTTATTGTGGACCGGATCCATATAAGAATTTTTCGTGACAAGAGTATCACACTCACTGGTTCACTCTCTCTCCAAGGCCTAGTGTTGGCATATAATTTTGGGAAAATGACCTTAATAGTCATTTACATTTTATATTTGTACTTTTTTAGACTAATACATTTAAAATGATGCATTTTAGTTCCTTACATTACCACAGAATTCAAAACACAGCATTTTAGTCATTCGATACAATTACAGGCATATTTTGACCTAAAATATCCACATGCGTATCGAATGTAATATATTTAAATGCAAAATTGACAATACATAATTTTAAATACTAAATTGTCCCAAAAAAGAAGATGACTAGGTCTATTGGAAAAGGGGTGGCAAAGGAAAAGCAGCGAAGGAAAAGAATAGAGGTAGTGATAGTATGTGAGAATTTTGGGGTGGTAACAGAGGAGGTGTTAGGTAGTGTCATTAAACATTTAAAATTTGTGTGTTGTCAATTTTGCCTATGAAAAATGTAACATTTGATATACAAATGAGAATTTCAAGTCAAAATATGCCCATAATTGTGTCGAGAGACCAAAATGGTGTGTTTAGAATTTGTGAGGGACTAAAATGTATCATTTTAAATGTGAGAGACTAAAAAAGTACAAAAGTAAAATGTGAGGGACTATTAGAGTTATTTTCCCTATAATTTAAGTCTAAGTAAGATTTTTAGAAATTTTAATATAATTAATTTTAGAATTTGTTTGTAAAGTTAATTTAAAAAATTAATAGTTGAGTCAATTAAGAATTTAAATTAGTTGATAATTATTTAAAAACATTAGTGGTTCATTATTTGGTTAAAAAATTTACATTAAAAGTTAGATTAATAAATTTTATTATCCTTCCAAGTTTCTTTCTTATCCCCGTTGTTATTTTGATTTGGCTTTGATTTGTTTCGGTCTTGTTGCTTTGATTTGTTATATTAGTATTATATTTTGGTTGCCCATTCGTAAAAGCTCTTGGCTTGACTTCCTTATTTGAGTGCTAGCTCTGGTGGCTCCAACAATTATTTTGAATAATTTTTTCTTGGCTCTTATAATTAAATAATAATAGTAATAGTTTTTTAACTCCTTCAAAGTGACATCAATTATGTATTCTATTACATGATTTTTTGTGACATTCTGTCACTTAAATAAAATTGATCATTCCAAAAATTTTCATTTCGGATAATATATTTACGTTCAATCCCTATTGGCAACAATGATCAAGTACTTAATTTGTCATTTATCATGTTTATGTCAGGTTTTCTGAGTTTGTGATGGATTTATTGTGGAATATTTTTGTTTGAACTCAATTCATACAGCAAAATATGAATCATAAGATATTGAAGAGATTACGTCACCAAATATCTGCTAGAAAGCAGAGGTTAAGTTTTCAACTTGGGCTTGATTGTACAAATACCCAAGACAATTATATGATTTTCATGGGTCTCATTGGTCAAAAAAATTATGAATAGTCCAGTTGCACCTTCCCCCGAGGTCCGCTGTCCGAATTCGAAGCAAGAATAGATGTTATAACCTTTCATGGATTAAAGATGAATATTCTTGAAAGAGAGTATAATGTGTAAGGATTCTATTTGTATGTTTTTTACACATCTAGATGTGTATAATTTTGAACTCATTTAATTCAATTCATACAGCAAAATATGAACCATTGATATTGAAGAGATTACGTCACCAAATATCTGCTAAAGACCCAATCCAAATAACAATTTTCCCGTCCAATACCCCCTAAGTATTTCTCAAATTGTTTTACACGGAGGAATTCGTATGTAATCTAAGTTTCCCAAACTTAGGGAGAGCATAGTATTTGGTGTGTGTCATCTTTTTTTTGGCTAATTATGCTCTCATCTCTTTATCTTCTATATTATCTTATCTTACTATATATGAAATATGAATTAGAGGCTTTTTTGTACATTACTTTATAAATTTCTTATTATACCCCTAAATTGGAAGATAAAATTTTCTATTCATATTTGAATAACTACCGTTAACCCCTCCACTATAATAACATGCACAAATTTATTTATTTTTTATTTTTTATAAATTTTTTCAAAACTGCTTACACATAGTGTGTGCCTCACACACTAGTATATACTAAGACTAAAAGCACACTGTACGTGTATGCATTTTTATAAAAACCATTCGAGTAAAAATATAAAAAAAAATAGGGATAAGTAACAAATTTATTTTTTATTGGGTCTAGGAAGTGGGTAATTAATAAACTATTCCCTCTTCTTTTGGTGAGTTTTTTTTTTTTACTATTATTTTGTTAAATTTAAAAAATGATGGTAGGGAAGGAGTGTGAGCAGTTATTAAAATAATTATACCAATAACTAAAATTATAGAAAAATTATTAAAAATTATTAAAGTAGTAATAAAAAGAGATGAAGAAATTTGGTGTGTTATGTAATGTTTCGTTTTGTCAGTTATATGTTTATATTTATAATTATTCTATAATAATATTTTAATATGTGTAATTACTCACGAATTCTCTTCCACAAAAACACATATAAAGATTAATAATACTTTATTTCTTTAATTATGTTAGTAATTACACTTCATCTCTTAAAACTTTTAATGCTACACGTTAATACATGGCACTTTCTCTTAATTTTAATCCAGAATTCCTCACGTGGCTTATGTCATGTGGTCCAATTTAGGAGGACCCACAAAATAAAATGAGCATTCGGAGCAACGAACGTTTAACATTTCCCAGTTGAACTTATGAATCTCAGTTATAAATACCAATTTGCAACTTAATCATTATTTTTCGAATAATATTTATAAATATGTCATAATTTGCATTTTAATCACATTTTTATTTTAAATATATCAAATTTAAAAAATTATTATAACAATTATTTTCATTATTTTTTAAATAATAACTACTCAAATAAAAATATTATGATCTTAAAAGTATATTATAATAGTACCGTCATTTATAATAAGGGTCTAATCTAAACAATATCAAAATTGAAAAGCAATGAATTAAACCCCAAAAAGAAAAGACAGGAGAGTTACGCAGCTACTAGAGAAATTTTTTATATAGATTAAGGAGGTGTTTGGTTTATGGGTATTAGAGAGGGGAATGGGAATCAAAGTTAATGATACCCATAGATGGTGTTTGGTTGAACACTATGGGAATCATTCTATGGGAATGAAAGTGTTAAAAAATACCTACTTTCATTCCCCACTTGTGACATGGGTTTCAAGTTAAGTAATTTATTAACATAATGAAACCCATTCCTATGTTAAACCAAACAAGTAAGGGGGAATGATATAAATCCATACCAATAGTGGGGTTTATAATTCCTATTCTGATTCCGATTCCCGAATATGAACCAAACACCTCCTAAATTCATCACATATCATTATATCTTAAATTTCTTAATTTAAAATATTTCATATTAATAAATTTTTGTAGAGCTACGTAGTTACTAGAGCTATTTTTCCTAATTGAAAAAAGATATATTTGATAAAATTATATTGGATTTTGAATCAGAAGAGAGATTTGAAGGCCAACGTCATTTTCTCATTACTTTATATCTTTTATTTTTCATTTTTATTGGCCCTCAAGTCAGTAGTTCGAAAATTGATTTGAACAGCAGAAAATTAGGATTTGAGACACTGAACAGGTGAGAAAGATTAAAATCCAAAAAAAAATTGAGTACTTTTCCTCTTGGCGGACCATTCGTAGGACCCATCTTCAATGACGTGAATCAATTGTCTTCGTCTACGAACGAATTTTTTTTTATATGAATCTATTCTACCGTATATGTGATAAAACTCTTACTTAATATTTATTTATATCACTCTAATTTATTAAAAATAAATTTTTTTATACTAATATAGATAAATATAAATTAAGTATACATTCCACTTACTATAAATCTCTATATAAAAACTTTTGGAAGAAAGAGTATATGGATAATCCGGTCAACTGAAGCCAACTGTCCTCTTCCTACATGATTTGTAGCACATTAAATATTATCAAAAATTAATAATAATATTATTTAAAAAAAAAAATTAAAGTGGTTTATGATTTTGACTAAATCTTTTATCAACCAAACAAACAAAAAGAAAAAATTCTAACTTATTCAAGAAAAAAGAAAAAATTCTCACTTGTTTAGGAGGAGATTAAAACCAGAGAAGACTCAAACTCCCATCTTTTGAAGTCACTCTTAATATTTGGGTTTCAAAAATACTATCACAGACTCGATTTTTGATTCCACCTGTAGACCGTACTGTCAAAATTAAATCTTATAGAATCTTACTTACATCAACCTATATCATAAATTTCATAACATTTAATCTAGACTATAGAGTTTACAAGGAGACCAAAAACTAAATCTATCTAAATATTTCTCTTTGGGTTTTGGTGTAACCTCTATCTAATTTGGGGAGAGGTGGTGAATGTTAAATAAAAATATGAAATGATCTATAATCTCCTTTGAGTTCTTAAAATAAGTTTTTTGCAGAATTTCAGCGGTAGGAATCGTGATGTATGAAAGAAACGGAGTTTCTAGGTGGTTCAAATTTGATTGCCAAGTTCACGGGCACTACTACAACATGTAGCTACTAATTGGAGTTTATGAGTTCAATCTGATTTTTGACATTGTTAATTGTGAAAAAATTTTGTATGGATGGAATATATAATATCATAAATTATTTGATTTATAATTTTTACATCACTTTCTTGGAATGTATGAAGTGATATGAAAGTTTGTGAACTATATGATTCATAATATTATACTATAAATCGAATCTACGTAATAATTTATTTTTAGTTATGGATGTGATTTTGTTGTTTCTGGGGTTGGG
This sequence comes from Cinchona pubescens, assembly GCA_025175665.1. Taxonomy (NCBI): domain Eukaryota; kingdom Viridiplantae; phylum Streptophyta; class Magnoliopsida; order Gentianales; family Rubiaceae; genus Cinchona; species Cinchona pubescens. Next base: position 2,665,784 of record JANKKI010000185.1, on the reverse strand, counting down.
GCCTGGGAAATGGGGTGTAATTGTGGTTGTCAAGTTAATAAAGTTTTTTTTTTTTTTTATTTGGTTGTTTTTTTTTATAATGTGTAGGTTTTGTGATTTTTTTTTTCTCAAACGATGATGAATTAACTACTCTTATCTCTAAATATATTTACTATAAAGAAAAAAGAGAAGGTCAGTAGAGTTGAGAGATAAGAGAAAAATTCACAGGACTTCTTTACAGGTGGAGTAGTTTTATTCGTGGGACTATGTTGCGACAACTTTTAACGCAATGGATTGTGGGAAGCCAGGATGATCTATGTATCCTTGAAATAATTATATAGACTCAATTTGTAGAATTTTAATCTTTTTAACAAATTATTTTCTTGATTTAAAAAATTTATACGGTATAAATTTTTAAAACATATGATATTATACTGTATATATATTTAAAATATAAAAGAATAGTTTCTTAAAAAATATTATAGAATTTTTTTAAATTTTATAAAATAAATAATCATTTTATGCAAGCAAACATTTAAAGTATTTAAAGTATAAGAAAATAGTTCCTCTCATTTATTAAGTTAGTCATTAACTCTCTAAAATGTGTTTAGATATTAATAAAACTTCTTACATTACAATTAGATACTAAATAATTGATAATTGTTAGGATTGCGGAAACTTGCATTACTTCTTTACATGTGGAGTAATTTTATTAGTGAGACTGTGTTGCGACCGTTTTTAATACAACCAATGATATGAAAGTAGAATGATCTACTAACCTTGAAATAGTTACGTAAATTTAAATTTTTAACGTGAATTAAATTTTATAAAATAAATAATGTTAATTAATATTTAATATTAATTATAAAGTATTACAAATGACACCCAACATCCAAGACACCTAAATTTTTTCCCCAAAATGGAAAATTAAAGACACGAGAATAATGGAGTAAAAGATCTCATAGGGCAATCAACGGTACGAGGATGCTAAAGTCGAAACAGACATTTTGCCCCTCCTATTATAGTAACTATATCCCATTTTGAGCTGTCTTTTTGGTGGACCATCTTAATTATTTGTGACGACTTTCTACACACAAATTCACTGGAAATGATATGATATATGATTAATTTAACTCGAGGAACCATCTTGATCAAGGGCTGCAATGGTGTTAGATTTTGTTCCCCTACACTGGAGGAAGAGGAAGTAGCTCTATTTCGTCAACAAAGAAACCATGAACTTGTGGGAACCAAGGAAGGCTAACTGAAACGGCTCCTTCTCTTCTTCCCTGGTGGTGATGATGACCCATGAATTTATCTAGCAAGAAATTCCAGAGTCTTTTAATTTGGGACGAAAATCCCAATAATTGGCAAAATGAATAGAAAATGGATAGTGAAAATAGGAGAGGGGTAATTGATTCAGGGAATAGGGGTGAAGATATACAAGCCAACGACAGAGGGCCGAAGAAAGCCATTCCGGTGTGAACTAAGCACCCATAAAATCTACGAAGGCGATTGTTGTTGTTATCGGGTGGAAATGGAATTGAAAGTTTGAGGTAGGCATCATATGACAAACAATAGAGGAACAAACTCGAAATGGCAAGAAAGATGGTCTTGGGGTGTGTTTCCAAGGGGAATTGATCTTTAGCTTGAAACTTGATCTGGAGAAAATTCAGTAACACTGTCGCAATGAAAGCAAGAATGGCCTGGCTAGAGGGCATGATTCTTTGATGATGTGGTGCTTGCGGAATATTATGGTAAGTAGGCTGGTTGAATTGGACAAAAAAGTTTGTGGCCGTTGAGTAGTGATAATAATTTGTTGCAGCTCTTGCAGCCTCTGCCATAGGTGCAGAAAAACATGACCAAAAGAAGAAGAGGCTGATGATAAAAGATCCCATTGTGCTAAACTCGTGTTGCTTTTATAGTATTTGACTCTATCTGTAAATTTTGCGATCAAAATTAAATTTTATAAAATTTTACTTATATCAGCTTATCTCATAAATTTCGTAACATTTAATTCACATTACAAAATTTATAAATAAAATCAAAAACTAGATTTATTTAAGTCTTTCCCTAGATCTACTTAAGTCTTTCTCTAAATCTACTTAAGTCTTTCCCTAAATTTATAAATAAAATCAAAAACTAAATCTACTAGAGTGAGGGCATAGGCTGACTACTCCAAACCCGGACGTTCAATTAATTTTATAGAGCGAGGGCATACGATGACTCACGTTTATTACTTTGTTAGTCTAATTTAACAAGTTGTGTCGTGTGGGCGGGGTGGAGGCATAGTTGTTAGAATTCTGATCCTATCCTTACGATCTTACGATTTTATGATTCAAATTTATAAAATTGATCCCGATCTTAGAGATAGGATCGCTATTATAGATAAATTATAGTTGGTGTCATTAATCATGTAATTTATGTATATATATTTACTGAAGTTAAGTCACTATTTTGATAATTTTTCATTCAAATGTTATATTTTATGAGTTTATACTATTCATATTATTTTTTTAGTTTTTAATTAAAGAATAGTATTAAATTTGCGATAACGCATAACTTTTTACAATACGAGTATATAATGTCAAATGTTATAAATTTTAGCTAAAGAAACTTATTTTATGATAAATATTAAAATTTTATACTTATTTGTATAAGTTTTTATTGAATATTAGTTTTTAAAAATAAATAAAAGTTATATTTTTGTCCTTTTGATAGGATCTTATACATCCTACGATCCTATCTACGATCCGATCATATAACCTTCAAAACGATCTTACGTAGAATCCCGATTTTACAAACCTTGGGTGGAGGTGGGGGTGGGAGTGGGGGTGAATTTTATAAATATTTAAAATACTTCCTACTTGGTGATTCGACATCAAGTTGGCGGTGGCAATAAGATTTTTCCACAAAAAGACGGACATATCGTCCGTGTGCGGCCTCCCTGACAGTGTCGCCACAATACTTCTCAACTATCAATGAGAAGGCCCCCAAATTCTTTTATGCTTTACGGTGAAAATTAATTGATTTGGATCCATCAGTGGATGACTTTGCTTCTTCCTTCTATCCAATAAAAAATTTGTTTGGATTAAAAATAAGAATGAATACGAAATGTTTGTTTTTTTTTTTAAATATTAATTTGCTTTTGATTTTCTTTTTTTTATAAATAAAACCGAAAAACCAAATTCTATTTCCATATTCGAAGTCGGCCGCTCAGTGTTCTGTTCCCTCTCTTTCACCTTGTATTTTCTCCGACTAGTCCACTCCTACACTTTCATACAAGGTCAAGGTTTATTTTATTTTATTTCTTTTCCTTCCGTCTATTAATTACGTGATTGAGATTTTCTCTCTCCAAAAATAAAATTATTACAGACCGAGTCATGCTCAACACTTTTGACTCTGATAGTTGATACAGATATCGGCATCACAGTTCAAATAGATTATTTAGCAAATAACATGCTATGTATCTTCTAAATTCCTTCAGTCTTAGTTGAGTGCTATGGATCAAACGACAAAACATGAATATTTTATTGTAAGAAATTTTATATTGTCTTATAAAAAATTATTTTTTTAATTTTAAAAATTTATACAATATAATTTTTTAAAATATAAAATATTATATTATATAAATATTTCCATTGTTTAAATATAAGAAAAGATTGATGCGAAAGTTATGGACGAGAAATCATGTAAATAAGTTTCGTTTATTACTTATTTTGTAGTGTTGCAAAGTGGAAAGAAAAGTCAAAAGACCCATTTAAGAGTGTACGAAAATATTTACTCGTAGATCTGATTTTTTGTCATATTTATAAATTTTATGGTCAGAATTAAATTTTATAAAATTTTACTTACATTAATTTATATCATATATTTTATAACATTTAATTCACACCATAAAATCTATAAATGAGATTAAAAATAAAATGTACCTAAATCTTTCCAAAATTGTAACTAACTTTTTGTCATTTCCCGAATTTATATGATGTACTTGCATATATCATGTCAATGATGTCATATCATTTATCATTCAACTTTCATTTTTTCAATGGCAGAGGATTCAACAACTACGGAGCGAAGTAATTACGGTCGATACGGAAGTAGTCCACATGGTGCTACACTTTATTTAGTGGTGTGTGTGGTCGAATTTGGATCTCAATTCCCAATTGGTCTCGTTACAAAATCTAGACAAAGAATATAAAGTAACGTGAATGCACCATAGTATAAAATATCTCTTAATTTAAAAATTTTAAATTAATTAATAAATTTTTATATTATATTATTTGTTATTAATTAATTTTAAAATAAAAAGTCACGATATTTAACAAGTAATTTGATTTATCTTGTGCCTTTTTTTTCTTTTTTTTTTTTATTTTCTAGTAAACAATTTTGTTTATTTTTTCATGTCTTTCTTTTAACTGAAATATGAAACAACACACCAGCATTTCCTTTTAATTCGTTAGTAATCTTTCCATTATTTCATGTTTTTGTTTCTCTTGAAAAAAATATCACCAGCATCTATGAGATGGGAAAATATTTAAGTAGATTTAATTTTGGATTCCAACAGTAGACTTTGTGTTGATCAAAATCGAATCTTATAGAATTTTATTTATATAATGTCATTATTTTATGATATTAGTGAATACTATAAGATTTATAAATAAAGTTAAAACCAATTCTACATAAATATTATCCCTCTTAACTATATAGCGTTAATTTAAAAAAAAAAAAAACTATACAGCGTTAATTAACAATTTAGATAACAATACAATATAATTCATGGCTTTTAAAAGCCAAGAGTTTGACAAAAAGATTAATAATTCATTGTGGCCACCCTAACCATCCGTGGAACTCCAACCATGCTTCTATAAATTCGGTTAGGTAAATTTAATTTTTGATCCTATTTATAAATTTTGTTGTATATTTTATATGATATTATTTGATAGAAGTAAAATTCTATAAAATTATATCTTAACAACAAAATCTACATATTTTTATCAAATTTTAACCTTGAAATGAACCTTTTCGCTCCTTGGAACATTTTTAAGTCCTTAATTGATTGGAAGAATTGTACTTTTGGTCCCTAAGTTATAAGTAATGCTTAAAACAGGCTCTAATTTATGTGAAATTACGGTTTAGTTTCTAAATTATTAATTATATGCAAAAATAGAATAAATAACAAAAAAGTCTAAATATTTAACGATTTTGGTCATGTATAGTGTATAGCCATTTTTTAACTTCAAATACAAATTTAATATATACCATAAAATTTATAAATAGAACCAAATATAAAATCTACCTAATGTTTACATGAAAAGTTTGCCCAAATTCTTTTCTGCTCTCTTTCTTGATTGTAAATAATTAATTGATTTGGGCACATTGCTTCTTGTGATAAGTCATTATTATCTACTTTTGAATTTTTTTTAGAAGTAAAACCAAAAAGCAAAAATCCACAAAATTCTGGCACATTCGAAGACCGCTGGCGCTCAGTGTTCTGATGTTCTCTTCCCTCTTTCCCATTATATCCTCTCCTCGTAGCCCACGTGTACACTCTATACAAGGTCAAGGTTATTGTTATTTTTTTTCTATCTTCTATTAATTAAGTACTTCACAATACTTCGTTATACAACGTTAATTAACAATTGGATAAGAACACAATATAATTCATGGCTTAAAAAGCCAAGAGTTTGACAGAAAGACACAATCATTCATTGTGGCCACCCACTCCATCTTTGGAACTGCTAACCATGCTCCCCCAAATTCTAACCTTGAAATGAACCTTTTCGCTCCTTGGAACTTTTTTTTTTTTAGTCCTACTTGCTATCTTTGTGCATTTTCACAAAATTATAGCACATTGCAAATCAAGGAAATCTAACATTTGAATTGACCTCCTTGGAATATTTCTAGTCTTTAATTATATTTTATATCCCTCTTTTTCATTTATATTGTCATACTTATTATCTTAAAATATTTCAAAAATAATGTTATATTTTTAAAAAAATCATTATTTTATCATATTATATTCCTATTTTACTCATACTAATTACTCAACCTACAACTCTTTTTTTTTTTTTTTAACTTGTTTTAGGTGAGAAACCACTTTGACATATACATCATAAAATAAAATTTTCTAAAAATTCGTATCTATTTCTTAGATGATAATAAAATTAAAACGGAGGAGTATTTATATAAGATCCCCCGACGGACAAAAGTAAATCCCCAAGCCCTTCTTCTCTTTCAACTCTGAAACATAATGTATCATCACACGTAAGGTATAAAAATTGGTTCATTTTAATCTTCTTGATTTAGTGCAATATTATTCAATGGCAGAGGATTCAACAACAACAAGAAGTCCTTTCTTTCTCCAAAGCTTCGGCAGAAACTTCTTCAATATTAATGTCAATATTTGGAGTTCACTACATAGAAGGCGGGTCAGGCCCACAGTAGTTGGTTGGTCCATATAAAAAAAAATATTAATATAAATCCGGTTTTGGACTTTATATGTAAACCTTATGCTTAGAATTGAAATTATAAAATTTTAATTACATTAGTTAATATCATAAATTTCATAACATTTAATCCATATCAGGTCTACAAATATAATCAAAAATCAAGTTTACTTAAATATTTCTCTAAAAAAAATCTTTTTTTTAAGATAAATCAATCTTTTTTTCTCTGGCTTGTTATGGTGCATCATGCATGGTTAGGTAGAAAAAAAAAATAGAGGGATAATGTTCCTCAAGTAGAAGCCTCCTATTTATTTTTACTAATTATTAGGATGTTTGTTTAATAATCAAAACAAATTTTTCGTGTGATGTAGTATTTTAAATTAATGAAATTTTAACAATTAGTTTAATTTTTGAACCCATTACTAAGTATAAAGGAAGTAAATTAGATTGAGAATATCTAAATCACATGCCACTATAAGACTTGGAATGAGAGAGATGCAGTACGTTGAAAAATTCGGCAGTATGTCGCGCAGATGGTGAACGTTTCCACAAGTCATTGTCTTCTCGAAACCTTATTGCTTCTAGGTAAAGATTTAAGTAAATTTCATTTTTGACATACTTATAAAATATTATGATATGAATTAAATTTTAAAAAATTTATGATATCAAATGATATAAATAAAAATTTTTAAAATTTAATTTTAAATATAAAATTTATAAATAAAATTAAAAATCGAATCTATTTAAAAATTTTCAGTTGCTTCTATGATGTCTAGTACAACAAGACAGTAGTTACAATAGGACTTATAGTACAGCAGAATCTATATACAAACACAACAGATAATCTGCTTGCTTTAGAATGGTTGGTGATTCGATTGTCGCCCATTTGCCTTGCTTTTCATAGAGGGCCAAATTGTTACCGTCAGTTTTTACTATATTTTAAAATCAGTATTACTTACTTCTTGTAAAACATTTTTCATTGTGAAGTTTAAAATTCAAATATCACATTTTTTAAAAATTTAGATGAGTGTCAAAATTTTTTTACCTAATTTAATTTTTTTTTCTAATCTCTTAATAGTATTTAATTAAATTTTATCTTATAGAATAAATTAAATTACGACGTTGTAAGAATTTAAAAAAAAAAAAAAAAACAATCAGCAGTACGTTGAATGAGAGATACGCGGTACGTTGAAAAATTAGCATGCGACTAGCAAGGTTGGTGACACAAGTCATTGTCTTGTTGGCCCCATTATTGCTTCTATCATTCTATCATGCCTTCTACTGAATAGATTATTCAAACATTTTTCTTCCCCAAGAAGGAAATATCTACGTATATTGATGATCACTGCAAAAGATTACGAACTATGGGTCTGTTTGGTACGGTGTAAAATGTTTTCTTTGGGAAAATATTATCTGGAGAAAACTATTTCCAGAAAACTTATCCTTTTCCCCATGTTTTTCTGGTGTTTGGTTGGCTAGTGGATGATTTTTATGTAATAACCAGAACTCATAATCTGCAATAAAGATTGTAGCATAAGAAAAACTCGCCGGCGATCGAGAAGATAGCTGCTTGATATAGCCGTGGTTCCATGATCGATGGTGGGTTTCCTTTTTCTTCTTTATGTGGAGATTGAAGGAATGATTTTTCATTCATAAGTGTGGAAGAGTGAATGCGTGATTGTAGGGAAATCAATTTCCGTAACTCCACACCGCAAGTTATTTTCAGTGTGCGGCTATAAAATATTTTCTGGCAGAAGATGACTTCCATCATCCTACGGCAACCAAACAACAGAAATTGGGGAAAAGATTTTTCAGAAAATATTTTACATATCCAAACAAACAGACCCTATAAGGATAATTATTTCATGTCTTTTTTTAGCCACCCAAATTGGGAAGAAATCTTCCAAGATAATATATATATATATATATATATATATATATATATATATATTATAATTCTTTAGCAAAGTTACCTATACTTATGCCAATCCTATTACTATTCTTATCCCCAATCATAAAGGTACAATGATGAAATAATGACCCTAAAGCAAGAAAATTATCCGGATACATGTGAAGATCATAGGTTTAAACTTCAAAGCAGAAAATGTATTATTTTTTACCTATCAGAAATATAATGTGATGATGAACATGGTTGGGAAGGGCATTCACCGTCCAAGAAATTGTGATAGAACTTAAATTTTTTTTATATGGATCCGATCTACGGTAGGTGGGATGGGCCCCTTAATTCATATTCATCCACATCATTCTAATTTATTAATAAATAAACTTCTTCAGGGTAATGTGGATGAACATAGACCAAAGAGTCCATTCCATCTACTATAGATCGGGTCTATGTAAAAATTTTCTATGGAACCCACCTAATCACAGTTAGGCCCGTAAACAAGTCGGATCCGAGTTGGATCTAGCATATCCAGATTCGGATCCGATTAATATAACCGGATTCGGATCTAGATCCGAATTTTTGACGGATCTACAAAAATAGATTCATACTAGGATCTGTCGGGTCTTAATATATATAACTATATATAACTATTATAACTTATCGATTTTTCTTTTTTCTTTTTTAATTATAAAAAAGTATTGAATTTATAATTAATATTTATACTTATATTCTACATTAAATATAAATTACATGGTTAATTTGCACAATATATGTGTATATATACATATAAAATAATACTAATATACAATAATTTTATATTAAATATTTTAATTGGTCTGGGTCTTAATCGGATCAGAACATCAAGATCTAGATCCGGCCAATTTATTATAATAGTTAAATGGATCCGAATTGAATCCAGATAATCACAATTTGTTATAAATGTGGTCATACTCAAATAAACGAGTTCAGATCAAGTCGAGCCCAGATCTAAACCCGCCCCATTAACAAGCCTAATCACAATTTTAAAAAGGAATCATGGACCTGTATTATTTTAAAAAAGCAACGCATTCTTCTAGCTTCCACAACCGAGGACTAGAAACAAACAAACTTTTCATGAGACCCACAAATATCTAATGTGTTATTAGATTTTTTGTTTACTTCGAATATTAGACTTGTTAATTGTTGGAATAAGTGCCCATGATTATTAGATCCCATACTGATAGCTTAATCACCTTAATAGTGTTTAATTAACCTGAATGGAATACATTAACTATGTTTGGACAGAGTAATTATTTATTATTTTACGAATAATATTTTGTAATTTTCTAACATGTTTTTTTATTACTTCTTTATCTTATATACATTCCGTCACAAAAAATTCTATAATATTTTTTAAATAATATATCAAAAATAATAACCATCTAACTTTTGATGGTTATTAAACCTTTTAAGATAATCAATAATTTAAACTAGTAAGAAAGGCACACCTTATGGGTGTGTAATTTAAAAATAATAATAAAAATATAAGTGTTGAATTTTTTTTTTTTAAAAAGAATAATAAAAATATAGATAATTGAGAGGGAATAGTGAGAAGGAAATTATAGTAGTTATATTATGAGAATGAGAGTATAGTTGAAATATCAAAAAGATGACAGACACCAATCTCCGCCTTTTCTTTTATATATAGTATAAATACCGTAAAAAAAAAACTTCTAAATATGAATTCAACCAAACTAGACATTTTTCAAAAGTAATTCTTGTATAAACCTATTTGGCTATAAACTGGATTAACCAATTTTAATAATTAGTCAATGAAAAAAAAAACAAAAAACTTAGCCTATTCCTTTTGAATTCAATTAGCTAATTAGTCGAATTCAATAATAAAAGTAGCCCTTTATTTTGGAAGTGATATAAAAATCATATGTCAATTAACATATTATTGTGTTAATTAATACAATATATATTATAAGTATAACAAAACATATATATATATATATAAAACTGTACATATTAACTAACTTTTAATGTAATTTTATGGTTCAGTTAATGGGCGTCAAACAAATTCTTTTTTGCTATTTTTGCAAGTTCATAGTTAATATTAGCAAAATACATAACCAAATTACAATATTCTTCAATGGGAAATATTTAGGTAGATTTGGTCTATGGCCCCACTCGTAGACCTTGTGATGTAGAGTAAATGTTATGAAATCTATGACATTAGCTGAAGCAAGTAAGATTTTATAAGATTTAATTTTGACAGCGAGATCTCCAAGTGTGGCCCAAAATCAGATTTATGGTAGTATTTTTTTTATCTTCAATAAGTACTAAATTATATATAATTACTTAACTCTAGTCTCTATATGAACATCATAATATATATGTTTAGATATAGAGATATTTCAGTAATTAATAAAGTATACATTATTACTTAACTATAGTATCTATATGTATTAAAAATAAATTAGTATATACTTATCTATTTAATTAGTTATTGAAACAAAAGTGCTATATTAATAAATTGTCAATTATATTAATGCATAAGTACATAAATAGTAAATAATATGAAATATTACATTAATAAATCCAATAATTATATAAAGAAAAGATATTTAAGTATTCAAAATTAAGTATATTATCTATTGTTAAGATATTTAATATTTAATTATTAAAAATAAAAATATTATGGCTAAAATATTATGTACATAAATACAATAATATATTATTACAATACAATATATGGATAAAATATTAAAAAAATAATTATTTGACTTATTTGACCGATAATTTGATTTTAAAGTTGAAATCAAAATCGAATCAAAAAGTCAATTACTTAATTGATTTTGAATCAAAATCGAGTTGAAATTTAAATAAGTCGAGCCAAATTTTTTTTTTTTCAATTTGACTCGAACCAATAGTTCGATTTGATCAACTTTTAAACATCCCTACAATCCATTATTTGGAAAACGTGGTTTGGAGCCATATTTTTTCAACGGTCAAACTCATCTTTGCTATTTTAGTATAAGCCTCTCTCTTCCATTTAATCACCGCAATAGTTGTACTTTTCCTTTCTTACCCTTATACATTTTTTTTTTTATATCACGTGAGGTTCTGTTTGACATTTGAGGTGCCATCTTTTTCTTGACACAATAAAAGCCAATCTAATGGGTCTTCTTCTGTTGCATATAAATTAGTGGTTGAGATGTAGTTCCTGACCCATCACAAAAGTATTATTTTCTGTACTGTGTACTCATCTTAATGAATATCATAAAGGCAAAATGATGAAATAAAGACCCTAAAGTAAGAGAATCAACTCTGAAATGTATCATCACATGTAAGGTATAAAAATTGATTCATTTTAATCTTCTTGATTTAGTGCAACATTATTCAATGGCGGAGGATTCAACAACAACAAGAAGTCCTTTCTTTCTCCAAAGCTTCGGCAGAAACTTCTTCAATATTAATGTCAATATTTGGAGTTCACCTAAATAGAAGGCGGGTCAGGCCTACAGTAGTTGGTTGGTCCATAGAAAAAATTGCAGCAAATAACCACATATCATGAAGTTTCCCTCAGTTTGTGTAACGGGGTTAGTCAACCTGAGTTTGGCGTTCATGAACGTTCAAATTAGGGATGGGCAAATACTACCCAAATGATACAAATGTTAAATCTGGCTTTCATTCAAATATTTAAGTGTTTAAAATTAGGGTTATTTTACTTTACTCTTTTAACGTTTAAAATCACTATTACTTTAATTTTTAACGTTATTTTTTAAGCAGTTAAATCTTCTATTAAATCTAACTCAATTTTACTGCTTATTTTGACAAAAATACACATATAACTTTGTTTAAATAAAAAGATGATATTTGGGCTATACCAAAACTCATAGAAATAATGGGTTAACTTTTGGGATAGATTTGTGATTTGAACTGGAAATTTTATACTCATTTAGGCCAAGGTCGGCTTTGCCGTATCCCAGCTCATGATGCTGGAACGATGCATCCCTAGGTTGAAATGGAGATGAATTAGTTCCTTTATGAAAGCCGTACTATCTATTTCAATACGAATCTACCCAAACTTAATTTAAGCCATGTAATGAAAATTGTGGACAAACTAACAAAGTTGTTGACAACATATCTACTGCAAGTTAATGGCCACCTGATTATCATGTGACTTGATTCATTCATTTGCCAATGATTTTTATTATACGCCTTAAATTGGTTAATTTTTTTAAAGACAATGAACCAAATTGGTCTGTTGTGATAGATAAGGAACTAAATTGGTCGATACCCAAAGATAAGGTACTAAATTAGTCTTTTTATCTTTTACTATCACCCATTATTACAAGGAACCTTCTTGTGGTTTGACTAATATTCACTTTACACCCTTATGATTTTCAAACTTGCAACTATCCCCCTATGATTTGGGTTAATGTAAAATCGATAAATATTTCGTTAAGTGTCTGTTAGGATGCTAAATCTGTTTTATTTAAAGATTGTGCATATTTTAGTTATTTAAAATTTCTAATCAATGTTAGTTATGTATTTTAATATAAAACACAATTTCTTTATTCCGGCGAAGGGGTTTTTCGAGCAATAGAGGGATATTATGCTAAGATCTTTTTTGAACTTTTTACACAAATTCATTAAGTTTTTAACTTCATCTTTACAAAAAAACTCAAACCACAGGGGACGGATAATAGGTTTGAAAACTATCTGAGGGTAAAGTGAACATTAACCTCGTCCCCTTAAATTTTTTAGAGAAATATAAATTAACCTTAATAAATATTTGGCTATTAAATTTTACCCCTTAAAATATAATTTCTGCGTCCGTCCCTGATCGTAAGGCTTGTGACGAAAACCCTAATGTGGGACTGTTGGTAGAAAAGAACTGTTTGGTTTTAGACTTGGGCTTGATAAAACATATCTCCAACAAAAAAGATTTCGAGTAGAATTTTCCAAGTGAGCTGCCTTAAGTGCTGATGTTTAGGGGATACATTTTTGTATTATGCCAATAGTGATGAGGGGATTTAGATGTATGTTAAACATATGGAAAATTATAGAGTTCTATAAAACTTTAGAATTTTCATATATATATACACAAGAATGTATTTTCTAAATCTTTGAATATAGAAATTACTCATTTACCATCAAATTTCCTACGTTTAAACTGGTTGAAGAGAGTTGCAAGTGTTTTCAAGTAAAATTTTAAAAAAGAAAATCACTCAAGTGAAATTTGAAAGCACATTACAAGCGAGTTCCTCCTCCCCCTAACAAAAAAAAAAGAAAAAAAGAAAAAAGAAAAGAACCACATAAAGAAAACGGTAAGATGCTCTACCCTATTTCTTATCTGCCCATTACTAAATGACTATTAAGATTTCTTCACTAAAAATTATAACTAAATTTAAAAATAATTTTAGCAATTTATTAAGTAATGAGATAAAGCGTGTGATAGATAATCCTATGACAAAAAAAAAAAAGAAGAAGCAAGCGACGAGATTGATTCGCAAACATTTAATAACTTGACAGACAATTACTATGCTACCCATTCTTCCTTCCTTTGGTAGATCAAGAAGTAGACTCCTATGGTAGCATATATACACTCACGCATACATATATATATATATAGGGTTCATCTTCCTATTATGCTTAACTTATATAATATAATACAATACAATACCGTATATTTTAAAAATTTATATTTTACAAAGTTTCAGAATGTAACATGATAATTAAAACTTTCCAATCTTATATTATTAGTGATCAAATTTACTAAATTACTTGTTTTTCCGGCTACACTGGAGGATATATATCTAGTTGGTCTCTGATGGCATGATGTGGAAGCCAATTAGGTACTTGAACTGAAACAATTCCTCCTCTTCTTGATCTTTGAACCTGTTGTGGCTGATCACAGAATATTTTCTTGATTACTTCAAGCATTCATTTTGTTAGCATAAAAAACACGTAGCGGAAAATAAATTTATTCAACATATATAAAAATATGTGGGAGAAGATGAGGAATGCATAATAGCTTTACCATTAGGTTAAAATCTCTCTATTCTAGACTCTCTCAACTCAACTCTTCTCAACTGAATAAACTAAACAAACCCTCTATTTATAGGGTAATAAATTTAACTAATAAGAAACCTATAAACCTAATTAGAATAGGAAATAACAACTCTAAACATAATTGTATTAGGAAATTAAATTACTTAAATAACTAAATTACCAAAACCTAACAATAACATATTTCCTAACTGATAAGGAGTTTGGTTTAATTATGACATCATTGCCTCCCTTAAACCAAACTCTTCAAATTCTCCATGAGGGTAGATCCACGCCATGCACGATTAAGACGATAAAAAATTTCCATGCAATTTTTTTTTCTAACACAATTTGGCATCGTCAATTTGATTTAATATTCATTTTCAAAATTTTTCAAACGATCCAGGTATCTTGACAGATAAATTTTTCATCGTACACTTTTCTTCAATTTGTCAACCTTCATGAATTTCAGGATAACTGGTATCAAAATTTTCAATTTTTATAAGAAATCAATCACAATCTACTTGGTAGGATTTTTTCCTCCATCACTACTCAACACCAATAAAAACAATCACGACAGGATCCCTCTTTTTAGATTTCTTTCCAATTAGAGTTAATTTCGTTACACCCTAATTGTCAAATGAGTACCCCAAGACCAACTTCTCTTGTGGTCCAAATTTTTCGATGTTCGAGTACTCCAACCAAAAACTTTTTCTTCAATTTTTGACAAATATCTCATAATCAAACTCTTGAATCTAGAGCTCTGATACGACTTGTTAGCATAAAAAACACGCAGCGGACAATAAATGTATTTAACACATCTAAAAATATGTAGGAGAAGAGAAGAAATTACAAAATAACGCACGTATGACTCTCATATTGAGACTCGCATAAACTCACGGTATAATAGCCTTACCAATAGGCTAAAATCTCTCTATTCTAGACTCTCTAAACTCAACTCTTCTTAACTGAATAAACTAAACAAACCCTCTATTTATAGGGTAACAAATTTAACGCTATTCAAATTCAATAAAAAACCTATAAACCTAATTAGAATAGGAAATAACAATTTTAAACATAATTGTATTAGAAAACTAAATTAGTTAAATAACTAAATTACCAAAATCTAACAATAACATATTTCTTAACTGATAAGGAATTTGGTTTAATTATGCCATCACATTTCCAGGCTCCTTCAATTTCCGAGCGCCATAATTGACACAAAGAATACAAAAGGGCTACTGAAAATGGAACTTGCGGCGGGCCAAGAAATTTAGGTAAAAGAACTGATGATAAAGCTGCCAGTGGCAACGGACCGAAGCTTGGCATGCTAATGTTAACAAACGAGACATTTTGATGAATTGTACTGAATCTTAATTTGGCGTCGTACGATAAACAAGACAAAGGCACTACAAACATGGTCTTGGGGTGGGTTTCAAATAGAGATTCTGCTTTTCCTTGACACTTAATCTGGAGAAAATTGAGCAACGTCGAAACAAGAAAAGCAAAGATGGCATGGCGAGAGGACAAACCTAATTGTGTCCCGAATATTTTGTGGAAAATGGTAGTTTCTCCTCATATTAATAGTGGCATCCTCCCTGAATTGTACATTGAAGATTGTCCCAGATTGTAGGTAGAAAATATTTGTTGTTTCCGACATTTTGAGATATACGAATAAGGAAGCAAACTTAGAACTGGTATGTCCATGATTTAATACGCTAATGTTTTTTTATAGGGGTGGCAAGTGGGCAAGTTAAGTCAGCATGCCACCATTTGCGATATGTGTTATTCGACGAAAATTCATTTTTGTCGATCCGGACAATAAAGTCCAACTGAAGGACTGACGGACGGCTTTGGAAGTTTGTAAAATTTGCTCAGCTGATATCTTAATATCGTTTCCTTCCCCCAGACCCATATGGAGAATGTGGTTAAAAATTATAAAGTTTTTTATGATTCAATCCATCAGTTTTGTTATTCCATCTGTCTTATTTAAATGTGTCATGTTTCTTTTTTATTTTATTTTATTTGTTTTAAAATGTATTTATTATATTCAAAAAATCAAAACACAACTATTAATATTTCGTTTCACTTCTATTTTTTTTTTGGTGAATATAAATGTTAAACTATTTAAATTTTAAATTTGTGAGGATAAAAATTAAAAAAATTTTAAATGACAACCACTATCAAAATGTATTTTTTTAAAAATTAAGTTTTAAAAAAAACGATAAAAGTTATTAGACGGTGAGGCCGTCATTAGGCAACGAGGGGCGATTAGGGTAAAATTGTGTTGGGAACGTAATCGGCAACAATATATAACCGACGTGTGAAGAATGGACGCTGGTAGAGTCTTAAGGGCCAACGTAAGACGGCTAGTTGCCATCTCAAAAATTTTACATTAATAAATTTTATTATGCTTCCAAGTTTCTTTCTTGTCCCTGTCGTTATTTCGTTTTGACTTTGATTTGTTTCGGTCTTGTTGCTTTGATTTGTTATATTAATATTATATTTTGGTTGCTAATTCCTAAAAGCTCTCGACTTGATTTCGTTATTTGAGTGTCAATTCTTGCGGCCCCAACAACTATTTTGAATAATGTTTTCTTGGCTCTTATAATTAAATAATAATAATAGTTTTTAATTCCTTTAAAGTGACATCAATTATGTATTCTATAAGATGATTTTTTGTGATATTTCTTAACTAAAATAAAATTGATCATTTCAAAAATTTTCATTTTCGACTGTTGGCAGCAATGACCAAGTACTTAATTTGTCATTTTTCATGTTTATGTCAGGTTTTTTGAGTTTGTGATGAATTCATTGCAGGATATTTTTGTTTGGACTAAATTCATACAAATAGTACATGAATCATTGATATTGAAGAAATCACGTTACCCAATATCTGCTAAAGACCCAGTCTAAACAATAATTTTTAGATCCAATGCCCCTTTCTTTATTTGATTTGGGTGTTATGCTAATCATTTTATTATTATTATATTATTATTGTTTTGATTGTTGGTTTAATATTTGGAAACATTACCCTTTTTCTAAACTCAATTTAAATCTTGAGGTTCAACTCATTTGAGAAGAAGGTAAAAATCGAGTCTTCCTTGGCATATGTCTTTTAGCTAAATTTTTTATTGATGATTAGGAAATAGTCACTAGCATATCATCTGCACACAAGAAGTTTCGGCTATATAAATCAAAAAACAAATATCATCAGAAGCCTTAATCAATTGGTTTTTCTATTGATTTTGGAACATGTGGAGTTAATTGATGGCCGATAAGCTTACTAGCGAATGCCGAAATAGTGGTTTGTTGATACCAAAGCAACGGTTAAGTTATATTGTTATAAATGCCTGAAAAAAAAATATTCATAATTTTTTTACCAATGAAAACCATAAAATTCACACAATTGACTCGGGTAATTGAGTCGCACAATTGACTCGGGTAGTTGACTCGTGTAGTTGCAGCTTCTCCTCAGGTCTTGTCCGAACTTTTAAGCGCGGAATTCGTATGTAATCTAAGTTTCGCAAATTTAGGAAGAGGAAGTATTTGATTCTGTGTCATCTTATATTTTGTTTTCTTATCTAAAAAAGTTATTTTGTTAATTATGTTCTCGTTTATCTATTTTTTATATCATTTTATTTTATTATATATAGAGAGGTTTTATTGTGCATCATTTTATGAATTTTCTATTATGCCTCTACTTTAGAAGATAAAATTCTCTATTTATATTTGAATAGCTATCATTAACCCCTCTACCACTAATAAGATGCACAAAATATATATTTTTTATTTTTCCTTATTAATTTTTTCAAAATTGCTTTGTGTGCCTCACACACTAGTATATACTAAGACTAAAAATATACTCTATGTGTGTGCATTTTTATAAAAACAAATTTGAGTAAAAATAAAAAGAGAATAGGGAGAAGTAACAAATTTATTTTTGTATTGGGTCTAGGAAGTGGGTAGTTAATAAACTATTCCCTCTTCTGTTGGTAGTTTTTTTTTTTTATTAGTATTATTGTTTTGCTAAATTTAAAAAAATGATGGTGTGAGTAATTGTTAATTCCATAATTTCACCAATAACTAAAATTACACCAGAAATGTTTAAAAATTATTAAAGTAGTAATAAAGGGAGATGAAGATATTTGGTGTGTGTTATCTTTTGTTTTGTCAATTATACTCTCATCTTTATAACTATTTTATAATAATACTCTAACATGTGTAATTACTCATAATCTCTCTCACACACACACATATATATAAAGTTTAATAATACTTTACCCTCAAAACAAGATGGATAATTATACTTTGTCATTCTAAACTAAAAATATATATACTTTATCTCCTATTAATATTATTTATCTTTTAAAAATTTTAATAATATCAAAAAAATCTAATTAAATAATTACAATGCCTTTCATATTTTGGCCTAAACTTCCACCGCCACACGGTCGCACATGACACTTTCTCTTAGCTTTAATTTAGAATTCCTCGTGTGGCT
Source organism: Cinchona pubescens (assembly GCA_025175665.1). Taxonomy (NCBI): domain Eukaryota; kingdom Viridiplantae; phylum Streptophyta; class Magnoliopsida; order Gentianales; family Rubiaceae; genus Cinchona; species Cinchona pubescens. Next base: position 2,646,913 of record JANKKI010000185.1, on the reverse strand, counting down.
TAGGTCAAGCGGGCCAAGTTAGGAGGACCCGCAAAATAAAATGAGCATTTGGAGCACCGAACTTTTATTACACTTGCGTAAAACATTATCCTTTAGAGGGTACTTTTGTCTTGTTGAGAAAAAAGAGCTGTGGCAGTAAGATTTTTGCTGTGGCAATATCATTCCCCTTCGGAGCACCCAACTTTTAACACTCTGTAGTTGAACTTATGTATCTGAATTATAAATACCAATTTGCAACTTCTCGCAACATTTTGCTATCATTATTTTCGTAATAATATTTATAAATATCTCATAATACGCATTTCAATCACATTTTATTTTAAATATATTTAATTTAAAAAGTTATTATAATAATTATTCTCACTATATTTTAAATAATATTTATTTAAATAAAAACATTATAACTGAAAAGTACATTACAATGGTACCATCTTATACAATAAGGGTCCAATCTAAACAACATCAAATTTGAAACGCAATGAATTAAACCTCAAAAAGATAAGATCAGAGAATGACACAGTTACTTGAACATGACATAATGTTATAGTTTTTTTTTTTTTTAATTCAAAATATTGTGCTTATATAACAAGTGATAGGATGTAAGTTAATATAAAAAGTTTTACATTAAGAGATTTACCATATTATAGTATAGATCCAGTCAATCAACTTGTGATACGAGAGATCGGTTTCGAAAGGTGAAAACAGATATTTCCCCCTACAAATTTGAGTACTTTGCTTCTTGGTGGATCATTTTATTAATATTTCTTATATATTCGCTTGAAATTGAAATGATAAATTCGTGGACCCATCTTCAATGACGTGAATCGATTGTCTTCCGCTACACTCACACTGGCGGAAGAGGAAGGATATCAATTTCGTCAACTGAAACTAGTCGTCCTCTTCTACTTCCATGCCGGTGGTGATGGTGTTGATGATGATGATGAGTGAATAATATACCCATAATAGCTGCTCGCGAGAAGTTCCAGAGGCTTTTAACTTGGGACGAAAATCCCAATAATTGGCAAAATGAATAGAAAATGGATAGTGAAAATAGGAGAGGTGTAATTGATTCAGGGAATTTAGGGGTGAAGATATACAAGCCAACGACAGAGGGCCGAAGAAAGCCATTCCGGTGTGAACTAAGCACCCATAAAATCTACGAAGGCGGTTGTTGTTGTTATCGGGTGGAAATAGAATTGGAAGTGTGAGGTAGGCATCAAATGACAAACAATAGAGCAACAAACTCGAAATGGCAACAAAGATGGTTTTGGGGTGTGTTTCGAAGGGGGATTGATCTTTAGCTTGAAACTTGATCTGGAGAAAATTCAGCAACACAGTCGCAATGAAAGCAAGAATGGCCTGGCTAGAGGACATGATTCTTTGATGATGTGGTGCTTGCTGAATATAATGGTAAGTAGGCTGGTTGAATTGAACAAAAAAGTTTGTGGCCGTTGAGTAGTGATAATAATTTGTTGTTGCTCTTGCAGCCTCTGCCATAAGTGCACAAAAACAAGACCAAAAGAAGAAGAAGAGGCTGATGATAAAAAATCCCATTTGTGATTGCTTTTATAGAGCAGGGAAGTGTGCGGTGATTGACTCGAAACCCAAACATTTAATTAATTTCTGGTGGGCCTATTTTATTACGTTGTTTAATTTTAACGAGTTTTGTCGTGTGTGGCTTATAGTATTTACTACTTCCTAGTTGACATTACTGATAAAGTGTGAAGTTATTTTGGTGATTTCCACATAGGGAAAATCGCCAAAATAGTCCCTCAATTTTTGCACTTTAACCAGAATAGTCTCTTAACTTTTTTTTTAGTCAGAATAGTCCTTCAACTTTTTTTTTCATCTAGAATAATACTGTTTAAGAGAAAGATTTAGCCAAAAAAGTCCTTTTATGGTGTAGTCACCATAATTTTTTTATTTTATTTTTTATAAATTTCAGATGAAAAGACTATCTTGGCAAAAAAATAAAAGTTGGAGGACCATTCTGGCTACAAAAAAAGTTAAGAGACTATTTTGGCTAAAGTACAAAAGTTGAGGGACTATTTCTTCGATTTTCTCTTTCCACATAAGTTAGACAATAAAATTTAGGGAAATTTTATAGATTTTGTTAAAAAAAATTATTTTTTTAATTTTTAAAATTTATATAATATAAAATTTTAAATTATATAATATTTATTATATAAATTTTTAAAATATAAAAAAATAATCTCTTAAAAAATATTATAAGATTTTCCTAAAGTTTATCCACACAAGTACGGACATGATGATGTCATACTTGTGCGGCATGTGGGGTGGATTAACGAAACCGCGTATTACTGCTACGCGACAGTTTTCATCAAACAATGAAAAGTTTGCTCCAAAATTATTTTATACTTTCTTGGGAAAATCGCTGAAATAGTGTGTATAACTTTTGCAGCTTTAGTCAGAATAGTCCCTCAACTTTTTTTGTAGCCAAAATGGTCCTAAAACTTTTATTTTTTAGCCAAAATAGTCCTTTCATTTGAAATTTATAAAAAAAAAAATAAAATTATGGTGACTACATTATAAAATTACTTTTTTAGCTAAAAAATAAAAGTTAAAGGACTATTCTGGCTAAAAAAAAAAAAAAAAATTCTAGTAATACATTAGCGTTTATTTTTCGTGTCTTTCTTTTGATTGAAATAGGAAACAACACACGGGCATTTCCTTTTTATTCGTTAGTAATCTTTCCATCATTTCATGTTTTTGTTTATCTTGAAAAAAATCTCGCCAGTTTCTATGAGATGGGAAAATGTTTAAATAGATTTAATTTTGAATTCCATCTATAAACTTTGGGTTGATCAAAATTGAATTTTATAGAATTTTATTTATATAATATCATTATTTTATGAAAATTAATCAACACCACAAGATTTATAAGTAAAATTAAAAACCAATTCCACATAAATATTTTTCCTTTTAACTGTACAGCGTCAATTAACAATTTGGATAAGAAAACAATGATTTTTACTTATTCACATTCATTAAAATGTGGATTAAGTAAGATAATTTTTAATTTTTTAAAAGAAATTATAAGATATAAATAAATATAGATCATAAAATATATATTTGGGACCGTACTTATAGAAGAATTTTCCAAATATTACTGCTCTCCATGGTCCGCTGCAGGCACACGGCCATATTTTGCAAAAAAAAATAATAGAAAATATTTAGATAAATTAACTTTTTGGTTCTATCTATAAATTTTATGATTAAAATTTAATTTTATAAAATTTTATTTATATTAATTAATATTATATATTTTATAAAGTTTAATATATACCACAAAATTTATAAGTAAAACCAAATATATGAAAAGTTTGCCCAAATTCTTTTCTGCTCTCTTCCTTGATTGTGAATAATTAATTGATTTGGGTACATTGTTCTTCTGACAAGTCATTACTGTCTACTTTTGAATTTCTTTTTAAAGTAAAACCAAAAAGCAAAAACCCACAATTCTATCACATGCGAGGAACGCTCGCTTGCGCTCAGTGTTCTGATTTCTGTTTTTTCCTCGTAGTCCACTCGTACACTCTATTATAAGGTCAATGCTATTATTATTATTATTTTTTTTTTTTCTATCTTCTATTAATTAAGTACTTCACAATACTTTGTTAAGGATACAACGTTAATTAACAATTGGATAAGAATAAAATATAATTCATGGCTTAAAAGCCAAGAGTTTGACAAAAAGACACAATAATTCAGTGTGGCCACCTCTCAATCTTTGGAACTCCAACCATGCTCCTCCAAATTCAAACCGCCTTTTCGCTACTTGGAACTTCTGTTTTTTAAGTCATCAACTGATTTGTCTTTTACTTGCTATCTTTGCGCATTTTGACGAGAGCTATAGCACATTGCAATGCGAGCTGTTATCAAGGAAATCTAACATTTGAATTGACCTCCTTGGAATATTTCTCGTCTTTAATTATATTTTATATCTCTCGTTCTTATTTATATTGTCACGTTCTTTATTTTAAAATATTTCAAAATTAACGTTACATTTAAAAAAATTATTATTTTATTATATTATATTCCTATTTAACTCGTACTAATTATTCAACCAACAACTTTTTTTTTATTTATAAAACTCGTGTAGATGAGAAACCACTTTGACATATACATCTTCATAAAATAAAATTTTCTAAAAATTCGTATCCATTTCTTAGATGACAATAAAATTAGAACGGAAGAGTATTTATATAAGACCCCTCGATGAACAAAAGTAAATCCCCAAGCCCTTCTTCTCTTTCAACTCTGAAATGTATCATCACATGTAAGTTATCAAAATTGATTCATTTTAATCTTCTTGATTTAGTGCAACATTATTCAATGGCAGAGGATTCAACAACAACAAGAAGGCCTTTCTTTCTCCAAATCTTCTTCAGAAACATCTTCAATATTAATGTCAACATTTGGAGTTCACTAATAGAAGGCGGGTCAGGCCCACAGAGTTGGTTGGTCCATGGAAAACATGACAGCAACTAACCACATATCATGAAATTCCCTCAATTTGTGTAACGAGTTGGTCATTCTGAGCTTGGCCCTAAAAAAAAAAAAAATTTAATAATCTCCCATATTTTATATTTAAATGTTTTAATTTCTTATATTTAAAATGATATATTTTAACTCTTTTACAATTCAAAATGCACTATTTTGTCTCCCCATACAATTACACATATATTTTAGTCAGAAATACTCATATGCATATCATATATTACATTTTCATAAGTAAAATTGGCAATATACAAATTTAAAATATTATATCACACTACCTAAAACCTTCTCCACCACCACCTTAAAATTCTCATCTACCATTACCACTCATATTTGATATTTTCCTCCCTTTCTATTTTTCCTCTACTAACATTGCTCCAACGGTCCCAATCCTCTTCCTTTTAGGACAATTTAGTGTTTATGATTATGTATTATCAATTTTTCACTTACATATGTTATATTTAATACGCATATGAGTATTTTAGGCCAAAATATGCCCGTAATTGTATCGATGGACTAAAATAGTACGTTTTAAATTTGTAAAAGACTAAAATACATCATTTTAAATATAAAAGACTAAAAAGTATAAATGTAAAACGTGAGGGACTATTAAGATCATTTTCCCAACGTTCAAATTGAAAGGATGGGCAAATGCTACCCATATGATACTAATGTCAAAACTGGCTTTCTTTCAAATATATAAGTGTTTAAAATTAGGTTTAATTTTACTTTACCGTTTAAACCATTATTATTCTTTTTTTTAACATTATTTTTAGATATCTAAATTTTTCCATTAAATCTAATTTAATTTTGCTACTCATTTTAACAAAATTGCACTTATTACTTTGTTTAAATAAAAAGATGAATATTTGGGCTGCAACAAACTCATAGCAATAATGGGCTAACTTTTGGGACAGGTTTGGGAGTTTGGACTGGAAATTTTATATTCATTTGGGCCATGGTCGGATTTGCTGTATCCCAGCTCATGAGGCTTGATGAATCCTGGGTTGACATGCAGATGAAAAGTTCATTTATGAGAGCCGTACTATCTATTTTAATACGAAATCTACCCAAGTTTATTGGGCTATAGCATAATTGCAAGGGTCAACGGCACAAAAACTGTGCTATTCACCTTATAACAAACGAGATGGAGGATGATTAAATTACCAAAGGTTTGATGATTCAACGTTGAAGCATATACATGAGGTGGGTGTTATGAACAGCTTTTTTCCTATTGTAATACGACTGTTATATATTTCAATCATCTCAATATATAACGATAGATAATTTAGACTTACACTTATAATATACCGTTATGAAAATGATTTAATTTTTTAGTTTCCATTAACGTGGGTAATTTTGATTTCCATGACATCTAGTATCGATAGATCTCCGCCCCCCACAACAATTCCAAAGAGAAAAACTCTTTTACTGTTTTAGATGGAGGGATTTAAGTGAATTTGTTTTGAAATATAAATTTATAATATCTTATCTAAACAAATTATTGATTTAATTATAAATTTAAAAACTATCAACAAATAGGAACGTATTTTAATCATTAAATTAGTAAATTTAAAATTCATTCAAATTTTATATCATTTTAAATCCATATAATTTAGATTCATTCTTTTTAAATCCAAATTTTATAATTTAAATATACCAATCCAAACACAACCTTTCTAAATGCCTTTTTATTTCTCACTCTTTTTAGTTTTTAGTAATTTACACTGGAAGTAGTATATCTTCTTCCTCCATAATGACACTTTCCAGTATGGATAAACTGAACCGCCTAAACTCAATCTTCTAATTCCTTGCTGCTGCCGCTGCTCAGCAAGAAGAATTTCGACCCATTTGACTCCTTCCACCCATTTCCAGAATCTTACAAATTCGGAGCACGGAAACCGGCTAAAAGAACACAAAATCGACAGCAAAAATAAAACAGGGCAAAGTGGCTTTGGATAAAGAACTGATAAACAAAGATGCCAATGACGAAGGACCAAAGAATCTCATACAGCATTTGGGAAAAAGATTGCAAGAGAATCTTGATTTGACATCGTATACTTGTAATGCAAAATACATTGTTTTGGGGTGCGTTTCAAATGGAGAGTCGTTTTTGTTTTGACATTTCAGTGCAGCAATGAAGGTGATGAATTGAATGGCGAGAATATGAAGTGGGGTCGTGAAGAAAATGAGGAAAATAGAATGTATTTATACACAGTCTCGGATACACATTCTAGATGTGTATAATTGACAGATATTCTAATTTATGGGTATCGAAATATAATTTATTTGCGTTTCGAAACGTGACTATTTATGTTTGTAGATATCAAAGATAGCGAATATTTATTTATTGAGAAAATGAGAAAATATTCTCTAAATTTACTTAATTAAAACTATTTAGTATTAGATTAAAAATAATAATTTTTAAAAGTTGAATATTTTTTTTAATTACTAAAAATTTAATGTTTATTAGAAATTTAATACAGTATACTATCAATTAACTTTTTATCCCTATAATGTAGTAATATTTTTTAAAAAGTAACGTATTGCAACATGTGTCGACTAAATCTTCTCTTACGTATCTCATATTTTAAAAAGTGATGAATTATATTTTTGAACCTGTATTGCGATTTTTAATATTCCACGTTTATGATAACTATATGGATTAAAATGTGGTAGAGATGAAATTGACATTAATATTGAAGTTGTGTCTACCGAAACTGTGGAGAAAGAAAGCAGTTGTTGAATCTTTCTCCATCGAATATGTTGCACGAAGTCAAGAAAGATTAGTGGTGAAAATTTGATGACTTACAGGTGATGATACCTATATTAGATAGAGTCTTTTCTCACCTTTATAGTACTCTGCGTTCTGTCTAATTGATATGGGTGTGGAATATGTACTTGTATGGTTAGGTGGTTTAGTTTTTTTTATTAAACTAAAAATTATATTGACTTCGATATTATTGTGATTTCATCATATGAAATGACTAATAAGATAGGGAAAAATATTAAATATGAAAGAGAAACATATGAAAATTGTATATTTAATCACTAAAACTTATTATAGTTATATACTTTTAATATTTTTTTTTCAGTGCACCACTATTCTGTAATACTACACATAAACATATTTATTTTAAGAAAAATGAGTTAAAAAATAATGTTAAATTTATACTTTATGTCATCAAATTGCATTACTAGTACAGTAATTACACTAATATTTATAAGCATAGAAGACGTACCTCACATCCATGTCCGACTCTTTTAAAACATTCTCATATTTTCAATTTATAAAATTAACATATTCGATGCCTAAATATATATTCGTATTCGACGCTTTGTATCCAAGTTCGGTAACTTAGGATGATACTTGAGAACTTGAGAGAAAGAAGTTGGTCTAATATAAGATTCGAAGGAATACCCTGCTAAGATACCACGTCATCTTGGAGAATGAGTATTAAAAAAAGAAAAAAAAAGGGAACAGTAATTTGGTAGTATTAAATTTAAAAAGACTGCAAAAAAATTTCATGGAGGTCAATTCTAATGTTAGATTTTAGCTAAAAGAAATTAAATTTAAAAAAAAAAATGTTAGATTACCTTGATATCCACACCGCGTCGCATTCTGCGGATATGAACATTTTGTGAAATGCAAAAAAAGATTAAGATTAACGTCATTTTTGAGATAGTCCTTCAAACTGGAAATATATATATATTTGCGGTACCTTAAACTGAAAAAGTTCTAATTTGACATTCTAAAATTTAAAAATAAAATAAAATAAAATTTCGACTCGGCCCTCCAACTAAAAATATTTCCAAGGAGCCAAAAGGTTCAATTCAAGGTGAGAATTTGGAGGAGCATGGTTGGAGTTCCATGGATGCATGGGTGGCGACTCCTCTCTTTTGTCCATATTGGAGAATTTCTCTGTTTTTGCTCTTTTTCTTGTCCTCAAACTCTTTACGTATAAATATAACGAAGATATCTATCATCCTTTACAAGACTATCACATTGTATTTTAAAAATTTATATAATATAATATTATATATTTTAAAAATTTCTGTTGAACAAATATTCAAACACAAAAAAATATTAAATAAAAATATTCTTGTAGTATTTTATTTCTAAGAGTTGCTGGTATGATTCTTTCAAGAGAAACAAGAACTTGAAATGATGAAAAGATTACTAGATTTGCTTCTTGAGCGGCAGCATTAAAAAGAAATGCTCGTGTATTGTTTCAAGTAAAATAAAGACATCAAAAGATAAACAATAAATTTTAGTAGAAAATATAAATTTTGGCTAAAGATAAGTCACATAATTTATAAGTCATCATTTTTCGCAAAATATCACCATATCTACAAAATCTATTTGCTGTTGCAATGCAAAGTGAACCCCAAGTGGGCTCCAATTGTTATTTTCCCTAGAATTTAAGGTGGAAAAATAGATTCTAATAAACTATGCAGCGTCATGTGTGATTCACACCATTTGGATAATAATTTCATTAGCTATGTAATGCCCACAGCCAAGCATTAAATTTTCCAAGGTACAAACTGTTCATTGAAAATATTCCCAGAGGAGTCATTGAGCTCGCTGCTGGGATGCCAGTCTAGCGATACCCATTATGATAATCACGCCTTTATATTGAATCTCTCCGCAGGTGTGCTTAAAAGGTAGAAGGTACCTGATACATTAAAGACAATTTACATTTTACTCTTAGACAATCTTGTTGAAAAACAGACCAATTTTGCCCTTCATCTTTAAAAAAAATAAATTAATTTAGGATTTGTGATGAAAATTGTGCACAAATTAATAGAGTTGTTGACAACATATCTACTGCAAGTTAAAGCTCACCTGATTATCACGTGAGTTGGTGTATTAATTTGTCATTGATTTCCATTATAAGTTTTAGATTGGTTAACTTTTTTAAAGATAATGAACCAAATCAGTTTGTTGTAATAGATAAGGGACCAAATTGGTCGATGCCACAGATATAAAGGACTAAATTGGTCTTTTCGCTTTTACTGTCACCCATTATTACAAGGAACCACCTTTTGCAAATAATTTTTACGTTAGGCTACCCCTTACACATTTTCAAAGCATGTAATCTATCTCCTCGTGATAAATGGACTAAAATAAAACCGTACGTTAAATATTTCGTTAATTGTCCGTTAAGATGTTGGAAATTTTTTATTTAAAGGATTATTTTAGTCATTTAAAGTGTGTAATTAATGTTATTAGATACCGTTATGTATTTTAATATAAAACACAACCTCTCCCCTAGGTGGAAGGATTTTTTGAGTAGTAGAGAGATATTAGGTTAAGAGGTATTTTGGATTTTGTGCACAAATGCATTAAATTTTTAACTTTTCATTCATTTTACAAAAAAGTCAAACTACAAGGGGGCAAATTTAGATTTGAAATTATATGGGGGTAATGTGAATATTAGCCAAACTACAAGGGTTGTATTTGGATCGATAGATTTAGAGAAATATTTGAAAATTACCTATTTGTTAGAGGGATTTGTAAAAGTTGAAATTGATGAATTTCAAATCTGGCCAAATTAAAAAAATGGTGAAATGGAGAATTTCAAATAACTTCCTAATTATGGTGTATTTGAAATTCATCTATTTTGACCTTACAAAATCTTTCAATAAATAGATGAATTTCAAAATTTTTCCCAAATCCATCAATCCAAACACAACAAAGGGGTTCATATTAATTTATCCATAATAATAATATCTTCACTAACATCTTGGTTTTTCTTTTTCTTTTTTTTAATCTTGGTTTTCTTTATAGATTAATGTTTCCTACTCTGTAGAAAATATTCTGTATGCGACATTAATCATTTCTTGAACTTCAAATCTTTTTTTTATTTTTTCCTCTCACTCTTCTGGTTCGAACGGCAAATTCTTTACTTCGTCTGGTTGATTGATTAAGGTGTAACAGAGGGAGACTTGAGGCTTGTAACGACGGCCCAAGTATGGGAATGTTGGCAGAAAATAACGGTTTGGTTTTTGCCTTGAGCTTGATACAGCATATATCCAATAAAAAAGATCTCGGGTAGAATTTTCCAAATGAGTTTCCTTAGTTTCCGATTAAAGTATTAATATTTAGGGGACACATCTTTGTATTATGCCAACACGAGCGGATTTGGATATATGTTAAATATATGGAGAATTATACAATCTCGTTAAAAAAATATATATATTTTATTTTACTTTAAAAATTTGTACAATATAATATTATATAATTTAAAACAAATTGGTACTGTACAAACCCTTGAATTCAACAAAATATTTTTCTCAACGGAATTATATATATATATATCCAAATCTTTGAATGGCGTAGTTAGTGTTTTTCTAGTAAAATTCGAAAATTAAAAATTATTCGTTTACCATCAAAATTTCAACGTTTAAAATTGGTTGAAGAGAGTTGTTAATATTTTCAAGTAAAATTTAAAAAAGAATTCACCCAATTGAAAATTGAAAGCACATTACAATCGAGTTCCAGGAAAAAAAATATTGAAAGAACAAAAAAACCATATAAAGAAAATACTAAAAATTTTCTATCTTATTTTTTATCTGTCCACTATCAAATAAACTATCAAGATTCGTCTACTAAAATTTATAACTATGTTTAAAAGTAATTTTAGCAATTTATTAGAAAATGGGATAAGGTGTATGATAAAAGATTCAATAGCAAAAACATAACAAAAAAAAAAGAAAAAAAGAAGATGAGATTGATTCGCAAACATTTAATGACTTGATAGACATCAACTATGCTACCCATTCTTCCTTCCTTTGGTAGATCAAGAAGCAAACTCCTATGGTAACCTTGCATATACACACGCCCATACACATATATGGGTTCATCTTTTCATTATGCTTTAATTTATACAATATAATATTATATGTTTAAAAATTTCTATTTTACAGAGTAACATGAAAGTTTCTTAACGATAATGTAAAACTTCACAATCTTATATTGTTATTTGTCGGATTTATTAATTTACTTGTTTTTCCAGCTACACTGGAGGAAATATATCTACTTGGTCTCTGATGGCATGATCTGGAAGCCAATTAGGTAGTTGAACTGAAACAAGTCCTCCTCTTCTTGATCTTCCTACCTGCTGTGGCTGATCACAGAACATTTTTTTAATCACTTCAAGCACCCGTTTCCAAGTTGCTTCAATTTCAGACCGCAGTAATTGATAAAACGAATACAAAATGGCTACTGAAAATGGAACTTGCGGGCCAAGAAATTCAGTGAAAAGAACCTGATGATAAAGCTGCCACTGACAACGGACCAAAAATTGCCATGCTGATGATAACAAACGAGACATTTTGATGAGTTGTACTGAATCTTAACTTGGCGTCGTACGATAAACAATACAAAAGCAGAGTCAAAATGGCTACAAACATGGCCTTTGGGTGGGTTTCAAATGGAGATTCTGCTTTTCCTTGATACTTAATCTGCAGAAAATTGAGCAACGTCGAAACAAGAAAAGCAAAGACGGCCTGGCGAGAGGCCGCAATTATGTCCTGAATATTTTGTGGAAAATGGTAGTTTCTCGTCATATTAATAGTATTCTCCCTGAATTGTACATTGACTGTTGTCCCTGGTTGTGGGTAGAAAAAATTCGTTGGTCTTGCTGCTTCTGACATTTTCAGATGTACGAATGAGGAAACAAACTTAGAATTGGTACGTCCATGTTTTGATACGCTAATGTTTTTTATAGGGCTGTGGCAAACGTGGCTAGGTTACATCAGCATGACGCAACAAATATTTTGCGATATGTTTTATGGGATGAAAATTCCTGTTGTAATCGGACAACAAAGTACAAATTCCAAAGGACTGATGGAGTGTGGCCGGCCTTGGAAGTTTGCAAAATTATCAGGTTTGTCAGGGCTTGATTCAAAAACCTTCCGTGAGGTTTAAACTAATTTCACTTAATGTCTTTGAAGTTTAAAAAATATTACTTACCTCCCTTGTGTCAAATTTTTTGTAACATTTTCAACCCATTCTTTTAACAAATGAATTTAAGTGGAGAGAGATTATTTTTTTTTCCAATTTTACTCTAGTTCAAAGCTTTCATTGATTAAAATAGTTGGAAGAAAAGAAAAAAAGGAATAAAATAATTATTAACAAATAACAATAGGTTGTAACTTTTACATCCTTCACCAATTAATGTCAAAAAATATATTTTAATTATTTTTATTTTATAAGTTAATGATTTTCAAAATAAAATACCAATAACATTTTATGCATATTTACATATTCTAAATTTTTGTCATGCAAAAGGACACCTAAAAACACATTAAGACATTCCTAATAATTAGTAAATAAGTTGGCTAAAAATTTTATCAAAAAATTCATTTAATTTTTTAAGAGTTTGTGATTTTCCAAATAAATTTGAATCATATTTGTTTTTTATGATATATGGTAATTTTTATACGCATTCAAATTTTTGTTCGAATTAATGTACACTAGCACATTATATAACCATATTTTTTGTAAATAAATTTATAAACGTTTTGAAAAATACATATTTCAATTTCGAGTTTTGATTTACAAACAAAATAGTACTAGTTATATTTATTTATTATATCATATGATGTGTTTTACGTATTCAAAACTTTTATTCAAATCGATGCCCAAAATGCATTAATATGCGCAATATTTTCATAAATTTACTAGTCAAAAAATTTATCGAGAGAATATTTTTTTATTTATGAGTTTGTGATTCTCCAAACAAAATACTAATTATGTCTTTTTACGTGGTGAAGATTTTTATTAAAACAATATAAAAATAATCAAATTAATGCATGCACACATTTTTTTAAAAATAAGTTGATAAAAAATTATTAAAAACTAAAAAGATGTCAAGTGAAAGTTGTCAAAAATCTCAGGGGTGGTTTTTGAAACTATCATTTTGTAATATGGCTAAGGTATCTAAGATATAAATGTTATTTCATACATTTTAGTACCATAAAGGGACCCATTGGAAAGAGAGGAAACGTAAGTGATATTTTTAAAAATTCAATGTACTAAGTGATATTAGCATAAATTTTAGAGAAGGTTTATGAAATTATCCCTTGATTCATAGATTTTGTTACTCTATGGTTCCTATTAAAAGTGTTTCGTTTTTTATTTTTTATTTTTTACTTATTTTAAAATATTTGTTACATTCAAACGATCAAAACATAATTATTACTACTTCTTATCACTTCTATCTTTTATTTTTCTGTGAAGATAAATATTAAAGCAAACTACACTCATAGTTACCAAACTATAAGCTTGTTGCATACATAAAATTACTGAATTATTTATTTTGTAAATTTGATTAGTAAACTAACTTAAATGTGTGTTTGGAGTCACTTCACATACAAATTAATTTGATTACTGAACTACTTTAAGTGTATCTGCAGTCACCATGGAAATAGAAGGATTGACTCTAAACACACTTAGGATTGTTCAGTGACGGAATTTATAAAACAAATAGTACAGTGATCTTGTATGTAATAACCTAATAGTTCGGTTACTATTTGTGCATTTTGCTCTAAATATTAAACCATTCAATTTTTGATTTTGTGAAGATAAAATTAAAAATTTTAAATAACAGTCACTATCAAAATGCTATTTATAAAAAATAAAATAATAATAATAAAAAAAAAGCTTAAGCAAAAGGGTTAATAGCACCAAACTCCTTTAAACTATATCATTAATTGCACTTTGCCCCCTCCAACTCATTTTATAGGTATGTAACTCTCCTTTTTATATGATTGGACAAAAGTACCCTTGCTAAGTAATTTTTTGTGAAGATTTTTTTTCTTTTCCAACTATTTTTTCCCACCTTTTTTTTTTTTTCCCTTTTTCCTTCCTTCCTTTTTCTTTTTTTCATTTTTTTCTCCCTTTTTGCTTGCCATTAGCTACTTTCTTCGTTATGCTATAAATATTTCTACACCTAAAATAAATTTTTTTATTTTCTTTAAGTAATTATTTATTTTTTTGTCTTTGTTTAAGAGGATATATATTTGTTATATTGATAAAGTATTTTTTTTATCTAAATTAAATTATAAATTATAAAAACATATATAAATAAGTTGCGTTTATAATTAGTCAACTATATTGAAAATAAATAAGCAAATTAATCAACTAGTATTATTTTTATTTGTTTTTTTATATTGACAAATTATTAACCCTTATTTTTATTTTTATCTATTTATTTGGATTTTTAAACTAATATTTGATTTATTGAGACTCAAAATATTGATTTATTGAAACTCTAATTTCTTTGTATGTATTTAAATAATTTAATTAACAGTTTAAATACGCTTAAGATTGATGTAACTAATATATATTCTATTATAAAGGAAACTGTAATGAATTTACAATGATAAAATTTGTAAAACAAAAGATTTATAAAAATAATTAGTTAAATCAAATTAAAAAAATGTTATGTCTTAATTATACAAATAATAATAGTATAGGAAACGAACTAGCTATTGATATGAGAAAAAGGGAGAAAATTCAATTAATTCTTTTTTTTTGTAACTCATTTTTTCTTAAATTTTATTGTTGTAAATTCATTACAATTTCCATTGTAATAGAATATATGTTAGTTACATCAAAATGTATTTAAAATATTAATTAAAATATTTAAATACATATAAAGAAATTATAGTTTCAATAATTCAAAGTTTTGAGTTTCAATAAATCAAATATTAGTTTAAAAATTCAAATAAATAGATAAATGTAGAAAATAAGGGTAACAATTTATCAATGCAAAAAAAAAAAAATCTAGATTAGTAGTTGATTAATTTGCTTATTTGTTTTCACTATAGTATGACTAATTATAAATCTAACTGTATTTTATACACTTTTAGAATTTAATTTTAGATAAAAGATACTTTATTAATATAAAATATATATATTGTTATAATAATAATTAAAAATAATTAAACAAAACAAATAAATAAAAGTTAAAGAAAAAATATTATTTTAAGTGTATAAATATTTATAATAGAACGAAGGATGTAGCTAATGGCAAGCGAGAATGGAGAAAAAGAAAAATAAAAGAAGAAAAAAGAAGAAGGGAAAAAGGAAAAAAAAGGTGAAAAAGAAAAAAATTAATTAGTTAGGATATTTTTGTTCAATCATACAAAATGAGGGGTTAAGTGTTTATAAAATGAGTTAGAGGGAGCAAAATACAATTAAAGGTATAATTTAGAGGGGTTTAGTGCTATTAACCCTAAAAAAATAAACGACAAATTATTAGACGGTGAGGGGTCATTAGATGTGGCATCAAACAACGAGGGGCAATTAGTGCAAATTGTGCTGGCAACGTAGCCGGCAAATTAGAACAATATATATACAGCGACGTCTGAAGAATGGACGCTCTAAGAGTCTAAGGCCAACGCAAGACGGCTAATTGCCATCTCCAAAACACGTCACCACTCCCTAAAGGCGACAGAAATTATAAGGAAAACACAAATCTATCTATATCAACATGACAGAAGTAGCTAGGGGATGATAAAATGCTCTACTTCAAGCATTGGAACCTCAGAATTTGGTGTATTGTGATTTGATTCTGTACGTATAATCTACACATTTTAGACGTGGAGTGGGGAGAATACAATTAAATGTGTAGGAAAAGAGTGAAATCTACCATAAACCATTAGTCAAAAAACAATAATTAACTGTGGAATACATTTAACAAAAGTCTTCATATATATAATACATAAGACTTGGCTTAGAAGGAACCTAATTAATGTAGATGTTATCAAACTAGTATTAGTTTTTGTTAATTACTTGAAATATTGTATTAGAACTAGTTTGAAATAGGCAATTAATATACGTTGTTGATGATACAAAGTAAAGAATATAATACATCTCATGAATGAATTAAATCGTTTTAAACTTTTAGTTTTTTTTTTTACATAAAAGTTTGATTTTGATATAAGATTTTATGAACAATATAAAAAATCTTATTCAAGAAATCTCTTTAAACTGTAGGGGTGGCGAACGTGCACAATGGTGAGTTACTTCAGTGAATTCTTACGAAGAAAATTTAACGCCCGATAGAGTTATTGATTTTCTCAGGTGGGTTTTGTGGCTTAAGTGTACTATCTTTTTTTCTTAATAATCAATCGGTTTGGTCTTTCTTGAGTATAGTTATTGGAAATCCTCCACATCTATCGATACGAACTACATTTGATTGATCGTACTTACTGAAACATAATTCATTTATATTTCAAAACACGATAATTAACATTTCGAAATATCAAATGTAGCCAATCCTTATTGGGATAAAGATACCTTGTTTTTTCTTTTTCTTTTTTCCTAATTCTTCTTTTGTTTCTTTATTTTTAATTTAAAGTAAATTTTTATTTTATTAAAAATAATAAAATTACTCTCCAAATTTTCCTAATTAATGATAAGTCTTTAGTTTTGAATTTGTTTTTTATTTTTGTTAGGAAGAACAATGATTATTGAAAGTTGAGCATTTAGTTTTTTATAGTTACTAGAAATTTAATATTTACTAGAAATTTAATATCTAATTGCCAACAGTAACTTTATCCCTATAATTTAGCCATTTTTTTTTTTTTTTCACTAAGAAGCTCCACCTAATATGCATACTTTCTTTAGAAATCAAAAGGATTTGATTTTTTTTTTTCTCCCTTTGGGTAGACTGAATTTGGAAAGAAGAAGATTCATCGAAGAATACATATTAAACAGGTTGGCCCCTCAAGGCTGGGAAAGCATTTGCCTGTCCGACTAAACTCGTAAAGCCAAAAGAGGCGAACACTACTATAGTATAGTACCATAAAATAATTCTCGATTGTCCTATGTGTTGGTTGCATTTGCAGTATTAATAAAGTAATAATTAATGACCACCTAACTCGTTCTCTCACTAGGTGGTGACAAGAGTATCACACTCACTCATTCACTTTGTCTCCAAGGTGTTGTGTTGGTATATAAATTAGGGGAATTTTACGATTCTTTTTAAGGAACTATTTTTTTGGTTTTAAGAATTTGTATGGTACAAGTTTTTAAAGTATATAGTGTTGTATTTTACAAGTTTTTAAAGTACAAGAAAATGATTCTCTAAAAGGGACTGTAAAATTTTCCTATAAATTAAATCCAAGTAAAATTTTAAAAATTTTAATATAATTGATTTTAAAATTTGTTAGTAATATTAGATTAGAAAATTAGTAGTTGAATCAATTAAGATTTAAATTAGTCGGTGACTATTTAAAAGCGTTAATAGTTCATTATTTAGTTAAAAAAATTTACATTAACAGTTAAATTAATAAATTTTTTTATCCTTCCAAATTTCTCTCTTATCTCGATCGTTACTTTGTTTTGGCTTTGATTTGTTCCCCTCTTGCTGCTTTGATTTGTTATATTAGCGTATATATATATTCTGGTTGCCACTCGTAAAAGCTCTTGGCTTGATTTCCTTATTTGAGTGCAAAACTTTTGTGGCTCCAACCACTATGTTGTATAATTAATGTTTTCTTGGCTCTTATAATTAAATAATAATAATAGTTTTTAACTCCTTCTTGTGTGTGACGTAGTGAGTGACATTCCTTCACTAAAATAAAATTGACCATTCCAAAAACTTTCATTTGGGATTAATATTCACATGCAAGCCCCGTTGGCAACAATGACCAAGTTCTTTGTCATTTATCATGTTTATGTCAAGTTCACTAAGTTTGTAATGGTTTCATTATGGGATATTCTTATTTAGACCTAATCTATATAATAGTGTATAAATTATTGGTCATGAAAAGATCACATTATCTAGCACCTGCTAAAAATTTAGTCCGAACAATAAATTTTCGATCCAATGCCCCTTTCTTTAATTGGTTTGGACGTCATGCTCATCTTTTATTATTATTATCATTATTTTGATTGTAGTTCGTTTAATATTTGGAAACATTACCTTTTTCTAAACAATTTAAATCTTGAGGTTCAATTCTTTTGAGAGAAGGTAAGGAACAAGAGTATTCCTTAGGCATATGTTTTTTAAGGTAAACTTGTACATTTTAATTGATGATTAGGAAATAGTCACTAGTGGATATTTGGCTATATAACTAAAAAAACAAACATCATGAGAAGCATTAATGTCATAGTTATTGAACCCGATCCGACTCGGTTGTTTAACCGGTGAACCAGGTGAACCGGCCTGAAAACAAGGTTGGGTTCCTCAGATGACCAGATCAAGAAGGAACTCGCGGGATTTCGTGCAACCCGGCAGTTCAAATAGTAAACCAGGAAATCCGGTCGGGTTTGAAAAAACCTGGTGGGTTTGTTTGTTTGATGAAAAAATCTAAATTATAATTGTCAAATTTTGAACTAAAGGCCTCTTAAGTAGAAATAAAAGGCCTTACAACCTAATCATTAAGTTTTTGTTTATTATATGTCTCTTTTTTATTTATATACTCTCTAAATTTCACTCTATGCATTAATTCCTTTGTAACTCTTCATGTGAAAAGACCATGTAAATATTCATTACTAGCATATAAATTGTCAAATTTCTTCATCCATTAATAGCATAAAACATCTTTTCACAATAAAATTAAAAATTACAAAAGAAATTAAGTTTCCTTTTAGAAAATTTTTGTTGGATATCAATTACCAACAAATTATTATTATATTATTTTCCACAAGAATAACTATCTAAGAAATATTAAAAAGTTACATTTATAATTAAAATTTTTTAATAAAATATATTTTTATCAATATTTTCACCATATATTTTGTATTTAATAATTTGTAGATATTATACATTAATAAAAAATATATTTAAACGATTCACCAATTGAACCGGTAACCCGTTGATCCACCTCTTTTGTCGGATTCCTTCCTGGGTTGAGTTTAATAACTATGCTTAATGTTAATGAACTGGTTTTCTATTAATTTTCGAACATTTTGTGGAGTTAATTGAGAGCTGATCAGCTTACACGTGAAGGCCCAAATAGTGGTTTGTTGGGCTGAAAGCAGGAGTGAATTTCAACTTGGGCTTGATTGTAATGAATGCTGGAAAAAATATTCATAATATTTCGACCAGTGTAAATCATAAATTTCACAGAATTGAAGTGGGTGGTAACTTTTCATGGAATTGCACGGTTACACCTTCCCCTCAGGTCCGAAGTCCAAACTCCCAAGCGCGTGTGCTAATTTCTCATGGATTAAAGGAAAAAAAAAAGGATAAAACACTTTGCCTCCTGAACTATATGGGTAATTAAACTTCATCCTCTTAAATTATAAAAATATACACTTTACCTCCTTCACATTGTTCATCCTTTAAAAATTTTAAAATATCAAGAAAATTTAGTTAGATGACTAAAACACCTTTAGTATCATATTTTGATTTTTCCTATATTTAATTGATTTTTGATAGTTATAAAAGAATTAGGAAAAAATATAATGTATAATATATAACACATTGATATCTTAGATTTTAGGAAACGAAAATGTGAAAAATTGTTAAATTATATTATATCTGACATAGTAATTTTGACATATTAAATCAAATATTAAAAGTACAAAATACTATGACACATTGAAAAATCACAAAATTTTATAGAAATTATATTTTTATATAATACCTTTATAGGAAAATTTTCATAGGAAACAAACACATTTGGAAATTATCTTATCACTATAGTTAAACATTCAAATTCGAAATAATATAAAATCAAATCTAAAAATTTTAAAAATTGACCAAGATATATATTAATATAGATTACAGTGAAATATTATATAGTTTATTTTTGCTTATTTTTAAATAATTATATTACATTACTATCAAAATTTAAATATACAAAAATCAAAATATAGTACCAAGGTTACTTTAGTCATTTAACTAGTTTATCTTTATAATTTTAATATTAGTAATAGATAAATACTGTCTATGAGAGGCAAAATGTATATTTTTAAAATTTTAGAGAGATAAAGGGTAATTATCTGTATAATTCAAAGGGTAGAGTGTTATTAACGACAAAAAAAAAAAAAACTATTTTATACGGTGGAATTCCTATGTAATCTGAGTTTCTCAAATTTAGGGAAAGGGAAATGTTAGATGTATCATCTTCTGATTTACTTTTTACCTTAAAAAAAAAAATTATTTTACTAATTATGTCCTCATCTTTTATATTATTTTATTATATATAAAGCCTGATAAGTTTTTTATTGGACTGCTGTTAATGTCCGAGCATATTATATCATGTCAGAACAAATTTACTCTAACGGACCAATATACCCTTGATTAGTCGCAATGATTACTCCAATTAATTCGGTTTTGACCCCAGGCGTGCATTTGCGTTTGTTACCATCTCCCCTCTCCTCTGGCTTCTCCCCCCTTTCACCTTTGTTTTTTTCGTCTTTTTTCTTTCACTGAACACGTACAAACTCACACTCTTACACCCATAATCTACCAACACATATCCACCCTTCAAATAGGTAGAATCATACCCATAATCTTCAAGTGGAAACCAAATCAAAGGAAGGAGGAGTAATTAATTTAGTTGGATTTGTCCAATATTGTATACCGAAAAATTGTCCGCCGGTTTTAAACCAAATCAACTTAGATTTTACGCTGTTTCTGGCAATGGTTCCAGTAACATGAGCCAGGCAATGACGTTGCGAATTGGATCTCTTTCGCATGAAATTGGCTCCGTAATCTAGACTATTCGATGTTTTTCGGCATATCTTGTGTAAATCTGGGAGAGCCTAAATATGGTTGGAGTAAGAGTTAGGAAAGTAGAAATCTGGTGTGGGTCGGACTGGTGAGGAGGAGGAGGCCAACCGTGAGAGATAGATGAGAAGAGGAGGATTGGAGTAGTCTGGAATCTAGAGAGATGAACGGATGAGAGAGAAAAACATATGGAAGAGAAAAAAGATGTGTATAAGAGACACCTCTTATACTCTTATCTCGGACTAGATACAATATGTTCTCGCAGTATCAACAATGTTTTTTGTGTTATCATTTTATGAACTTTCTATTATGCTCTTACATTGAAAGATCAAATTCTCTAAGTATATTTGAATAACTACTATTAACCCTTCTATTACTAATAACTTACACAAAATATTTTTTTATTATTTTTTTTATTAATTTTTTAAAACCGTATACACATAATGTATGCCTCATATGCTAGTATATATAGAGGGACATAAGAGTATTTGATGTATGTCATTTTTTGTTTTGCCAGTTATGCCTTCATTTTCATAACTATTCTACAATTATATTTTAATCTCTCTCTATATATAAGGGTTAATAACACTTTGCCACTAAAATGCCCTAATATTATAGCCTAAACTTCTATCGCCACACATTTACACACAGCATTTTCTCTTAATTTTGGTTTTGGATTCCTTATGTGGCTTATGTGACGTAGCTAGGAGTGTTCGTCCTGACCCGCGGATTCAAAAAACTCGCTGATGGATCGATCCGATTTGAATCGAAAAAAGAGGACACCCGAACCACATTCTAAAAGTAGGTCGTGTCACTCAGTTTGAGGGTCGGGTAGCGGGTCATATTTTTGTGACTCGCTGGGTAATCGACCCAATTCATTTCAGGGATAATTTTGTAAATTTGATTAATAGAGTTTCATTAGAAGTTAATACTTACTAGGGTTATTAGCAGTCTCTTACCTCTTCTTTTTTTTTCAGTTCCTTGTCTTCCCTTCCTCTTCCTCCTCAATTATCTCTTCCCTTCTTTTTCTTCGCATCCTTATTCCTCACACTTTCGTCCTGTTGAGATGTATTTTGTGATTTAATTATTTTTTGCTATTGGTTTGCTGCTACTTGTTAGTTTGTTGCTATTATGATGTAATATTGGGATGTATTTTGTGACTTAGACTTAATTCTGAAATTAACTTGTCTAATTATCATTATTTAAATTTTTATATTTTGTTACTAGTGAGGGTCGAGTACTAATTAACCCGACCCTCTTTTGCGAATTTTTGTTACTAGTAAAGGTTAGGATCTGGTCAACCTGACCCTCTTTTGCGGGTACCCGATAGGTTGTTTGGATCGGATAGAGAGTCAAAATTTTCTTGACCCGATCAGTGAGGGTCGAATACTTTTTTTACCTTATGAACCGAATATTCGATCCATAAACACTCCTAGATGTAACCCAATTTAGGAGGAGCCACAAACCACACGAGCATTTGGAGTTACAAACTTTAACACTTCATAGTTGGACTTTATCCCGTGTTATAAGTATCAATTTGCAACTTTTCATAACATTTTTCAATCATTATTCTCTTAATAATATTTTTTAAATATTTCATAATAATATTTTAATCACATTTTTATTTTATATACATCAAATTTAAAAAGTTACTACAACAATTTCTAATTATATTTCGAATAATAAACATCTAAATGGAGCCATTGTGTCTTAAAAGTATGTTATAGTAGTACCGTCATCTATAGTATATATAAAGGAAAGGGTACCGGAGATTGGTGTTTATTATTTTTTAATATTTCATCTATACCCTCATTCTCATAGTGTAACTACTATAAATCTACAATTTCCCTCCTACTATTTTTTTCAACTACGTATATTTTTATTCACTTTTTTTTAAAAAAATTACACACTCATAAGGTGTATCTTTTCCACTAGTATATAATGAAGGTCTGATCTAAACAACATCAAAATTGAAAGGCAACTAAGTAAAGCCCAATATTTATATTTTATAAATATTTTAATCACATTTTTATCTCATATACATCAAATTTAAAAAGTCACTATAACAATTATTCTAATTACATTTCGAATAATAACCTTCTAAACAAAGGCATTATATCTTAAAAGTACATTACAGCAGTACCGTCATTTATACTATATATAAAAGAGAGGAAAAAATTGATATTTTTTGTTTTTTGATATTTTAATTATACATTCATTCTCATAATGTAACTACTATAAATCTATAATTTTCTTCTTACTACTTTTCTCAACTGTCAATTTATATTTTTATTCATATATATATTTTTTTAAATTTACACTGTATCTTTTTTCATTAGTATATAATAAAGGTCTGATCTAAACAACATCAAAACTGAATGGCAACGAATAAACCCCAATAAGAAAAGACCCGATCGAGACTGATGTTGGTACTAAAACAAGCAGTCAACGTGCGATAAGAACAATCGGTTTGGAAAAGTCAAAACAGATATCTCCCCCCGCATTTTGAGGACTTCTCTTCTTGGTGGACCATCTTCTTATTAGTACTCCTTATAGATTCGCTAAAAATGAAATGAAAGATTCGTGGGAACCATCTTGAATCGATTGTCTTCAGCTACACTGGAGGAAGAGGGAGTATATCAATTTCGTCAACTGAAACGAGTCGTCCTCTTCCTCCATGATGGTGTTGATGATGATGACTGACTAATATACCCATGATGGCTGCTCGTAAGAAGTTCCAAAGTCTTTCAATTTGGCACGAAAATCCCAATAATTGGCAAAATCGAATAGAAAATGGATAGGAAAAATAGGAGTGGGGTAATTGATTCAGGGAATAGGACTGAAGACATAGAAGCCAACGATAAAGGGCCGAAAAAGACCATGCCCATTTGAGCTAACCAGGCATGAAATCTACCCAAGCAATCGTTATTGTTATTGTTATTATTATGGGGAGGAAATGGAATTGAAAGTTTGGAGTAGGCATCATATGAGAAACAATAGAGGAACAAACTCGAAATGGCAACAAAGATGGTCTTTGGGTGTGTTTCGAAAGGGGATTGATCTTTATTTTGATACTTGATTTGGAGAAAATTCAGCAACACTGTCGCAATGAAAGCAAAAATGGCCTGGCGAGAGGACATAAAAATTCTTTCATCATGTTGTGGTTGCGGAACATGATGGTTATTGATAGTAGTAGTAGCATCCTTGAACTGAACAAACAAGTAGTTTTTGGTGGATGAGTGGAGGTAATAATTTGTTGTTGCGGACTCTGCCATTTCAACGAGACTTCGCACAAATTTATATACCTATAGAAAATACTATATGAAATTAATAATACGAGACTAGTTACAACTTACAAGAGAAGGTGTAGATAATAATCTGCTTTTCCTGCTTTAGACTACTACTGGTAATTCGATTATTGCAAATGCGCCTTCCTTTTATAGAGAATAGAGGGCCAAGCACGTACCCATTCTAGTATTTTGATATGCGGGCGTAAAGACTCATCTTGCGCATGATGAGTGGTAAATTGAATACTTGGGCGGTGGCGGGGTAGGCGACCGGGCCGACAAGTCATTGTCTCCTAGTCATCACATTCTCTAAGAAATTCACTCTTATACAACAGGGTCATTTGTCCGTTCGACTAGTCAGGCTAATTCCTAGAAGGTGAGATGCACATTATTCCATCGTGGTATCTGTTGCGGCCCGTTTCACATTCATAATGAAAGAAAATCTTGTACCATGATTTACAGTATATTTTAGTTTATTCATTTTGAGTTTGTTGTGTTTAGACCATAACTGGTCCCGGGGATAACAAGTTTCTATTCTAACATGATCCAAATTTCTACACAAAAGGCCGGGACAACAAATTTCTTTCCTAACATGATCTAATGCGGAGGCTGGGTGCATGTCATTATTGTCACAATAGTTCATGATCCTAACATGATCCAATGCGAAAGCGGACGTACATGTCATCATCACTATTTCATTCAAACATGCTCCATTCTACGTGTCATTATTGTGACAATATTTCGAGGGTTAATTATATACACATCTCCTTTAAATTTTAGTATTATTATTACTTTAACTCTTAATATTATTTTTTGAGCACTTAACCCCTTTCATTATCATAATTTAATATTTTGACCATTCTACACTTATTCAACACTTTATCCTTTAAACTTTAGAAAGATTAACACTTTAATCTCTAACGCTATTTTTGACATTAAAGTCCTTCGATTACACTTGTTACATACTTGACAATTGTAATTCTTTTATTCGAATCTCTTTTTTTTGTTTATTCATTTTGGTTTTATGAATGTCTTTCATTAAGAGAAAATTTGAGTCACGTTGAATTCAATTTGAGTAAATGCCTAGAAATTGAATTTACCATATTTACTAACTTTTTCAGAATTAGTTGAAGAAGACAATATAACATGACAAACATTTTTTTGAGCACTTAAGCCTTATATTGATGGCCAATTAAAACTACATCTTTTTTCTCGTATAAAATAGCTTTTTACCTTGAAATTTAAACTAAATAGGCTGATATACACTATGAGTACATGATTTTGAAATAAGTTTAATTATTTAAATTAATCTATGCTTATTAGAATACAAAATTTGCATTTGTAATAAGAAGAAAGAAAAGATAGTACATTATTTTGATGGTGTAGTGGTGGTAGTGGTTAGTGAGAAATTCTTATATAGATTTGGTCCTTGTCCTTATTTGTGTACCTTGTAGTTTAAATAGGAGGCACATAATGTTAAATGATGATGTATGCATAAGAAAGTTTGGATGTGATTCACTTAGTTATTTTAATCACACGATTCACTTGTAAATTTGTAAATTGGACGTATAAGAATTTTTTGTAGTTAGTGGAGGAATTTAGATCAAATGGAGGTAAAAGGATAAAAATAATAAAAATACATAAGGATATAATGATAAAAACATTGAATTAGCATAAGGGAAGGTCTTAAATGCACAAAAAATAACTTTACTAAAGTGTTAGTGATTTTTAAGTTTAAGGGGTAAAGTGAAACTAACTTATGGGTAATTTTGTTTATTTAGTCAAATTTTCACACGCCATTAGTGTGGACAGTTAGTCCAAAGACTTTAATGTTCAAAAAATAATATTACAGATTAAAATACTAATAAAACTAAAATTTAAGAGGTAAAATGTAATTAACTCTATTTATGATTCTAATATGCTCCATTCTGAGATGATCCAATGATGAGGCGGGCGCACATGTCATTGTTGTCACAATTTCTGATTTCTTATTCCAACATGATCCAATGCGGAGGCGGGCCTATTACATGCCATTATCTCGTCATGAATATTTGGAGCTGGACAATGATATTGCCACGTCAAAAAAATCTTATTGCCACAGCTATTTCTGCTAAAATGCCAAAATTACCCACACCAAGTCTCCCTTCATTATCATCCCTGCCCGCCTTATATATTATTCCATCTCAGTTTCCTGCTCCTCCGTCCTCTGTCACCCTCAATTATCATCTTTTTCCTTGAGACAATCTTCTTTCCATCATCTGGATGAATTTTTCTTTGACATTAATTGCTGTTGACTTACTTAAAATTTATTGACTAAGCACTTTACATTTTTATAATTATCAAATGTGCATCTTACGTTTTTGTAGTTAAATATTTTTGCAAAATTGACTGAATCTGTTAAATTTTTCGCAAGTCTATTTTAGATTTAACAAATTCTGTCAATTTTACAAAAATATTAAACTACAAAAGGGTAAGGTGCCCGTTTGAAAACGATGGGAGAGTAAAGGCGGGTCAGGGAGTAGGTTGGTTTTAAGAAATTAAAATAGCTGTACCAAAGAAAAGTACTGTCTTTTTGGATTCATGAGAAGAACTATCTTTTTGGATTCATCAGAAGAACTATCTTTTTGGATTCATGTGAAGAACCATCTTTTTGGATTCATCAGAAGAACTATCTTTTTGGATTCATGTGACTCATAAAAAAAAAAAAAATTATTTTTCTCTTGCTTGCGTGTATTGGGTGGTAGAAAAAACAATATGAGTAACGGGGTTAGCCAACCTGAACTTGACCTTTATGACACATTCAACTAGGGACTGTCAATCGAGGTGGCTACGGTTTCGGTTTCAAAATTGAACTGTTGAAAATCGATTAAATTGAATCAGAATTATGAACAAAGTGTCAGTTTTAATTTTTTATTTTTTAGAACAGAAATCAAAATAGTATAAAACATATATATATGTAATTTATTAATTTAATTTTTTGTAGATTAATTTTTAGTATGAATTATTTAAAATATATCTTTATTTTAATTTTTAACACTGGTTTAATAAATAATGTAATAGTGTACCTTTTTATTTCAAAAACAAAGTCTACAATTAAAATATAAATAAAATGTAACTTTTTGTTTCACATCTTAGGTTGTATTAATTTTTTCAAGTATTATTCAAAATGTATATTTATTTTAAAAAAAATTGAATTCGGATTTGTGATCAGAACCGGAGAACCTGTTGGAACCGCCAATTCCAAAATCAGAACTGAAACCGACTCTTAAGATTCCTGTTTCAGTTCTTACTCTCCATGAAATCGGAACCGAAATTCCAAAACCGTGATCATAACTGTTGTAAAATCCTGCTTATATGATACTAATGTTAAATCTGGCTTTCAATAGAATATTTAAGTGTTTAAAACTGATGAATTATTGTTAAATAGTTTGATTTGCTAACAATAGTGTCATACTACTGGTGCACACTGCACAACATTTTTGAAATATATTACTTATATAAATTTGTAATTCATATTATTTAAATTGCATGTAATATTATAAAAAGTTTAATTTCTCTGATAAAAAAAAAATCTTAGCATAAAAAGATGAATGTTGGGCTGTTCCAAAACTCAGAGAAATAATGGGCTAACTTTTCGGACAGGTTTGTGATTTTGGGTGGGACTATTTATATTCATTTGGGCCAAGGTCGGATTTGCCGAATCCCAACTCATATGGCCCGATTCACCCTTGGGTAGACATGAAGATTGAAAAGTTCATTTATAAAATTAACATGTTTTACTACAGTATCTTTTCAGTACATCTATAAAAAATGATAAATAAAAATCACTCATGTGTCATTAGATCCGAAAAAGAAAAAAAAATCTAGGGATCGTGAATTGATAAATCTTGCCGCATGAATTGGTTTTAAAAAGTGGTTTTGAAATGTGTCTTTATAAAGTATTTTCTGTATTTTTTTGATATGAAATCTATTCATGCTTATTGGGCTAGCATAATTGCACGTAGGCCTGTTAATTGAGCTATATAAGCCGAATTTTTTTGTGCCTGACCTCCTCCCATTTCAAAATAATAGAAATTCAGCTCAAGTTCAGCTTACAAAAATTCATATATTTGAGATTTACGCTCAATTCACAAAACTAATGGGTTTGAAGTTGAAATTGGGCTGGCCCAAACTCAAAAAAGTCAAAATATTTGAGTTCGAACTCGTTTTACTTATGTTCAATCGAATTCGAACCGAGTTCGAGTTTCATCAAATTTTTTTATATTCGAGATCGAACTCTATTTTAAAAACTTATTCGAACTCGAGTCTTATAAAAAATTTCAAGTTCGAGTTCGAATATGTCACTATTCATGCTCGACTCAATTCGTTTATACCCCTAATTCTCCAAATAATATTTTGTAATAATAAATCTCATATATATATATTATATTTCAAAAAACTTAAAAAGTTATACTTCACAATACTTTCATTTTGTCAACCAAACACTAGAAAATTATATAAAAAATGATTTTTTTCATGTAAAATATTTTTCAAGAAAAATATTTTAATTAGGAAAATATTTTACGTCCAACCAAACGGACCTCTTGTCAATTGAGAATTGATGATGTGCGTGTATATATATATATATATATATATATATATATATACACACGCAATCAATGAGTTCCAGACAACAAAAATATAGAAAAAGCAAGCGACGTGATTGATTCGTTAGCATTTAGTAAGTTATATATATATTTTTAGTTAAGTCATATGTAGACAATTAAAATCGTATGAGATAATAAGATAATAAAGTGTAATCGAAATGATAAGACTAAATTCTTCTATGACCTATATTGGTTATGAAATCAAGTAACAAGGAGTAGCCTAAGTATATGTATCCTTTTTAATTGTAAAAAGTCAAAAAAAAAAAAACAACAACCTACTAGTCAGGTGCTTCTTCCTTCCTTTAATTGGTAGTAAGCTTGCATATATAACACTTGCATATATGGGACTTGCCTTATGTTGTTATTGATCGGATTCACCAATCCACTTCGAAAATTTTCCAAATTGGATTGGTGAATTTTTTCCAGCTACACAAGAGAAAATATAGTCTACTTGGTCTTTAATGGCATGTGCTTGGAGCTGCCAAGCTAGTTGAACTGAAACAATTGCTCCTCCTCTTCTTGATCTTCCAACCTGGTGTCTGATCAAAGAATATTTTCTTGATCACTTCATGTATCCATTTCCAGTTTCCTTCAATTTTAGGGCGCGATAATTGACACGGCGAATACAAAAGGACTACTGAAACTACAACTTGCGGGCCAAGAAATTCAGAAAAAAGGACTGATGATATAGCTGCCAACGACAACGGACCAAAGTCACAACGGGCCACGAAATTCAGGAAAAAGTGTGGGGAAATTTACTACAAATATAAAAAATGAAGAACAACTTTGAAAGTTTTAGTGCGAGTGATTTCTATTCTTAAAGTGTTATTTACCTCTACTATGACTAATTGTTGAAAGGTTTCAAGCAAATATAACTTCTACGAATTACCAAAGTCACGCCAAGAACACTTATTCAACAATGCAGGAGTTCTTTCCTAAAACACTCAATTTGAACAAGTATCTCAATTGCTTGGCAACCCTAAGGATCTAAATTATAACTCTTAAGATGAATAGACAAAACTTTTCAATCATAACTCAAATGAAGAGGTGCTATTTTTTTATTTAAATTTGCACCAATTCATAACAAGAGAAGTTGTAAAATTAGATTTTTAATTCTTAATTACGTATTAAATAATTTTTCAAACCAATCTCGTACTAGTTTTATAAGCAATCATTGGAAAATGTCAAAAGACACAATTTGAAACATGATGTTTCATGTATTTATTTCCAACAAAAAGGACTGATGTTAACAAAAGAAATGAATGCTAAAGAAGTATTGTGATTTATTGTTGGCGTATAAATCAAACCTAATTAGAATTTGAAATTTTTAATTATATTATATTTAATAGTTGAGTTTATAAGGGATTTATTTTCTAATTTATCTGGTGTTAGAAAATTGTGTTAGTTGAATCCCTTAAACATTTAAATTCGATTGATGTGTATTTAAAGGTCTTAAAATACCTAATTATTTTAGTTGAGAAAAATTTGCATTAAAAAGTTGATTTAATAGAATTTAGTTTATCCTCCCAAATTTCCATCCTCTTTCCTACACTGTTTCACGATTTTTGTTTGTTAGTTAAGGCATCAAAGTGCCAAATCAAGTAACCCATTAGTTTTGTTTGTGTGAAAAAAGCCCCACGGCTTTGTACTTAAATTTTAGTTAAATCAAGTATTTCTTGGTTGTCTCAATTGATTAAAAAATTATTTTAACTCCCTTAAAATGGTATCAAGTTTGTTTTCTGTCGCACAATTTTTTGGGTCTATCAAAAGTTCCAAGTTTAAAAGTTCTATCAAATTGGTATTAGAGTTTTAGGTTTATTGGTCCTGGGACGTTTGTCAAATATTAGAGAAAAAGAAGAGTCCCAAAGTGCAGTCTTAGGCATGAAAATTGTGTTGAAGTACTCAGATTTTGAAAATTAAACCACGAGAGGTTGGTTTTAGAGTACTCGTTTGACAATTGGGAGTGTAACAAAAATGACCTTAATTGGGATAGTGTTATGAAAAGAGAGATCCTGTCGTGTTAAATTATTGGTGTTGGACAACGATCAGGAGAAAAAAATCATGTCAAATTTGCAATTGAGGAGCAAGGTAGGCCCAGAAATTTAAGAACGGAGAAAATAAAATTTTCTCAAGATACATAAATACATATTTTTTAATTGCCATGATGGGTAGAGAATTTGTTAATGGGTGAAAAAATTAAAATTTTGCACACGTTTATGGGTAGTAAAGAAAGATTTGAATGGGTAAATGTCATGGAAGAATATTTGAAAATATGTAATTTAGGTGATGCTATAGAATTGAGATTATCAAACCCTTTGCCAATCTAAATTATGATGAGAAAGACAAAATTATTTTTTAAAATTATGCATAAATCAATCGTCAGAAAAATTTTCAAAAGGATTATCGTTAATGTTCAATTACCTGAGTTTTTTTGGTTAGATTTATTTTATATTTTAATAGAATTTGTAAACCCATCTGATGATTGTGAATGCAAATCTAAATTTGAGCTAGAATGGAAAGTTGATTTTGAAAAGAATATGTATGTTGATGATGACATAATTTGTGAAAATTTTTATAATGTTGAAAATTTTAATTTGCATTCATTATTTGTTGCGATTGAGGATGATGATGTTGTCCATGAAAAAAATAAAATTGTTGAATTGGATGAGGATGAGATGGAAATTTGTGATTTGGTTGGAAAAGAAAGAAAAATATTTGAAAAAGATACCATTGGTATTTTTGAAAATATTGTTGAGAAAAATATTATGGTGGATGATGTTGATTTTCTTGGAATCCATGAATTATTAGAGCAAAATGGTAATTTTAAAATTGTTGTACAAAATCATGGTAGGGTGGACTGATTAATCCAAAATTATGTTATTGAAAAATTTGGTGGTGCCAATTGTTAAAAAGAAAAGTATGATATAATGATTTTTGGAGATAATTTTGAGGATTATTGTGTCCGACAAAATTATGATGTCCTCAATTGGGAATGGGTAAATATGGATCAACTCTTTGATAGAGAAGAATCAATTATCAAATTGTATGTGAAGTACAAGATCCGCCCGCACCCTGGAGTGAACATAAAGAAGAGGATCAAACTATAAGTTGGGGGGTTAAACATCATAGGCTTATTATCTTCCAACTTTTGTGAAAATTATTAGTTGTAACCTTTTAAATATATATCTAAAATGTATTTATTAACAATGATATATAGATAAAAGTTTTTCACGATTAATATATTAGTTTTTTCTTTGCTTATTTTTAATGACTTATATTTATAGTACATATTTAGTTTAATAACTCCTTTGGAAAAAATTTAACTATAAGTGGTGTGAGTAAAATAAGGATTTTAAAGATAACCTTTAGGAAATTAATTTGAATTTTATTATTAATTAAGTAGTTCATTTTTACCATGTATGCACAGGAAGATCAAGATATTAGATTTATAAAATAATAATTTTTAAAATGATGATTGATTGAATATCTTTGTTACTTTTAATAATTAACTAAATAAGATAAACAAAAGTAAATAACTTGTTAGCAAGTTATACAACACCACAAGTTAAAGAAAATAATTAAGAAACATGGTCATTGGACGCATAATTATATTATTATGTTATTGGTCTAGAGAAATTGTTAAACATTAATTGTTATGAACGGGATGATATTACTTAATCATAAATATTTTAAAAATTCATATTTGCTCAAAAAATGATTTTTGAAGTATTATGTGGTACATTTCATGAAAAGAAAATTCTAAATTAGACTATAGAATGAGAATATCAGTAAGTATTTAATTCCATCAAATTAGCAAAAATAAGGATGCCAATTTCTTTGGAATATAAAAATAAGTATTTAACAATATTTTTGGATAAAAATATCAATAAGTATTTATTTTCATCAAATTACAAGAAAAATGTCACCCTTCTTTAAAATATAAAAGAAAGTGTCACTTATTTTGTAGATAGAATGGGAAAAAAGTTTCTAATATGATTGATTTTACGCTTCAGTGTACATAGCATATTTTTAAACAAAATGATATTAAAAATGCCAAAAAAATAGAGAATACATAATATTTACATCCTTAGTTATGAATAACATCTATATTATTAATGGACATAATGTCAAAAGATGATGAAAAGAAAATTTTATTTTAAATTTGTTTCTCTTTTTATAAAATCGATTATCAATTGGAAGAAGTGCAAATATAGTCCATCTATGAAAGAAGGGCGTTGAGTTCTCTGCCTTTCCACTATTTTTAAAATTCCATAGAGATCTTTCAATTTTTAAAACTTTTCGTATCTAGACCAATCTTTTTTATGCTATGGAAGTTCCCTAATTTTTTTTGTAATTTAAAGAAGGTACCTCAGGTTTTTATTTTTTTCAAGAAGATCTAGAGTTGATCTATACCTACTCTTTTAATAACTCGAACCCTATGACTTATAGATTGTAAAAGAAGGTCCTTCAAGTTTTAAGACACTTTTTCACGCATAAATAACCCATCTATTTTTGTAATCCATGAATGTCCGTCAGGTATTTTTTTTCCTATCAAACTCAAAGTAATCATCCAACTATCGTACCAAAATAAATTAAAAATTTGAGGGACAAAAGAGTTAATTAAAAAAAAAAAAAAAGTGTAGAAGACCTCTGTGGATTTACGTTGATACTTGAGAAACAATTGGTTTACGAAAAAAATATTGGGAGAAATATGCGGGTTTAAAAAATAGTTGAGAATGAAAATTTTGAAAAATGATTTGAGGAATCTCCATAAGATTTTGAAAGTAATTTAGGACTATATTTGTAATTTTTTTCTAATCAATTTCTTAAAAAAAGTATTGCCATGAGGTAATTGGGTCACAAGATTATGTTACTTATCTTTCATTGTATTGACTAACCCTTTAAATTTATATTATATACCTAATGTTTTCTAAGTAAGTAATAAATGTTTCCTAACTTATTATAAACAACATAATTTTATATTTAACATATATTTTTAATAGCCAATACTCATATTATTAATAATCCATAATATATGATTAGTTTTGTAACTCTTTTGGGAAAAAATTAATTATAACAGAAATGTGTGCCTAAAATGAAGGATTTTGAAAAAAATAAAAGTAGTCAAGATAAAATTTATATAGTTAATTTAGATTATAATTGTCAATCAAGTAATGATTTTTTTTACTTTTACTATTTACCATTCAAATTCTTACACATTTAGTATGCTACATATCGATGCATTAGACCTTATAACTAAATACCCCTTTTGCTATTATATATATATAGAAAGAGAGAAAAAAAGAGAGAGATTGGCAACCCATGTGTTGTCAAATTGTCCGAGTGGATTCTCTTGTGTTTTTCATTTTTTTTGGCGACTATTTGGGATCAGATTAGATTCTCAATCGACTTTAAAGCATAATTATTAAAGTCGGCCCGGCCCGACGATCGGACCAATCAACTTGGTGAATCGGTTGTTGGACTGGATTGGGTTTCATTTCTGATTGGACAAGGAATAAATTTGTTGAACCAAGTAAACGACCCAACAATTCAACCAACATAACTAGAAATCCAGCCGGTTGAATCCGGTTGAACCAAGGGGCTTGTGAGTTGGGCTGCTGGAAGAAAAATTTTAATTAAATTTGGGTGCAAGGTTAGAACCAGGACCTTTTGGAAAGGCAAATGATATTGCCACAAGAAAAATCTTAATGCCACAACAATATGTTGTTTAAATGACAATAATACCGTTAGTCAAAACTACTATACTGAAACTTGTATCCTATTTACTATTGGGCCCATCCCTTTTTTTGGACAATCACCACCACCATCTCTCCAGCAGCGTAATCTCACACCTTCAGGCTTCAGCCAATCGGCAAAATGAATCCCCCATACATCTACCTCTATCGTAATAAGACCACAAAAAAAAAAAAAAAAGAAAAAAGAAAAAAAGAGGAGTTTCTTAAAAACATGAACTGAGAAAGAAAAAGTGAAAAAGTTGAAAACCCAAAACTTATAAATTAAAATTAGAAAAGCTCTAAATTTTGCAGTTCAAAAGCTTCTTTAATTCTTAAATATATAAAGCTAAAAAAAAAAAATGAGCATGGTAATGGGGCGGCTAGGTCTGAGAGTTATGGGTGGCTGATTTTGCTGATGTTTGACAAATTGGATGAAAAAGAAAGATAGGCAGGCCCGAAAAATTTGGCTGGTATGTTATTAAGGGTAGTTTTGGCATTATGATAAATATTGCTGTGGCGGCAATAAGATCTATGTTGTGGCAATATCATTGCCCTTCTGCAAAGAAAAGAGCCGCTGCACCACTAGGCCACTTTTCAAGTTGTGTAGTATTCAACCCGTTAATTATTTTATTCTATTAAACTTTGTCATATAAATCAATTAAACTCTTTTTCCACTTTGATAAAATGATAATATGATATTCTTAAGAACAGTTCATTTGTTGTTTTATTTTTATAAAAAAATTTTCAAAATCATTCACTAATGTTATATTTCCTTAAGACAGGAAATGCACCAATAACATTTATGAGTAGTTTTTTTTTTCACAGCATTTTACTATTGGTAAATGAACTATTATTACAAACTAACTCAATAAGAAATAATAAGAATATAATTTTTTATGGGTTGTTTTAAACTATTATTTATCTTATAATAACTAATTCTATTACTATATATGTATAAGTTATAATTAACTATCTTTTCATAGTTTTAAAGATCAAAATTCATTTACAATAAATAAAAATTTGACAAAACATTTTTTTCAATGTTTTTACCATATTTTTTGAATTTAATACTTTAAAATGATATTATATATTTATAAAAAAATATATTTTAGCGACCCATTAATTAAACTAGTATCCCGTTGATCCACCTCTCTCGTAGGGTTCCTTTACCGGCTAGAGTTTAATAACTATGCTCTAAAGTAACATAAAATTTGTTGGGATGTAACTTGAGAAACATAAAATTTATTCCATCAACCAAAATTTCCTAAGTCGTAAGATTCTTGAAATGGATGGAAGTTGGAAGGAGTCATATGAGGTCGAAATTTGTTTGCAGCAGCAGCAAGGAAGAAGAGTTCGGGTGTGTTTGTTCCAACTAAAAATATTTTTTTAAAAATATTTTCTCCACCTTGCCATGTTTGGTTGTACTAAAGCCAAAGAAAATATTGTGTATAAATTATTTTCCTAAAATCACACCTGTAGGAAATATATGTAAATCAAGCTAATTGAATTAAATTATTTATCTTTAAAAGATTAGTGATATTTAGGTGTCATTATTTAATTGGTTATTTAGGTAGGTTGTAGAGATATAGTGATTGTATAGGATCAAGTCACGTCTTTACTTTTAGTATAAAAGCCAGATAGGGCCTTAAAAAATAGAGTTTGTTTTGGTTTTAAAAGTTGAAAGCCGCAACTCTGCTTCTTAAAACTTGCCGCAGCCACATTCGTGGAATAAAAAAAGAATTTTGCCAATTTTCGTTCACCTTGTTCTTTTGTCTTTTGGGTGAATTACCATAAATTCTCATATAGTATAGCCTTTTAACACATAATCTTTACATGTTTTGAAATATATCTTAAATCTCTATTTGGTTTGTTCTAAAAGGTAAAGTGTAAATTAATGGTGTTTAAAAAGCACGTGCCTCGAAACGAGTGTTTAGTAAAAAATATAATTTTTTTTCAAAACAATTAGGATAAATTGCTGTAAACACTTATATGGTATGAATCTTAGATCCATATGTGATCTAGACTAAATAATAAAACAAATATAAATCATTCAAACTAATCATATTTACTTATACATGCAGACCTGTTACGAGTCGTTGCTTGAAAATTCGTTTTTCCTCCAAAAAAAAATATTGTATACCCAACCTACCAATATTGTTACTTACATAAACTTATTCTCAAATTTGCTATACTTATTCATCATTTACAACCAAAAAATACAATTACAAGGATGGATGAGGTATTTTCCTGTAATTTTTTTTCTTTTTTTCATACATTAATTTACAGATTTTTAATTGTAATAATAAATTAATGTCTTTTTTTTTTAAAAATTTTTTCAAGACATGGGAATTGAAAGCTAAAATTTCTGAAAATAGGGAGACATTAATTATCTGAAAGTTTTAATATTAGATTGTGTATGGAGTAAAAATATAATTTCAAAAACATGACTTTGGATGATTTTTTTTTTTTTCTATTTTATCAGTCAATTCCAATCACATGGGGGTTTAGGGTATATTTCAAAAACATATGGGGTTATGGGTTCAAGAGTCAAACTATATAAGATTTATATTAATTTATCTTAATTTAAGTATGGGGATAAGAATGTAATTTCAACCAAAATCGTTAGTTTTAATATTTTTCATTCATTTTATCATTTAGTCCAAACCACATAGGGGTTTAAGGTATATTTTCAAAATACATAGAGGCTACAGGTGTGAAGGCTATACCACATGAAGATTTATGATAATTTACCGTTATTTTGTTAGTAGTTTATTGATTTTGGTCCTTCAAATTGGTATTAGAGCCACGGTAATTCAGTTTGTTCAATTCCAAAACTCGAAAATCAATTCGAAATCTGAATATATTTTTTGGAAGAAACAAATGATAACCCATCTCAAATCACATGATTTGGAGAATCATATTAATGAAGCAATTGATGGAAATTGTGATGCAAAAATGGTGCAGAAAAATACTCAGACATTGTCACAGATTTATTAGACAATTAATATTTCAATTTTTGAAAAAAACTTGGGATATTTTGGAGAAGACATACCAAGGAATTGATCAAATTCAACAGAATAATTTGATGATGTTAAAAAGAAAGTTTAAACTTTT
This sequence comes from Cinchona pubescens, assembly GCA_025175665.1. NCBI lineage: Eukaryota > Viridiplantae > Streptophyta > Magnoliopsida > Gentianales > Rubiaceae > Cinchona > Cinchona pubescens. The sequence goes on along the minus strand of JANKKI010000185.1, from coordinate 2,608,910 downwards.
AATGATAAAAAAATCTGAATCCATCGAATCTTATTTTTTCGACTGTCGGAGATTAAAATTGGGATGTTACTCAATAATTATGAACTCGCTAATGAGTTATTTGTGCATAAAGTACTGAATACCTTATCAATGAAATTTGATCATATTGTCACAGTAATCCAAGAAATGAAAGATACATCAAATTTAATTGTTGAAGAATTGCAGGGCTTATTAATTCTTCATGAATAGAGAATTAACGGGTAGTTCCCGGAGGATACTGCGTATACGGTTAAGAAGATACTCAGACATAGTTGAATTTGAAGGGAAAAGATGAATCTAACCAGCAACGAGAATCCAGTCAGGCAAATCTGGTCTACAACAACAGAGGTCGTTGTTACAACAACAGAGGTAGACGCAGATGGAATCCCGGGCGTGATAGAGGTTACAATTTTAATTTTAGAGATGATCCTGATTGGGGTAGAGGTAATAATTTTGATAGAGGTAATAATATTGGAGGAAATAATTTTTATCAAATTCGGGATAATCAAAGAATTCAGTGTTATAATTGTGAAATTTTTGGACATAGAAAATCTGAATATAGATTTGGTGAACAATTTAATAAGAATTTTCAGGATAATATTGCCGTTAGTCAAACTCAGAATAATAATCAAAATATAGAGATTTTATTTTTTGCTTGTAATGCTGTGAACATTGTTGATAAAAATAAATAGTTTTTGGATACTGGCTATAGTAATTATATGTACGGTAAAAAAAATTACTCTATTTTCTGAATTTAACGAATTGTCAAGGTGAAGTACGATTTGGTAATAATACTACTTACCTGTTTTGGGAAAGAAAAATTTTCCATTAGCCTGAAAAATAAGTCCAACAGTTTTATCTCTGATATCTTTTATATTTCGAGGTTAAGTCATAATTTGTTAAGTATAGGTCATTTGTCAGAGAAAAATTGTGATATTTGTATCAAGCATGGCATGTGTACTATTTTTTATGAAAATATTGGCATAATTGCAAGAGTGATGATGATTCCTAACCCGCTTATTTCCATTAAATTTGAATAGTAATTTTTTATTATCTGTGTACAATGATTGATGACAAAATTAGCTGTGGCATTTGCGATTTGGAAATTTAAATTTTGATAGTTTGAGATTTTTGACTAGTAGAAGAATAGTTGATGAGTTGTCTGGTATTAGTATTCTTAAGAGAGTTTGTGATACTTGTACTTTGGGCAAGAAGCACCGAGATGTTTTTCAAACAAGAAAATTGTGGATCGATCAAGAAAACCATTAGAGATTATCCATTCAAACTTGTGTACAGTGGAGGTTCCTTCTAATGGTGGTTGGAGGTATTTTATTATTTTTATTGATGAGTTTAGCAAAAAAGTCTGGATTTATTTTTTGCAACAAAAATCTGATGCATGTGAGACATTTATAAAATTCAAGATTTTTGTTGAGAAGCAAAGTGCTTTTCAAGTAAAAATTTTGATAATTGATAGGGATTAAGAATATTTTGTCTGTGATAAATTTCTTAAAGAAAATTGTATAAATAATCAATTGACAGTTGGGTACACTCTACAACAAAATAGAGTGGCTGAAAAAAATAAGACAATTATGTATATGAAGAGATGCATGTTGAAGTGAAAAAAATATGCCAAAACCTTTTTCGGCAAAGGCAATTGCATATGCTATTTATATGTTAAACAGATGTCTTACGAGAAACCTTCTTGAAAAGATCCCTGAAGAAGTTTGGAGTGTTAGAAACTATTTGTTGGCCATCTCAGATAGGTATTTGGTTGTGTTGCTTATTCTCATGTTCTTGATCAGTTGCACAGAAAATTTGATGACAAAGGTGAAAAATGTATTTTTATTAGCTACTGTGAACAGTCTATGATTTACAGATTACTTAGTCCAATTTTAGAAAAAGTGATTGTCTGTAACAATGTGACTTTTGATGAAAGAACTGTTACGATTAGTCCTTAGAGGAATCGAAAACTGCAGAGGTGATATTAAATTATGAAAGAAAGGATGATGATCATGATTTGCAGCTATCACCAGTTGCTCAGGGTTCACAAAGTGGGATATTTGGTCGTCCATAGCGTCAGCGTCTGTTGCCTACTAGATTGCAGGATTATGTTATTTTCTTCAAATAATTCTTCTTTTGATGAAGATATTGTGAGTTTTGCTTTATTTGGAGATTGTGACTCATACCATTGATAAGAATGATACATGGGAGTTTACTTCTCTTCTAATGGGTACAAAGGCCATTGGTGTGAAATAGGTCTATAAGGCAAAGTACAAGCCCAACGGAGATGTGAAGAGATTCAAGGTGAGATTGGTGACAAAAGGGTATAAGTAGAAACTCGATATTGACTATTTTGAAGTATTTGCATCTGTTGCTCGACTTGATATAGTTCGTTTGATAATTTCTTTTACAGCTCAAAATAAATGAAGAATTTATCAAATGAATTTCAAGTCTGTTTTTTTAATTGGAGTAGTCGAAAAGGAATTTAGTTAAAGGGAGACTATATAGAAAATATATGTATAACCAGATAATTGAATTAAATTATTTATTTTTATTGTTAGTGTTATTTAGCTGTCATTATTTAATTAGTTATTTAGGTAGGTTGCAAAGATTCTTTTTGACAGTGATTGTATAGGATCCATTCACGTCTTTAGTTTTAGTATAAAAGCCGCATTGGGCCTTAAAATATAGCGAGATTGCTGTAATGAAGAATGGAACTTTTCTTCTAGTGGAGAAAACCAATGAAATGTTGACACTTGGCTTTTTTTTTTGGAGAAACAAAAGTTGAAAACTGAAAGAAAACTAAAGTTGCGGAAATTTGGAGAGGCATATTAGGAAAAGAAGATTATGGTGGGCCAGATGGATTGTTGTTAAAATTTATACTTTAGCCCTCAAGGATTTATATTTGTTTAATTATGATTCCCTAAAAATTAAAATCAAGCCCCATAGTTTTTATGTGTTAGGAATTGCACTAGAAACCAAAATAAATTCCATAAAATGCTTATTTCCTAATTCTCAATTAGTTCTGGATCTCCTATAGGATAAAAAGATAATGTCGCACTCTCACAAGACTTTTTGACCAAACTCTAGGAAAGAATAAAGAAAATTATTCATAAATACTTTACCCTCCGATTCTATCTTCAAGTGCCTGAAAAAAAAAAAAAATTAATTGTGTTTTTCGTATATATCAAATATCTTTAAATGTAATTTTGCCATTCAATAATTAAAAGAGCTTTTAAAGCTAAATATAGTGGAAAATAGATATAGTTGTATACATTGGTAAACTAATATTCTCATTATCTTTAGCCTTTAGACTTAATTCATACCATTATATTCTTATACATTAAAGCACTTAGTTTTATACTAGAAATATCAGTATGAATGAATTGTTACTTTTAAATCCATGTGATCTAGTATTTATAAATTACATTCTATAGATTTTTTATGCATATATTACTAGTGCTTATTACATGATGTTATAGGTTATACACAATTGTATTACACTTACAAATTTATTACTTATAAAATGCATAATATATTTTTATATTTTGATAACCTTTAAATTCTTGTAAATTACATAATTTCAAAAACTTATAACTATATTGTTAATAAGTAAATTATTACCTATAAAATACATGATAGTTGTTACTAATACGATAACTTGCATAATACAATCACTTTCCCACAGGCACGTTATCTGTTAATGTACTCATTTAATAAATTTCAAGCTAAGTTACACAATTGGAATTCAATTAAAAAAAATTCGACATCTGCGAAGCAAAAAATAAAATTTGGTTAAAAAGTTTAGACCCTTATATCAAATTTTAGTTGATTTTATTAATTAATTAGTCGATTTTCACATGAATTAATAGGGCAAAAAAATTCAATTATTTGTAAGTGTGTGCCCATTTTTTTGAACACCACTATCCATTTAATCAATAATAATAAAATTACAGATAAAACAATTCCTTGATACTAAACACATGCCATAAAGAAAGAAAAGGAAAAATAAAATCAGGTAATATTCCATTCCTAAATCATTTATTCGTCTAAGTTACAAATCAAAACAATTTAACAGAGAAACAACACTATAATTTAAAAAAAAAAAAAAAGAATCAAGAGTGATAAAAAAAAAAAAAAAAACTAGAATCAATAGACATTTATTGATAAAGTGTTGTGGTACAAAAATATGAGTTTGTTGCTAATCTAAGCTCTCCCTAACCAACTAAACAATAAAAGAAGTGAAAATTAATGAGCATTCAACACAGTGAGAGTAGTTGTGACGTGCATCATATTAAACTCTAATAGTAAATAAAATAAAACTACTAAACATGAGAGCAATAAAAACAATAATCTTGTTGCATAATATGATCATACTTGTCCATAGTATTCCAAATTCAAAAGACCATTCTTAGAATGTTGTCATTGAAAAAAGACCATTCTAGTAATAAAAAGACATAATAAAATGCTAGAATAGGAAAATCAAAGTAGTCTTCAAGACGAAATATTATTTTTCTCCAGTTCCAGCACTTTTGTCTAAACATTTCGTAATCAATCACAGCACTTTTGTCCATAGTTTCAAAGCAACCATCTTTCTTCTACCAACTAGCTCACCCAAAAAAAAAAAAAAAAAAAAAGTCCACGAACACTTGTTTTCATATGTCCAAGTTTTGTTCAAAACTCAAATTTAAAAAAATTTAAGTAAGCTCTGGTCGGGAACAACATTTTGTATGCATAAAATTTTCAAAACTTAAATTGATCAACATGTATCTAAGCAATCAAACATACCAAGCACAATAGAAAATGAAGCCAGGAAAGGAGTAGAAGGGATATAAAAGTAAAAAATCTTTCAACTCAAGCCTCTATTACACCAAAGTGCAGTGGAAAAATAATAAAAAGAAGAACCACACAAAACACTCTTAAAATACTATATAGAAATTGTAGAAAATTGGATGCCTTTTTTATTTCTAAAGCACACTCATCTCATTCTAATATAAACTATTGGGTGAAGTAAGATTTTTACCGACATGTGATCATTTAACTCTCAAAGAAAGGAGGAAAACTTAATTAAGCAGATAACAGCTACATGAGATCCAGAATGGTTGATACAATCATTGAATACTAAAGTTCGACAAGCTATAGCACTATACGTGCTCGTTACAACTAGAATTCAGAATTTTATCAGATCAAAGCATATGTGTTGCACATAGATGTAGCATAATTTTGTTTTGTCTATCAAAAAAGTTAATGAACGTTAATTTTATTTGAATTTGACTTAATTAAATTATTAAAAAACCAACGTTGAATAAGTTTATACTGACAACGATATCGAACTTGACTTGAGTATCTTGATTTGTCAACCCTACCCTAGTCACAAGATACTTTGAACAAAAGTTGCACAGAAACCATAGAGTATTATGTAATCAACATATTAAAATAAATTTCTAAAAGAAATCATGCCCATTTGAAAAGAATCAAACTCTAGTCAACTACAATTAAACTGAACAACCCAAGAACAACATGAACCTTAATCCCCAAAAAAAATCAATAACACCAAATAAAATAAAAGTGCATAATTTTATTATTTAAAATAACATATCGACGACCAGCCACCAATCCATTAACAACAACATGTATATCTATAAATAAATAGAGTCACTGGATTCCAAATATAAATTGGCAAAGTAACTAAGTAATAGGAAACAGATTCTATTTAAAATCACTAATCAATTAGGAAACTAATTAACTAATGACTCTAATATTAAATAAAATTAGACTTTGGTTTAATTTTAAAAAAGTATCCACCACCTAGTGATATAATACCACAAGAATAGGAGCTCTCTGGAAAGTTATCAATTCTCAAGGATTGGTGTTGAAGGTATATATCATATATGAAAAAGCATTACGGCTTTATTAATTAATCACATCCACTTCAATTCTTCTACAAGGGAAACTATATATATTTCCAAATTTAGCTGGCTAACCTTTGCTATAATTTCATTGGATTTTCTTCATACACATCAAATGATCGAAAGGTAATTTTAAGGGGCATCATTTAAGGTAAAACAAGAAATTAAATAGCGGATGAGTATCTATTCCCTTTTTCATTTCCTTTGCTTTCGATTTACTTCACTCTATCGCTGTTGTGCCGTTTAGGTAAAGGCGGGGGAGCTGCAGCTAAGGAATCTGATCTTTTGGTGGTGAATCTAGAGGGAGGAAAATACTATCATAAACTTGATTTTAGGTTTTATATGTAAATTTTATGGTCAAAATAAAATTTATAAAAATTTTTTTATATCAATTGATATCATAAATTTTATAATATTTAATTTATTTTGACTAACAGATATTACAAAATTTACAAGTGAAATTATAGAACAAATTTACCTAAGTATTTGAGGATAAGATAAGAAAAGGGAAAGAAGAGAAAATTTTACGTCCTCTAGCAATGATAATTGTTTTTACACTTTTGCCCTCTTAACCTTTTTTTTTTAACACTATTAAAGATGATTGTGTCAGGTGGTGGGCCCTTCTAAGAAAGTTTGACTATAGTGGTGATCCGGACGTCATTATTTTTTTGTTAATTGATCTACTGACTCTGTTTCGCCGTTATTAGAAATATCAAATTTGAACCACTATATATGCATCCAAAAAATAGAGTCTCTGTTTTGGTTTTAAAAGTTGAAAGCCGCACCACTGCTTCTTAAAATTTGCCACAGCCGTCTTCGTGGAATAAAAAAAAAGAATTTTCTCCAATTTTTGTTCTTCTTCTTCCTTCATTTTTTGTTTGGTAGTTTATTGATTTGGGTCCAACACCACTTCTAGTTCTATTTGCTATCAAATAAACTCGTACACCAAATTTTGTATCTTAGCCGTGAGATCGGACGCCGGCGAATTCACCGGAGACTTGCTCGGGAAATGTCAATTGTGGTTGCGTTCATGGACGTTTAAAGAGATAAAGCAGATGGCATTAATTGTCATCTTTAGCAAAACTCAACATCTCCCTTATCTTTCCTCTCATGTACTATCCCATACACAAATCTCCACCATCCATTAGCATCGACAAAATTGGGAAAGATATGTGAAGGAAACCATTGCTTTTGGTTTGTTTCTTTAACAATTCTTTGAATTTGTTAAATGTTTGCTTGGTAGTGTAATTTTGTTGTGAAGGTTTTCATATTTCTAACGCATTCTCACCAGTGCTGGCCTTGCGTGTGGGCGAATGTGGAGGACTTTTGCGGCGGACTCTAGTGCATAATTGGTAAAAGGGGTAGTTAGACATGGTCAGAGAAGGGGATATTCTGAATTATTGCATTTTTATTTGTTAAACAAGATTTTTCAGGAAAATAAATCGCAATAATTGTCCACTTTCATAACTGTCCCTCGTCTCGTGAATCTAAATATCGTGTCATTTTTTTACTCGACTAAATTTGGAGAAATTTCAATTGGCCACTCTCATAATTGTCGCTCCTCCTCTCTGAATCTAAATGTCCGATCATTTTTAAACGTTTATCATTTGCATAAAAACCCGAAAGGTTCATAGTAGCACTTCTGATCAAACTTACAAAGGAAAACAGAATTCTTGGTTGAACTCAAAAGCCAAAAAAAAAAAAATATCAGTGGAAGTACTATAAACTAAAATACACTTGTATACTAGATCGATAGATATATGTTCGATCCTCCTTTCATCAGAAAGTCCCTTCTTTTTTCCTGGTTAAAACCAAAACAAAGGTGCCCGGATGATCATAAGAATCAGATATTGTTCTTTTTTGTGGTTCAGCATTTTCTCACCTATGCTTGTGCTATATAATACATACTCCATATCGGAGCATTTCAATTATTCATAATTTACAGGCCTAAATCTTTTTCTGCTACACAGGAAGCATATTCACTTGATGATCTATAACGTTATTTGCTGGCAGCCAAGGCAGTTGAATTAATGAAAAGCGTCCACTATTTCTTCCGTGCTGGTGGTGTGGTTGAGGAGGACAGATTTTGTTTATGATATTGAAGACTGTCTTCACCAGCCAGTCCCAAATACTACTAATTATGGTTTTTTTAATCAGAAATGACAATAATTCATATAGAGGAAACAAAATGGATACCGAAATTAGGAGGAGATAAAGTGATGATTCAGGTAAAAGAATGAATGATAAATTTGCCACCGAAATAGCACCGCAGAAAATCATAGACTTATCTAAAAACCAAGTATAAATTGAAGGAGAAGATTGATGATTGGAAGACATTCTTCTTATTCTGGCATCAAATGAGAAACAATAAGCAAGAAAACTGGCAATGGCAAGATAAATGGTTTTTGGGTGCGTTTCAAAAAGATCTTGTTCCTTTCCTTGATATTTCACCTGAATCTAAGGAAGACGAGCAATACAGTGAACAGTAAGCCAAAAAGGGCTTGGCGAACGGACATGATTATGTCTTCAGATCGTGACAAATTGTAATTACTGACAATATTATTGTGCATATATTGTACGTGGATGAAAAAATTTGTTGTAGAAGCTGCCATTACAAGAGTAATACGTAAATACAATGAAAGTAGATGAATAATGTTTGAGTTAAAATTTTGTTATTCTAACTTCGTTATATATAGTACATATTTCTGGGAAGTTTTATGGTGGTTCCACTCCACTTTCCGGGTATTTTCTCCAGATCCCCTCTGTTTAGTTTTACTACAACAAATAGGCTTATAAACATTCATTGGCCAATTCTTGATTATTAGATTATTTTTTTCCTTTTTTGGTTTTCGGTACCCAAAACCAAATTCGAACAAAAATTTTGTTCAATCAATTGATTAACTAATTTTTTTTTTCAATTTCGGATTTTTGTTAAAAATACTGCCAAGCAAGTAACTCATTAGCCGAACTTGTGAATATGGTTCAATAGTTCTCTACAAGCAGACTTCCACAATTCCATCACTTCCACATCATATCAAAGACTAAATGGAATATCTGAAATTTAAAACAAAATGAAAAAAAGTAACACTAAAGCTAAAAGTGTACTGGAAAAGGTAGGATATTTATTGAAATGTAAAACAGTTAACCTAAAAATGTATATTTAGGGATATTGAATGAAATGGAATATTGGAAATTTGGAGTTGGTAATATAATGTAAATTAAAAACACTAAAACCAAAGATAAAGCTACTAAAATAATATTTTGGTTGGTCAATTTAATAGATTAACCAGTAACTGGTCGAATAAAAATTTCGATTAGTTATTTAGTTTAATCAGTTATTAATTTTCAATAACTAAATACAAATTCATACAATCAATTTACTTGTCTGTTGACTATATAGTAAGGAAGTCTCTTTATAAATTAAAATTAGACAAATAAAAATAGAATTTTTAGTTATCATTTGAAAAAAGAAAAATAAATTATTTATGGTGCATAAAAAATCAAACTTTCGTTTTTCTTGGTTGATCCAAATTTTCTGACCAATTCCCCCTATCCAAGTCTAAACGACTCCACTGAACAATATAAGAATCTGGCGTTTTGGTCTTATGAAGTGGGGTCCAAATACATTGTCCAATCCTTCTGATTCCTTGTCATTTTCCTCTTCAGAGCTGCTCCTCCTAATTAAAACTGAGCAACCTGATGTTTGACTGTTTTCATGGACCTCTTCTAGTGCCTGCCTATACTTCGGTTTCAAGACTTTAGAGTCCACTATTTTGCTTTTTTTTTTTAAGGTTTCAATTTCAAGAATTCCAATAAATTCAAAAGACCTTAAACTTTAAATATATAATTAGGGTGTCTTCGTTTGGATTAAAAATATTTTTAGAAAAATATTTTTCAATTTCTTGCAAAACATCTAGATGTGTATAAGAGACAAATCAATTTTTTATTAACCACAATTACTTGTAAGGTATTTATTACCATTATTATAAGTTTTTTAACTTGTATTCATAAAATTAAAGATGAAACCGTTAAAAATTTTAATTTCAAAATATTTTTATTTTGTCAACCGAACACCTAAAAATTATATAAAAAATAAACTTTTTCATATAAAATATTTTCCAAAAAAAATATTTTTGTTAGGAAAATATTTTCAATTCAAATGAACACACCTAATCTTCAAAACACTAATTCAAAATGGGAAAATTACAGACAATCATGAGACTGGCACTCTTTTTATCTCTTCTTCTAATTGTCAAGAAAATAAACAATTTTACGGAAAAAACCTCAAAAGATCAAATGGGTTTCATTCATCTAGCTTTAACGGTTGTAGCGGCCTTGAGACTTTGCCATGTGAATTTGAGGAAGTATTGAGATGACTCGTTTGAGTGTGACTCATTTTCAACTGCAAAGATTAATATAAGCCCATTTGCGGGTCCATTAGCTGCGATGCGAACTGACACTTAACTTTTTGCTTGGGAGTTGAGGCAAGGCAATACTGTAATAATAATGCAGTCAACTAAAGCTATCTTGAACTTTTAGCTGGAGAGAAAATGAGATCTGACAATTGGTTTGCTCAATGTTGTTGTAATGAAGGAAAGGAATAATTTCCACCAACGTAGAAAATCAACAAAAATATGAGACGTGTAAAGTGGAAGGATTTTTTTTAGTGGGTCCCCTTTTAGGAGACATTAAACTTTTACTGGGTCCCCCTATGTCGTTTAACGGAATGCTTTTTGGAAATTATAGTTTAGTCCTCAAGAATGTTTATAAGTTTCACTATGACACCCTAAAACTTTAAATCAAGCCCCAATACTTTTTATTTTGTCATGAATTACAATAAAATTGTTAATGTGTAATTAAATCTCTAATAGTTTTTTAATTTTCAATTACTCTCTCATAAATTACATCTTTAATGAAAAAAGTAAATTGTGTTGCACTCTTGGAAGGCTACAAGTATCACCACAAGGTTAAGTCCTTCATATGTCATAGACAGTTTATCCTTTAATATACTTATAAGTACAAAAAACATAAAACAAAATTTAGTTGTACTTATCGTGTATGTATTAAATAACTTTAAAAGTAATTTTACTATTCAAATAATTAAAGAACTTTAAAAACTAAAAATAGCGATATATAAATATAATTGTAGTTGTTAAATTAAAAAAATATATTTTATCAAATATTATCACTAAACTTAATCCTTAAATGAAATTCGTATCATCATTATGTTCTTATATATTATATTATGTAAATATATTAATTTGAGTGAATTGTCATTTTCAAATCACATGATACACTACTATTAAACGACTTATATAGCTTTTTAGTTACTGAAATGTTTCCTACAAATTAGATTCTATAATCTTTCTATACTTATTTTATTAGTAATACTTATTACATCATATTATAGTGTTAAACTCAATTGTATTATTACTTATTGAGTTATTACTTATAAAATTTATATATATTTTTACAGTTAGTACATTTTGAATATTTGTAAGTTATATGATATTAAATTTTATACATAGTTTTTAGTTATATATTTGTATTGCTATTTATTGAATTATAAAATGGGAAAATTACCTGATATTAGTCTCTTATATAAAATACAAATGCTTGTAATGCAAGTTACATGATATTAGTCTCTTATATAAATATATTGTTAATCAGAAAATTACCTATAAAATACATGGCATAGGCATTCATACAGTAACTTACATATAGTCCCATTCTCATTGGCACTTTATACATTAATAAATTTGATTAATCAAATTCATGCTAAATTATCAAATTTGTGTTCAATTAACAATTTTTTTCAACCTGGTTGAAATAATAAATAAAATTAGTTAAAAATTAGATGCTTATGCCAATTTTATAGAAGGCCAAAAAAAATTCAATTATTAGTGGAGCCCATTTTTGAACTCCAATGTCCATTTGAATGGTAAAATGATAGAATAAATAATTCCTTAATGTTAAAATCAAGAGATACAAAGTAATATAATATTTCAAACTGCCTTTATTCTTTTATTCATCTAAGTTGCAAGTCACAATAATTTTATAGAGAAAGATAACACTAGAATATTAAATAAAAAAAAAAAAAGAATCAAGAGGCATATTTTGATATAAAGTCTTGTTTTCAAGTGTACAAGCTAATGTATGCATCTTTTGATCAGGACAATAAAAAAGAAATATCGATTGATGAGCATGCAATTGTGATTTGAAAGAGTATCTTTGAATTGCCTCAAACTGAACCAGTAAATACACATAAACTACTAATACTTCTTTCAAGAGACTAGCAACAACAACATTACAAGTACCTAGTGATCTAGATACAATGATTTTTTTTCTCCTAAAACAATAATCTGATCTCCACTATTTTTTCATGATGCAATGCAATCTTATTCTTACTTATCCCAATAAAACTGCAGTAGTTACCCAAAAATTGCCTTGTAACCTTCCTTCTCAAGAATTTTTGCAAGAAATTGACCGCAGTCTTCACAATTTTCCCAATACCCTATAATCCTAAATGCTCTAGCGAATACCCAAATGATGCTAGAGAAAATAAAGAAATAAAAGGCTATCACTAAGAAACTCAAATTACGCAAGACACAAGATCAATCCTAACGTGAAAGTTCATGATTTTCTTTAAACTACATGCTTATATCCGTTTTGCATGTCCATGTTATAATCCTAGATTTTGCAATTTTGCTGATGAGTATAAAACACATATTTTCTCTAAACAACATAGTAGTTTTGTTCCTAGGTTGGTAAGGCAGTTTTAGTGTTCTTAAATTTTCAATTGGAATGTAGCAAATAAACATTAGTCATGGTTTCCGCTAAAGCTCAACCAATCTGTTAAGTTGAAAAACTAGCATTAAACTCATAAAATGCCATCACAGAAAACTATTTCATCAATGCACCAAAGAAAATCCTCAAAACTCCTCAACCTTTCGGCAAATTCCACACTAAACACAAGAACGTGCACTTCAAAACTTTTTTATTGCCATACACTAATAAATGGAAAAGTCAAAAAAAAAAAAATGAAAAACAAGGGGAGAGGGTCTCTTTCTAACATGATCCAATTTTCTATTCTAACATGATCCATTGGGGAGGTTGGGTGTATGTCATTATTGTCATAATATTTAATGATCCATTGCGGAGGTTGGCTGTATGTTATTATTGTCATAATATTTAATGATCCTAACATGATCCAATGCGAAGGCGGGTGTACATGTCATTATTGTCACAATTTCTGATGCTAAAATGCTCCGTTCTACGTATCATTTTATTTTTTTGAGCACTTAACATTTTTTTTTCATAATCTAATGTTTTGACTATTAAATTATTCCTATTTTATTTTATTTTCTTTTAGGTTTAATTACACTTTAAACTTTAGCAAAATTAATAATTTAATCCCTAATATTATTTTTAACACTAAAGTCCTTCAATTACACTTATTACATACTTGACAATTGTAATTCGATTTATTCTAATCTCTCTTCTTTTTTCTTTTTTTGTTTATTTTGATTTTATGAGTATGTCTTTCATCAAGAGAAGATTTGATTCATGTAAAATTAAATCCAAACAAATGTCCATAAACTAAATTCATCGTATTTACTAGTCTTTTGTCGGAATTAGTTGAAAAATATGACATAACATGACAAATATTTTTTAGCACTAAAGCCTCTATATTGATGGCCAATTAAAACTATATCATGTTTCTCGTCTAAAATAGTTTTTTAGCTTGAAATTTCAACTAAATGGATTGATATGCACCATGGCTACACAATTTTGAAATAAGTTCAATTATTTAAATTAATTTGTGCTTATTAGAATATAAAAATTATCTATTTTTAAAAAGAAGAAAGAAAAGATAGTGCATTATTTTGATAGTGTAGTGGTGGTAATGGTTAGTAGAAAATTCTTACATAAATCCGGTACTTGTCCTTACTTGTGTACCTTACAGTTTAAATAGGATGCACATAATATTAAATGATGATGTATGTTAATATAAAAAAGTAGGGATGTAACTCTTATTTTAATCATATGATTCGCATATAAAATCATGAATCGGACATATAAGAATTTTTCGTGGTCAGTGGAGAAATTTAGATCAAATAGAGGCCAAATTATAAAAATAATAAAATGAAATAAGGATATGAAGGTGAAAACATTGAATTGGCATAAAGGAAGGGTTTGAGTGCTAAAAAAATAACGTTAAAAATAAAAATATTAGTGATTTTAAAGTTTAAGGGGTAGAGTAAAACTAACCTATGGCTACTTTTGTCCATTTAGTTAAATTTTCACACGCTGTTAGTATTGACCATGAGTGTAAAGATTTTAATGTTTAAAATATAATAATGTTAGAAATTAAATTATTAATAAGATTAAAAATTTAAGAAGTAAAGTGTAATTAACTCTATTTATAATTCTACATGATCCAATGCGGAAGCGGGCGTACTTTTCATTATTGTCACTATTTCTGATTTCTGATTCTAACATGATCCAATGCGGAGGCGGGCCTACCCGCTATTATTGTGTATTAATATTTGGAGTTGGGCAGTGATATTGCCGCTATTTCAATTAAATGTCAAAATTATCCACACCAATTCTCCCTTATTTCAATTAAATGTCAAAATTATCCACACCAATTCTCCCTTCATTGTCATCACTGTACGCCTTGAATATTTTTTTCCGTCTCAGCCTCCTGCTTCTCTGTGCTTTACCAGCCTCCATTTTCCTTACTTATCATCTCTGTCCTCGAGACAATCTTTTTTCGATTATTTGGAAGAAATTTTCTTGACATTAATTGTTGTTGACCCATTTAAAGCTCATTGAATCAACTAACCAACAGTTTTAAGAGGATAATTTCATAAACTCCTTTGAGGTTTATATTAATATCATTTAACAATTTTTAAAAATATTTTTTATATTCTCTCTCTTGTTAATATATCTCTTTATGGTACTAAAATTTATAAAATGACATTTATATCTCATATACCTTAGACATATTACGAAAAGGTAGTTTCAAAAATCACTCCTGAGATTTTTGACAATTTTCACTTGACACCTTTTTATTTCTAATAATTTTGTATCAACTTATTTTAAAAAAAAAAATGTTTCATGCATTAATTTGATTACTTCTATGTGTTTTAATAAAAATCTTCACCATGTAAAAACACATAATTAGTATTTTGTTTAGGGAATCACAAATTCGTAAATAAAAAAATATTCTCTCAAAAAAAATTTTGGCCAGTAAATTTATGAAAATATTACATATATTAATATATTTTTGGACATCGATTTGAATAAAAGTTTTGAATACGTAAAACATATCATATGATATAATAAATAAATATAACTAGTACTATTTTTGTTTGTAAATCAAAACTCCAAATTGAAATATGTATTTTTCAAAAAAAAATTAATAAATTTATTTACAAAAAATTATGGTTATGTAATGTGGTAGTGTGTGTTGATTCAAACAAAAATTTGAACGCATTAAAAAAATTACCATATATTATAAAAAAAAATTATGATTCGAATTTTTTTGGGAAATCACAAACTCTTAAAAAATTAAATGAATTTTTTGATAAAGTTTTTAGCCAACTTATTTACTAATAATTAGGAACGCATTAATGTGATTGTATGTGTCGTTTTGAATAAAAATTAGAATATGTAAGCATACATAATATATAACAATAAAAAATATTATTGGTATTTTATTTTAGAAATCATTAACTTGTAAAATAAAAAATAATTAAAATATATTTTTTGAAATTAATTGGTGAAGGATATTAAAAGTTACAACATATTGTTATTTGTTAATAATTTCTTCATATCTTTTTCCTTTTCTTCCAACCATTTTAATCAATAAAAGCTATTAAACTAGGGATAAAATTAGGTAGGAAAATAGTCTCTCTCCACTTAAATTAAATTTTTAAAAGAATGGGTTGAAAATGTTACAAAAAGTTTGTAATAAGGAAGGTAAGTAATAATTTTTTAAAATTTAAAGGTACTAAGTGAAATTAATTTAAATCTCAGAGAATGTTTTTAAAATTATCCCTAGTTTTAATACACCACATGCTAAAATTTTCAAGGAGCTGGAAAAGGATAATCTGTTCAATGGGGGTAATTTTGGAATTTGAGATAAAATAGCTGTGGCAATATCATTATAATTGGACTTACTACATAGGAGGCGGGTCCGGCCCACAGGAGTAGGTTGGTTCTAAGAAAAATAGCTAACTAAGACAAGTGTTATGCCAATGCAAAATATTATCATAAATTTAATTTTAGATTCTATCTGTAAATCTTGTGATCAAAATTAAATTTTATAAAATTTTACTTATATTACCTGATGTTATAGATTATATAATATTTAATCTTATACTATACAGTTTACAAATAGAATCATAAACTAGACATACCTAAATATTTACCTATGCCAATAACCATTTCCGCCTTTCCGGTCTAGGGCAGGAACAGTTTTATCTTGGATTCATGTGACTCATATTGTCTTTTTGGATTCCTGCCTTTTTTCTTTTTTTTTAAATAAAAAATATATATATATATATATATATAAATAAATAAAGACAAGTAACTCCCCACACTTGTCATGTGGCATTAGCTGCTGATGTGAAAAGTACGTGAAAAGTATAAATTTGTATTGTTTTTCTTATTAAAATAAATCTAACCAATATATAAGAAGTTAAGTGATACGTGGCACATGATGCTGAGTGGAAACTGACATGGTAGGTGGGTGTGTGAGTTTTCTTTTTCTCAAAAAAAATAGATTTCATACAAAATATTATAGTACATGTTGCAGCTTTTAACCCCTATTTTAGATTAGGTGACTTGTCAAATTTTCGTACGTTAGATTGTGTGTTTAACTCTAATTACAGCTCATGCAAAACTGTTGGATCAAGGTCAAAGTACAGTTAACAAAAAATATAAAGACAGGCAAGGGTTGTTTCCCTTCTTTATTGGATTGGCTGTCAGAATTTTTTGCGTGAGGCCCGCCTCCGCAAAAATATATAGTATCAGTTCGATATAAACAAAATTTTTAAAATTTAATTTTGATCACAGAATTTACAGATAAAACTAAAGATCGAATCTGCTTAAATATTTTCCTATTGTATTTGTACCACCCGATTTGTGCCTTCCATCAATCTTCATTTTACCGAATTTTCAAGAAGATATTTTTTCCTTTTTTCCCCAAATTTCGCAAGTCGCTCCACCTCTCTCTTTTATTTCTCTCCATATTCCTTATTATACGACTTCATTCTTCACCCTCTTTTACGATTTCTCTATTCTCTATTCTCTATTTTCTCTTTGTTTATTAGTTCTTTTTAACCCCTGATGTTTTTAATAATAATGAATCTAATATTGTTTATATCGAAGTATTTTGCAGGATTTATTTGGGAATAAATCTATGCAAAGGAACCTGATTTATTTTTTACTTTTTTGCTTATACACAAAATAATTCCCAAGGTATTTTTTTTTGTGCTTTATAATTTTCGCCTTTGAAAAATTACTACTTTCTTTCTATTTTACATGAATAATTTCAGTTTCGGTATCTTTTTTTAGTTTTTTCTTAGTTAAATACGAAAGGGTTTTCTTTAACTTTTTTGGGAGAAATTATTGCAAGGTTTGTGTTTCAATTAAAGATGGACGTTGCGATTGCGTTTCGGTCTTCGTCGGCCATCCCTTCTTGATGTAAATTTCGATCGGCTATAAATGGACCCGATTTCTGACAATTTCGATCTATATCTTGGGTCGTACCCGTTTTGGTTTAGGTAAATATCAATTTATGTAAAGAGCAATTTTTTTTTGTTATTTGAATGTTTATGGTGTGGTCGAACTAATTTGATCTTTTGGGATTTTTTTTTTTTTGTTAAATTTGTTGAAATGGGTCAGAATGAAATGTTAATACTTTTTGTTGAGTTGTAATAGTATTAGCCAAAAAAAAACTTTATGACATAATAATGTCATATGATTATTGTCTTCATAGCTACTATTTTATGATTGTGAATATAATATTGTCTTCATAGCTACTATTTTGCAAGATTTGGTTGGATTAAGATTATTTCTATAGAGATGATTGTGAATATAATATTGTCTTCATAGCTACTATTTATGCAAGATCTGGTTGGATTAAGATTATTTCTATAAAGATCACAAGTTGTCTGATCCTTCACAAACAGGTATGGTTCTTCTTTTAGTTTTTTTTCTCCCTTTATTATATTTATTTTTTCCTCACAAAATGGCTTATACCAAATACTTGATGATGAAAATTTTGTGTGTAATGCTTCCGAGAAAGTTAATAATTACATTTGATCCTTAATTTCTGAATGTGAAGCCATGCCTAATGTTTGTACATCATTATTGTATGGTAATCTTGATTTGAATATTAGAGAGATTGAATCATCTGAATATCTCTTATTTTTTACTACATTTCAAGTACTTTAAGTGTGAGAAACATCAACTCAATTGCAAATAATTTTGAAAGACTAATTTTAAACAAAAATACTTATATATGGTGGAATAGTCGAAAGCTTCTATAAATATCACCACCTGGAAACTCCACCCACCTTCCAGTTTCCACCATCGATTGGCCTAGGGTTTTTCCGTTTTACTTTGAATTCATTTGGGCCCGAACGGTTTACTCTTGCTCTCTGCCTTCTGAACCTTAGGTCAGCAGCTTTTTCCACAAATTATTTTCCTTTCCTTTTATATTTCATTCAAATTATGGAAATTATGTCTCAATAAGTTTGTTTCCTTTTGTTTTTGTGCTTTGGTCTTCGGTGTTGTTTTTGCTGATTTTAAGTTGACAAAATTAAGACTATATTTGAAAGGTTGAATATTTGATAACAGTTGCATTCATTTTTTTTTTGAATAATTTTCTTCAGTGGATATTCAATTGGTCAAATATGCTAATATAAACAATTCAAATTTCATTTTGGCTGAATTGCAGAATTTACATTTGCTTCCAATTGGTGTTTTAATGTATCTGAGCTCATTGTGATGCAATAGTCGGTATGTGAATATTACTTTCATTTATAACACACTATTTCAGCTTGTATTTTACAAATTTTAATTGAAAGTCGTGATAAATAACAGAGTGATTGCAAAACTTTACTTACATAAGAATTCAATGACCTGAATTTGTTGTTTATGTTGTATGGACATTGCTTCAAGTAATATGAGTACCTTTTGTTCTTTGCCGCTTCTTTCGATTCTGAATCATATTCTTGACAGTTCAAAATCTATTGTATTGCTATGCAGGTTAAGAGATATTCTGCTTAAATCTAACTAGCAAATAGTTCTCTATCTCTAAATCATGTAAAACTTTTTTTTTTTTTAAAGAGCAGACTAAAGTTTGTTGTATTTAACCATCAACTTGATTAATTCCTTTATACTTGCAAATTTCTAAACTGTTAGTAACCTTAAATAAATGTATCTATAAAAAATTGCATCTTTTAAAAATATGTTCCAATTAAAGAAAAAAATAGCGGGCACTGATCGTACCTTGCACGGTCAGATTCTACTAGTATATATATATATATATAGAATCTATATAATATATTTGAAATATATATATATTAAATATAAATCAATCTCTTCTTCTGTTGCTAGCATGTGTTGGGTTGTAGAAAAGCAATTTGAGTAATGGGGTTAGTTCTTCTGACGTTTGAAAAAAAAAAGGTAACGGGGTTAGTCAACCTGAGCATGCTAATGTTAAATGTGACTTTCATTCAAATATTTAAGTGTTTAAAACTAAAGGATTGTTATATAATTTAATTTGTTAACAATAGTGTTATGCTACTAGTGCACACTGCACAACATTTTTGAAATAGATTCCTTATATAAATTTGTAATTCATATTATATAAGTTGCATACCAGAGAAAGAATTTCTAAGAGTAAAATGATAAATATTGGGTCTGCTCCAAAATTCATAGAAATAATGGGCTAACTTTTGGGACAGGTTTGTAATTTTGGGCCAGAATAAAATTGGGCCAAGTTCGGATTTGTCGAATTCCAGCTCACAAGGCTCGATTCACCCATGAAGATTAATAGGTTCATTTATGAAATTACCATGTCGTATTACAGTATCTTTTTTGATACGAAATTTGTCATGTCCCGCTCTTGGGATCTAGTAACACGCTATGCTCTCACATTCTCATGAGAACACAAGGTTTAAAATTTTAAATCTTCAATTACTTGTTTTAAAAAAATTACACACTAGTTATGTTATATTATATATATATATATATTTAAACTTATCTGAAATATATCATAACATGCATACATACACTAGTGGGATTAGGTGGCATTAACAAGAATTCACACACACACACAAATGGCATTAACAATAATTTAAATAATCACAATACAATACTAATAAGAATATTCATGACAAAAGTACAATGACAATGTAATAATCGATATTAGACTCATGAGTTTTTCATAAATTTATTGGCAAGGTGGTAATTCACTCATAACTACTATAACCTGTAAAGTCCAACTACTGGGAAAAGGACTATGCAAAAACTCATATAGAGTATTGGGAATTAAATCCCACCAATTCTACTAAAGATAGCCAAAAATCAAAACAATATATATAGCTATGCGTCACACAAGTCATTTATCAAGTCAAATTGACACCTACGATAATTTTATATAATTAAATAAGAAAAGTAAATCATATTGGATTCGATTTAATAAGTACATATAAATTTTAAACAAGAGTTTTACGAAGAAAAAAAAAATTTAAAAATATGAAATATTAACTTCTAATAATTTGAAACACGAGAGTTTAACTTAAATGATTCGCCTACGATTACCTATAAAGTAACTAATCAACTCAATGTTGTTGAATCAAAACACCATGCTAAACAGATTCAATGCAAGTCCACAGACATTAACTTCCTAAACCAAAATAATAGACCCGCACTCAGATCAATGCTTGAACCATTTAACTAATTCCCCAATCCTTTACATCTTAAAGTCCGTGCTTATAAGTCAAAAACTGATGCATAACCTTGTATTCATTGTATAACACTTATAAACAAACCTCGTCTCTTTACGAAAACTTTAGTAGTAGAACAACCATAAAGAATCTACCTTTGACTTCTTTGTTTGCTAGACAAGTATTCAGCAATCATTTCTTTTCTTTTTTTTCTTCGCAAAAACAATTAGTAAGCCATCAATACCTTTCAAATTTTATTTGACTGGACAGCCTAAAGGCTCTTCGTGCTTTACCCGGATGTAATACTACTTCAAGGGCAATGCGTACGACTCTTGCAGTACTCTTTCATTTTTACGACCTTTAACCCTAATTTTCAATATAAGCCGACTCGTTGTTTAATCCTCAATGTAATAATTGATTTTTAGTATTTAATAATTAGCCCCTCCTTGTTTTTATTTACTTAACTTATTAATTGAACCTAATAAAATTTTTCCGTGAATTTAAAAACTATTAATTTATTATTGAATTTTAATTAATATCAAATAGTGGATCGATTTAGATTTTCACACAATCTACCCAAGCTTATTGGGCTAGCATAATTGCAAGTATATTTGTTAATCAGACCATATAAGCTGGATTTTTTTGCACCTGATCTCATCTCATTTCAAAATAACACAGCTCAACTCAAGTTCAACTTACAAAAGTTCACACCTTTGAGCCTTACACTCAACACACAAAATTAAGTGGATCTCGAGTTGAAATCGGGTCAGTCAAATTTAAAAAAATCAAAATACTTGAATTCGATTTCGTTTTACTTATTTTGGATTGAGTTTGAATTGAATTCGTGTTTCATCAAAGTTTTTTTTTTGAACTTGAGCCCAAACTCTAGTTTTAAATCTCATTAACTTGAACTTGAATATAACACTATTCGTACTCGATTCGATTCGTTTACACCTCTAATTCTTCAAATAATATTTTTGCAATAATTAATCATATATATGATATATATATATTTCAACCACTTTTTATTTCACATATCACATCTCAAAAAGTAACTAAAGAATTATTCTAAATAATATTCAGAATAATATCCTATATAATAGTTGTCCAAACAGAGCCAACTTGTTTTCTTTTTTCTCCATCTGTCCCATCTTTTTTGTTATTTTTCGGATATCTTTTTAGCTCGTATTCATAAAATTAAGGATGAAAAAAATTTAAAAAGTTATATTTCAAAATATTTTCATTTTGTAAACCAACACCAGAAAATTGCATAGAAAATAATTTTTTTTTCATTAAAATGTTAGTAAGAAAAACATTTTAATCCAACCAAACGGACCTTGAATTGAAAATTGATAGTGTGCATATATGTGTGTATATATATAAAGAATCAATGAGTTCCAAACCACAAAAATATAGAAAAAGCAAGCTTCGTGATTGATTCATTAATTAACATTTAGTCAGTTGTAGACTTCTTTTTTTTGGTAAGTTATATATAAATAAGACAATCTAAAGTGTAGTTGAAGTGATAAGATTAATTTTTTTATGACCTATATTGGTCATGAAATTGAGTTACAAAGGATAGTCTAAGTGTGTGGACCCTCTTTAATTGTAAAAAAAAAAAAAAAAATCCTCCTAATCGGATGCTTCTTTCTTCCTTTAACTGTTCGTAACCTTGCATATGTACACACATGCATGCATATGTGGAACTTACCTTATCTTGTTGTTGATCGGATTCACCAATCCACTTCGAAAATAAGTTGACGAAACCATCATTCAAGGATCTTGGAATTTTTTCCAGCTACACGGGAGAAAATATAGCTACTTCGTCTGTAATGGCCTGTGCTTGGAGTAGCGGAGGTAGCTGAGCTGAAACAATTCCTCCTCCTCTTCTTGATCTTCCAAGCTGGTGTGGATGATCGAAGAATATTTTCTTGATCACTTCATGTATCCATTTCCAAGTTCCTTCAATTTCGGAGCACGATAATTGACACAATGAATACAAAAGGGCTACTGAAGGAAATAGAACTTGCGGGCCAAGAAATTCAGGCAAAAGAACTGATGATAAAGCTGCCAGTGACAAGGGACCAAAGATTGCCATGCTGATGTTAACAAACCAGACATTTGATGAATTTTACTGAATCTTACCTTGGCGTCGTACGATAAACAATACAAAAATAGAGTCACGATGGCTACAAACATAGCCTTCGGGTGGGTTTCAAATGGAGATTCTGCTTTTCCTTGATACTTAATCTGGAGAAAATTGAGCAACAACGAAACAAGAAAAATAAAGATGGCATGTCGAGAGGACATAATTGTGTCCCGAATATTTTGTGAAAAATGGTAGTTTCTCCTCATATTATTATCGTCCCTGAATTGCACATTGAATATTGTCCCTGATTGTTGTAGGTAGAAAAAATTTGCTGTTTCCGACATTTTGAGATATATGAATAAGGAAACAAACTTAGAATTGGTATGTACATGATTTTATACGCGAACTTTTTTTATAGGGGTGGCAAACGTGGGTCAGGTGACGTCATGCTGACGTGATTTGCGATATGTGTCATGAGCTGAAAATTCGTTTTTGTCAATCCGGACAATAAATTCCAAGGAATGCGGACGGCTTTTGGAAGTTTGTAAAATTTGCCCTCAACCAATTTGCTAATACATCACCTCGGTTCCTTCTTCCATAACCTATACTCGAAGAAGAGAGGGATAAGAGACCCTATGAAGAATGTAGTTAGAAATTGTGAAGCTTCTTTATGACTCGATTCATCGGTTTCATTACTCCATCTATTCTATTATAAGTGTTATATTTTTATTTTTTTATGAGAATAATGTACATTTGGATCATCCGAACAAGTCTTATGTTCGGATCCCAATGAAAAGTAGTCACGTGCACCACTCTCCCTGTACCTTAGCTAGCTGAAAAAAGAAAAAAAAAATCCTAAAGTAATTTATTACTATCTACACTCCTCTCTTCACCATCAAAAATCTATCGGAGAATATCATCCCACCATTATACAGGTACCACAAGAGACATTCACTATCCAACCTCTCCAAAAACCCAGATCTACCATTATTTCACAATTCATGTACTACTGGAAGGGAGAAAGGGAGAAAGAAAGGAATTGTGGATGTTGGCCCCAAAGCAACCTAAGAGGGGGGGTGAATTAGGTTGTCTCAAAAAATAAACCTTCTGAAGTGTTTAATGAAAATACAAACTTTGTGCAACAAATGAATACTTAAACACAAATGATCAAAGATAAATATTTAACAATCAAAACTTGAAGAACAAATAAAAGATTGAGATAAAAAATATCAAACCAAACTCTCAAATTTCTCAAGGTTGGAGTACATCCACTAGTAGTGCCTATTCAAAGAAGGTGAGGCAATAACCTTCTTGTACACAAAGTAGGCTCACCCTTGCACCAACTAAGTTTCTCTAGTTGAGCCAAAAGGTTTTACACTACAACCTCACTTTTGTACACTTGTTATCCCTCCACTCTTACACTTGAAGATCACTCACTAGTCTACTCTTACTCATACGTATAATTCCCACTAGTTGAGCCAAGAGAACTATACTACTCAAACCAATACAACCCACAATATTTTAGCCTATTTCTCCCCAAATAGCTCTTACAAGTGTTTGTGTTGAATGTTGTAGTTCCTTCTATCATTTGGAAGTCCTTGGACTATTTATAGATGAAAGATGTGCTGAAATTTGAGCTCTAATGGTCAAAAAACTAGCTGTTAAAAACTAGCCGTTAGGGGTTCGGACGGTGGGTTCGGATGTCCGTTCATGCGTCCTACAACTTGATGAACAGTGTCTCGGATGGTCATATGCGTCCTACAGCTTGATGAACAGTGTCTCAGACGGTCATATGCATCCTACAGCTTTGACAGAAAAATTACTTCATTTCGAGCTCCTTTTTTCGGACGCTCCCTTGTATCCGATCTCCTTTCTTTCTAACGCTCTTCATCGTCCGAAAGGTGTTGTTCAACCTTTGGTTGTTTTTCTTGATTGTGTTCGGATGATCATTTTCATCCAATCCTTCCTGTAATTTTTTCTGCACACTTGTTTGCAAACCATTAGTATGATTTGGTCATCATCAAAACATGATTATCATAACTGGAGTTCAACAATCTCCCCCTTTTTGATGATGACAAATCATTTGGTCAATTCTAAAAACAATCATAAAATATGAAGCATCAATCAAGAAATTTTGTCCATTATTTTCTCCCCCTTTGGGCATCATCAAAACATAAGAAAGATAATACAATTTAAGCTCCCCCTTAGTTTATTCCCTCCCTTGAAAGGTGAATATAATTCAATATGAGTACATGGAGAATAAGTCAAGTTATGCAAAACGTTTCTTCCCTTCAAGAATATGTATTCAAGTAAATATGAGGGAATTCATGTAAAGAATTAGGATCAAAATATTTTTTGCTCATTCCTTGCTAAAAAGCATCATCAAAGCAATAAAGCATATGTAAAGCAAAATAATCCATTTAAAAAAGAAAGTTCTCCCCCTTTCTTTTGCAAGTAATGACTTACTATAGAAAACAATTTGTGTGATACATATTTCCTATCATTCTAAACAAATTCAATCACATAGATGAGTAATATTCAAGAGAACATAGTTCAACTTGATAAATGAAAGCACACAAAATTTTAGATGTTACACATTTCAATATCATCTTAACCTATATGCCTTGAACACCCTTCATAGATAATCTATCTTGAATTCCTTGGTGCTCTCTAAGCATACCTACATACAAAGTTAAGCAATAACTTTTGGTACCCAAACTTTCTTGGGTCCAATTGGATTAGTAACATGCTTAATCACCCAAATAGAATCTATTTCCAAATTTTCATTTCTTTTAACATAACAATTTTTCTTTATATGGCCATGTTGATGACAATAATTACAAATAATATTCTTATTGCCATAAAAAGAAAATTTAGATTTAACAAAGCACAAATCATTTTTTCTAAAGGTGATAAAATTTTTGTTCAAAAATATATTTCTAGTTATTTTCTTTCCAAAACATTTTCTTTCTTCTTTTTCAAAATAATCCATCAAGATCATCTAATCTCTTCTTCAATGAAGCTTGTTCTTCCATGATCTTGGTTTTTCCAACAAATTTTTCTTTCAAAACATCATTTTCTTTTATCAAAGAATTATTTTCATGCGCAAGTTTTGAGTTGGCACTCAATAAGGTATTAACTTTAATTTTTAACTCTTTATTCTTAGCATATGATTCTTTCAAACATTCATGTATTTTAAAAATAAATGATTCAACATCATCATTATCACATGAATCACAACTAGAGGATACCTCATTATTGCCAAGTGCCATAAAAGCCATTTGAGCCTCATCATATTCTTCTTTAACCTCTCCATCCGAATTGCAATCATCCCAAGTGATTTGGAAGTTGTTGAAGTGAGGCTTCCTTGAGTCTTTTTTCCCTTTTGATGAAGCTTTAAATGCTATGCTTCTTTTTCCCTTTGCCTCCTCATCTTGTAGCTTGTATTTCAACTTTAATTCAAATGAGGTTAGAGAATTGATCAAAGAATTGCAATAGGCATAGAATTTAAATTTTTAGACTCTTCTATGGCAATAGATTTAGGTTCCCATTCCTTAGGTAAAGCATTCAAAAATTTTCTATTCTTTTCACCCAAGGAATATTCTTTACCCAAACCTTCCAAATCCTTTACCATATCATGGAACCTACAATACATCTTGTCAATGTTCTCATGAGTTTCCATTTTGAAGGATTCATACTTAGCCACAAGAAGTGACTTCTTTTGCTCTCTAATATCTTCACTTCCTTCATGGATTTCTTTCAATTTGTCCCATATCTCCTTGGCCGATATGCAACCTTTTACTTTAGAAAACTCATCTGCATCCAAAGCATTATACAAAATATTAATGGCTTTAGCATTTAAAGATAAATTTATTTTATCTTGTGCATTTAACTCATATCTAGTCTTAGGCCTTAATCTATGAATCTTTTCATCAAGAATATTTGCCTCAAAAGGACCTTCATAAATAATATACAACAATTCAATATTAATATCTAGATTGAACAAAAATTTTCATTCTATCCCTCCAATTAACAAAATTAATGCCATTAAACATGGGAGGTCTAGTAATAGAATGCCTTTCTAAAAATAAAGCATTATTGGTTGCCATAATGATTTTTACTCAAAAGCGGTTAAGCTCAATATATGAGACCAAACTCTGATACCAATTGTTGGCCCCAAAGCAACCTAAAAGGGGGGTGAATTAGGTTGTCTCAAAAAATAAATCTTTTGAAATGCTTAATGAAAATACAAACTTTGTGCAACAAATGAATACTTAAGCACAAATGATCAAAAATAAATATTTAACAATCAAAGCTTGAAGAACAAATAAAAGATTGAGATGAAGAATATCAAACCAAACTCCCAAACTTCTCAAGTTTGGAGTACATCCATTAGTAGTGCCTATTCAAAGAAGGTGAGGCAATAACCTTCTTGTACACAAAGTAGGCTCACCCTTGCACCAACTAAGTTCCTCTAATTGAGCCAAAAGGTTTTACACAATACAACCTCACTTTTGTACACTTGTTATCCCTCCACTCTTACACTTGAAGATCACTCACTAGTCTACTCTTGCTCACACTAATTTTCACTAGTTGAGCCAAGAGAACTATACTACTCAAACCAATACAACCCACAATATTTTAGCCTATTTCTCCCCAAATAGCTCTTACAAGTGTTTGTATTGAATGTTGTGGTTCCTTCTATCATTTGGAAGTCCTTGGGCTATTTATAGATGAAAAATATGCTGAAATTTGAGCTCTAATGGTCAAAAAACTAGCTGTTAAAAACTAGCAATTAGGGGTTCAGATGGTGGGTTCAGACGTCCGTTCATGCGTTGTACAGCTTGATGAACAGTGTCTCGGACGGTCATATGAGTCTTACAGCTTGATGAACAGTGTCTCGGACGGTCATATGAGTCTTACAGCTTGATAAACAGTCATATGCGTCCTATAGCTTTGACAGAAAAATTACTTCATTTCCCACGTCGACCGGTTTGAAGGAAATGCTACTTCTATTGCGAAATTTTTAGATAAATTAGATTTATGGTTGGTGCTATGGATTTCTTGATTCATATTCATCCACATCATTTCAATTCAATAAAATAATTTTTCCATGATGATGTGGATGAATGCAAATCAAGGAATCCATTACACTTATCATGAATTCTGTCTATCTAAAAAATTTTCCTTTTTCTTTCTATATAATATCCACGGTCACGATTAACAGTAACTTGGTTTAAATATTAGAAAAATTACCCTAATAGTCTCTTACATTATACATTTGTATTTATTTAGTCCTACGCTCTTAAAATGATAATTTTTAAATCTTCACAAATGTAAAATATTAAATTTTGGTCTCTAAATTAAATTTCAGACATTATTTTCGCCTAAATTTGTCATGTTGTTCACATGATATATTTTTCGAGAGCAAATTTAAAAATTCATCTATGAGTAATTAATAGTGAAATGTCTTAAACTTATTTTAGGATGGCAAAATTAAATTCTAAATGCGCAAGAAAATCAACCAACTTTTCGTACAAATAAGATCCTTGAATCCAATATCCATCCATCAATAATGTTGCTCCACATTACCAGGTCTATAAATGTCATAGATCATTTGATCTAAAATTCTTCATATCATCCACATGTGGTGATGTGAAGTAATGTGGGGTATTGTGGAGAATCCTGCACCAAAAGATTCATGACACTATGTTATAAATTGGATCTATGTAAGAATTACTCCTATTAAGTTGGATTTGTGAAAGGCATGCCCATAAGGGCCCGAGGAACCCTTAGTCTTCTACCCAAAAAAAAAAAATTCCCCTTAGTCTCGCGATGCCAGCTAGACAAATTCAAATAGAGTAGTAGTAGCATCATACATAATATAATTTTCAAAATCAAGTCACTATTTATAACTCTTATTTGAGAGTTTTAATTTTATAAGAGATGAGTGTCTGAAAATTAGAAGAATAAGGTTAATTTAAAATTTAAAAATAAGAAATAAACATAAAAAGTTTCATGTCCCTTTATGTAGCAAGGAGCGAAAAGGTTCATTTCAAGGTTAGAATTTAGAGGAACATAATATTGGAGTTCCACGGATAGAGAGGGTGGCCAAAATGAATTATTGTACTACTAGCTTTTTATCACTCTTGGCTTTTTAAGCCATGAATTAAATTGTATTCTTATCCAAGTTGTTAATTAATGTTGTGTAGTTGAGAGAAAAAAAAATTAGATAGAATCGATTTTTAATTTTAACATTACTTATAAATCTTTTTGAAAGTTCGGGTAAGGCATCAAGAGGAACTTGAAAACATGAATTAAATTACACAACCTTTCAAGATGTTTAAACTTTTCATTCTGTATCTTTTAGCTCATGGTGGCTGGTTTATGCTCCTGAGTGCTGTATTTTTGCTTGCTGGGGTATTACTTGTAACCATTGATGCCCTCATGGAAAGGTAGTTTCTCTGGTTCATTATTTAGCTGCTTTTAGTCCAAAAATTCAGTATTCAGCGAGGAACAGTTCAATTTCATTTTGGTTACTAAAGATGTCTTTTTGTGATTTCTTTTGTTAGTGGTTGAACATCACTTGCTTTTCTTTCTGCAGCATGTTGAAGAAGTTCTTCAATATTTTAGGTTCAGATTATGGTGGGTGGCTCTTGGTATTGCATCTTCTATCGGCCTTGGTATGTGTAATGAGCACTATGTATTCTAAATATGGGAGATATTCTGTTGAGGTTACGGCAGTCTCTACATTTCTTTTTTCTTTCTTTATTAATTTATTTTGGAAGTGGGGTATGTGGTTGATTGTTGTGGGAATATGTTAATATATAAGCATTTATGGTTATTAAAGCAGCTGCATGCTTCATGTATCGAGGTTGAAGATGGCATTTTTTGTTTGCAATGATGTCAATTACTTTGGCCTGTGGGTTATATTCCACAAAAACACTCAATATACTGTATAAAAACGAGGATTTTTAATTGGAATGAGGATGCATTTGAGTTTTTTCTATAAATTTAGTCTTTTATATCAAAGTTTTGCACAAGGACACCAACTCTTGTATGAGGCTTGATTGTTGAAATGGTGAAGCATACGTAAAAACAAAAAGTCCATAGAGAACCTTTGTTGGGTCCTATGTGTTCCTTCTGTGTGAATTATACAGTTTTTAGCTTTTCTTTTTTTTTTTTTTTTTTTTTTTTTTAAAAGTATAACGTTTTATTAAGGGTTAATTATACTTTACCCCCTGAATTTACACTCTAGTTGCACTTTGCCCTCTGAATTCTAACAATGTACACTTTACCTGTTTGCCCCCTTTAAAGGATTTCATCAGATAAATAATTTTAAAAAGGTAATATAGACATTTCTTTTGATATTATTACCCTCCAAACTTTTATGCACAAATTACTTTCCCTTTATTTCATTTTTAATGTTTCAATACAATTTTTTCTTTTTTAAAAAAATTGTAACTTTAAAAGATCTCTTAAACTATCATATTTTTCTTAATCTCTTCATTCTAAAACTAAATACAAAAGTGGCGAACTTTTGCAGCTACTTTTTCTTTTATTTCTCTTTGTGGTATCTAAACATATTAATAACAAATATTTAAGTAAATTTATTATATATATATACATATATTATACTTGATAAAAAAATTTTGTGTGTTTTGATGTCGTACAAAAGAATAAAAATGTACTTATTTAGTTAAAAGATATTCTTTAGTTTAATTCATGCAAAATGAAAATGAACAGAAAATAGTTGTAAAAAAAAATCTCCTCTTTATATTTAGTTTTATATTAAAAAAAATAATATATAAATTGATTAAAGAAATTTGATAATTTATGAAATTCTCTCGTACTCTCGAAATAAAAATAAATTAATAAAAGGAATCCGTGTAATCATTAAAAGTTAAATAAAAGGAGAATAATTTTACACACAAATTCTTTGGAAGGCATTTTTTGTCAAAACGAATATACTATTCTGTTTGCAATACTTCTCCCTCAGTTAGTACCTTGGGTGTAGCAATATTTTGTTCGCAATATATCTCATCCTGTGGCCGACAATGGGTGTAGCAATCATATTGTGTTTCTTCCTATGTTTCTTCCATGGGCTTCGACGGGAGAATCAGCCTATTGGGTGTAGCAATATTTCTTCCCGAGGCCCAAAGGATTATACTACATACACGGATCTTCCTGGCCAATATTTCGCTTTCTACGTAGTATACAGAAGGATATACTTCTTCCTGAGGCCCACGCGATTACTACATGTAGGGATAGCAATATTTATAGACGGATGTATTTCTTCCCCACACGATTACTACATAAAGGGATATATTTCTTCCTTTTACCAATATTTCGGTTACTACATAGTACATAAAAGAATATATTCCTTCCCGAGGCCCACACGATGACCACACATAGGGATATATTTCTTCCTTATCAATATTTCGTTTACTTAATGTAAAAAAATGAGAAAAATTCTTACATAAATATTATTTATGATACAATATTATAAATTTCTTGATTCATAAACGATCACATTATTATACACTATCCCACCCCACTCAAATGGAGTGATGTGAAGAATACTGTTAAAATTTTATGAACTAAAAAATTTATGACATCGATACATACAAAATTTTTTTTAATAAAATAATATATGTTTTCCTGAGGCCCACAGGAGTATACTGGGTGTAGCCATATTTTTGTTTACTACATATATAGAAGGCGGGGTATAGGCCGCATGAGTATATCTTCTGTTCACAATATATCGCGTTACTAAAAATATAATATACTGATTGTAAGATTTTCAAAATAGTTTAAATTTTATATAAATTTATATAGACTTATTGAGATTTATTAGAATATTATTGTAATTAATATCAATAAAAGTATTAATTTAATTAATTAATTTCATGTCATATTAAATTACTTAATTCGTAATTGGTATACTTGACATTAATTTTGTTAGTTTGTGAGAAGGATATTTGGTCCATGACAAATAAAATAATTTTGAAAGAAAAAAAATAAAAAAACTAGTAATTTATATAAGTAAAAGTCAATTTTTATAGTACTTGATTTTTAAAATTACGAGTAAGTCTTGCAATTTTTAAATAAAAAGAACCAAATTAGTATTAAAAATGACAAAACTACAAAATTATAAATTAATTTAATTAATCAATTTTTTTTATAAATTAAGCCTAAAAGTGATTTGACATATTTAGTGAATTGATACGTGTAATATAATATTTCAAATTGCAAAATATTGCAACTTAGAACACTATGACTGATCTTAGCTAGGAGAAGTAAAAATTTCCTTCATGTGACTCATATTGTCTTCTCGGATTCCTGTTTCTTTGTTTTTTATTTTTATTTTTTTACCATAAATAAATTCTTTTTCATATTAGTATTTAAGTTGGATATAATATTATATTAATTACATGTACCTGCTATGAGGTTTAGCTAAATTACTGAACAAACCCAATACCTTGTCGGAGCTTAAATCCGTTAAACCCACCCAATAGAACTTTTTAAAAGACCAAATTACCCATGCATCATTAATAATGTGGCCAAAATTCCCTCAAACCATCCCATATCCCAAACCCAGACACTGGACCAAAACCAAAATCCAACCCGACGAACAGCCCCCACCCTCCTTCCCCAGAACCTCACAACCACTGCCTTCTCCCGGCCACCTGTTTTGTTGTTAATGCAGGCTTTTGTTATTCTTATGCATAAGCTGAAGCAAAAACTTATTGTTTTTGGCCTCAGGTGTTTTACGGAATATAAAGTGAAAAAGAATGTGAAGATTTAGTGGGAATTTTAGGACTTTAACAATAATTCTGTGTTGGAATCACTTAGTGGCATTAGGTCAATTAATTTACCAATGGTAGGGGTTTTTTTGTTAAGAAATTTTGAGTGTGGGGGGTATTTGTAATTTAGCCAAATCTCAGGGTTTGTTTGATAATGTAACCAAACCTCAAGGGAGGCAAATGTAATTAATCCAAAAATTTCTAAGAATAAAAATATAGGGCTGCCCCAAAACTCAGAGAAATAATGGGCCAACTTTTGGGACTGATTTGCCATTTGGGCCCGAATTTTCATATTCAACCTGTTTAGGGCCAAGGTCGGATTTGCCTAATCCCAGTTCATGTGGCTCGATTCATCCCTGATTCCCTTGGTTGACTTGAAGATTAGAAAGTTCACTTATGAAATTAACATGTTATATTAGGGAAAATTTTCATATGGATATGAGTAATGATATAGTGTCATGATCTTTTAATCTATGTTAAATTACATTATTCAACATTATTCCAACATCACTTTGTTGATGATGTGACTTAACATATATTTTCATAAATTTAATTTATGTAAGAATTTTTCTTATACTATTTTAAATAAATAAATAAATAAATATATATATATATATGGTGCTACTCACTCTATAATACAGATGAGTATCCTTATAGATAGGTTGGATGATTAAATTACCAAATGTTCGAACTTATGATTCGCATTGAAGCATATAATCGGAGTGGGTGCTCTTAAATGGCTTCTTTTTCTAATATAATGGGACGCCCAGCTTTTTAATCATTTCAATAATGACTCTACTATTCACCTTGTACGACATAAAGAGTAGTACAAACTTACTTCTATGACAACACCGTTATGAAAACAATGTAATTGTTCAGTTTCAAATGATGTTCAAGTTGTGTTCAGATCAATGAATTTGAAGAATGATTTGAAATCTGAGGAATGATTTGAAATTTATCTATTTGTTAGAATGATTTGTACGGTTGAAATGGATTAATTTTATATCAACCCAAATTAAAAAGTGCAAAATGAATGATTTCAAACGATTTTATAATTTGGATGGATTTGAATTTCATTCATTTTGGCCTTCCAAATCTATCTAATAAATTAATAGATTTCAAATCTTTCCCAAATTTATCGATCCAAACGCAATGTGAGTGATTTTATATTCCATAAAACCTAATATTAACCCAATCTTCACCCACACGAAGAGAAAAACTCTTTCTGAAGAAAAATTCTTTATTAGTCACTTCGCATTACAGAGTGAGTATTACAAGTCGTTGAATGATCGAAAAATAATAGAATATTACTCGTATTTTTCAATCATATTTAAGAGTTATCATAATAGTGAAGACATACTCCTTACTAAATACCTTTTTATTTCTCGCTCTTTTTAACTTTTAGTAATTTACACAGGAAGTAGTATGTCTTCTTCCACCATAATGACATTTTCCAGGCTCCCATATGCATAAAGTGAACCGCCTGGACTCAATCTTCTTCTTCCTTGCTGCTTCTGCCGCCGCTCGGCCAGAACCATTTCGAGCCATTTGACTCCTTCCATCCATTTCCAGAATATTACAAATTCGGAGCACGGAAACCCGTTAAAGAACACAAAATGGACAGCAAAAATAAAACCGGGCAAAGTGGCCTTGGAAAAAGAACTGATAACAGAGATGCCAATGACAGAGAAACAAAGAATCTCATACAGCATTTGAAAAAAAGATTGCAAGAAAATCTTGATTTGGCATTGTATGCTAAGCAATACAGGAGCAAACTTGTAATGGCAAAATACATTGTTTTGGGGTGCGTTTTCAAATGGAGAGTCGTTTTTGTTCTGATATTTCAGCTGCAGAAAGTTAACTAAAACTTCTGCAATGAAGGTGAAAATTGAATGGCGAGAATATGAAGTGGGGTCGCGAAGAAGTTGAGGAAAATGGAATGATTGGAATGTGGTAGAGATGAAATTGACATTAATATTGAAGTTGTTTCTGCCGAAGCTATGGAGAAAGAAAGCAGTTTTTGTTGAATTTGAGGCCTTCTCCATTGAATAATGTTGCACTAAATCAAGAAGATTAAATGGAGAAAATATGATGACTCACAAGTTATGATCGATACTTGAGGACTTGAGAGAAAGAAGTTGGTCTTATATAAGGTTCGAAGGAATTACTTGGGAAAATTCCAAGTCATCTTGGAGAATGAGTATTAAAAAGCGAAAAAAGGGAACAGTAAGATAGCAGTGTTAAATTTAAAGACTGAAAGAGGAAACGTAAGATAGTATTAAATTTAAAAAGAATGCAAAAAAATTCCAAGGAGTAGTCAATTCAAATGTTAGATTTTACCAAAAAGAAATTAAATTTTTTTTAAAAATGTTAAATTACCTTGATATCCACTCCTCGTCACATCCTGCGGATATGAACATTTTGTGAAAATGCACAAAAAAAAAAATTAAGATTAACGCCATTTTAGCTCTCCAAACTGAATATATATATATATATATATATATATATATATATATATATATATGTATAAGGCCCCTTAAATTGAAAAAATTTTAGTTTAACCTTCTAAAATAAAAAAAAAATGAAATTCCGACTCGGCCCTTTCCAACGAGCCAAAAGCTTCAATTCAAGGTTAAAATTTGGAGGAGCATGCTAGGAGTTCCACGGATGCATGGGTGGCGACTCACTCCTCTCTTTTTGTCCGTGTTGGGGGAATTTCTCTGTTTTTGCTCTTTTTCTTGTCCTCAAACTCTTTACGAATAAATATAAGGAAGATTTTATAGTATTTTACGAATTATCAAATTATGTTTTAAAAATTTATATAGACAGCCATATAATATTATATATTTTAAAAAATTATATTATATAAATATTCGAACACAAAGAATGCTAAATACAAATATTCCTGTAGTATTTTATTTCTGAAAGTTGCTTGTACGATTCTTTCAAGAGAAATGTGAACATGAACTGATGAAAAGAAAGATAAACAATGAGGTTTGCTAGAATAAATTTTGGCTAAAGATAAGTCACATAATTTATGAGTATGTCTTTCGTCTGCCTGGATTTTGGCATAGGTTAATTACACTTTGCCCTCCTGAATTAGGTAGATAATTACATTTTCTCCTTAAATTATAAACATATATACTTTATCTCTTATTCGTATGATTCATTATAAAAATATATACTTTATCCCTTATTCGCATTATTCATTCTTTAAAATTTTTAAAATATCAAGAAAATCTAGTTAAATACTTGAAATGCCCTTAGTATTATATTTTAATTTTTCACATATTTAATTGATTTTTGTTAGTTATAAAAGAATTAGAAAAAAATACTATATAATATAATATAATAATATATTGATATCTTTGACTTTAGGAACTGAAAATGTGAGAAAATATTGAATTATATTATATTCGATATACCAATATGTATATGTTAAACCAAATATTAAAAGTATAAAATACTAAAAGATATCAAAAAAAATCACAAAGTTTTATAGTAGAAAATATATTTTCATACAATACATTTAAAGAAAAATTTCAATAGAAAATAAACCTATTTAGGAATTGTTTTACCACTATCGTTAAACGTTCTAATTCGAAATAATATAAAATAAAATAAAATAATTTTAAAATTTTGACCAAGAAATATATTGATAAGATTATATTGAAATATTATATAGTTTATTTTGCTTATTTTTAAATAATTATAGCATCACTATCAAAATTTAAATACTTAAAAAATCAAAATATAGTGCCAAGAGCATTCTAGTCATTTAATTAGATTATCTTAATAATTTTAATATTGGTAATAGATAAAAAGTGTCAATTGGGGACAAAATATATATTTTTATAGTTTGGGGACAAAATGTAATTACTCAGTTAGTTCATGGGGCAAAGTGTTATTAACCCTTTTGGAATGGAACAATTGAATTTTTCCTTTTAGCCTCTCTTTCAACCCGAAAAATTCTTATATAAATCAAATTTATAGTATAATGTCATAAATTTTTTAATTTAAAAATAAATATATCATCAAATATTAAATTATATTACTTAATTAAACGATGTATTTGTTTCTAGGGCCAAGAATACATAAAATAGTGTATGTAAAAAATTCCCTTTTTAGCTCCTAAACCAATGCTGGACGGACTCAAAACGTTCAATTAAACTTGATTGTTGGCCAAGATTGGAGAACATGTTGGCCAAACTCATCAACCGACAAAAAAGGTGCCATTATGTGGACTATCTCCGTCGCCATCATAACTACTTGGCCAAGAAATGTCTTTTCATTTGATGATTCTCAACATCCATTAATTATGGTGCTATTGCAATACTTTTCCGTAATGTTCTTCTTTTGTTCACACTCTCAAATGCATCATCACATCAAGAAGTCCCCCAATGTCCCTCGCCAAAAAAAACAAAAAAAAAAAAACCTATCACAATACATTATTATCACATCAGGAAATGATCAATTCTATCCAAAGATTTTTTTTTTTTTTTTTTTAAACGCCAGTTACAAGTTTAATTATGAACTTTATAGTAGTATAAAAGCTCTCCTGCAAAACAAGTCCAATTAATGCATAACACTCAAATTCCAACCTTTTCACTATTGGCTTCCCCACGCTTTCATATAATTCATATCAAGGAGTATATATCTTTCCGTCTTAAATGGGAATGATAAAATCTATAATTTTCCAGTTTCTAAAATTCTGATGTAAAATTTAATAGTATTAATTTAACCCTGTTAATTAATATTTACTTAACTATTTAATTGTTAAACACAAATCATAATTTGATAACAGTTATTGATGCGAACCCCGTGCATAATCAATTTGATACTACGAAACTCCATAATTCACGTAAAGGGAAATGGCACCAAAACTTCAAAGATCGACTTCAAAATTGGTCACAAAAATTTGGACAACAAACACACACAAACAAGAATGTAAGAACACACAAGAATCAAGCAATAATTCAACTTGTTGTTTATAGCGAGACAAGAACCAAACTCTTGATAAAATTTAAAACAATTATTGGCCCGTTACCTATATGAATCAGGCAAGAACCAAATCTATAAGTAGGTTAGAACAATCACCGTTGTTCAAACGATGATTCCAATAAAGTCTTAATCCAAAAACTAAAAGAAATGACTTTTTTCTCACGAAAAAGACAAATATTATTGATAAAAATATGTTGTAATTCGTCCATATGATAATGTCTATTTATAGGTTTAATAAAGTCCTAAAAATTAGTTTAAAAACTCCTAAAAAGGTAGTGCTAGAGTTCAACCATAAAATGGCTCTAAGATTTAGGTTAAATGAGCCTTATTAAGACTTATTAATGAGTCTAAAAACTAAAAATTAAATCAATAATGTCTAAATTTGACTTAAACCCAACTTAAAACTAACTCAATTTACACAATACTTTAAATTATTATTGAACTTTCCATAATAAAGACTAAACTAAAATAAACTTGAAAGGAAATTCAACCTTCTTGCACTAAATGGATCTTTACTTGTGTTTCATTTTGAAAAAGTGAACGTCATGTATTATTGAATTAAGAATAGTCCAATCCAACTTGATCGAAATACCACGAATGTGCTTGAATTTTGGCACGCTTGAGTCCATACTTGCTGTAACTTTCATTTCTTCATCTTAACACAGTTTTAGGCTATTCGGATCTATATCAAATATGTTAGTGTTGGGAAGATGTTCCATGTCAAGAATTTTAGTAGGTAGAAAGAGTATGTTTGGCTGCATTCAAATGTCCTAAATGTGACGCGGATCATTTGTGAGAGTTGATTGGATAATTTTTTTTTTTTTTTTTTAGAAAATAAAGAAGAAGAAATATACAAAGCCATTGCGATTTTGGCGGGATGGCAATTGATCAAATCATGTAGTCCTCTCCCTCAGAAGCAGTAAGTTGTGTGCCGTTGCAAATCCAATATTTTTTAGAAAGTTAAATTAGGAGGTTGTGGATTTAAAAAAAAAATTTTTTTTGAAGGTTAAATGCTCAAGTGTTTAAAACTTTAAATGGCCAAGTTTTCCCATTTAAAATCGAAAAAACTCTGCTTTATATGCACTCTTGTATGCTCCCAAATATAAAATAATGAATAAAATCTATTACCAAAATAATAATAATAATAATAAATGAAGTTCAAGTTTTGTTTTGTTTTATTTTGTTTTTGTTTTTTTCCCCCTTTTTCCAGAAACAATGACGCGTAACTAAAGCATAAAGTCAAATCTTATGCCAACTCCACCCAAATAATAAATTAATTACACAATTTTGAGATACTTACATATAATAATTGAGAACTGGAAGCTGAATTTACATATCAACTTGGTGATAAGTAAACAAATACCAGCCAAAAAGTCGTGTGCAGTTTCTTCAATTTAAAGGTAGAAAGTTCAATCGGATTTCTTTTTTATTTGGGTTAACTTCACTTTATCTCCTTAATATTTAGAATTATTATTACTTTAGTCTTTAGTGTTATTTTTAAACACTTAAGTTTCTAGACTAACGATCAAATTTAACAGTG
Organism: Cinchona pubescens; assembly: GCA_025175665.1. Classification (NCBI taxonomy): domain Eukaryota; kingdom Viridiplantae; phylum Streptophyta; class Magnoliopsida; order Gentianales; family Rubiaceae; genus Cinchona; species Cinchona pubescens. The sequence continues at coordinate 2,569,578 of JANKKI010000185.1, read as the reverse complement.
TTAGATTTTTCAGATTAATTGACATTTTTACCCTCAAATTTTAATGAAAAATTGTTGAATCATGCAACAAATTGATAGAAAAAGGAAAAATGTATCAATAAAAATGTGAAGTTTAAAGAAATAATAAATATTTGTTAAAAATATTTTAATTAAACAAAGTTAAAAGGGTATTTTTTTTCAAAATGACCTGCAAATTTGAGTTGGATTGAACGGAAGAACTTAAATGTCGAAAGAACTTAAGTGTTTAAAAAATAACGTTATTGACTAAATTTGATAGTAATTTTAAACATTATAAATGGGTTAAAGTGAAATTAACCTTTTTTATTTTCTTAACTTAATAAGCCATTCAATTATGTCTACCTGAATGAATTTTTTTTTCTTTTTATATTTGTCCTCTCCATAATTACTCATATTTATTAATGTTAAGCAAACAGTATTAGAGTGGAGTAAGCGATTCAACACTTGAAGAATCAGGCAAAAAACGTGATACTATGAAATAAATAGAGTACCTTTTTTCGATAATTATAACTCTCCTTGAGAATAATAGCCAAGAGATAAACTTTATTATAGGAAGACCTTATAAACTGGTATTTGATGTTTATGATAGTTATTGAACTATTAGTGATTTTTAATAGTTACGGAATAAGTAATGAGAGGAATTTATTTGGTTTGGGTAACCCACTTTACGAAAAATAGAAGGGCCATGTTTTCTCAAGTGGAAGCCTCCTATTTGTTTTTGAACTATTATGATGTTTGTTTAATAACCAAAATAATTTTTTTGTATGATGTGGTATCTCAAATCAATGAGATTCTAATAATTCGTTTGATTTTCGAGTCCATTACTAAATATAGAGGAAGTTAACATCATGAACAACTTAATTTGGGAATACCTACATCACATGCCACTTGATAAAACATTTCCGTAATAAAGTTTCTCAACCAAAATTTTTTATCTCATACCTTATGGCACATCGTATCACACTGTTAAATAGGCACATCGTATCACACTGTTAAATAAACTATCAAAATTATTACACAGAATTTTGACAATTTATATGATATTACGTAAAAATTGTCATGTGTATTAAGTATAGGGTTACCACAATAATATATTATACGATACAAAGTATAAATATTGAAATAAAAGATCTATGACACAAATCAAAAATTCAGTCTAAACAAAAAAATTTTTTGAACTCCCAACGGCCGAGTTCGTGTTTTCTTTCTAGGGATTAAAATTACCAAAAGTCATTATTATGTGATTAAAATTGCTTCATACACTTTCGAAATTTTTTTATACAGTTATCGTATATAATAAGATCAATCCTTTTCTTGGGCTGAAGCTTAAAATACTCAAAAAGTTATTTAACTACAAAATCTATATGTACTATTTGGTTTGCTTGGGATGCATAAACAACCGTTATGGTTGTAGATCTGCGGCTGCAGTAAAGTACCTTATTTAGCCTTAATAATTATTTGAGGTTTTTAACAATTAGAGTGTAATCTTGTTATTTTCTCAGTAAAATAATGTCCCAAAATTTGTAAAACAAGGCTTAGTTACAGTTTGAGTTTGCCCCAACAGTTACAAATTACCCTCTATATTTATCTTATATACAAATTGCTCCCCAAAGTTAAATGAAGTGAAAATTTTCATCTAAAGAAAATAATAAAATGCCATAATAGTTTTCAATCTTTTAATTGCCTTAATCAACTAAAATTTTGGTGAGTTATACTTTGACATCTGATTTTATTTTATAAATAATTTGATATTTAAAAGTAATGATGTTTTTTCACCCAAAATTATTTAAAAAAAAAAATTTAACATTCAATATTTATTATATGAATTAGTTTACTATTATATGTTTTCTTCTTCGCATCTATTTTTAGGAAGAACAGCAGGCCATCACATATTTGTTCTCTTATTATTATTTTATATATAGAATAAAGTATTTTATTTATTTAATCACTTTATTTTAGTTTTATTATTTTTATTTTCTCTGTTATCAATACTTAATTCATTACTTTGTATTTAAAAAATCATATTATTTGAGTAAATATATTACTTTGAGATATAGTCAATATATATTTTAAATAAATTTAAGTTGATCACTAACTCACTCCCTCATATTATCTAAAAAAAAAAAAAACTATGGATAATAAACATAGTTTATTATTATTTTCAAATTTAAGAGAGGAATTTTAGTAAAAAAATTCACAAAATTTTACTAAAGATATTAAAGATAATTATGATATTTTATTGCATTCTTTAGATCACAATTTTAACTTCATTAAATTCTAAAAGCAATTTATAGATAAAAGAAATGTAAAGAATAATTTATAATTATCCCTGGTAAACTTTAATTAAGCATAAAAAAACTACTAATAAATTTGACCATATAGTCTCTAATATAAACTTATCAACATCATCTTAAGCATCAAATAAACCCCGAATAGACATGACACCAAATTGATGGAGCCTGAGAGTGGCAGTCAACGTGGTACGAGGCCATTGGCTCCTAAAGTCAAACCGGGGATTCTCTGTTCTACCTCTCATCCTCTATGACCATCCACGATCTATCACACTCTTTATTATACTAACATTTGTATTTTGTTAAAATTCATCTATTTATATATTGACAAATATTTAGGTAGATTAAAGTTTAAAAAATCTATAATATCAACTGATGTTAGTAAAAAATTTTAAAATTTAATTCTCACTACAAAATCTACATATAAAATAAAAAATTAAATTTACTTAAATATTTTCCAAATACATTTAAATTGATTGAAAGAACACTATATAATTAGCAAGTTTTACAGCAAGATTCATTGGTGATGAAAACATAAATTTGTGGGGACCATCTTCGAAGACCTGAATCGATTTTCTTTCGCAACACTGGGATCATCTTGCTGTGTGCGAAGACTTATAATTAATGTTATTGATATACTAGCAGCAGTAGCATTCTTGCTTTAGAATTGTTGGCGATTCGATTGTCGCACATATGCCTTGCTTTTCATAGAGTGCCAAATTGTTACCGGCAGTTTTTACTATATTTTAAAATTAGCAGTACTCACTTCTCATAAAGTATTTTCTATTATGAGCTTTGGAATTTAGATCGCATTTCTTACAATGAATGTCAAAATATTCTTATTTGATTTAGAGGATAGTTTTTTCTAATTTTTTAATAGTATTCAATTGCGTCTCTTCTCATAGAATATTGTCGATTTAAAAAACATAAATAAATAAAACAATCAGCGGTACGTTGAACGAGGGATATGCAGTAGGTTGAAAAATTGGCATGTAGCTAGCATGGTTGGTGCCGGGTCCAAAATTAATTTTCTTCTCGGACACCATATCTGCTTCTGTGGCGTCTAGTACTTCAAACTTTTTAATTAACAAAGACTTGGTTTAAATATTTCTGTTACAATCATGAATGAATTATTCCATTAATTTTCTTTCACAAGAAGGAATATATGTATATGGGTGATCACTGCAAAAGATTACAAACTATAATAAATATTTTTTTCATGTCTTTTTTTGCCACCCAAATTGGGAAGAAATCTTCTGTGACAACATTTTTTTTTTTGTCAATTCTTTAGCAGAGTTACCTATACTTATACCAAGCCTATGACTATTCTTATCCCCTATCATAAAGGTAGAATGATGAAATAATGACCCTAAAATAAGAAAATTATCCGAATACGTGAAGATCATAAAGGTAAAATGACGAAATAAAGAAACTAAAGTAAGAGAATCAACTCTGAAATGTATCATCACTTGTAAGTTAGTATCAAAATTGATTCATTTTAATCTTCTTGATTTAGTTCAACATTATTCAATGGCTGTGGATTCAACAACAATAAGTGCTTTCTTTCTCCAAAGCTTCGGCAGAAGCTTCTTCAATATTAACGTCAATAATTGGAGTTCGGTACATAGAATAAAAGGCGGGTCAGGCCCACCCTAGTTGGTTGGTCCATAGAAAAAAGAAAAAGAAAAATACTAATATAGATCCAAATCTAATTATTAGAATTGAATCTTATAAAATATTATTTACATTAATTAATATCATAAATTTCATAATATTTAATTTATACCATAAATCTACAAGTATGATTAAAGACCAAATTTACCTCCATGTTTTCTTAGAAAAAAAACACATACCATGAAATTTCCATCTTGTGAGACTCATATTGTCTTCTTCGATTCCTGCCTCTTTTTTTTTTAAAAATCAATCTCATATTCTCTGGCTTGTTTCTGGTGCATCATGCATGGCATGGCTTGTTATGGTGCATCATGCATGGCATGGGTCGTTAGATTTTTTTTTTTTTTTTTTTTTAGCCTAACGTAATGGGGTTAGTCAACCTGAGGGGCCTGCCCGTGTGATATTAACGTTAAATTTAATCGAAATATTAGTCACTTTGTCAGTTTCTTCGGAAATATGTCACTTTCTCATTTGTCATCTTCAATGATATTAACCACTTTGTCAGTTTCTTCAGAAATATGTCATTTTCTTAGCAAATATTAGTGATCACCTCCTCACGGCTATAGCTACTAGTCATTCCACTTAGATCCTTGGGGTTTGAAGCTAAAATGGGAGAATTCTCACATATTAACTAGTCATTCTCAGTTATGCAGCTGTCAAGTTAAAGAAGTGAGAGTTCTCATCACTTCTTGGCAGCCCAACAACGTGTGATTCTTACCTTTAAAAAGAACAAAATAAAATGAAGTAAAAATGAGTGATTCTTTTGTTCCTTTTCCAACATGCAAAGCCTTGTACCTAAGAATTAAATAATAATAATAATAAACATGCAAAGCCTTTGTACCTTAGAATTACAAATTTGACAAGCCGCCCTTTTCGTATTCCAAAAAATTTAGAATAACAAACCAAGCCACGTCTTTAGCAAATTATTCATTTTTAGATTTTTAAAAAAACTATTTTTGTTTATGTGAATCGTTTCTAAAAGGCTTGCCTTAGTTATTGGTGGTTTGGTGAAAAGCCGAAAATGACATTAAGGATAGCAATTTAGAGTTGTTGGGATCTATCATCCAAAGAAAACCCTTACTTCATTTATTTGGATATTTTCTTTAATTTTTTATGCAATTGTGCTGTTTTAATTAATCCTTATTTCTTGAATTTAATATCAAAATTTGGTTTTAAATTGTCAAACTAAACTGCGTAATTTAACATCGGAGAGAATTGAAAATTTATATACCTCCGCTCTTAATCATTCCTTATTAATACGATAGTCAAAATTATATTTAATCTCCTATACCATAATTGTAATATACGTATCAATTTTAATTATTTAACTGCAGAAAATTTCACCCTTCATTCACACGTGGAGTTTGCGCAGTGACGAGTGATTACGAGGATGCTGAAGTCTAAAGTCTAAACAGACATTTTGCAGCTCCTATTATAGTAACTGTATGCCATTTTGACGTGTCTTTCTGGCGGACCACCGTAATTATTACTAGCAAGTTTCTACACAGATCCACTGAAAATGATATGATATATGATTAATTTAATTTGAATAACGATAAAATTTTATGTAAATCGAATTTATTAATGATATTATAAATTTTTTAATTGATACTAATTTATATTACCTACTTATATAATGTGTAAGATATGTATATTAATATAAATCAAATTTATTTAAAAATTTTAGAAAACAAAATTTTTTTGTATAAATCAATTTTATCTAAGGCTTGCATCAGTCTTCTTCCTCTACACTGAAGGAAGAGGAAGTACTATTTCGTCAACAAAGAAACCATGTACTAGTGTCGGGGCTGGGGCTACATGCAATTATTGTCCTCTCGTCAAAATTTGACTTTGGAGTTACAACTTACAACTTCTTCTAATTAACAAACATCCATTCCTTAAGTAGTCAAATGACTCAATATTGTTTTCTTTGTTTGCTAGCATTGCTGCTTCTTTGACTTTTTTTTTTTACTTTTTTTAAAAGAAAATAATAATAAAAATAAATAAATCAATCTCTTCTTCTCCAGCTTGCGTATGGTGGTTGGAAAGAAAATGATTCTAGTAATGGGGATTAGTCAACCTAAGCTTGGCCTTTATGACACGTTCAAATTAGTAATAGGCAGATCCTGCATGTATGATACTAATATTAAATCTAGCTTTCATTCAAATATTAATTTAAGTGTTTAAAACTAATGGATTATTGTTAAATAGTTTGATTTGTTAACAATAGTATTATAATACCAGTGCACACCGCACAAAATTTTTGAAATAGATTCCTTGTATAAATTTTGGGACAGATTTGTGATTTTAGACCGGAGTTTTTATATTTATTTTGGCCATGGTCGGATACCGAATTCCAGTTCATGAAGCTCGATTCACGCCAGGGTTGACATAAAGATTAAAAAAGAAATTAACATGTCGTAATATCTTTTTTGATACGAAATCTACCCAAGCTTATTGGGCTACAGCATAAATGGCTGACCTATCTATCTATCTATATGTGTGAGTTACTCACTCTATAATATTGAGTGTGTATCTTATATATAGGATGGTTAAATCACCAAAGATTCGAATCTATGATTCATGTTGAAGCATATACACGAGGATGATTAAAACAAATCTCTCTTTTTTGTTTTTATTCATATTATTTTCTAGTTCCACAATTTAGAAAAACTTTATTTTGTGTTTCAAAAAAAAAAAAAAAAAAATTTGTGCAGGGAAGATTTCGTAGTTGAGAATGGAAAGAATAAGTACATAACATGAAATACAAAAAAAGGCCTTAATTTTCATTCACGGTCATTCCTGTATACCAATTGTGGGGTTAATGTCATATTTATAGATGGAGAATTATGTTTTTAAGATTATTAATGTAAAAAAATATTTAGTAATTTTGAACCATCTTTTTGCTATACCATTTAATATTTTTTTTTAAAAAAAAAATTGTACACTAACCTATGGTGACAAATAAAATGAAATATAAAGGGTAACTAAACAATGGATCAATTAATCTTGGAATAAGAGACTAATCAAAGGAATCACCGAGTATTTGTGAGCTACTAGGTGACAAAATCGCATTTTACGCAATGAAAAAATAGATTATATAAATGCCCATTATATTAAAATTCATGTGAATGTACCGCATTTTGATATTATGTTAGAAGTTCTTGTGATAAATTAGTATTTGTGAAGAAATAAAAACTTTGAGGAATATAAAAGATCACTTTACATTAGATGTCATTGCTAAAGGCTTAACCTATACTAATTTCCTACAAGGATCTCAACTAACTGAATTCCAGCAATCTCAGACCTCAAAATAATTTCTTACACATCTATAGCTCAAGAACCCAACAATGCTTAGGAACATTTTATCTTCTAAATGGAAGACTATACCATAAACAGATATAAATTTCACTGAATAAACCGTCTATACTTTGGCGAAATTCCCTACACTTAGGTAAATCACCAGCTTATAAAAACCTGCATCATCTTTCTCCAAATTTATCACTTGTGACTTGAGACTTGACCATCAAGTATCACAATCTAGAAAATTTTCATTGCAGACAATAAATTCAGTACAGCGAAGCTTTTTTTTTTTTTTTCCAATCCAGCAAAGCTACTTGTCCTAACCATAACATAGAAACACTAAAAGGGTGGGAAAAAAAAAGTACAACTTCAAATAGACAATCTCTTTTGTTATGATCAAACATACAATAAAATTAGGATAAAGTCAAAATTACAAACCTTGGTTGCAACAAAATTCTTTTAATCGTTGAGAAGAGAAAGAAAAAACTCTTCCAGCAAAAATTATTAAAGTTACTAACTTACCAAGCACAAAGTGAACTTAGAGAAAACATTTACACATAGTTAGATCCTTTCATACAACAGACTTATCCAACCCGCTTAAGAAATTTTGTACCAAAAAAAAAAAAAAGAAATGGTCCAAATTTTTACATGTAATCCAGAGAAATTCTGTTATTCTAAACCAGAATAATGTTGGTAATTAGCATACTTAGAAAATAGTCCAAAAATCATATAATGTTTATGCACAACACCAAAGTATGAGGGGAGTGCTATGTAAAATTAAATAACATTCTTGAAGTAAAACAAACTAATTGCCAAAAAAATGCATGACAATTATCTTGAAGCCTATAGAAACCAAAGTAGCAAAGATATACAAACTAAAGAGAGCACAAAGAGCAAGAAAAACATACATCAATCTATTAGTAAATTATCTCAAACTAACTAATTCAAAGCAGATAACAATATAAAAAGAATCTAAACAAATAGCATAAGAGCATTGTATAACTCAAAGTGCAAAGAAACAAACTGTTTATTTCTTTTACTTGCTCATTTTTTTGTGGTATGACCCTCATAGCCAAAAGAGCTGTAAAAATTTGATTAGAACCAAACTAAGTCCCAAGGAACTTTAACTAATAAACAATACTACCATACTATATAGAAAGGATTAAAAAGAAAAACAGATCAGTTGGGCATTTAAAGCAACCTTCATAAAAGGAACTTATCTTGAATAATCCTCAAGCTTTCTATAGGCCTTTTGCAAGTTTGAATTAGAATAAGTTCAGAAATCAAGAATCAATGATCAATTAGTAATAAAAACATTCAACAAAAAGAAAAAAAAAAGTATAACCCAGTGAGACTCAAAGAAACTGCATTACAAACAAAAACAAGAAAGCGTTGTTGTTTGGGAAATGGAAGTCATCTACCAACCATAAATTCACTAACTCAATGTTTTCCAGCAACTCAACAATATTCAGCCCAAGTTGTGGTCAATTTACCATCTTAAAACCATGACAAAAATAGGAAGGAAAAATAAGGTTTAAATAAAAAATTGAAATACCAATTCTATGTTTATCAGCTATGCCAGAAAATTGAATTCAAAACAACAAATTTTATTCCAAAAAAAAAAGGATATTAAGAATAATCAACTTAAAGATTTTCTATTTTGCCTCTATGCACAGAAAAGTGTAAACTCTAGAGTCTAGAATAGGACAACCCATAAAGACTTATCTAGCTATCCCATTTAAGTACTAACAACAATAAGGAGGAAAAGAAAATCAGAATAAGAAATAGTTGAAGCCTAATGAAAAAAAAAAAAAAAATGAGTATGTTGTACAAGATCAACACCAATACATTTATTTTGTTAAAAAAAAAATCTAGTACATCACACCTGAAGTTCCTGGATAAATACACTTCAAATTGTCCAAATATATAATGATAAGTACTTTGGTGATAAGAATTGATTTTTTGATATTACCTTTGATATCCATACGCAGCACATAATATTTGCATCTTATTCCACAAGTCATTCTACTATTTTCCTTTTTAATCTATAAACTATCAATGCCTTCAATTAAAAACTTTCCCAATCAAGAAGAACAAAAGACATACTTTAGAGTTCAGACAAGAAACTATAGAAGTCATAAATTAAGGATTTCCTTCAAATTTTTAAAACCATATGTTAAAAACAAAGAAGTAATTATCGAAGAACAGAGGTTCCATGGTAGTAAAGGTTTGGCTTCTTGACTCCATAGATAGTAGGTGCAGATTTCAGATTAAAAAAATTAGAAACAAAGAAAAAATCATTAAAGATACAAATTTATAAAAACATTAATTGATCTGAAGAAAAAAGGAGAAAGCACCTACTGGTGCTTTGTCATGGGTAACAAAAATAAAAATTTTACCTTGAAGATGCCTTATAATTTATAATGTTTCGGAAAAGATAAAAGGAAATCAACAGAAAAATTGGATAAAAAATAATAATGAATTTTTGGTATTAAGAAACCTGAATGCGTTTCTTTTGTCAAGATGTATACTCCGTTGGCTACCAAAATTTAAGATTAAAAAGAAGAAACTTCAAATTAATCACAAAAATTTACAAAATCACAAGGAACTGAACCTCATCGGCGAAATATTGAATTTCTTCGAAACAACCATAATCCAAATACTTCCTAATCTCAATTTTGTAGTGTATGCTGTAGAAAAATCTAAATCAAACAAAAAGAACAAATCTTTCACTAGACAAAAAAAAATAAAAAATTACAAGATCACAGAGATCTGGATCTCTTACGCTAGGAGGATAAGGAAATGACAGTGAGATATAGGATACGGTGGGCAGGAAAAAATGAAGGAAGGTTCATGGTAATCTAAATCAAACAAAAAGAACAAATTTTTCAGACATCTAGATGTGTAAAAGAAAAAAAAAAAAAAGGAATTACTAAAACTTTAAAAAAAAAAAAAACTTACAAGATCACAGAGATCTGGACCTCTTTTTTTTCATTATGAGGAAGTGACAGTTTTCTGGATGTAAGATGCGATGGGCATCCTAAATCGAACTGTCATGGTGGGAAAAAAAATAAGAGAAGAAGAAGATAGATAGAGAGAAAATGAGGAGATTGGGGACAGAACAGGCACAGAGAGTGAACAGTGAAGGAATGAAAAGTGAATGTCAACTAAAATATCTGACCTCTCATCCTATAACCCTAATATGCAAAAATTCCAAAATTATCCTTACTTTATAGCAAGTGTTTTGTCCATTTGTCACATTGTCCTATTTTTTGGTGGGAAAGGGGAGGCTAGACGAAAGCCTTCCCCGTGTTATCTATTTATGTTTAAAAATATCTGACCTCTCAATGCAAAAATTCCAAAATTATCCTTACTTAAAGCAAGTTTTTTGTCCACTTTGTCCTCATTTTTTTGGTGAGAAAGGGAAGGCTAGACGAAAATCTTCCTCGCATTATCTATTATGTTGATAAGCTTTAACAACTTAGGAAAAAAATACAATAATTTATGGCTTAAAAGCCAAGAGTCTGACAATAAGAAAGAAGCAAAAACAAGAAGTTTCCAATATGGTGCAGCAAAGAAATAGTGGGTCCTAATAAACAAGTATATATAAGGGAAGAGAAGAGAGTTATGGGACTGGGAATGAGATCATATGGGAAACATTTTATATAGATCAAGGTGTATGATTTTATTATATATTTTGTAATTTATATTTATTTACATATTTTAATTTCTTTTTAAAAACTAAAAATGACTAAAATTTTTCATTAAGAAAGTGACAAATTGAAGTACGTAAACAAATATGGAGCACTAGAAGTATAGTTAAGCCATACACCTTAATACCAATGTTTTGAAAATCGGATCAGATTGACCGGTTCGATTGATCGGACCGCAAACCGAAAGAGCCACCAATCCGATTATAGGTTTGTATAAAAAATTTGATGGAATCGAAAAAAATCGAGAACTAGTAGAAAATCAGTTCAACCGATTTTTTGTGATCTTTTTAATTTTATAATAAAAATGGTTTAAATAAAGAGAAAAATTAAAAAATTATTAAATAAACTCCAAAACAACAAAATATTGAACAGGCTAAACTATTAAACTATTATTTTTCTGTTATTTTTTATACTTATTTTGTATAAATTTTATTTTTGTTATTAGAAATTTGATTATTATTCTTGGATATTAGCACTGTAATTCTTTAAAAATAGTATTTTTCTTCTATTTTGGATTTTATAGAAATATATTTTAGATCATTTTAAATTATACCACACTTAAAAAAACTAAATACGATAATGAGCCGACTGGTTCAACGGATTGAACCACGAATCGGACAAGTCACCGATTCAATATCCGATCTGATTTTTAAAATATTGCTTAATACTATTAGTAGAAAGAAAAGGTAAAGAGAACAAATGTGGTCCCCTTTGCAGTGCATCCGTGGACGCAACCTTGCTCGGAAAATTCCAACATAAATTTGGTTCACAACAGGTGGGATGGACCCTTGGTATATATTCATCCACATCACCATGAAGAAATTTATTTTTAATGAATTAGAGTAATGTGAATAAATATGGATTAAGAAATTCATCTCACCTACCGTAATTGGATTTATATAAAAAATTTCCACCTTGCTCCATCATCAGTTCTAACCTTGAAATTAACTCCATGCTTGATGGAGATGTCCGAGGAGAATAAAATCTGGGGCTCCGTTTAAATTAATATTCATTATAGTTGAAACATTATTTATAAAGGTGTAATAATTTTTTTGATAAGATATCTGTTAAATAAAAATATGAATTAAAAAATGCATATGAAATTATTATAAAATATTATTTAAAAATAATGAATATTATTTATTGCATATGAGATTTATTCTTATTTTTATCACACATATATTAAATTTAAAGTTAAAATTGGTACAAAATTGGTACCTTAATTTTACTAATAATATTTGTAATAATATCTTTAAGTAACAACTGTACAACAGAACTTATTGTATCCCAAGTACACTATAGTAGTATCACCATATCTAAACATCATCAAAATTGAAAAGCAACGAAATAAACCCAAAAAGAGAAAAAGATACGAGACTGGTGTAGTTGCCGAGACAGGAGGTCAACGTGGTACGAAAGACCAGTTAATGTCAAAATGTCAAAACAGATCTTTCCCCCAAATTTTGACTTTTCTGCTTGTTGGAACATCTTATTACTTCATATAGATTCGCTGGAAATGACGTAACAAATTCGTGGGAACCATCTTGATCAAGGGCCTGGATCGACTGTCTTCCGCTACACTGAGAGGATGATGAGGCATATCAATTTCGTCAACAAAGAAACCATGTACTACTGGTGGGAACCAAGGAAGGTTAACTGAAACTAGTCTCTGTCCTCTTCTTCTTCCTTGCCTGCTGGTGAATATACCTATGATAGCTGCTCGCAAGAAGTTCCAGAGTTTTTTAATTTGGATAGAAGATCTCGGTAATTGGTATAATGAATACAAAATAGATAGTGAATAGAATAAGAGTGGACAAATTGATTTAGGGAAAATGATTGCAGATATAGAAGCTAGCGACAGAGGGGGGAAGAAGGCCATGCCGATGTGAACTAGACAGGAATAAAATCTATGAAGGCGACCGGTATCATTATTATGGGTTGGAAGTGGAATCGAAAGTTTCAAGTAAGCATCATATGACAAACAATATAGGAACAAACACAAAATGGCGACAAAGATGGTCTTTGGGTGTGTTTCGAAAGGGGACTGATTTTTTCCATGATATTTGACTTGGAGCAAATTAATTAATACAGCTGTCGCAATGAAGGCAAAAATGGCCTGCCGAGAGGCCATAATTCTCTCATGAATATTAGTAGAACTTGTTGTGATGGAAGCGTCGTTAAATTGAACTATGACGTTTGTGGCCGAGAAGAGATGAAAATTTGTTGTTGCAGCCTCCGCCATTTGGACAAGACACGGTCGTAGCTGCAGAGAAAGACATGAAAAAGCTCAAGTAAGAACAAAACGGGCATGGAAACAACAGATGGTAAAAATATACTACTAGTAAGACTTAAAACATATACAGCTACAAAGCTAATAAAGGGGACCACTTGGGATCCTCGGTGCCCATTACTCCGCTGTAATCCGGAGTCCGGACACTTAGCATTGAAATTGAAATTAGATTTCTCTCCCTCTCCAATTCAGATTAATTGATAAGTATTGAGCAACATAGGGACAGAAAGATTTGACTGAGAAAGAAAAAAAAATTAAGGAAGAACCAACAAGAAAAAAGAAAAAAGAGAGTGAAAGATTTCTAACTCCCTTTCCCTTCAACATCCCCTACAAAAATCCCTTCAACCTCTCTATTATCCTTTCACAATATGATTCATAAATTGCAAGACAGGGACAATACAATTTGCACATCATGGCACAAGACATACCAAAACCACATTTATTTTCTACCGAAAACAAAAAGAAAAAGCAACCTGGATTGGGAACAATGCTAGATTCTTTTCTACTTTAATTGTTCTCTGCCTCATCTAAAATATATATCTTGGATGTTTGCCCGAAAAATTAAGGGGAGAAGTTGAATGCAATGATTGATGATGGCTTCGTGATGTCCTTGTGTTTTCCCGCTAGTGCTCTTTATATTATATTTGTGTATTGATGGTTAGTGGTAGTCGTGGTGGTGACGGCGGCTTAAGGGTAGAAAAGAAGGAATTGTATGATGGTAGTGGTTGGTGGTGAATGGGGTGATGGGGATCTATTCAATTCCGTCTCATAAGTTCGTTGGGAATGATAGTGATAGTGGCAGTGGTATGGTGGGATTTATTAGTTCCGTCTCACAAGTATGTTAGCGATGATAGTGGTGGTGGTGGGAATCTATTTAGTTCTGGCAGCTATGCCCGGAAGCATGCACCAACCGAACAAATAAAAACTAGTGCACCAACCGAATAAATGAAAACTAGTGCACCAACCGAACACATGAAAACTAGTGCACCAACTGAACAAATGAAAACTAGCAATCATGGTTACCGGAGATGAGAATATTATATCATCCGTTCAATCACGAAAAAAAGAATGGTGGTGAGATGGGGGAGATGGGAGGAGGGAGTGCCGGATGCTGATCGGGACTACTACTCGGATCAAATGAGGCCTTGGCTGGAATTTGTATGAACGGCGTCTATTGCGAAGCCGGTGTCTAGAAGTGATGAGAAATGTTTTAGAGGAAAGCGATTTGAGTGGGCGCAAGGATTTGGAAATTGAATCGGAAAGGGACAAAAGGGATTAAACTGGGTTTTGGGTTTAAAGGGATTTCAGTCAGATCTCATTGCCCATTCTTGTTAGATGGGCACTAGACGACGCAGCTGAGAACTGGCACCAGAGGAGCCGAAGGGCAGAAAAAGAAAAAAAAAAAAACATGTTCTTTGCTCCATAGCCGCAGCATGCAAGACTTGTTGGGCTGACAGAGCAGAATCCAGCTCTGGAAGGATGAAAAGATTCTGATAAATATGATATAAAATCTACTCCAGAAAGAAAAATTAGAGATTTAGCGACAGCTCCAACAACCTCAACCAAACCATCAAGTGGATCATAGTTTACATTTAATGATATTCTTATTAACAAAAGAAGGAAAAAGATGCTCACACTTACCTGAAACGAGATGATCTGCTAGTTATTATTGGCGATTCTACTCTTGTGAATTTGACGTGATTTTATAGACGGCCAACTAGATGTATAATTTTTTTTTTTTTTTAAATAAACCATTACCCATCAGATGCATTCATTTTTTAACATTATATTATATACACCTGTCTTTGGTTGACTTTTAGTCCACAAATTATTTTTTTAACCCGTTGGTTGAAGTGGAGATTGATATAGCCATATAAGTTGATTTCCAATAGCTCTTCTCTAATTTTCCACGACACTTATATGGAATACTACATGATAAGTCTATTAGGTTGCAATTAATGGTCCACAATACTCTTCTTAGGGCTACACACAGTAACCATCATTAAGTTATTGGTAATTTTACAGTAAATCTTTTAACGTTATAATTTTTTTTTTACTTTATCCTTTCTGTTAATACACATAAATAATTTAACTATAAATAATTAAAAAGACATCTTTACCTCATCCATTACAAGAAAAAATAAAATTAACCCCTTAAAGTTTATTGTATTTATCATCATAGTCTCTAACTCAAGTTTTATGTCAATCAACCTACTTTAATCATTATTCATTATAAAAATATTGTCAAAATAACAAAAAATATAAAGATATCCACCATTAGTGATTTTTTTCATAATTTTTAATCTTATCACAATAGCTACAAGTAAAATCTAATACTCAATTGTCTATCTAAATATATTAATAATCGTTCAATCACAACAATGAACCTTATCCTTTTAATTTGAACAACTTCTCTTAGTCATTATTTTATAAATAATATCTGTAATAAGTGTTTCACACATTTTTAATTATTATTTTATCGCACATATGATATATCACATTTTAAAAATTATTATACTACTTAAATTTTTTTCCAATTTATTTATTATCAATTTAATCCACAAATAACCTGTTTGTCGCAAATTATTCCAACAATCCTTCCACCACCACGAACTACAACAGATATTTTGAACGTTGACTAGAGTTTGTTGCTACTCCAGCCTTTTCGTGGTGGTGGAAGGATTGAAGGACCAGATACCAACGCCAGAAACAGCATCCATCAAAACCCTCGACCCAGTGTATTTAGGTTTAAGATTCAGGTGATGGAATCCATTTGATGTATTAATTTTTAGATGGTTGAAGATAGTGATGTGATGACAATGTTAGGCAGAGGGAAGTGACGAGGATGATTAATGTTGCAATTGTTAAACAATTAAAATAATGGCATGGAAGAATTTTGTCTGGCTTCTTTGTATCACTTTAATAATTTTCAGTCTTTGGAGCTGGAGAGCTTCATCCATGGAGGGTAGGGGACAGGATTGGGGTTGCAGGGAAGAGGAGAAAGAGAGGGGATGGTGATGGAAGGTAGGGAGAGTGAGAGGGGTGGTTCAAGGTAACGGGATTGGCAGTTAGGAAGAGGAAGAAGGCAGCAATTGGAGGGCTGAAGATTGGGAGAGGGTAGTAGCCGGCAAGGGATGGTAGGCCGACACTGGTGGGTGAGTTTGTTAGTGTAAATTTTTATTTTATTTTATTTTATTTTATTTTGGGTAAAACAAAGGTATTTTAGTCCTAAAATGATATCTTTTTGAGGAAAATTTGTTTGTTTTTTGTTGAACACTCACATTTGTAGAGTGTATTCTAAACGCTGTTAAATTAGAGAAATTTTGTTATTTTATGACTATTTTTGAACCAAGAGGGTTTAAAGTTTATTTTTATAATATTATGAGTTATGAGTTATAAAATCATACTATATGGAAGTTTTGGTAATTTACTGAAAATTAATTCATTGTATTGTATTAAATATGTTTAATAACAAAATTCTTCTATTTCTAAACATATTAAGTAACAATTAATTTGCTTACAAAAATTTAAGTGAAAAGCTCATCATTTAATTTGCTGAATCCTTTTACTAATATTTCAAAATTCCCTCAAATTTTCCTTTTTCTTGTCACCCTTACACACTCTCCATTTCACATGTTCAAACATACTCACACACATAATTTTTCATACATACGAAAGTTACATTTGTATTCTCTTCACACATTTTCAAACATAATTTCTCTCCATCAAAGGGCAACACACTTCTATACATAATTTTCTCTCACACTCACAACAAATATATTTTTTCTTCTACAATAAATACTATCACACATTATTTCTCTCTCTCACACACATTCTATCTCTAGACATAAATATATATTTGCACACACGATTTCTCTCTGGCATACATATTCTATATTAATAAATTATTTATTTGTATTGAAAGATAATATTTAAAAATTAACTTAAAATATAAAATAAAATATAACTAAATAATCTAACGGTGTAAAAAACTTCAACCCATTACTTTATAAATTTATTAAATTAAAATTTCAATAGTTAAATTTCACTATACGGATTTTAAATTTTAATTTCAGTTTTATAAAATGCTATATCACAATTTGTTAGTTGTTACGAGTGAAGGACGCAAATACACCACTCGCGGACAAGCCCACTCTCCTGTGTTGACAATTGATGATTCCATTCAGGACGGACGCACGCACGCAGATATGGTATTTTAGGGGGATAAAACTTAATCGGTATATAATTATCACACAATTATAAAGGTGAATTTATATATTTTTTAAAAATGTTTAGGTGAATAAAATACAAATTTTATATAAATACAAATAAAACTTTAAAATATTAAAAATATTTTAATAAATTCAATTTTGGATCTCATATATAAATCTTTTGGTCAAAATTAAATATTAAAAAATTTTACTTATTGTATCATCTGATGTCATTTATTTTATAAAATTTAATGTATATCACCAGATTTATAAATAAGATTGTAGAGCCGATCTATCAATTATTTTCCTTTAAAATTTTGAAATACAAAAAGTAGAGATTCTAAGTTTTTGGGTGGCTGGCCCTTAGGATCTGTTGTAGGAGTAAAATACTCACTTGTCTTTCTTAATATGGAAATATTATTACGAATAATTTTTTACCTCACTTATAAATTTTATAATGAGAATTATATATTATAAAATTTATAATATTAATTGATGTTTTTAAAATTTTATAAATTTAATTTGACAATAATATATATATATATAATATTTAAAGTCAAGTCTATATTAATGTTTTTCTACTTAATAGAGATGTTTTACGTGTAACACCAATGGCAAAGGTTCGAGAGATTATGGCTAGTATGACTCAAAAATTTGACCTAGCGAGTCATTGTCTTCTCTAGAATCCAGATTCTAGACTGCGGGCTACAACTAATTGTGCTTTCTCGTCACTAACATTTTTTTTTTTTTTTTTTCTGTTTCTGGCTAGGACAAGTCAAAATTTGTCTTCTAGAATTTCCATTTTTTTTTCTTTTTTTATTTTTATTTTTTATAGATAAACCAATCGCTTCTTCTTTGACTTGCATCTGGTGGAAGGAAGAACAAACAATTCAAAGTAATAAGGTAGGTCAACCTTAGCATGTTAAAATTAGGGGTTATATGAATCCATGATAATATTAAATCTTATATTTTATTCAAAATATTTAAATGATTCCGTTTAGATTATTATTATTTTTCCATTATTTTTCACATAATATTTTGCAACGGTTAATTTTACTTTATCCCTTAAATTATGGGGTAATCATATTTTGTCTCCCTAAACTAAAAATATATATACTTTACCCCTCATGCACATTATTCATCTTTTAAAAGTTTTATTATACATCAAGAAAATCTAGTTAAATAACTAAAATACTCTTAGTATTATATTTTGATTTTTATATATAATTTTGATGTCTGATAGTTATAAAAGAATCAAGAAAAAATAAACTACAATAACAAATTGTTATATTTGACTTTAGAAAGTGAAAATATGAGAAAATATTAAATTAAAATATAGCTGACATTGTAATTTGCACAAGAATATTATGAATAATATCATAAATAATAGTAGTCCAAACAGAGTCATTATTTTTATTCTATCCCACCTAACTTAGACCTATGACTAATATGATAAAAGATGTATGTTACCACTTAAGTTGTAGTTTGTTGCCAGTGAAATACAATTTAGGAAATAAAATACTTCTTTAATGACCTATTGATCATCAATTCAATTCACCAGTAGATAAGAGAAAAATAATTTTTTTTTAAATTTAAGAAAAAGAAGCAGCTGCAGCTCAGTGTCTCGGGTCATTGTTAACACATATAAAGTATTAAAATCTTCTCCTTAATAATAGTATGGCAATGGTAGATAACGAATTTTGATTTTTATTGTTAAATATCAAATTAGGGTAAATTTTTGAAATTTTTATATTTTTCGAGATAAAATCTCAATTTTCCAAAAACATATTTTTTCTGAGTAAAATAACTGTTTTAAATCATTTTTGTGGGGGATAAGAGCAAAATAGTCCCTTTAGTCTCACAGTCATTTTTGTAATATTTAAGTTACTCCCTCCCCCTTTCATTTTTTTTTTTTTTAATTCTTCTTGCTACTACTACTTCTTGATTCCACCATACAAGCACACATGAACACACGAACACAAATTTCACACAAAAAACACACATGCACAATACACAGAAAAATTTTCTTTGAAAAAGGAAAAACATGAAAAAGAAAAAAAAATTGTTGTAGAATGAAGGATTCAAGCCTAGATTGAAAATTTACCATCACTTTTAGTTTCATTTGTATAAGGCAAGTGTATTTTCTCATTATCCTAATTGTTTTAAAGTAGTACTACTACATCCGTATTTTTTATGAATTTTGATTTTGACAGTGATTATTGTTGTTTTTTATGCATTTATATTCTATTAATAATTTATGTATTGTGAGGATCATTTATGTGTTTGATTTATATTGTTTAGTTGAGATTTGGTTCAATATTAAAAAAAAAAAAAAAAAGAATAACAGAAAATTTAATGGAAGAAAATCGTCTGTTCGTCCAAAGTTGTTTAGGCATTTACAATTTTAGTCCCTTTGTCATTTATATGTTATGTTCTACTCCCAAAAGTTCTTTATGTTGATGCTATTAAATTTTTTTAATTCCATATTTTAATATATTAGAAGCTTATATTTGTTTTTTAAGTTTTTTTTTTTTTTTTAAAGTAGACCCTGATTATTTGGGTTAATAGGTTTGCTTAATGGTTTTGTTTGTATTTAATTTGTGGATTTATTTTGTTGATGGACTCAAATATTTGTTGTCTCGTTTACCTAATGGGCTTATCTCATGACTTAGTAGCTATTAAACAAATGAGCAAGGGTTTGTTTACTGATTGGGTTTGTTGATTAATGAGCTAAATATTTGTTATGGGTTGGTTTAATTTAAAATGGGATATATTACTTAGGTTTAAGTTTGATAGGTGGGCTCTAATATGTAATTGGGTCATGCTTTTGCTTCGGACAGCTCATTTTCTGTTGGGCTCAACGAGTTTTAATAAGTCAGTTAGTTTCCTTTTTTTAGCACATTTCTAACTGCTTTGTATGTTGATTTATTTTAACCCAAGTTATTTAATAAGGGCTTAAAAAAATATTTTTTGGCCTATTTATTTTGGTCATCAGATTTTTTTTGGAGGCATTTTGTTATTGCACATTTCCAAAATCATTTTTGACCCCTAAAACTCATTAAAATTTCGTTTTGCCCCCCATAACTTGTAATTTTTGCCCTCAAAACTTTCTGAAATTACATTTTAGTCCTTAAAACTTTTGAAATTGCCAATTTTTAGTCCTTAATACTTTTTATAGTTGTTTGTGGCCCTTAAACTCTTTTAAAATTTTAGTTTGACCCCAAAATCCTTGTAAATTTTTATAATTAAGCCCTTAGAAATTTACTTTGTTCCTAATTGTGTTCCTTTTTCTTTGTAACTGTTATCGTAACATTATACTTTTGTTGTTTCTTGTGTTTTTGCCTTTTAGTTGTTTGGAAATATTGCAATTAAGTCCTTTAAGTTTTGATTTAGTTCGATTGTCTATTTTCTTTGCAATAATTGTTATTTATTCATTTTTGTGATGTTTTATATTAATTTATTACTTAAAATTACTTTTATTAGGTTAATAGTATTATTTTTGATAAGAGAATTTTATTTATACTTGTATGTTTGTACATTAACTTATTTGTTCATATTGTGAGCTAAAAAAATATAATAAGATTGTATTTTGGCACTTTACGAGATATATTTTAATACCTTTATGTGCTAAGTATTTTATATGATTCTGTGTGCTAATTGTTTAATTGCTTTTCTTAGTTTTTCTCTGTTATTATTGTTTCTTTTTTATGTTATTATCATTGTCCAAATGTAATTTACTTTTGTAAAAAGGTTTAAATCTAATGTAATAGATAGGGGCCTCGTTTGGGTTGTTTTTTTTAATGATTTTTTTTCCACTCTTTACTTTATTGTTTACACTTTTATGAAATATTTGTTTGGTCAGCAAAAATTTTTTGGTCAACTTTTTTTACTTTTTTTCAAAAATACTATTCACATATATTAGCATTAATTTTTTTTTATACTATCCATTAAGATTCATTGGTCTGAATTTTTTTTGAGCAAATAAATTTAAAAATGTAGGTTCCAACTTCCGAACCTAAGTTCGAGAGTTTGAAGTATAGGCGAAAAAATAGAGTTTAAAATGGTATATAAGGTTCGGACTTTCGAACCTATGTTGGAGAATTTGAACTACGGGTAGAAAAGTATAAATTTTAAATTGTATTTTTATTTTGTATTAAATAAATATATGTTTAGCATAAGCATACAGACATATTTCTTTTTTCAAGATTTGGATTTCAAACGAAATAAACATGTAACTATCTTTGCATGTGGTTTTTAATACTTGATTTGATGGTAAAAAAAAAAAAAAAGTGAACGGGATATGTATTTTAATATTAATAATTTTATTCAAATTCTGTCTACGTAATTTGTCTTTTAGTGCACAAAATACTAAGTAACTTTTAAATTGTATTTTTTTTATTTTATATTAAATAAATACATGTTAACATACATGTATGAGTATATGTTGTTTTTTAAGATTCGGATTTCAAACGACGAGAAGATAGCTACGTTTATGTGTGATTTTTAGTACTTGATTTGATGGTGTGAAAAATAAGGTGAACGGAATTATATATTTTAATATTAGTAATTTCGTTCGACTTTTCGCATATATTTTTTGTCTTTTAGTGCAAAAAACACTGTCCAAACACTTATTTACCAAAGAATTATTTTCACTGTTCACAATCCAAATATTTACTCAAATTGTTCACATTTTTTTATTATTTGCCACATCACTCAAATAATTCCTCCAATAATTAAATAAGCGACATTAAAATAATATTCCAAATAATTTAATCCATACAGGGCCAAGGTTACGTGCTATGTATTTACTGCTTTTGTTAGGATTTGCATGCATTCTGTTTTATGTGCTTACTGCCTTATGTGCTTATGAGTTTATTATTTTATTTAGTATTCTATTAGCATATAATTGTTGTGTAAATATCTTTTGCTCAAATTCTACACTAGTCCAATACTGGCGTAGAAAATTTTTCCTCCTTTATTAGTTCAACATTGGCACAGCGAATTCTCCATTCCATGCGCATTTCATGCATATTTTATTCTTTTTATAATTATTATTATTTATCCAAACTTGATATAAATTTAGGTTAATTTCTTAAAAATATGAATTAAATCACGCAACCGGTTCTTATCGGGAGTGAAAAGGTGCCTACGTTACCCATAGAGTAGTCTAGTATTCCCTTTTTTTAATAGGACTCTCGAACATTTTTTTTTTTTTAATTTTCGTGGACTAACCTTACCTTTCCTCAATAAGGTTATAACATGCTAAGTGTTTACTGCTTTTGTTAAGATTTGCATGTATTATGTTTTATGTGCTTAGATGCCGTATGTGCTTATGAGTTTATTATTTATTTAATATTCTATTAGCATGTAACTCTTGCGTAAATATCTTTTACTCACATTCTACACTAGTCCAATGCTGGCATAGAAATTTTTTCCTTCTGTGTTATCCAACACGGGCACAATGAATTCCCCATTCTGAGCGCATTCCGTGCATATTTCATTCTTTTTGTATTTATTATTATTCATTCAAACTTGATATAAATTTATGTTAATTTCTTGAAAATATGAATTAAATCACGCAATCAATTCTTATCGGGGGTAAAAAAGAACCTAGGTTACTCATAGAGTACTCTAGCTTTCCCTTTCTTCAATGGGACTTTTGAACATTTTTCTTTTGTTTTCATAGATTAGGAATCGTCTAGAATAGGGTTTCTAATTTATTTATTTTTCTTAATTATTTATTTATTACATTTTTGTTTTAAAATATAAATATGTCTTAATTTTTTTACTTCCCCTCAACCTTTAAGATTTTTCCTTTTCCTTTAAATTTAGATTAGTGTTCCGATACATTTCAAACACCGAGTGATGATTCTATTGTTTGTTTATCTATTTGAAAAACCCTATTCTAAATTATTTTTGAGTCTTCAAAATGTCACTTTCAAAATTTCATTTTAAACCCTATATTTGTATTACTATTATTATATCTATTTATTTATTTCTTTTTTATTTGTTAATATTTCATTTTTCTTTATCAAAAAATAGGGCGCGACAGTAATAACGGATAAACTTATTGAAATAGATGCCTTATATGAACTTGTTTTCATATCACTATTTAAGTTACATAATATTTAAAAAATACTTCTACGAATAAAAAGATCAATTTTTTTTCAAAATTCAAGCTGGTCCAAAACTCATGGAAATAATGGGCTAGCTTTAGGACTATTTATGAGCTTGTCGCGCTTTCTTGGGCCGGAGCTTTTAATTGAAGCCGAGCTTGTAGGTTTGCCAAATCCCAGATCGCCATAGTGCCACATTGAAAGTTCACAGATCGCTGGTGGTGAGATTAAATATTTACCTACGAAATTAACGGGTTGAATCTTGTTGATACCAAATCTAGTCAATCTCGTTGGGCTAGCTCAAGTACAATAAAGTCAAGAATCCAATCTTGTAAAATATAAAATATCTAGATAGATTCGATTTTGAAATTCACTTATAAATTTTGTCTTTAAAATTAAATTTTATTAAGTTTTAATTATATTAATTGATATTATTTATTTTATTAGATTTTATCCACACCATATAGTATACAAATGAGGCCGAAGATCAGATCTACTAAGTAATTTCCTTGTTAAATTAAAGGGTTAATAGCACTAAACCCCTTCAACTATACCTTTAGTTGTACTTTACCTTTTCTAACTTATTTTATCGATACTTAACCCCTCATTTTTTATATGACTAGACAAAAATATCATTATTAAGTAATTATTTTTCTTTTCTTTAATTCCAAAGATTTTATCTCACTTTTTTTCCTATTATCCTTCTTCATTTGTCTTCTTTTATTTTATTTTTCTCCTTTTAGCTTGCCATTAGCTACTTCCTTCGTTTTGTTATAAATATTTGTACAAAGAAAATAAATTTTTTAATTTTCTTTAACTAATTATTTATTTTGTTATCTTTGTTTATTTTTTAATTCTTATTATGGAAGGATATATATATATATATATATATATATATTGTTATATTATAAAATAAATTTTATCTAAATTAAATTGTAAACTATAAATAAAGTTATTTATAATTGATCAACTATAATAAAAATAAATAAGTAAATTAATCAACTAGTAATATCTTTATTTATTTTTTATTCTTAATATGTATTTAAATATTTTAATTGACATTCTAACTACACTTTGATGTAACTAGCATATATTCTATTATAAAGAAATTGTAATGAATTTACAATAATAAAATTTAAGAAACAAATGAGTTAAAAAAATTTAGTTATAAATTAAATTAAAAAATATTTAATTATTGTTAATTAAAATATTTTTTAAAGGCAGCCTGGAATCATCCTTTCTTCTGACAACCATGGGCTGCCAAACGTTATTTTTTAAGAGAAGATTTATGGTTGTCATTGAGTAACTAATAGTATCCTAATAGTTACTCAATAGCTACTGGGAGGAAGCTCTTTGTACTAAGCAGCCAAATTTACAACAAGTAAGGGACCGTGTTTTGTCCAAATAACTTCCTCTTATTTATTTTTGCATTTCTATTAACGTCAAAAGTAAGATATGGAAGATCCCATAAACATCGACTAAGCGAAGAAAGTGATCTAGGAATTGTTCTATCAATGCATTGTGGCTGGACAAAGATTCACGAGTTCTAAGGAGAAACTTTAGGGAATTCTACAGTCTTTTTTAAGGAACTATCTCTTTGGCTTTAAAAGTTTATACAATATAAATTTTTTAAGCACATGATATTGTACTGTACAAGTATTTAATACACAAAAAAATAATTTCTCCTAAAATGGAGCGTAGAATTTCCCGAAACTTTATTATGGGAAAGTCTTGTCAAGTAACATGTCAAGTGTTATTTTCAAATCAATGAAATTTCACTATTTAAGGTAGTTGGCCTAAAATAAAATGAATTAATGAATCACTATTTAAAATATTAGAATCTCATTAATTTGGAGATAATACTTGATATGTCATTTAGTAAAACTTTCCTATAATAAAGTTTTTTGTTGGAGGTGATCATATTCTTGGACATTCTTGAGTCGGCTCAAGCCGTGACAAAGGCAAGCCGAGGTCTGTAGTTTGTTATCATCTGCCACTGGTTTAGAAGAAGAAAAAGCCACCCAATATTTAATTATTTAAAAAAATATATGTTTTAAATATTTTAATTATTTTTTATAACTCATTTGTTTCATAAATTTTATCATTGTAAATTTATTACAATTTTCTTTATAATAGAATAAATGTTAATTACATCAAAGTGTATTTAACTACTAATTAATTATTTAATTCTCTTAGGCATATAATTAGGAAATTTGAGTTTCAACAAATCAAAATTTTGAATATCAATAAATTAAACATTAGTTTAAAAATCTAAATAAATACATAAAAATTAAAATAAGGGTTAATAATTTATCAACATAAAAAAATAACAAATAAAAAAATTACTAGTTGATTAATTTGCTTATTTGTTTTCAATACAGTTGACTAATTATAATTCCAACTTGTTTATATATGTTTTTCATAATTTATAATTTAATTTACATAAAAAAATACTTTATCAATATAATAAATATATATACGTTTGTGTTAAGAATTAAAAAAATAAACAAAGACAACAAAATAAATAATTAGTTAAAGAAAATAAAAAAATTTATTTTAGGTGTGCAAATATTTATAGCAGAGTGAAGGAAGTAGCTAATGGCAAGCAAGAAGGGAGAAAAAAATAATAGAAAGAAAAAGGAAGGAAGGGAAAAAAAAAAAAAAAAAAAAGGTAGAAAAGAGTTGTTGGAAAAAGAAAAAGAAAAATCCAACAATTACTTAACAAGGTTATTTTTGTCCAATTATACAAAAAGGAGGGATTAAATGCCTGTAAAATGACTTGGAAGAGACAAAATACAACTAATAATATAGTTCAAGACGATTTAGTACTACTAACCCTAAATTAAATTGAAGTGTTGGATGGAGATGTTTCCAGATTTGGTATTCTTAAAGAATAAAGAGTTGCCAGTAAGAATGGATTATTTTTCTTTCCTAAAGAGAAGATGATTTTTCCCGGTTATAAATTTGTTGGGTTTACAGTTTCTTTTAGTTTGCTTCATTATTTCCACTCTTTTTAGTTTCCAATGTATAGATTTTCAGGGCCCATCCTCGTTCTTTTTCTCTTTCTCCTCTGTTGCTAAGGAGGGTAGGCTATCCTTTGATCTACAGTCATGATAGGTTATTAACGTATTTTTCAATAATTTATAATGCTATTTATATATTACCACTAAATAGGATAGGGGCAGACCATTGGGGGTTGGAGAGTGACCGTCGTCCACTCTCCTCCCTCCCCAATTTTTTTTTTTTTTAACACCTACATATATTACATGTATTTATATATAAGGGTTGGGTATTAAAAAGTGTAGTATTGGCCCTTCAGATCCTTTTTTTTTTTAAATGTGGTTGTACCCAAACTTTCACTTTTCATATTTTCTCACTTTAAAGTTTTTAAAATTTCAGTGTCAACCTTATAAAATTAGATTTATAGACGTAATTTTTGAAGTTGAATGACCTTTTAGGCCATCAAAATAATTTGGTGACTATTTTCGCAATCCAAGCATAATTGAGTGATTACTTAAGCCGTTTGCTCATTATAAAATTGTCTTAAAATATATGTCTATGTAATCTTACAGCAAAACTATTATAAATAATATCTACACTAAATCGAAATTATAATAGTATGATTTAACTGTTTCAAGTTATTTTTTGAATTACATTGTTCTTATTATCTTTATAATTCTTTTTAATTTCATTTTTAAATAGAATATCATCTTCAATTTTACATTTTAGAGCCAAGTTTTATTTATATTATTATCCTTTTTGTATGTCAATTGTTCATTAATCTTTATTCATAAAATATTAACTTATTCATGTTGAAGAAATATTTATTTTTGAACAATTCATTATTTTAACAGTGATTTTTTTGTGTCTTTAACCCTAGTTTAAATTTAAAATAAGTTAATATATTGTCTCTTTATATTTTATTTCATTTGTAAAATATTTAAAATTCATTGTTTGTTTAACGCCTTAATTTGACTTATTTATTAATTATGAGTGTCTAACATATTTTGGTAATATATGGTGTAAATTATCTAATTAATTTTTATTATTAATAATTTGTAAATTAAGTTTTTCTTTTTGATTGTTATTAGAACATGATTAAAATCTTATATCATTAACGGTTAGGTGTTTATAAATTAATTAATTAATTTAATTAACAGTATCCCAAAACAACTTATAATTCCTTTAAAAAAAGTATGCCATTAATAGATAATAAAAAAATTGATTAATGATTATTACTATTTAAATATTATTTCATAAAATGACATTTTAATAAAAATATTTTTCCATGGAACGGGCCAAATCGTTGTCTCGAAAAATACAAGATTAAAGACTATTTATTATAAATCAATTGAATTGACCGTTCGAACTCTAAATATAACTTTATACAGTGGAAGATCTGTTCTCATATACTCTTTCCCGAATCTTTCATTCCTCTCTCCTTCCTGAAATGGGAAACCTTGTAACTCAAAAAATTTCCAACGTTTCTCTCTCTCTCTTGTGCCGTTTGGTCCCAAGAATTCATTAAGTAAAAGGAAACAATTTCCCTAGAAAGAGTTTCTCATGTTTGGTTATGGATGAAAATAAACATGGAAAGCATTTTGAGGAAATTGGAAAGGAAATCAATATTTGCTAACCTCCAATTCCTCATCAAAATGTGGGGAAACAGTTGAAACTGATGCCTATTCGGTTCAACACGCAGATTCTACGGCAGATTAAGTGACAATCGGGCCATTATTTCCTTAAAATAAAAACCAAAAAACAAAAAAAAAGGAGAGGGAGAGAAAGACTTTGTGGGCGTAAGTAGGAGAGAAAAGGCTGCGGATGGTTTGTTGTTGGCTGAGATAGCCGTCGCACCGCCTGTTTCTCAACCGAATAGTTGCACCAATGCAAATAGAAGCTCAGACGTCAGAGAAGAAGACAGAATTTTAAAAGTTTCACTTTCGCCCAATGTTTTGAAAACTGGCCGGACCGGCCGGACCATGAACCGGAAGAACTACCGGTCCAGTCCAACTATATATCCAGTCTGTCCAAAAAATCGGACAGAACCGGAAAAAAACCGATTTTTTAAATTTCAGAATAAAAAATGATTTAAATAAAGAGAAAAATTAAAAAATCGTGAAATAAACTCCAAAATGGCAAAACATTGAACACACCAAAGCCTAAACTATTAAGTTATTATTTTTTTCATTTTTTTATACTTATTTTTGTATAAATTTCACTTTTCTTATTAGAAATTTGATTAGTATTTTTGTGGTATTAAAACTATAATTCTCCAAAAATAGTGTTTCACTTCTATTTTAGATTTTATATAAATATATTTTTGGTCATTTTAAATTATATCACACTTTGTTAATAATAAAAAAAACCTAAATTAGTGAATCGGTCAGTTCAACCAGTCGAATCGATTGAACCGCGAACCGGACAGGCCACCGGTTCAATGGCCGGTCCGGTTTTTAAAACATTGCTTTCGCCCCTAAACTTCTGGAGGTCAACGTATTAACACCTCTAATGAGTATTAACTTTATTCCCAGACTTCATTTTAACCATTGCACGGCCCATTAGTTTAGGAAATTTTTTTTGAATTCTAAGCAGAATTCACTAATAATAAATTATGCCCAATTAACCACGTTATAACTTTGATTTTGGCTCAACACTATGAAAATTAAAGTCTCAAACTTTTTCACTTATCATGGGAAATTGTCAATATTATTTTTGAAAAAAATTTGATAACACGAAATATTATCAATGTTATAATTCTTGATCTATATAATAGTTGAACTTTTATCTTTTATTTTAAAAAATTGGAATGAAAGTTGAATGTTCAAGAAATTTGAGGATTATTAATTCAAAACAAAAATTATATTTTTCGTTTATCACTTTCTATTTCGATTCTTTTGCAAAATCCACCATCTAAACCAATTTATGAGAAGAAAGTGAGTTTATTTTCCATTTCCTTTTTAAAATTTATGGTTAATTGCACTTTGGACCTTTAAACTATCATGCTTTACACTTTGCACCTTAAAGTATCAATTTTAGCTATCAACCACCTCCAACTTATAAATTTTAGCACATTGCACCAATTACTCAAAAATAAATAATAAAATGACCCATGTACCCCTACTAATTTGCCCAACTTTCGAAATATCCCTTCTTTAATCACATACCATGCACCTAGTCATGACCACAGTTCCGGAATCACCAGTTCTAGGGAAAGCCAAAACCAGAACTGGAATCTTGGGAGCTGGCGGTTCTGGCCATTTCTCTAGTTCCGATTTCAATTTTTTTTAAAGTAAAGATACATTTTGGATAATACTAAAAAAATTAATAAAAGCTAAGATGAAAACAAAAAAAAAAATTTACATTTTATTTACATTTCAATTGTAGATTTTGTTTTTGGAAAAAAAGTACACTATTTCATTATTTATTGAACCATTAAAAATTAAAGTAAAGATATATTTTGGATAATTCATACTAAAGATAATCTAAAGAAAAATTTAATGCATCAATTACATCATATTCTAAGACTACAATATATATATATATATATATATATATAATATTTTTTTTACCCGATTCTAGTTCTGGTTCCTAGAACCGTCAATGACAATTCGGATTCTGGTTCTAGTTCTAGAATCGCTGGTTTTCGGCGGTGTAGTTCCGGCAGTTGCGTTTGTGGAACTAGAACCATGGCCATCCCTACATGTATCAGTACAACACTCTTGAATTCTTAAAGAAAAATCTGGATCCAAATTTGGTTCAAATTGAGATTTATGAAATTCATGGGTTGAGTGTTATTAGGGACAACTAGACTATAGTTCTCCCTCTTAGCTTTCAGATTTTGCTATCGATCATTTAAAATTGCCAGCACAATTTGAGAAATATGATCGTAAAACAACGTACAAAACTGTTAAGTTACAAGTTGTTCATTTATATCTCTGACTAGTTTCACCAAAGATAAAGGAATAAAATAGTGAGTGTTGATTGTGTAACTATATATTAGTATAGTGCTGAAGGAAAAGATTGACAAGTTGGAAAAGTTGAGTAAGATAGTAGGAATTTATAGGTCATTTTCTATTAACCATCGAGCAATTGGAGCAATGTGTAAAAATTTAGAAGTTGGAGGTAGTTAATTGTCAAAATTGATATTTAGGTTGTAAAGTGTAAAAGCAAGATAGTTTAGAGTGCAAAATGCAACTAACCCTAAAATTTACGAATTAAACAAAAAAATTACTTTCTTGGAAGTTATTTTCCTTCCCTCGCTACTTTCCGTAGTAAGTAGTAACTAAACAAGGTGAGAAAATTTAACATTTTCAAAGAATTTACTCTCTATTTCCTCCATTTCCTTTTACTCACTGGTTTCCTTGAACGAAATAGTGCCTTATTTCTCAATTACTAGTACATTTTAGGCTTAATTATAGTTTGTTCCCTATAAATAGGGAATAGTTACAAATTGTCCCTTATATTTATTTTATCTACAAATTGCCTATCAAGGTTAAATGAAATTAAAATTTTGTCTAAAGGGAGCAATAAAATGTCATAATTACTCTCAATCTTTTAATTGCCTTAACCAACACAAAATTAGGGCGAGTTCCACTTTGGGATCTGATTTTATTTTATAAGTAAATTGTCATTCAAAAGTAACAACTTTTTTTAATCCAACATTATTAAAAAAATTTTTTGCCCTTTAATATTAATTGTATGATGTAATTTACTATTTTATATTTTCTTCTTTACATCCATTTTTAGCAGGCCATCAGATACTCATTCCGTCAATATTATTTTTCTATCTAGAATTAAATATTTTATTAAACATTTATTTAATCACATTATTGTAGTTTTATTATTTTTTTACTTTATTTCTCTATTTTCAATAATTAATTCATCACTTTGTAGTTAAAAGATTATATTATTTGAGTAAATATAATATTTTGAGACATAATCAATAAAGTTTTTAAATAAATTTATATTGATCAACTAGCTCACTCCTCATACTGCATAAAAAATTAGAGTAATAAATTTAGTTTATTATCATTAATAAATTTAGTTTATCATCATTTTCAAATTTAAGAGAAGAATTTTAGTAAAGAAATTTAGAAAGTGTAACTGAAAATATTGAGGAGAACTATGACATTTTACTACTCTTCTTAGATAAAAATTTTAACTTCATTAAATTTTGGAGAGTAATTTATAGATAAAATAAGTATAGTGAGTAATTTGCAACTGTCCTCTATATACAGGGACAAATTGTAACTAAGCCTAAATTTTACTAAAAAAATGGTCAAGGACACTAAGAGAAAAAGCTTTCTTAATACCATTTTTATAGGGTTATCAATCAGCCATGTCATTGGTAATCATGTCATGTCATAATCATGTTTGAGTCAGAAAAATTCAAACCCTAACCCTATCTAACCAATAATCGATTGGTGTCATACTGATCCAGTTTATTATCGTGTCTTGTTGTGTTCAACCTGCCTAACTTATTTAAATTTCATTAGCTATTTTGGAAATTTGTATAATTATAGAATTAGTACAATAATAATAAAAATAAATCATTATTGGTCATTTTTTCATTATTTTCAACTTCTAAAGTGATAATAATATGTTACCAACTTATAAAGTATATTTAGTATTTAGTATATGACGTTCATATACTGATTTGGAATATGGTAACTCATATATGTGTTGACTAAATAAATTATTTTTTAATGAAAGAGTCAAAATATGATTGATCAATTAGTTCACTGATGGTAGTAGATATTTTGGATAATGAATTAGTATTCTGCAAGTGCAATAACCACAAAGATATTTAATTGTTTGCCTTCTTATTTCATATAAAACAGCTGGATGACCTGTTTATCTACTATTACTTTATGCATAGTCTGGCTAACATTAATAATTTCCTGTATTAAAAATAAAAAAAGGAATGAACTCATCATATTAATACCAAAATACTAGCCCATCAAGTATCAACACCCTTTATGATCAAATTCAAGTTTGAATCACAAAAAAAAAGCAAATTATTTCACAGTACATAATGAAAAATTTTAGCCAATAAATTTTTGGATTACCCAGGTAATCTGCGGGTCAACCCGACCCTACCTATTTTTTTACGTTTATTAAACAGGTCAATCTGTTTATAATCTGAACTGATAAGACTTTATTATAATTTGCTAATTTCTTGTCGTATCCAGGTCGAGTCATTATATGGTGTTAGGAATTGATACACCTGCATTTTGACTAGTTTTTAATTTACACTAGTATATCTTCTTCCTCCATAAAAACATTTTGCAAGTGCCTAGATAAATAAACTGAAGCTCCTACACTTAATCTTCATCTTTCCTAGCTGCTACTCACGACGAATTTCGACCCATATGACTCCTCGCATACATTTCCAGAATCTCACAAATTCGGAGCACGGCAACTCGCATAAAGAACACAACATGGACAGCAAAAATAAAACAAGGCAAAGCGGCCTTGGAAAAAGAACTGATGAAAAAGAAGCCAATGACAGAGGGCCAAAGAATCTCATGCAGCAATTGAAAAAAAATTTGCAAGAAAATCTTAGTTTGGCATCGTATGACAAACAATAAAGTAGCAAACTTGCAATGGCTAAATACATTATTTTGGGGTGCGTTTCGAAGGGAGAGTCATTTTTCTTTTGATATTTCAGCCGTAGAAAGTTAACTAAAACTGCTACAGTGAAAGTAAGAATTGAATGGTGAGAAGATGACGTTTAGTGGTGGTGAAGAGGTTTAGGAAAATGGACTGATTGGAATCTCATTAAGATGAAATTGATATTCAAGTTGTTTCTATTGAAAAACTTTTAGGTGGACCAAATTACATGTTGGGTACCATGGACCTGTAGAAACTGAACTAACACTTCAGCTTCAGTTTCAGATTATATGCTGAACTAAAAGCACTTATGGTGCAATAAACGAAGAAAATGAGATGGAAATTGCTGTTAGGAGGACAATTTTTATTGAAGTAATACTTCAGCTTTTATAAGCTTACAGCCTGATAAGCACTCAAACAAATTCTCCACATCTAACTATTAACAACCAAATAATAACTTGCCTAAGGACTCAATAAAAGGAATAACAAACTCAACAGCTAAAATAATTATCTTGAACAAGCAATAGACTTGGTAAAAATGTGGACCAGTTGCTGGTGTTGTGAGGTCAACACTCCCCCTCAACACTAGCTTTTGTTTTCTTCATCACGCCAAGCTGAAGACGTAAAGTTCCAAACTTACTGCCACTCACACCTTTGGTGAACAAGTCAGTCACTTGATCTTCTGTTCTAATATACTTGACCTCCACCTCTTCTTCAAGGACCTTCTCTCCTCAGATAAAATGGTAATGCACTTCGACATGTTTAGTCCTAGCATGGAAGTTGCTGACTGATTGTCGCAATACAAGGGTATTGCATATTCTGCTCGTTAATGCAAATCTTTTAGTAGTTGGACAAGCCACACACTTTCTTGAGCTGCCATTGCTGATGCTCGCATTCTGCCTCTGTTGTTGATAGGGACACAGTTGGTTGTCGTTTGCTGCACCAGGAAACTGTTCCAGACCCAAGCATATAAACATGCCCTGTGGTTGATCATCTAGTGTCTTGATCACCTGCATAATCTACATCACAAAATTCAAACAGTTTGCAGTCTCCTTTCTTATTATACATGATGCCATTGTCAAGTGTGTTCTTTATATATCTCATAATTTGACGGACTGCTTCTAAGTGATGCTTCTTAGGGTTCTGCATGTATCGACTTACCACTCCAACTGCATGGCATATATTAGGTCTGGTTACAGTTGGATAAATCAGACTCCCTACTATCTGTGGTAGTACATAGTTGCATCCTTCAAATCTTTTCCTTCATGCATACTCACTTTGGCATTTGGCTCCATCGGTGTTAACATGGGTTTGCATTCAAGCATTCCAAACCTTTTTAACAAGTCTTTGGAGTACTTTTTCTGGTGAAGAAAAATTCCTTCTTCGTTACGATCAATCTCTAAGCCAAGAAAGTGGTTAAGCTGCCCAAGTTCTTTCATTTGGAACCTTACTGACAAATTCTCTTTTATTTGAAGAATATCTTCACAATTTCCTGTTATGATCAAATCATCCACATACACTAATACAATGGCTAGTTTCTTAGCACTGCTTTTAACAAATAGGCTAGAATCTGCAGATGTAACCGAATAGCCATTGTAAATTAGAAATTCAGCAATCTTACCATATCACGCTCTGGGTTCTTGCTTCAGTCCATAAAGTTCCTTTCGAAGTTTGCACATGTAATCAGGATGCTCTTGACTCTGAAAACCCATTGGTTGATTCATGTAGATTTCTATCGATCCAGTTGCCCATGCAGAAATGCATTCTTCACGTCCATTTGCCACAGTTTCCAATCATTGATAGCTGCAAGTGCAAGTAAGACTTGAACAGTTGTAAGCTTTGCAATTGGACAGAATGCTTCATCATAGTCCAGTCCATATTCCTGCGAAAATCCTTTAGCTACCAATCGGGTCTTGTGTCTTTCAACTGATCCATCCGTACGACGCTTTATCTTATACACCCATTTACAGGAAATAGACTTCACATCCTTCGGCTTGGGTATTAGTTCCCATGTTTGATTTTGTTTTAATGCATCAATTTCTTCTTGCATGGATTTAGTCCAGTCTGAACTTTGAATTGCTTCTTCAAAAGTCTCGGGTTCCTTCTCATTTATTTCTTCTAAAATGGCAACATTGGCATATTTAGGATTTGGTTTCTTGATTCTTGTTGATCTTCTTAGCGGAATTGATACCACTTCTTCATTGGACTCCCCTTAATTATTCAGTTGTTGATATACAACCAGTCTACCAGGGTGTTTGAATCACGCCTTCTTCAGTATCGCCTTTATTGTTGGTGCATTCAATCTCATCTAAACTTATCTGAATATGGGAGATCTCCTTTACATCTGAATCTAGTATTGGTTCCTTATTCAAAGACCACCATGAAGAGGCTTCATCAAATACTACATTTCGAGATGTATAGCACTTACCGGTTGTGAGATCACAACATCTCCAGCCTTATATTTGGTTATCATACCCTACAAAAATGCACCTAATAGCCTTTTTGTCCATCTTGTCACGTAAATGGTTAGGTACAAAAACATAGCATATACAACCAAAAACTCAGAAGTAATTAACTGTAGGTTTTATTTCCATAATTTTTCAAAAGGTGAAAGGAATGAAAACCTTTGTTGAGGAAGCCTGTTGGTCACATATGTTGCTGTCCTTATTGCTTCTGCCCAAAACCTTCCTGGCAAATTTTTTCCGTACAACATACTTCGACAAATTTCAACAAGATGTTCCTGTTCTTTCTCTCAACAACGCCGTTTTGCTGCAGTGTGTTGGCACAAGTGAACTGATGATAGATTTGAGACTCTTTTAGATACTGTGTGAACTCAGCTGAACTGTATTCTCTTCCATTGTCTGTGCGCAAGATGCGAATTTTCTTGCCTACTTCTCCCTCGACTGATTCCTTGAAATCTTTAAATTTTGAAAATGTGTCAGATTTTTCTTTAATGAAGAAAACCCACACATACCTGGAGAAGTCATCAATAAAAGTCACCATGTACTTCAATCCACCAATTGATGGTTGCTTGATAGGTCCAAATACATCTGAATGAACCAGCTGCAATGGTGCTTTGGTTTTGAATTTTGACTTCTTGTATGGTAATTGATGTGCTTTTCCATATTGACAACCTGCACATACTCTATCCACCTTTACTTCAAGTTGGGGAAGTCCTCTCAACATTGATTTTTTCATTATCATATCTAGCTTTGAGTAACTCATATGGCCTAATTGCATCTCTTAATATGCCATAAATCTGGAGTCTTATTTCTTTTTGCCTTGTCTATAGATGATGTTTCTACAGTCATCACATAGATTGAATCTAGTTTTTGTCCCCTCATTATCGGTTCTCCTATAATTTGAAGATTTCGAAATACCTGCACATCTTTTGGACCAAACAAGACATACTGGCCTGAATAAGTTACCTGTGGTACCGAAAGAAGATTTTTTCCCATACCTGGTACATGGTAGACATTATGAAGTGGAACTTCTTTGTCACTAGTTTGAGAGAAAATCACATTGCTACCTATGTGTGCTATTGGCAACTTTAAGTTGTCGACTGTTATCATCACGCGACTTCCTTTGTATTCAGATAAATTTAGCAATTTCTCTTTGTCACTTGTCATGTGGTTTGAACATCCCAAGTCCACAATCCAGTCTTTCTCATAGTCAATATTTTAAGACGTTGATACAGTGAGAGCCAACTCCTCTTCTTCTACAACAAACAATGCTTCTGTATCCCACTGGACCCTTCTTCATTTTTAGAGGTAGCAGCATTACTCTTTATGGATCTTTTTCCCAACTAGCAAGATTTATCCATATGTGCCTTCTTCCCGCAATTTTAACATTTTCCTTCAAACTTCTTGCCTTTACCTTGGTTCTTTGAAGCTCCCCCTCCACGAGTGCTCCATTCATCTATTTGACCCCTTGCCTTGTCTTCTGTTTTCCTGGATTGATTGTCTGCATGTCGTTTGGAGTTTTGCTTGCTTTTGTTGACATAGAGTGCTTCCTCGTCACCCTTTTGTGTCTCTCCTATTTGTTTTGCCAATGCTTCTTGATTAGCAGGCAGGTTCTCAAACTCAACAAGTGATGTTTGGTTTGGCTATCCTTGTACTGCAGCAGCAAAACCTCTATACTCAGGTCTCAAACCATGAATAATTATCCTTTTTATTCTGGTTTCACCTATTGGAGCAGTTGGATCCAATTCAGAAATCTCACGGCATATCAGCTTCACTTTGTGGAAATACTGAGCACATTGGCATGTCTTGTTGCGCTATTGACAACAATTCATTCTCTAGAAGTTGCAACCTTGTATCATTTTTCTTAGAGAAAAGCACAGCAAGTATATCCCATGCTTCTTTTGGTGTTTTGGCATCACGAATGTGTTCCAGCACATCCTCATCAACTGTTGTTTTGAGAGCAAACATTGCTTTGCCTACTTCAATCTTCCATTTTTGCCTACTTCAATCCTTTGCGTTAATTGATTTATTAAGGCAGTACGGGCAAAAGAAAAGTACCTTGAAGAATGTTGGTGAATGTAGTACATGAAATTAAGGTAACAAAAGACCGTTAAGAATACCTAACTTTTGTGGTAGACACCTAATGAAATGAGTGAAATTCAATGATCATGTGCCTAAGAACTTTTGAAAATAATTATGGAAGAATTGCCTACCATACTCTGGATACAGAAATTGAATTTGAGATAAATTTACATGGGACTACTGCAAATACCTAAGCATCATATAGGATGGTTCTTAATTGGATTGAAGGAACTGAATGAATAATTACAATAATTAATGGATAAGAAATTTACTAAACCAAGTGTTTTACCATGGAGAGTACCCATGTGGATCATAAAAAAGAAAGATGGGAGTTTGAGGTTGTCTATTGATTATAGGGAGTTGAACAATATTACTATTAAGAATAAGTACCCCTTCCCTAGGATTGGTGATTTAGTTGATTAATTTAAGGGTGCAAAAGTATTGTATATTATTGATTAAAGATTAAGGAGGTTGATATGCTTAAAGGTGATTTTTGGACACATTATGGATATTATAAAAATTTTAGTGATATCATTTAGTTTGATCAATATTTTGTAAGATTTATGGATTAGTTTTAGGTTTCAATTAGATAGCTATATGGTAGTGTTTATCGATAATATTTTGATTTACTTTCTGAGTAAGGAAATTCATGAGAAACATTTAAGAGAAATATTTGATATCTTAAAGGAACATATGTTTCACACCAAACTTAGCTGAATCTGTGTAAGTTTTAGTACACCTTTTCTAAGACATGTGATTTTATATAAGGAGTTTTGTGGACTTTAAAAATTAAGGACAAAGTGGACTAATCAAGATTTACAAGTGTTACTGAGGTAAAACTTTTCGGTTTAATTGGTTACTGTCACAAGTTCATTAAAGGATTTTCAACTATTGTAATACTATGAGGAGGGTTGACATAAAAGAATGTATAATTGGTGTGACTTTTGGAGTAGACGAAATGAGGATTTTAGTGTAAGATGCCTAAAAATGAGGATTTAATGAATGAGATTATGAAGGACACAAAGATGTATTGAGACCTTGAGAAAAATATTTGGAGTAGATGAAATGAAGAGATCAATTGCCAAGTATGTAACAAAGTACTTCAATGTGAACGAGTTAAGGCTGAATATCAATAACCAGCAGATTAACTAATCTTTGGAAGTTTCACAATGGAAGTGATAATATTTCATATAGATTTTTATTATAAATTCCAAAAATCAAATATAGTTGGTAAATGACAATATTTGGATAGTGGTAAATTATTGGTCTATGTCAAGACATTTTATATTCACATGTAATAGGACAACCATGAAAAAGTTGATGGTGTTATATGTGGGGCAAATTGTAAATTTGCATGAAGTACCTGTGAGCATAATGTTGGACTAAGATTGTCATTTTACTTCTTGTTTTGTGTTTGGTACTAATGGGTTTTAAGAACGGATTCAAAACGTAGTACCATTTATCCTCAAGTGGATAGTCAATTCGGGAGGACTATCTGAAAATTAGGAAATATGTTACAAATTTGTGCATTATATTTTGGAGGAACTTGGGATCAACTATTAAAACTAGTAGAGTTACCAAGTGGTATTGAAATTTTGTTTGAAATATTATATGGACAGAAGAGTAGATCCTCACTATATTAGAATTGAATTGGGAGAAAATTGATTTCTGAATTCGGTTTGGTGATAAAGAAATTGGAGAAAGTAAATGTTATTTAGGTTAAACTCTTCTCTTGATGAGTAAGACCATTCGAAATATTGAAATGCATTGGAAAACAAGTGTATTAGTTAAGTTTTGACACCTAATTTATCAAAATGCATAATGTATTTCAAGTATCAAATCTATAAAAATATGTACCTAACTTGAGTTATGTGATTAAGTCTTAATCATTGGACGTTAGAGGAAATTCTTATGAAAGGATCACTACTAAAGATTATAAACCACAAGGACGAAAAATTTCAAAGAAGATAGATTTCACATGCAAAATTTCAATGGACTAGTCAAAAGGTGGGAGAAGTGATATAGGAACTAGAAGAAGATATATAGACGAGAAACATGTTCTCTTTGATCAAGGTCTACAAGTTTCGCGGACGAAACTTTTTGTGAGGAGAGTAGAATGTAAACCCCTGTATTTTTTTTAAAAACAAATATGATAATAATACTAATATTTGACAATATCTAATATACTATGAATTTTATTTGGATTTGAACTACTATCAAACTATGCAAGTCAACAAAAGATGGGTAATTCTTGTAGTGCCATCACCACCATAATTGCTTTGCTTTTCTCATAGTCCAGTGCTAAACGGATGACACCCCCCTCCCCTCCCATCCCATCCCCCTCCCTCCCCTCTCCCTCTCCCAACCCTCCAAAAAAATAATAAAACCCTTCTCAAGTACCAATGCACACACGCAAACTAAAAAAAAGTCAATAATACTTTACCCCTAAAGTATGGGAGTAATTACACTTTACCTTCTAAACTAATAAAATTACACTTTGCCTCCTATTTAACTATTCATCCATTACTATTTTCTAATACCATCAAGTAGAGGTGTGCAAGTATTTGATTACTTGAATTTGTAACTAACTTCAAATATTAGATTCGAGTAATGGATTTGCATAATTTTGAAGGCCTAACTCATTTTGTACCCCAAACTTGTACACGATTCTCACTTTACAACCTATTCCTTTTTTTTTTTGGACACTTTGCACCCCAAATTGTCTAATTT
This sequence comes from Cinchona pubescens, assembly GCA_025175665.1. Taxonomy (NCBI): domain Eukaryota; kingdom Viridiplantae; phylum Streptophyta; class Magnoliopsida; order Gentianales; family Rubiaceae; genus Cinchona; species Cinchona pubescens. The sequence goes on along the minus strand of JANKKI010000185.1, from coordinate 2,529,073 downwards.
TTCTCACTTCAACATATCCAAAATCTAATTCTATCAACAAAACTAATGGTTTTAAGGCGCGTAAACAACATGCGCAATTAATGTACAATTTTAAATTTAATTATAAAATAATATATAATTAATAAATTAATTAAAATTTTAAAAATAAAATTTTAAAATATGTGAAATATGTAAATTAATTTGAACACACATAAATGCTAAAATTTGTATAATTAAAATTTTACAAATATTAGAAAAAAGTAGAGTTACAAGTCCAGTTGAGTAATGTAACCTACGAAAATGAATACAACAATATGTAATAAAATGGGTTCAGAAATATCTTCATGAATTAAATTAGCTCGAATGGATGATAGCTTACAGCGCAAAATAGAAAACCTTCGTGTGGACAAACGAGAACATCACAGGATGCCAAGGAACACCCGACGTGCCAAGGCAAACAAACATGCACACAATGGGTGTCAACATAGGCACTATGTGGGCAGGGACGGGCAGGGACGGAAGAATGAATTATACCTTAGCAGGGAACAAGACTTAATAGCTACATATTTATTAAAGTCAATTTATATTTCTCTAAAAAACTTAGGGGAGGAAAAATATAAATTTTATAAAGATACAAATTAAATTTTCAAAATTTTTACGGGTAAAATTTATAATTTTTAGAATTTTGGGGGATGGCTGCCCGCCCCACTCCCCCTAAATCCGTCCCTGGGCACGAGCATGGGCACACATGGGGCATCCTCATAGGCACACATGGGCTACTGAGGCAGGGGCACACTTGTAGGCATACACGAGCTGTCGAGGAAGGAGCACACAGGGTGAGAATCGATGGCCAGCCCGGGCACATATAATGTGTCATGAGAAATGCCCTAATATGTGCACACGGGCACGCACGAAGTGCTGAAGTAATGCCCCTTCATCGTTTCTAGAATCTTACACATTCGGAGCACGGCAACTTGCATAAAGGACACGAAATGAACAGCAAAAATAAAACAGGGCAAAGTGGCTTTGGAAAAAGAACTGATGTGCAAAGAAGCCAATGACAAAGGACCAAAAAATCCTATACAAACATTTGAAAAAAAAGATTGCAAGAAAATCTTGATTTGGCATCATATGCTAAGAAATAAAGAAGCAAACTTGCAATGGCAAAATACATTGTTTTGGGGTGTGTTTCAAATGGAAAGTCATTTTTGTTTTGATATTTCAGCTGTAGAAAGTTAACCAGAACTGCTGCAGTGAAGGTTATTAGTGTATGTTCTAAAATCAATATATTTTAATGATAAATTACACTTTTATATTTATATATATATATTGTAATATGACATTCTTTATCTATTTGATATAATAAAGATTTTTTGAATAAAACATATATATAAGAAAAATCATAAATAGCTATGATGATGTATTTCTCTAAATAGTTATTTTCGTAAATATCTCTAATCATCGTATTCAACACGGGTTGATAGCAAATAGTTGCATGTGGATGTTTATTGATAATAACGGCATCGGATTGACTCCTAAAAGTATTCCAACATCCTCACAGACTATCATTAAATGCCAGTGGATTAATCTCTTTGTCATAGTAGTGTAATGATCCTTGAATTTGAAGTCGCGAGTTTATCTTGATTATTGATTATTATATTTTAATTTTATTAGTTGTTATTCTTAAGGAGTCTCATATACTATAAAATTCGGGTATAGTTTGAATCATGAAAAGATATGATATGACTAATAAAGGATACACCACTCCTATTATAATAGGAGAGTATATCCCAGAATGGACACTTCTTGAAATACAACTCAGAAATCTTTACGCAAAGTGAAAATATAATTAAGAGTGTCTTAAATTCTATTTTCAAATGAGTTGTATTTTGGAAAGAATTAAATTGATTAATACAATAAGAGTTGACATTATATCTGTACTCTTAAATTAATCGTAATATAGAGTAGTGGAAGGACAATAATTATACGAGAACTAAATCACTGATAGGTAAAGTTAAACCACTTGACATGTTTCAACACTTGGGTGGTTTTGATGGAACTTTGCTATAATTTAATCTTGATCTATAAGTGTAAATTAATTAATGAATTAATGATAAATTAAAGTTGTTTAATTTATCTAATCCAAATTAATTTTGGATTATAAGTTGTCTAATCCTAATTGATTTAGGATTATAATTTATACTTGTTACCAACGTGATTGGAAACTTAAAGGGTCACACACTTTAAGATGATTAATCCGGAATTAAACTGATTATTTGATAAGTATGAGATACTTATGAGTTAATTTATAAAATAAATTAACTTATTAGGGATTAATTATAATGAGCCATAAATTTTAGTGATCTAATATGTAATATTTAGTACCAAATTTTTATAATTATAAAGTCCTAAATCTAAATTTTTGGTCAAATGTGACGAGCTAGCATTCCACGACTTGGATCAATTGGGTCAACTAATCTTGCGAAAATTCTGAATTAATTATTTGTGTAGATATCATTAGAGGTTGGGCGTCTGTACGACTTGTGGATCGACATCCCTGACAGATTGGAAATTGTACTGCAATTGTCAAGTATAATCCTATATTTTTCTTGTACACATAAACTAATTAAGGTGATCCGTCATAAAAAATAAAAATTTTAATTGCATATTGTATGATTTACTTTATTATAAAGGTGAGAATTGAGTGGCAAGAAGATGAAGAGGTTGTAGGAAAATGGAACCATTGGAATCTCGTAGAAATGCAATTGACATTAATATTGAAGAAGTTTCTGCCAAAGCTGTGGAGAAAGGAAGTTGTTGTTGAAGAATCCTCTGCCATTGAATAATGTTGCATACATCAAGAAGATTAAAACGAATCAATTTTGATACTAACTTATAGGTGATGATACATTTCAGTGTTGAGAGAGAAGAAGGGCTTTTAATCAAAATATACTGCTTTGGGGATTTACTTTTTCCATCGAGGGGTCTTGTATAACAGTACAACTATAGGTTCCACTGATTACATTGGAAGATGAGTATACCGCCCCCAAAAAAAATAATATGATAATACTTCTTCTTCTCAATTTAATTGTCATTTAAAGGTTGAATATTAATTTTTAGAAATTTAATTGTATGGTGTGTATACTAAAATAGTCTCTCATCACTGTGACAAAACAAGTAAAAAAAAAAGTTACAGATTGAGTGTTTACTAAAGGTAGAATAGGAAAATGATATGTTAAAATAATGATTTTTTTTTTAATATAGCATTATTTTTGGGATATTTAAAATAGTAAATATAATAATATAAATGAAAGCGATGTATAAAATATAAATTAAAGACAAAATATTCCAAGGAGGTCAATCCAAATGTTAGATTTCCTTGATAACCACTCCGCTTGCAATGTGCGAATAAATTTGTGAAAATGCACAAATAAAGAAAGTAAAAGACAAATCAATTTGTAAGGACTAAAAAAAAGTTCCAAGGAGCGAAAAGGTTCATTTCAAGGTTTGAATTTGGAAGAACAAGGTTCGGCTTCCACGGATGGGCTTCCACGGATGGAGAGAGTGGCCACAATGAATTATTGTACTACTATCTTTTTATCACTCTTGGCTTTTTAAGCCATGCATTGATATTGTATTCTTATTCAAGTTGTTAATTAACGTTGTATAGTTAAAGGAAATATTTAGATATAATCAATTTTAATTTTAATATTATTTATAAATTTTATAATGTTAATTAATTTTTATAAAATAAATGACACGATATAAGTAAAAATTAATAACATTCAATTCTGATCATCACAAAACTTATAAATGAAGTTTAAGACTAAACTTACTTAAATATTTTCTTTGGTCATATATGCTTGTGTGATTTTTTCAAGAGACACAAAAACGTGAAATGATGGAAAGATTACTAACGAATTAAAAGGAAATGCCCATGTGTTGTTTCAACTTTCAAGTAAAAGAAAGACATGAAAAAATACACAAAAAAGTTTACTAAAATTAAAAAAAAAAAATTGGCTCAAGATAAGCCAACATTACTTTATATTCATTGTCTGGATTTTGGGATGGAAGGACAAAGTGGGATTTTAGGCGGTCGGCTTTGGTGGCTGACTGGCCTCTCATTACTTTGTTTTTAAAGTTTGTACGTAGATCGAATTCATAATAAATATTATGCATGAACGCATTAATTTAAATTAGTCTTCATTATTTAAAAAAAAATTATTTTAATAAATTAAGTTGATACGACTAAATATGAATTAAGAGATGTTATTATGAATTATAAATTCGATCTATTTAAGAATTTGTTGCTATCTAGTCTCTTTTCTATCTCCTAGTCCATAATTACTTTGCTTTTCTCATAGTCCAGTGCAGGATGCACACACACACTAACAAAATGGTTAACAACACTTTGCTCTTCTAAAGTATGAGAGTAATTATACTTTATCTTTCTAATCTAATAAAATTATATTATGTTTGCCCTTATTTAACTATTCATTCATTACTATTTTTTACCACCATCAACAAAAATTAGTAAAATGACTGAAATGCCTCACTATTTTTTGAATTTCATGTATTTATTTATTTTTAGTAGTTTGATATTTATTGAAAATTATGAAAAATAAACTATAAATAAATGAATATCTTTATCTTCGATAGTGAAAATTATGAGAAAATTTGACTCAAATTGTATCCGACATTGTGATACACACACGATTAACCCAAAAATAAAAAATATATATATAAATTACCAATGCATTATGAAAAATTATAAAATTTTTATGAATTTTAATCATTACCACACAAAGCCCTTTAAGAAAACATTCCAATAAAAAATTTAACCAAAAAGCCTGCTTTGATCACTATAAAAACACTATAATTCAAAAATAATATCAAATGAATTTGAGAAATTACTCAAAAAAAATACTCCTTAAATTATAAGAATTTGACCAAAAATTTATTGATAGGGATTATATTAAAATATTATTTTGTACTTAATTTTACTTATTTTTTTTTATAATTATCGCACTATTATCTAAAGTTAAAAAGATAGTGATAAGGGCATTTAGGTCATTTAACTAACTTTTCTTGATGGTGTTGTTAAATAGTAATGGAAGAAGAGTTAAAAGGGGACAGTATAATTTTATTAGTTTAAGAGAGCAAAGTATAATTACTCCATACTTTGGGGGGTGGCAAATTGTTATTTAACCCTAAAAAAAGCAGCATTATGTGGACCATCTCCGTCACCATCTTAATTACTTGGCCTCGCACTGTCTTTCTCATGATTCACTATATTTCCAAATTTTTTTGGGTCAATTGCATTTTGCACCCTTAAACTATCATATTTTTGTAATTTACACCTTAAAGTATTAATTTTGACAATCAATAACCTCTAACTTTTAAATTTTCACACATTGCACTAATTATTCAAAGATATACCGTAAAATGACTCATATACTCCCACAAATTTACCTAACTTTTGAAAATTTCCATGTAATGCAATCTTTAATCATACACTATGCACCGTTACAACACACTTGGATTTTCAAAAACTAATCCAGCTCTAAATTTAGATTCAAATTCGGATTAATGAAATTCATGGGTAATGAGACTATAGTTATTTCTCTAGAAGTAAAACGGTTTGCAGAAAAAGTTAAGTTACAAGTTGTTGATCTATATTTCTGGTAGATTTCACCGAAGAAGATCCACGATCTCTAGCAGAGAAAATGTAAGGAACTCATTATCCGATAAATAATCATCGAAATCAATAATGTTGTTGAATCTCAACTTCTTACTCCTATTTTTCCTTCACATCTTTAAGATCATAAAAAAGAATTGCAGTTGAGTAAGATAGTAGGGATATGGGTCATTTTCTGTTCACCATTAAGTAATTGGTGCAATATACAAAAATTTAGAAGTTGGAGGTGGTTGATTGTCTAAATTGGTAATTTAGGATGTAAAGTGTAAAAATTGGATAATTTAAGAGAGCAAAGTGTAATTATCTCTTCTTTAACATTTTTTTTTCACAATCACAAATGCATCATCACATCAAGAAATCCGCAATGTCCCGGCCAAAAAAAAAAAAAAAAAACTTGAGTAGGCTCCTCTCTAATCATTAGAGGAACTTCTCAACAATACACTTTATAAAAATATAATATAATTAAAAAAAAAAATTGTAACCATTCATAATATAATTTTATTGTACATGTTATGTATACATAAAATATACATAAAATTTGAAAATAACTAGATTACTTTTTTTCCATCCGATTAAACATTTAAACTTTTCTCTTGATTTTAACACATTTTATACCAACTAAATATTTCGAATAAATTAAGTGATTAAATATTTTTGAATAGATTTGGTTTCAAAGTATGTTGATTTACTTATTAAAACAAAATTGTTGATATAATCTAATAACTTATAGAATTTTTTATTTAAATATAAATTATCATTAGGGAGAATTAGAGATAAAGGTAATCGGAGACTCTCAGCCCTAAAAAAATTATCACAATACCTCATCATCCATATGTTTTTGGGTGCAAAGTCTTTCTATTCATTAGATAAAATTTTAGCTTTTTCTTTTTCTTTTTTTTTTTAGCTTATTCGTACATTTCTGGCAGAACACTTTTATGTTCATCCTCCTCTGAAAAATTATTCTTTTCCCCATTTTATTCAAAAACTTATATTCTTTTCTCTTCGTGATTTTCACATAGTGCTTCTATTATCATTTTTCTTCTAAGTAGAGTTGTATATAAAACGTTTTCTTCAGGAAAATGATGCTGTCTCTTATACACATCTAGAATTTATAAGAGACAGATTTAAACATCCAAAAGATAATGTAATTTTTCAGTGTTTGATTGACAAAATGAAAATATTTTGAAATTTAATTTTTAACATTTTTTTCATATTTAATTTTATGAATGTGAGTTAAAAATAAACTTATAACAAGTATAATAAATACTTCACAAATAACTGTGATCAACAAAAGATTAATTTTGTTTAAGCTTAAGTGATAAAAAACGTAATAGTAAAATATGCATAATGATAGCTATATTACCATGAAACCCACAATGAAAAGAAATACGAATGGACAAAGATTGAAAACAAAAATAAATTTAAAAAATAAAGTTATAAAAATAAGTATTTGGGATTTAATATTATTCTTGAACTATCTGAAAAATAACTTAAATTGAATAATTTCCTAAGTTGTTCTCAGATAGAAGGAGTAAAATTAGAAAATATTTTACACATAAAAATATTTTCCGTTGTGGCGCCAAAACAATTTCTGAAGAATATTTTCTTAAAAAATATTTTCAACTCATTATTATTTTTTTTTCCAATTTCTGTTCAAAACTTATTTACTCATCTTATTTTTTCTATAATAACATCATAGTAGTATTCATAAAGAAAGAGAATACATTCTTTTCTATTTTATTCAAAAGTTAATAATAAAAAGAAAACTTATATTAAACCAGTGATTATTGCTTTGGATATTTATTCTCTTGGATTACAAGTAAAACCAAAATTTGGCTGAGGATTGTGAGGAAATATAAATTCTTGAGTCACTGCCGCACCCTTGTTTAGTTGAAAGATGAATTCCCATTTTCTTATTAATATTTGGATACTGTGCTTATTGGACGCTTTTGCAATTTAGAGTATTATATGTGTATTTCTACAATATATAAAATAAATTCAAACTCGGTTGTCAAATACGTTTGTAAGTTTTAAATATACAGAGTCTTTGACGCTGCAAAACAAGTTCAATTAATGCAAACCTTGTTAATATATATTTACCTAACCACCAAACAGACATTATCTTTTCTTTTCTTTTTTTGTAATAAAAAGTGATATTATCAAATTTTTGTATTTAATTGATAATTATTGAGAACGGCACATTCAATATGTGTAAAATAAAAAAAATATATATTAGAAAAAAAGATAAAAGTTATTGAAAATAATTAAAAATTTAAATATTTTATGAAGATAATAATGAAAATTTAAAAGATGACAAATACTAAAAAAATATATTAAACTTTATATATAATGTAGATGTTGGAATGTCCCAAGTCACGAGTACTTCGGTCACAAAAAGTGGGTAGAAAGTAGACTTAGTTTCCTACATATTACACCAATCATTTTTGAGGAAAGATTGGATTAAGTTTTCAAAGCAAATAAAGAAAAAAGAAAACCCAAAGCCATTGGGATTTTTTGTGGGATCAATTCATACGGCCCTTCTCAAAGAAGCAAGACGGGTGTGTGCCGTTGCAACTCCTAAATGTCTGGCAAAGGTCCAAGAGTTCAACCGGACCAAGTGTTTACATTCAAAATCGACTCAAGCAAATGAATGGAATCCGAACTTTTGTTTGTTTGTTTTCTCCCTTTCTTTTCCTCGAACCGTTGTCGCGTGGCTAAAACATAAAGTCAAATCTTATGCCAACTTCTCCCAAATAATAATCAAATACCCCCAATTTTGAGATATTGCCATATTGGAATGAGAATTGGAAGCTCGATCAATTTCCATCACATGGTGATAAGTGTGTTGGATTTAGTTAGTTGTCATTCCATATATTAGTTTGAGAGGGAAAAAAAAAATGTATGGATTTAGTTATTCATACACCAAGATATTGATATTATAAGATCAATGTGAATCATAGTGTAGATCTTATATAAAACTCACAAATTCTGTATTTTGATATATTAACACCAAAGCCTACATAAGAATTTACTAAAAAAGAGTATTTCATATATATGGTACCAACTAGTGTAAACTTACTAGTTTAAACTTTTAGATTATATTTGGGTCCAGTTTGTTAAACTTACTTCCTTCCATTACACTTCTCCGCCTTCCCCTCAATACCTAGTTAGATATTTGACATGTATAATATTTAGAAGTCTTAGGATTCCCCAATCACAATCAGGTATCGTAGATTGGTTAATGGGAATGGGTTTTTAACAAAATCCATACAGTGATTGGTTTCTAAAAAAAAATCTTACATAAATCCTATCATGACATAGAATTATGGATATCTTGATTCATGTTGAAACACATCACCCATGATAATAGGTAAGCTTATGTGTCTCAACATGGACTAAGGATTCATAATTCTATATTATGAAATTTTTCGTTTTGAATCCAGGAATAAATTTTAGATTTTATTTATTTTTTTATTTTCCCTTTTTTTATTATTTTATTATTTTTTTTCTTTTCCTTCTCCCTCCCTAAACCCATCACCATTGATTGCATCTATCAGCGACGAAGTTTTGGTTGCCGGAACCTGCAATTGACCTTCAATGGCCATAATAGTTACGCCATGGTACTCTCCTTGGCTTCCTAAACTTCTTTCCAACTTCAAATTTCCTAAAAAAGAAAGCAAATTCCACGAGAATGAAACCCTAAGTCACCATATCAATCTTCTTTATATGTTTAAACGTAATAAATCAATAACCTTTCGACATCGATGACGATGATAGCTTCATCAATTCGTCAAAATTCGAGAAAACAGCCCAAAGCTTATTGATGTTGATTTCACATCCAAGGCCGATCGGCAAGGACAAATTTACAATGGGGGTTTCGAGCTGGTACGTGGCCCATTGACTTTTAAAAATGTGTATTATTACATATTTTATTATACCTATTTTTAAAAGTATTTATTTTTGTACCTTTATTAAATATAAAAAATTTATTTTGCCTCCCACTAATTAACAAAATATATACTTATTTATTAAAGTATTCACTCTTTGATTACGAAATAACTATCTTAAATTTTTAACTCTTTTTTTCTCACCTATCATTAGTCTATTACTTCAACTTTTGTAATCCCCAACATTACTTTTTTTTTTTCCCCCAAAAATCCCATCATTTTCTTTATCTTTACCAAAATTTCTTTGTAAAATTGTCTAAAAAATATTGAATTTAGCCAACTCTATTTTCATCTTCCCTAAAAAGACAAAAATAACTTCTTATTCAACAACATTATTTTAAATCTATACCGTTTTAGTTGTCTCGTCGTCCAAAATCACGTAACTTCTTATATTAAAAATTAATCCTAACTCCGCCATTGTCGGTCGGGAATGAAGCTTTTTTGGATCTATGGAGTCGGCAATGGAGATCATGGCTTCGAACATATCAGGGTGACGGGAGAAGATGATATGAGAAAGAAGGAAGGAGGGGATGGATGGGTGAATGGAAGAGAGGACGGGAGAAGAAAAAATGAGAGGAGGGTGGTGACCAGAAAGAGAGAGGTTTGGGAATGTAATTTACCTATCTGTTTTTTGCCTTTTTTAATTTCTTTTATTTTTTTGGATGAAATTAAATTTGAGTAGGAATCACAATGAAAGTGCCCAATTTGATGATTAATCACAAAACTCAGAGATGAGGTTAAATGAAACCCATAAATCCATTACCATTGAGGCCTTCCAAACATTAAGAATGGATATCATTGAAATTAACACCCATTCCTGGCTCTCGCATCCCTTTACCAAACAAGTCCTTGATTATGAATGGTTTGACATATGTAATATTTAATTATGAATGATTTAGAAAAAAAACAATTTGAGTAATGGTGGGTTAGTTAACCTGAGCTTGGCCTTTATTTGAGAAATGTTCAAACTAGGCCCAAATCCTGCCTATATGATAGTATGATACTAATGTTAAATATGGCTTTCATTCAAATATTGAAGTCTTTTAAACTAATGAACTATTGTTATATAGTCTGATTTGTTAACAATAGTATTATAATATTAGTGCACACTGCACAACATTTTTTAAGTTCCTTCGGGGACATCTGATAATAAAAAATAAAATAAAAATATACAACATTTTTGAAATAGATTCCTTGTATAAATTTGTTCTCATATTATTTAAGTTGCATATAATATTATTAAAAAAAATCTAAGAATAAAAAGATGAATATTTGGGCTGCTCCAAAACTCATAGAAATAATGGGCTAACTTTTGGGACAGACTTGTGATTTTAGGCCGAAATTATAACATTCATTTGGGCCAAGGTCGGATTTGCCGAATCCTAGCTCCTGAGCCTGGATTCATCCCGGGTAAACATGAAGTTAAAAAGTTATATTTATGAAATTAAGAGGTTTGGACTATTATGTTTTTTGATACGAAATCCATCCAAGCTTATTGGGCTAGCATAATTGCAAGGGTCAATGGCACAAAATATATATATATATATATTACATATTCTGTAATACGAGATGAGTATCCGATAATTAAATTACCAAAGGTTTGAATCTATGATTCAGTTGAATCATATACTTGAGGTTGGTGCTATTGAATAACTTCTTCTTTTTTTTTTATATTGAAATAGGATGCATACATCAATCATCTCAATATACAACGGCAGTAATATCTACCTCATATATCAAAAAGGGTAGCATAGACTTACTCTTATAATACGGAAAATATTTAACTAGATTTGATTTTTGCCTTCACTTATAAATTTTTTTATGTGGATTAAATGTTATAAAATCTATGAGATCAGTTGATGTAAATAAAATTTTATAAAATTTAATTTTAACTACAAAATCTATAAGTAAAGTCAAAACCAAATATATATTAATATTTTCCCTCCTTATCAAAATGATTTAATTTTTTAGTTACATTCAAATAACATAAGTAATTTTAAATTCAATGACATCTAGTATTGTACCGATTTCACCCATCCACAGCAACCGCAAAGAGAAAAACGCTTTCTGAATAACTTTTTGTCTCACTCTTGTTAGTTTTAAATTTACACAGGAAGAAGTATATCTCCTTCCTCCATAATGACATTTCCAAGGCGCCCGCATGGATAAACTAAACTACCTAGACTCAATCTTCTTATTCCTCTCTGCTGCTGCTGCTCACGGCGAAATTCGACCCATATGACTCCTCGCATCCATTTCCAGAATCTCACAAATTCGGAGCACGGCAACCCGCTTAAAGAACACAAAAAGGACAGCACAAGTAAAACAGGGCAAAGTGGACTTGGGAAAAGAACCGATGACAAAGAAGCCAATGACAGAGGACCAAAGAATCCCATACAGCATTTGAAAAAAAGACTGCAAGAAAATCTTGATTTGGCATCGTATGCGAAGCAATACAGGAGCGCACTTGCAATGGCGAAAATACATCGTTTTGGGGTGCGTTTCAAATGGAGATTCGTTTTTGTTCTGATATTTCAGCTCAAGAAACTTAACTAAAACTGCTGCAGTGAAGGTGAGAATTGAATGGCGAGATTTTGAAGTGGGGTGGTGATGAAGTTGAGGAAAATGGAATGATTGGAAGCTCATAGAGATGAAATTGATATTGAAGTTTTTTCTGCCGAAGCTGTGGAGAAAGAAAGCAGTTGTTGAATCCTCCGCCATTGAATAATATTGCATTAAATCAAGAAGATTAAATGGAGAAAATTTGATGACTTAAAGGTTATGATCGATGCTTGAGAACTTGAGAGAAAGAAGTTGGTCCTATATAGGTTCGAAGGAGTGACTTGCAAAGATTCCAAGTCATCTTGGAGAATGAGTATTAAAAAAAAAAAAAAAAATGAGAACAGTAAGATAGTAGTGTTAAATTTAAAGACTGAAAGAGGAAGCGGAAAGATAGTATTAAATTTAAAAAGAGTGCAAAACAATTCTACACTTCCAAGGAGGTCAATTCAAATGTTAGATTCTACCAAAAAGAAATTAAATTTTAAAAAAATGTTAAATTACCTCGATATCCACTCGGGTGGCGACACACTCCCCTATTGTTGTCCATATTGGGGAATTTCTCTGTTTTTGCGCTATTCTTGTCCTCAGACTCTTTACAAATAAATATAACGAAGATTCTATTATCTTTTACGGAATTATCAAATTATATTTTAAAAATTTATATAATATAATATTATATATTTTAAAAAATTATATTATATAAATATTTAAATACAAAGAATGCTAAATACAAATATTCCTGTAGTATTTTATTTCTGAGAGTTGCTCGTATGATTCTTTCAAGAGAAACAAGAATATGAAATGATGAAAAGATTAGTGAATTATTAAAACGAAATGCTCATGTGTTTTTTCAAGTAAAACAAAGACATGAAAAGATAAACAATAAGGTTTATTAGAAAATATAAATTTTGGCTAAAGATAAGTCACATGATTCGGCTTATAACTATGTCTTTCGTCTGTCTGGATCTTACTGCAGTTACTCTTCAATATTCTGTTGAAATCTATTACGTAGAGGTACTTAAATTAGATCAGTTATCGATTTCTAGGTTTCGTCATAAACCTAATTGGTTACTTCCAATTACGTAAATCAATAGTTTCTTGTGCCTATTTCGCTTTAGGAGGTTGGTTCACGGGTATAACCTTTATAACTTCATGATATATCCACGGATTGACTAATTCCTGTTTGGAAGGATGTAATTTCTCCAATCAAGTGTCATGGGTTAATTACACTTTATCCTCCTGAATTAGGTGTATAATTACACTTTGTCTTCTTAAATTATAAAAATATATACTTTGTCCCTTATTTACATTATTCATTCTTTAAAAAATTTAAAATATCAAGAAAATTTAATTAAATACCCGAAATGCCGTTAGTATTGTATTTTGATTTTTTATTTATTTAATTAATTTTCGCTAATTATAAAAGAATTAGAAAAAAATAAAAAATCATATAATAACATATTAATATCTTTGACTTTAAGGAGTGAAAATATGAGAAAATATTGAATTATATTATATCTGATATACTAATTTGTACATATTAAATCAAATATAAAATATTAAAAAATATAAAAAATACACAAATTTACAATAATAGATGTGTATTTTTACACATACTTTTGAAGAAAAATTTTGGCCAATGCTGGACGGACTCAAAACCTTCAATTAAACTTGATTGTTGGCCAAAATTCAAGAACATTTTGGCCAAACTCATTAACAGACAAAAAAGGTGACATTATGTTGACTATCTCTGTCACCATTACTTTGCCAAAAAAGTTGACATTACTTGGCCAAGAAATGACTTTTGAATGCTTATTCTCACGAAATTTCTCAAGTTCATGTAGGTGGTCAAGTCTAGTTGGAAAATTTTTATATAAATTGAATTTATAACATAATATTATAAATTTTTTAGTTTATATTATTTTAAATCACTCCATATTATTTGAATATATATTATATAAAATAATATAAATTAAAAAATTCATAATATTATGTTATGAATGCCGGCTATACAAAAATTTTCCAAATGACCCATCAGACATGCACTCAATTCTTGATACCTGTTGTTTGCTCCCTTCAAGGTGGTAAAAGTTTAAAGTTTTATAAATAAAAAAACCGCCTTACCCCAGTCTTTGTGTGCAAATTCAACGGAATAAATTCTTATAGTGGGCCCCGCATCTGTGAAAAACATTGAGGTGACCTAACGGAGAGGCGATGACAATGTAAACGTGTATAAGGGTTGTCCAGGGTCCAATGAAATTAATGCGTGAAATGATATGCAATTTCATTGCCCTAGAATCAAAATTGATTTATTTGTTAGAATTGAATATGTGCTTAAATCATAGAGAAAGTTATAGGCAAACTATAGAGTAATTTTTCTTTTTTTCTTTTTGCAATATAGAGTAAATGATATTTTTAAGTTGCTAATGAAGTTTTATGAAATGGATTCTGTAGAAGATTACATGACCATTCATTATCACAATATATAACTATATATTGAATAAGTGATAAATAATTAAGGAAAAATCTAACGAATTTCAACAAATTTGATGGTTAGTGCTTATTAAATAATGACTAAGTAATAAGGGAAACAAGATTATATATAAGTTTATTGTTTATATTCTTCATCTTGGGGTACAAAAATCTAAGGTAGCATTGTCAATTTTTTTTTTTTTTTGGTTATATTATTCTTAGGTAAACAAATATTTAAGAATGGATGTTTAAAACATCTAATATTTTAAGCCAAGTTTAACTTGGACTTTCAAAAAGAGTGAACCAAACTTAAACTTAATTTTTTTTTAAAAGTATTGTGTGACTATATTTCTATCAAATTTTGTATTTTTTCTATGTCTCTTAGTATTTTACAGTTTTAATATTTGGCTTAACTTATGCAAATTACAATATCAGATATAATACAATTAAACATTTCTTCACATTTTTACTCCCTAAAATCAAAGATATCATGCAATTTATTATATATATATATATGTATATATTTTCTTGAAAATTAGTGTTTTTTATTTAGCTTTACATATATTATCTGATTTTGATCAGCCATCTTTGTAGGCTAAATTTTGGCCAATTAAATGATTATTGAAGCAAAAACTTTTGTTCGGTTATGGGGATTTGTGGGATGGTTTTGGGGTGTGGGTGTATGTAGGGGTAGTGTTTGGGGTATTAGTGGCTAGTTTGGTGGTGGCGAATAGGGATGACTGCTGTCTAGTTGAGAGGGAGGGGAAAGGTTATGTTTTTTAAAATTTCAATTTAATCCCTTTTAAATTTTTAATTTCACTCCAAAATTTTGTGACCTTTTTTTTATTTTCGATTTGACCCCAAAACATACTAGACACATGAATTAATCAGGGGTATATATGACAACTAAGGACAAAAACAAATAGAAGTTGTTTTATGTCCTCAATTAAGTACAAATTAAAAGTTATTGTACTCAACTCATAAAAAGTGAATCGTTAATCCTCTGTACCCAATTGAAAAAAAAAAAATCTAACATTGATGTAATTAATTGAGACCAATCGAATGCTGATTAATTTTCTCAATTTAGAATAAATAAAAAGTTTACAGATAACAAATCAACAGTTATTTCACTCAATTGATGACAAATCAAATGTTGATATACTAAATTGAGAACAAATTAAAAGTCATTTTGTATTAAATTGAGAAAAATCGTATGTTGGTGTATTCTATTGAGAACAAGTTAAGAGTAAATGTACTCAATTGAAAATAAAATAAATGTTATATATTCTACTCAATTCAGAATGTTGATTTAGTCAATTTATATAAAAAAAATAGAAGTTAATTTATTGAATCGATAACAATTAAAAGTTATTTTACTCCAAAGAAGACAAATCAAATGTTGATTTACTGAACAAATTAAAAGTAATTTTATTCAATTGACCAATTGAAGACAAATCATACCCCGATGTACTTAATTGAGAACAAGTTAAAAGTTACTATATGTATTTGACTGACTAAAGCAAATGTTATTCTACGTAATTGAGAATAAATCAAATATGTGTGCACAAAATTGAAAACAAACTAAAAGTTCTTGTATTTAATATAAACTAGAGATTTGAAATCCATCAACTAGTAAGACTGTGATTATAATGATTGAATGAATAGATTTAAAATTTACTTAAATTTTACATCATATCAAATCTACCCACTTTATATCCATTCATTTCAAATCCTTTCTATATATACAATTGAGAGTATCAGTGTACTAAATTGAAAATGAATTTGAAAGTTATGGTATTTAATTGAAACTAAAACAAATGTTATTGTAGTAAAGTGAGAAAAAAAATAAAATGTTGGTGTACTCAATTGAGAAAGAATTAAAAGTCATTGTATTCATTGAAGCTAAAGCAAAATTTATTCTACTCAATTGAGAACAAAATACATGTTCGTGTGCTCAATGGAGAATAAATTAAAAGCTGTTGTGTACAATTGAGACTAAAAAAATATTGTTGGAAATTCTCGAGTGATAATAAGTTACAAATCTTTACTCAATTGAGAAAGAATTCAATGTTATTGTAACTGATAATAAAACAAAAGCTAGTGTACTCAATGGTAAACAAATTAAAAGTTATTATACACAAATTAAGCCTAAAGCTAATATTGTTATACTCAGGTAAGAATAAATTAAACGTCGTGTACTCAGTTGAGAAAAAATTTAAATTTATTATTGAACATCTTGTTAATATATATGATAAGGGACTAAATTGGTTAAGATTCTAAAGATAAGGGACTAAATTATTTTTTCCCCATAAATGATTACGAATAACATCTTGTTAATATATATGCTCCAATTAACAAAATTTGTACCTAACTAGCCATCTAATCAAAACCAATATCAAACAAATTAAAATGTTATTTCGTTCAATTGTGCCTAAAACAAATGTTATTGTACTCAATTGTGGACGAATCATATGTCAGTTTACTCGATTGAGAACAAATTAAAAGTTAATTTATTCAATTGAAACTAAACCAAAAGTTATTCTACTCAATTGTGAATAATCAAACATGAGTATACTCAACTGAGAACAAATAAAGTGATCGTATATAACTGATACTAAAACAAATATTGTAGTATTCAAGTGAAAAAATAATCAAACGTGAAAGTACTTATAACTCAATCTTAGGCAAATTAAAAGTTATTGTATACAACTTTATGTAAATGGACCAAATTATAGATAAAATTCTATAATTTTATCTTATCAAGAATCAAATTGAAAATGTTGTTCGGCAAATAACAACTCAATGAAAGATGATTAAAAGTCCAAGATTGTTATTGAAAATTTAGCAAATTTTAAATTTGCACTGTGAATGCTTCGAATTGTTGGGCGGCGGGATTGTTTGGAATTTTAGTATTGCTGGCAACTTGAAATGATCCAGTATGAAATTCACAATTGATAAGTTTTTGATTTGTGCTACCCTCCAGTAGTGTGATTCCCTCCAGTAATGTTTAATTCAAGGAAAAGAAAAAAAAAATTCTACCGAAGTGTCCTACGTAGTAAAGGCAAATTGGTCTGCACATAATAAAGCAATTAAAAAGTTATTCTACTCACTTAAGAATAATCAAAAGTTATTTATTAAAGATAAAATTCAACCAAAATGTATAAATGACTTGTGATGTGTGAGACTCACATATTTTATGGTCATATTTATAAATTGAAACAATTGAGATGACGATTATAAATAAATGATGGAAAAAAGACTTTGATCCCTTATATTAAATATATCTATCAATTTGATTCAATATCTACTAATTAAATTGACTTAAAATGAACAAATTGGCACTTGATTAGGCGGAAATCAAAAAATTGACAACAAAAAGTTTTTCAACAAAAATTTCTGCCGCAAAAATTTTTCTTGATATGACACGTATGCAGTTATCCAGGAGGAAAAACCAGTAGCAATTCCTGATCTCCTAAATGCAAAAGCCATGCATCTAATGGCAAATAAATAATTAGGCACCACATGGCGTGTCTTTGATACGTCAGACATAGATATGTGTTTGATATATATAAATTGAAAAATATTTAGGTAGACTTGATTTTTAATTTTATCTGTAGATCTTGTAATTAAAATTAAAATTTAAAAAATTTTATTTATATCAATTAATATCATAATTTTTTTAATATTTAATTCATACTACAAAATCTATAAGTGAGATCAAATATCTTATCTAATCATTTACGCATCCCTTATTCTCAACATCCATTAATTATGGTTGCTATTGCAATACTTTTCCGACTTTTTTTGTTCACACTCACAAATGCATCATCACATTAAGAAGTCCGCCGATGTCCATCGTCAAAAAATACTTTTTATGATTTATATATATATATATTATTATTATTATCACATCAGGAAATGATCAATTCTATCCAAAGATTAGAATTTTTATTTTTTAAAGGCTAGTTACAAGTTTAAATATAACATTATTGTAGTAGAAAAGCTCACCTCCCAAACAAGTCCAATTAAAGTGCATAACAATTGAATTCGAACTTTTTCACTATTAGCTTTCCCACGCTTCATATAACTCATATCAAGGAGTATATTTTATTCCCTCTTAAATGAGAATGATAAAATCTATTATTTTTCCAATTTCTAAAATGTTGGTGTAGAATTTAATATTTATTTAACCTTGTTAATTAATATTTACTTAATTATTTAATCGTTAAACACTACCCATAATTTGATAACAGTTATGTTAGTGTTGGGAAGATGTTCCATGTCAAGAATTTTAGTAGGTAGATGCATAAAAATGTCCTAAATGTTGAGAGTTGATTGGACAATTTTTTTTTCTTGAAAATAAAGAAAAAGAAATATAAAAAGCCATTGCGATTTTTGCGGGATCAATTGATCAAATCATATGGTCCTCTCCCTAAGATGCAGTTAAGTTGTGTGCCGTTGCAAATCCAATATGTCTTTGAAGGTTAAAAGCAGTTATGAATGAAGTCCAAAGTTTTGTTTTGTTTTGTTTTTTTATTTTGTTTTGTTTTTTTTTTTTTCCTTCTTTTTCCAGAAACAATGACGCGTAACTAAAGCATAAAGTCAAATCTTATGCCAACTCCTCCCAAATAATAAATTAATTACACAATTTTGAGATATTGGAATATAATAATTGGGAAGAGGAAGCTAAATTTACATATCAACTTGGTGATAAGTAAACAAATACCAACAAAAAAGTCATGTGCAGTTTCTCAATTTAAAGGTAGAAAGTTCAATCGGATTTCTTTTTTATTTGGGTGAACTTCACTTTATCTCCTTAATATTTAGGATTATTATTACTTTAATTTTTAACGTTATTTTTTAAATACTTAACTTCCTAGACTAACAATCAAATTTAACAGTGTTCGATTTTTCAGATTAAACGACATTTTTACCCTCAAATTTTCAGGAAAAATTATTAAATCATGCAACAAATTGATAGAAAAAGGAAAAATAAATCAATAAAAATGTGAAAAAAAGAAATAATTATATTTGTTAAAAAAATAGATTTTTATTTAAACAAAGTTACAAGGGTTTTTTTTTTTTCAAAATGACCAGCAAAATTGAATTGGATTGAACGGAAGAAGTTAAGTGCTTAAAAAATAACGTTAGTAACTAAAATGATAGTAACTTTAAACGTTATATATGGGATTAAAGTGAAATTAACCCTTTTTATTTTCTTAAATTAGTAAGCCACTCAATTATGTCACCCGAATAACTTTCTTTTCTTTTTAAATATATAAAAAAATTAAAATATAGTGCCAAGAGTATTTTAGTCATTTAACAGATTATTTTAATAATTTTAATATTAATAATAGAAAAAAAGTGTCAATGGAGGACAAAATATATATTTTTATAGTTCACGAGACAAAATATACTTGATCAGTGAGTTTAGGAGGCAAAGGGTTATTAACCCTTTTGGAATGGAACAACTGAGTTTTTCCTTTTAGCCTCCCTTTTAGCTTAGAAATTTTTTATATAAATCAAATTTATAGTATAACGTCATGAATTTTTTGATCCAAAAAAATAAATATGTCATCCAATATTAAACCATATTATTTAATTAAGTGATGTATTTATTTTTAGATCAAAGAATTCATGAAATAATGTACGTAAACAGGAGGATTTCCCTTTTTAGCTCCTAAACCAATGCTGGAGGGACTCAAAACGTTCAATTAAACTTGATTGCAGGCCAAGATTGGAGAACATTTTGGCCAAACTCAATCAACCGACAAAAAAGGTGACATTATGTGGACTATCTCCGCCACCATCATAATTACTTGGCCAAGAAATGTCTTTTTCATTTGATGATTCTCTACATCCATTAATTATGGTGCTATTGCAATACTTTTCCCGTCTTTTTTGGTTCACGCTCACAAATGCATCATGACATCAAGAAGCCCACTAATGTCCCTCGCCAAAAAAAAAAAGAAGACCGATCACAATGCTTTATTATCACATCAGGAAATGATCAATTCTATCCAAAGAATTCTTTTTTTTTTTCTTTTTTTTTAAAGGCCAGTTACAAGTTTAATTATTAAAATAACTTTATAGTAGTATAAAAGTTCACCTCCAAAACAAGTCCAATTAATGCATAACACTCAAATTCGACGCTTCATATAATTCATATCAAGGAGTATATATCCTTCTGTCTTAAATAGGAATGATAAAATTTGCTATTTTTTCAATTTCTAAAGTTTTGGTTTAAAATTTAATATACATTTAACCCTGTTAATTAATATTTACTTAATTATTTAATCGTTGAACACTACTCATAATTTGATAATAGTTATGTTAGTCTTGGAAAGGTGTCTCATGTCAAGAATTTTAGTAGGTAGAAAGAGCACTTGGCTGCATACGAATGTTCTAAATGTTACGCGGATCATTTGTGAGAGTGGATTGGACAATTTTTTTTTTTTTTTGAAAATAAAGAAAAAGAAATATACAAAGCCATTGCGATTTTTGCTGGATCAATTGGTCAAATCATGTGGTTCTCTCCCTAAGAAGCACTTAAGTTGTGTGTCGCTGCAAATTTAAGATGTCTTTTTAAAAGTTGAATTAAAATGTTATCGATTTAAAAAAAAAATAAAGATTAAATGTTCAAATATTCAAATGGCCAAGTTTTCCCATTAAAAATCGAAAAAACTCTGCTTTATATGCACTCTTGTACACTCCCAAATATAAAATAATGATTGAAGTCCAAGTTTTTTTTTTTTTTTTTTTTTTTTTGGTTTCATTCTTGCAGAAACAATGACGCGTAACTAAAGCATAAAGTCAAATCTTAAGCCACCTCCTTCCAAATAATAAATTAATTACACAATTTTGTGATATTGACATATAATAATTGGGAACTGGAAGCTGAATTTACATATCAAATTGGTGACAAGTAAACAAATACTAGCAAAAAAGTCATGCGCAGTTTCTCAATTTAGGGTCTGTTTGGTTTATGGGATGACTTAGACTGGGATAAGTAATCACATATCATCTCATATTTGGTTGAATTTTAAACATGGGATTATCATCTCACTTAACTAAATTAATTCCCCTCCTCCTCTGGAGGAACTATATGGGGCATTACATATCCCATAGGGGTCTTTGGTATTAATAATCCTATCAAGTTAGATAAAACACAATATCCCTAAACTATGCAATAAATTAATATTTTCTTGTAATAGTTATTTTTTTTACTTCAAAAAATGATCATTATATCATTTTTTTTTTATTTTAGGTGAAAAAAAATATAAATTTTAGTGCATGATACACACTTGTTCTTTTATTTTATCATTTTTTTATTTTACAAAGTATAATGCCTTATTTTTATTTATTTTTATTTAAATGTTTCTTTTTGTAAAACACATATTTTCAAGTACAGTGAAATATTATTTACTAAATGGAAAGATCTAATTCATGAATATAACTACTATTTAAAAAAAAAATTTAATTCAACATAGTATTACTATTATAAATTTTATCATTCCTTGCTAATTTATGTAGATATTTTAATAATTTTATTAGTTTATTTATTTTTAAATATGACATTATATGATTCAAATACTATTTTATGTGTACAAATTTTAAAGTAATTAAAAATAGTTGGTAATAGTAAAAGTCAATATCTACAATTCTTCTCTATCTATCATTTTTAATAAAAATACAATATTGTATTATTATCAAAATATCCTGTCAATATCCTACACAAACCAAACACAGGTTTATAATCCAAGGATGACACATCCCAAGATTATTATCCAGAGATGAGTTGTCCAGGCATGATTTATCTGTGAACCAAACGGTGTAGAAAGTTCAACCGGATTTCTTTTTTATTTGGGTTTACTTCACTTTACCCCCTTAATATTTACGGTTACTATCACTCTAGTCCCAAATGTTGTTTTTTAGACACTTAAGTCCCTAGATTAGCGGTCAAATCTAACAGTGTTAGATTTTTTAGCTAAAATGACATTTTTACCCTCAAATTTTCATGAAAAATTGTTGAATCATGCAATAAAATGAAAGAAAAAGGAAAAATGAATTAATGAAAATGTGAAGAAAAAAGAGATAATTATATTTGTAAAAAATAAATAGACCACATTTCATTTAAACAATGTTATAAGGGTAATTTTGTCAAATGATTAGCAAAATTGATGTGAATTTAACGAAAGAATTTAAGTGCCTAAAAAATAATGTTAGAAACTAAACTAATAGTGACCTTAAATATTAAGGGGTTAAAGTGAAATCCTTTTTATTTTGTTAACTTAGTAAGCCGTTCAATTATGACACCTGA
Organism: Cinchona pubescens; assembly: GCA_025175665.1. Taxonomy (NCBI): domain Eukaryota; kingdom Viridiplantae; phylum Streptophyta; class Magnoliopsida; order Gentianales; family Rubiaceae; genus Cinchona; species Cinchona pubescens. Next base: position 2,506,095 of record JANKKI010000185.1, on the reverse strand, counting down.
ATAAATTTCTTTTTCTTTTTATATTTGTCCTCTCCATAATCACTCACATCTACTAATGTTAAGCAAATAGTATTAGAATGGAGTAAGCTATTCAACACTTGCAGAATTAGGCAAAAACGTAATACTATGAAATAAATCAAGTATTTTCTTTCGATAATTATAACTGTCCTTGAGAATAATAGCCATATATACCTTGGAGAGAGAAACTTTCAATAATTATAACTATCCTTGAGAATAATAGCCATATAACTAACCTTTGCAAGATTATGATGTTGGTTGTTTTTCTTCTTCCAAGAATACTATGCATCAAAATCATTTGTTTCGTCAAGTGATGTATAATATCTTCATTTATTGGAATTTCTACAAATTTTGCTATTCCTATGATTCAAAACAAACACGAGGGCTGTTATAAAATCAATATTTTTGAATAAAATGGAATAAATTCAACATTAAATTATGTATACACAGAATATTACTAGGATAAGAATTAATGAAAGAATATATAGAGTTTAAATTTACCTATTGAATAAATTATATTGTTTTCAGTAGAAGAACCTCTTTGTACACAATATTCTTTGTATAGACTTCATTTTTGCGTTCGAATTTTCCATTCTTGACCAAAACCTTTGTAGTACCTTGAGACATGCCTCTAGAAAGGGTTACATATAATTGACTATGACTAAAGACATGATTACGAAAGAAAATTTCAATATTCGAAATTGTTTGTCCCTGAACTTTATTAATTGTTAGTGCAAAACTTAATTGAATTGAAAATTGTTTCCTTTTTAATACAAAAGGAAGTCCATTATCTTCTTCTGCACTATTCAGTGGTATTCGGTGTGAAAAAAACTCTAGTACCTGCACAATGACCAGTTGCAACAATAGCATCTATAAATGTTGTTCTCAAATCAAAGCATATTAGCCGAGTTCCATTGCAAAGACCTAGTTCAGAATTAAGATTTTTCAAAAGCATTATTGGGCATCTAGGTTTCAACACTAACTTGTGTGGAGGCATACTACTTGGGCAAAGGGAATTCAAGAACACCTATTGATAAAGGTTATGGCTATCACCATCAACTGAATTCCTAGATGTATATTTGACTTCTTCTCTAGGAAAAGAGTGTTAACCATTTCATATTATCAACATCAGTATTTTTTGGAGTGATTACTCCTCTTCCAATCATAAAAGTTGGATCATTTGCATGTTCAACCATATTTGGGAATACGGAATTAACTAAAGTAGAGGTTGAATTATCATTTTCCCGATGAAGTACCAATTGTGAAGGCAACTTTATGAAATCTCCATTGAGAGTAGGCTCTATATTGAGTCATTACCTACATTAAACAAAAAGTTGGAGAATTACGGATCATTCAATGTTCTCATATTTTGCTTTAATCTCAAGAATTGAACATCACTCCAAAATGAAAATTTTTGCACACTTGTTGAAATTTGTTGTGCTCTAGATCCTTTCTTAACCACCAGTAGAACTTGTCTGAAGTCACCCCCAAAATAATAACCTTTCTTCCAAAAGGTAATTGAAAATCTAAAATGTCTCTCAACATTTTCTCTAAAGTTTCAAATGCATATCGATTAATCATTGGAGTTTCATCCCATATTATAGCAGTAGTACGTCTCAATAACTCTGCAAGATCGCACTGCTTACTTATCCCACACATACTCATAGCATCTGAGTTAAGAGGTATTTTAAATCTTGAGTGTTCAGTTCTTCCATCGGGCAAAAGAGTTGATGCGATATCTAATGTTACTGTGGCAACAAGAATATGACTTCTTTTCCTTAAGTATGCCAAAAGGGCACGGTATAAGAACGGATCTGATGGAACTTTTACCTGTGCCTCCGGGACCATCTAGGAAGGATATTTTGCTTTCCTTCCATTCAATAGTTGAAGTAACCAATTGAAATACGTTATTCTCATTAAAGTTCACATGTTCTATTGATCTAATATTCTGATCAGGTATCTCGACTAACTCTTGGAAGAGTTGAGTTGCTATCACACTCTTTAGGGATGGAAGGTAAATCAAATTCTTTAATATCCCTATGTAATTTTGCATCAATTTGCGCAATTCACATAGAAGCATGGTGACTGCAAGGATGTTGTTCAATTGATGGGATGAATAAGAACAATCAAGCATGTAAAAAAAGAATTCATCTCAAAGACCACGCATTCCAGTTGGTTCATAATGAATTAAAGTAGATACAAATAATATTCGAAACAAAGATGGCATTCGCATTGAACTTGCCTCAAGTAAGCATTGTCTAATGTAATTATCACTCTCTAAAAGCCCTCGCTTATCTGTTTCTTCTTTGAAAGTGAAGCAAGCGGTCCCAGTAACAGTTAATAGATTTTCAAAGGATTTGGGACTTTTGACATGGTTCAGTAAGATCCGAAGATAGAATTTTTCTCCTTCAAAAGGTTGTACAATATAAATCCATCCAATAACCTTGTTATGTGATACTCTTTCACTTCACATTTTAGTGTTTTAATGCCAGACAAAATGTTCACAAAATTCACTGTATAAGTATTTGGTACCTGAATTCTCAGTTTATCTACTACAGCTTGTAACTCCCGATTATTTGTGAAGAATTCGGTAAGCATTGTCTTTCAGTTTTGTTCATCGTTCAAGATGTCTTCAACTCTTTGCTGTGGCCTAAATCGTACAAATTACATGCCTGGCAGATGAATATGTAATCTGATGACTAATGGATACATGCGACTCATTTCAAATTCATTAATTTTCCATAGTACTTCTGGTGCAGATATCCATCTACCATCAACAAATTATTGTATTTTATCACAATTTGGACCAGGTCGTACTTCCATCTCTACTCAATTGCATGGCCTTTAAATACATATTTGTACAAATACTTCACATGTATTACACTACTTGTGATCTCTACATTAATGTGACAGTCAGATTTTAAAAGTAGCCAAGGATTGTACCTGACGATACAACATTTCTACCCAAATTTTAGAGACTAGGTCCCGTACTGGAGTCACATTGCACCTTCTATATATTGAAAATGAATTATCTGATATTCGAGTGCTTGAGAAAAAGGCCTTAGGAAAATATCTCTTGCATTTATCATCTTTCATGCATGGGCTTTTTGGATTTCTGTCTCTGCACGGACCATATATCATATGCTTGAGAACAGTTTCACACAATTGAGACTCATGCTCTTTAGATGGTATTTCTGTTATTACGACCCTGTCAAAATCTTCAAGTGTTCTTAACTTATCACTCTCAGCCAGTATGACAATCATATGAGCACGTGGCAAATCTCTTTTTTGATATTCAATCACATAAGTATAAGCCAGTACTTTTTCAAGAACATATTTTTGTACTATGATCATCCTTAAATTCATTAAATTTTGCATGAAAGATTCGTGATAAAAGATCCGGTCGATCTTGAAGAAATTGGCCTAGTAGCAATTCATCTTTTATTTCACACCAATTTGGATTGCATGTCACGCCCCAAAAACGGGACCGTAACACGCCGCGCTAATGGCACACCTGTCCAAAGCGCAAGGCACAAACGAACAGAGCAACAAACTAAACCGCAATGTAATAGAACCATCAAACCATTTCTTAACTATAAAACTGAATATTTCATTTTTACACAAAAAATACGAATTACAAAATTCCTTCTTAGTACAAAAGATGCTACAACAAAAAACAAAGTTCATGAATACAAAACCTATCTAATACACTACCCTTTCCAAACAAAGAGAAGCTTGGAAGATTATCCGCAGAGTCCTACCGGTAATGTGGAATTTGGAGAAAATCTAAAAGCGCTAATGGAGAGTAAAAAACGAGCACCTAATCTGAAAAATTATAAATCACGTGGGGTGATGCATAACTAGCTCAGTGGATATCATAAAAGCTCTTCAAATGGGGCCAAGCATTTCGATAAAAAGAAAACATAAAGATAATAACATTTGCGAAAACCATAGTCATGAAGCAGTTTCTAAAATGTCTCATGCCATTTAAACGTCAATAAACCATAATCATAAGTAGTTTCTAAAATGTCACATGCCATTTAAACGTCAGGCATGTCCAAAACATAGTCAAAAAGATCCAATCATTTCAAAACATAGTATGCTAAAGCATAGCGTAGCCAAAAAGATCCAATCATTTCAAAACATAGTATGCTAAAGCATAGCGTAGCCAAAAAGATCCAATCATTTCAAAACATAGTATGCTAAAGCATAGCGAACAAATCCAAGTACAGTTTCAATCCGGAATTTAATAAAATAGCATGAGTATCTTTTAGGCTCGAATGTATGACCTACAGTACTAGTCAGATCTAGTAATCTACCACAGACACTAGTCTGACCGTTCAAGATCATTTATATCCCAGTCTACACAAGACCCGCTGATCAATTAGTACAATCCTTGGCTACTTTTAAAATCCTGTCCCATGGATGACTATAGAACCGGTTCTCCACAATTCAAACATTTCCAAACACATCCAAAATTATATACCTAGGTCACCTATGAGCCAAAACAGTCATAAAATGCTTTCATATCAAAAGAGTTTGCAAACATATCATTTGATTATCATAAAATAGCTTGGTCCCGATTTCATAAGTAATAGTTCCAAAACTTGGTAAAAGTGCAGTTCCAAACATCATACACATTTTAAAATCCATCCAAACATATTTCGAAAGTCATTAAACAAATACAAGTGGAAGAGGGTCTATGTTACCCACCTATCAAAGCAAAAACTGCACAAATGATCACAGAACGCGATCGCCGGCGGTAGGTGGCGTGGTACTTTAAGGAGAACACATTATACACATCTTAGAATCTGCAGTAGAAAGTTAAAGAATGACTAGGGAAGCGAAAACGACGCGAAACGATAGAAAACGACACCAATAGCTCTTTGGTCAAAAATGACTTTTTCACAATTTCTGACCAACTTCGACAAGCTAAAACCCCAGTCAAAACACTTAGTTAACCCCTCAAATTCGTATTACAGCTAGATTAGGAGATAATAAGCTCAGTTTTCCAGAAAAACCGAAAAACTTCGCCTCTCCCTAGGCTATAATTAGGCTATCCTCCCTGCCAATAAAATCCAATTCCAAGGTATTCAAGGGACCTTGGTTACAACCCAACTCAAAACAACATATTCAACCAACCAACAAAATCCATTTCCAAGGTATTCAAGGGACCTTGGTTACAACCCAACTCAAAACAACATATTCAACCAACCAACAAAATCCATTTCCAAGGTATTCAAGGGACCTTGGTTACAACCCAACTCAAAACAACATATTCAACCAATCAACAAAATCCATTTCCAAGGTATTCAAGGGACCTTGGTTACAACCCAACTCAAAACAACATGTTCAACCAACCAACAAAATCCATTTGTTTAAATAGATGGGCTACTTCCAAGGTATTAAAGGGACCTTGGTTACAACCCAACTCAAAACAACATATTCAACCACACCAACAAAATCCATAAACAGAAAGATTCACCGGAGCAATAACCGGGACTATATCAATAGCATTCCACAACAATCCATACCCCATAACCACTACAATTAACTCTTATACAATCATGTAGAGCAACAACCTATGGTTGGAATTCCTCTTACTACCAAACTGAAATTTTTACCGATTAGCCACACGCATGATTCAAACATGCTTCCTATCCATCCCACTACCAAGGAAACACTTAAAACCATCAAAAGATCATTAAAGATCCTTCAAACCTAACCAATTATCCAAATTATCCTAGTTGCGCCAAACTTCCGCTTACTTACAAAATGAAGGGAAATCAATTCCACTTGGTTTCAAGTCTCAATTCCTATCCAAACTTCCTCTAAAACACTCCTAAAATAGATCATTATGTGCATAGACATAAGCATTCATAGCATAACACTCTAGGCCACATCTATGGAAGACAAAACCCCAACTCATAATCTTAAAATTTGTAATCTAACCATGGAAAGTTGTTAAAAATCAATCCCAATCACTTCCCAACCTCCAAAACACTAAAAACAACCCATAACATACATAAATCAACACATATAAGGCTGCAAAGAGGGTTTTCTCAGCCATAAAGAATCCTACAAAACTTGAAATTAAAGCTTGAATCATAAAGCCCATAAGCCATAAATGCTAAAATACATAAAATCTTACCTTCCAAGTGATTTCTACTTGAAATCCAAGAAAATTTTTGGGGAAAAAGGAGAAGAGAATTTCGGCCAGCAGCTGGAGAAAATGAGGAAGAAACAAGCAAGAAGAAGACTTAACAAGGTTCCAAAGTTGACCCAAATAGTACCCATTGACCAAATAGTCTCCAAGTTGACTATTTAACCCAAAAATTAATTTTTTTGCTACTAAATTAACATTATAAATCAGCCATCTTACAACACTCACACATGTCAATGCATAATTACACTTAGTCCAACTTTGACTATTTTACCCGCCGGAACCGAAATGCGTAAACTGAGAAATTTGGAATTGAAAAACGAATAAGTGCATCTACTTTATGACTAAAAATAATATAAAAAACATTTTAAACCAGTTAAAATCAAAGAACAAGGCTATTAAAATACTGGGTTTCACATTGCATGTCATGGTTAGCATTAAATATGATTTTCCAAATTTTTGGACTAATTTCATAGCATCTTGATAGCGTTGGTGCATATCTCGGGGGTTTCCAAAAAATGAAGAGGGCAAAATAGTCTTGCAACCAACATTTCCTAATATTTTCAAATACAGTATATTAATTATTTAATGTGAAAACCTGCAATATTTTCACCACCTTGGATTGCATCCTACATTCCATGATCTAGTTCTGATCTGATAGCATCTTGGTTTACGCGTACTCATCGCAGCTTGTGAGTCTCAGTTTTGACGTAATTGTCTACTACGTATTATTATAGAAGATGTGCAGTATTTTTGTATTCTAAGTAAAATAGATGTATGTGAGATCAAATCTATGTATTTTTATAAATGATTATTGTTAGTTTATATAAAAATAAAATTATAGAATGAGAAAATTAATATGTAGGTACACCTATAATAGGTAGGAATAGAATTCACGACATGTTACTTTCCGTCCATTCGCACTTCGGGTGTTGACATCCCATCCGTAAGTTTCAAAAAGGAAAAGAAGATGCAGAGTATTATAATATCCAACAATATCAGGGACATTAAACAATTGTCCACTATTTGTTTGAATAATTATATCTCTATTGTTGATTTGACCCATCTCTTTACCACCAATAACAATTGCTACAACTTCAGACATTGTGGGCATATTGTATTGGTGACGATTGGGTGGCTGCTGGTTGATAATAAACTTGCAATTCGGCAAACCTTGACGCTGACCCAATTGTCTAAGAATTTTAGCGAATGGATTATGTTCGTCAAGAATCCTATTTAATTTTTCTACCAAATCTCTATTGACGCAAGTTTGGATTTTTAAAAATTCTATTATCAATTTCGTTATCAGGATCCCATACAAAATTTTGGAGATATCTGCTTCTTTTATTCATGGATGGTTGTAGACTCCCAGTTTTATGATAAATGGAATCTTGAACTCTGAAAGAATATACTCCTCTACCTCTATTTATATGTTCATTGAAATGTACACCCATAGCAGTGAATGAGTAAATATGATTCAAGGATCGTAATTGTTGTCGGAAGTACTTTCCTTCAGGTGTTTGATATGTATACAACATGAATGATTCATGAGGACACGGTACAGATGGTAAGATAATCTTTCCATTTGAACAACACACATCTTAGATGTTTCCCTAGAAAATAATTTGACTTCACAATAGGGGCAGATTTGTGGAGGTGGCAACTGAAATCTTGTATTGCCGAATTGTTCAAGACAATTTCACGCTATATTATACATTCTCATTCTACTTGATCAATTTTGACCATTCATATTAGAATGAATAAGTTGTCTAACCGGAACAACTGTTTCAAATGAATATATAAATTTAAAATTAATGAAAGATGATTTTTTGTTTGTAGTTTTATTTTTTTCCATTAGTATAGTGCATGTCATCTATATAAGGAATATTTATTGTTGCTTATGCACTATTTAGATTAAACTAATAATTTTGAGTAATAAAATATTATGCGTTTATTACAATATCTTTGAATTCTTATATATGTGTGTTAAAATTTAATAATATCTATACTATTATGTGAAGAATAACTTATGATGTGAGTAGAAGGTATGTGCACACATAATTATTTAGAATTAAAATATAATTAATAATTAGAAGAAAACAACATACCTTATATTCTTTCTATTGGTATGTCATCAAAATTTTGGCCTTCTTCATTTGTTGCATTTTTATGAGTAGCAGTAGTTAAATGGTGTATAGAAGAGGACAAATTTCTAATTTTTTTTTATGAAATTTGGTGACATGAATAAAAATATTGTGATGTAATATTGGAATTAACCAATTGTATGTTTTATCATGTGAAGTTGTCGAATGAGAATAGACCTCGACTTGTACTGCAATGTTCATATATGGATGAGTTGGGATCTATCGCAAGTATAGGTGTCATGGTAGTCAACCGATTTCTCCCTCGGATAGTTAGGCTATCAGATGCTGCAAAAATATATATACTTAATTTTGTATGTTGTCACTATGGTAAACAAATAATCATAGGTAAAGAATAAACAACTTACATGTATATGATTCATTTTGTTGTTGCGAAATGTTATTTGATCCACGTTGTTGGTACAATGATCGTCGTCTTGACAATTGCTGTTGTAGTTGTTCTGAATTCATTGATGCTTTTAGTTGGCGCATATTGTTACGATGGTGCTCCAAACTACTTGCACCTGGTTGACTTCTGGATGTCCTAATACGTTGTCAATGTAGGCGTTGATTGATGCGATTTCTTTTGATTGATGCGATTTTTTTCTCTAATTTCTATTAAATGGTCCATTTAATAGAATCTAACTTTATTTTTTTACGGAATAGAGTCAGAAATTGTGCATGCATTTATTAATTACTAGGCAAACTTGTTAATTCATATTATATCTAAAATATAAACTGAAGTAATGAAATTTAATTATAGCGTATGTTCATGTAATTTATAAAATGATTTGAAATAATGATTTATGAAGTTTGATTGGTTCAGTAAAATGTGAAGTATATTTTTAATAGTGTATTCTCTTAATTGAATGACTAATAATAACCCATTTACATGTTTGAATTGTAATAGGTAAGTTATGTGGAATGAGTAACTCAAAGTTGAAGAAACGTTGAAGGTATTAACAAATTGAAATCTTGTATATATATATATATGTGTGTGTGTGAAAAAGGCATATATAAATATATTGTCACAAAAAATTTAGCAATAAGATAAATTATTAGTTTTGGCATATACATTTTTTTTTTACTTTTAAGTACATTAATTTTTTTTGTTTGTGTCTTATAGACAAAATGAAGGTGGGGAACTTATGATTTGTATTATAGAATTAGCAATTTTGTTTGTGTTACAAATAAAATGGAGGAGAGGAGCTTATGATTGTACTGTGGAATTATTTTTGTGGTTAATAAAAAGAATATAAATGTTGTTATATCAGTTCGAGTAAATGTCTATTTCATAATTTATATTGACCAAGTCTTAGTATTTGTTACAAATTTTTTATCGAATAAGCCACAATCACAATTATATGTAAGCATTTGCAAGTACTCGTACTTGAATAAATGTTGAAGGTATTAATCTTTTATATATATATGTGAAAAAGGCATATATGAATCTAGTGCAAAAGGTATATACGAATATAGTGCCACAAAAATTTAGCAATAAGATAAATTATCAGTTTTGGCATATAATTTTTTTTTCATTTTTAAGTACATCAAATTATTATTAGTATTATTATTATTTTACAAAATTGGTTAAGAACTTAGTAGTCATTGAATTGTGTTAGGAAATAATGGCATAATGGTATCATGATATGTAAATTTCTATTTTGTTAGGATTTTTTAAAGTGGGGATATAACTTTAAACTTTTTATTTTTTATTTTTATTTTTATTTTTATTTTTATTTTTTGCATTAATGTGGAACACCATCAATGCAAGTATTAACAATTTTAATTTGTCTGGATATTTTTTGAGATTTTATATGAAGGTTAATTTTAAATTATGCATTTGTACTACGCTATTATTGTTTATGTATTTGAATTGGTTTAATTTGGTTGTAGTCTTTTAAAAATTTGTCATGATTATACTGTGGAATTATTATTTTTTGGTTAATAAAAAGAATATAAATGTTGTTATTTCAGTTCGAGTAAATGTGTATTTCATAATTTATATTGACTAAGTCTTAACATTTGTTACAAATTTTTTATCAAATAAGCCATAGTTATAAGCATTTGCAAGCACTCGTACTTAAATAAATGTTGAAGGTTTTAAGAAATTGAAAATAATTTATATGTATTTAAAAAAGGCATATACAAATATATTGTCACAAAAAAACGTTAGCAATAAGATAAATTATCAGTGTTGGCATATAATTTTTTTTTAAGTACATTAATTTTTTTTTTTTTTGGCGAAATTAGTCAAGAACTTAGTAGTCATTGAATTGAATTAGCAAATAATAGCGTAATAGTATCATGATATGTAAATTTTTGGTTAGGATTTTTTTTAAAGTGGGGATGTAAATTTAAACTTTTAAAATTTGTGTCCTTTTTTTTTTTTTGCATTGCTGTGGAACTCCATCAATGTAAATTTTAACAATGTTAATTCGTCTAGATATTTTTTGAGACTTCAAATGAAGGTTAATTTTAACTGTTGCATTTGTACTACGCTATTAGTGTTTTTGTATTTGAATAGGTTTAATTTTGTTGTAGTCTGTTAACAATTTATCATGATTAAAATAATAAAAGTGTAAGTTTTTCTTAAAACTTTTAGTTGTTGCAAGGTTGATGCAGGAGTTAGGTTTTTTTGTACAATAATCTACAAATTGAATGAAGACAATTATGGCACATCCAAAAAATACATTTTAATTAACCATGACTTATAATATGTATTGAGTTTAGAAACGAATACTTTTTTTTTTACCTTCACCTTAGTGACATATTAATAGAATGAGGATTATTAAAGTAGAAGGATAATTTAGTCACATTAAGCTATATTATATAAAATTGATGCAATTTTAGACTTTTCTGTAATTTGTGTTCACTAATTTGAAACGTCAATTAAAATATAATAAAGGCAGGGTGTTAGTGATGTGTTTACACTTGTGGTCTTACGTCGCATGTGCATGCATTTTAATCTTTTTTTTTTTAATACGAAAGTGATGTGTTATATTACATGTTTAATTGATTTGCTTGATTTATTGTTTAACTTATTGGTGATTTTTTTTTTTTTTTTTTTGTGAAATAGTGTAAATTTGGTTGCATGACAAAGGGACCACATGTTTGCATTATTTAGGAGAAGAATTGTTCATGTACATGCGAGAGAGCCTTGTTTTGTGCTGATTTTTAAAGCGTAATCGGATGATGAGTTAGTGCTTTTGTGTTTTATTGGGTTTATATGATTTTAGTATTATATTCTGCGTATTCAGACGCCTAACAAATTTAGAATTTGCTGAACTTTTCATGATTATATGTAAACATTTGCAAGCACATTTACACGAATAAATGTTGAAAGTATTAAGTAATTGAAAATATGTTATATATGTAAAAAGACATATACAAATATACTGTAAAAATTTTTTTGGAATAAGATAAATTATCAATTCTGGCATGTATTAGATTACATTGAAGCTGTGGGTATGACAATTGCAATGTACAGGATTTTTTGAACAACGAATTTTGAAGCATAAAGATTTAGAATTGTATTTTAAAATAAAATAATTTTATGAGCATACAAACATTAAATTAATTTTGAATTATATTGACAAATAAAACAATTTTATGAGCATACCGACATTGCAAAAAATTTGAATTGTATTTAAAATAAAACTATTCGATGAGCATATAGACATTACAATATTGCTTACCAAGTGGATCTTAGATGGCACTGATATTTTTAATATTGTAGTACAAAGATTCCTTTTCTTGGTGACGTTATAAGATATTCGTGGAACAGAATCGATTACTCCATCCTATTAATTTGCACTTGCAAGAGTTCTTGTCACAATAAAAGAAGAAAGAATTAATACACAAAAAGTTTAATATTCATGGTTAGGAGATGGTTGGAGACATCTAACCATGAATATCTTATAACCAAGTGAACTAACCCTCTCGATGAATAAATTCTGTCCTATTTCCACTTCTAGACATAAATAAATTCTGTCCTATTTCCACTTCCAAACATTTTTATAGATGTCTGGAAATGGAAATAGGACAGAATTTATTCATGTCTGGAACTGGAAATAGGACAGAATTTGGGAGCTTGACTTATAATAATTGATTAAGAAAGATGTTATTCAATTTTCTTAAATAATTTAATCTCCAAGTATTATTTGTCTATCATTTCTCCACTTATATGCCTTAAAAAAAATCGTAGCTTATTTATAATGTTTACTGTGTATGTAGTAGACAACTGTAATAGGCACAATTGCTGCATAATCATTGTTTGTGAATCTGTATCGATTTCTATATCATTTTTACATTTTTATCCTTAAAAATGAAAAAAAAATTGTAGGTTATTAATTGTTCAACGTGTAGTAGACAACTGTAATAGGCACAATTTTTGCATAATCATGGTTCTTGAATCTGTTGTATTGCCTTTCCAGGAGTAAAAAGTAAGAAATTTACCAAGTAAAAAAAATCAAGGAGTGACATAAAAATATATATATAAAAAAAAAGTTATTTTGGATAGAAAAGGATCCAACTCTTGAAATAATTACGTACGTATTTAAACATATTGATTTAATTAATGTGGTCTATATTGTGTGATTTACTGTAAAACCTTACTGATATTGACAATTCCAAGGATAAAGCTATTGAGGAATAGGAGTATCATAAAAAATAGAAAAAAAAGAAGAAGAAGAAAATAGGTAGTGCAGGATTAATGAGTTTATGAAATCAGGTTTAATATAATTATTAAAAATTGCTTACCAGATGCAAATAGAACTTTGAACGAACTACAGATAACATATATTAGTTATCCTCTCCATGTTGAAATTCTATAATCTCCAATTTTCCCTATCACGAAAAATAAATAAATAAATAAATAAATATATATATATGAGTTCGTTGATATAGTAGTTTAACAAACATGATTATATTTCAAAAACGATTAAAAAAGGAAAAGGTAGTAGAAATGTTAAAGAAAATTATTCAAAATATTAAAAAAATAATATACATAGTGCAGGATTAATGAGTTTATTAAATTTAATATAATTATTAAAATTTGCTTACCGGATGCAAATACAAATATGAACGATCTACAAATAACATATATTAGTTATCCTCTCCATGCTGATATCTATAATCCCCAATCTTCCCTATCACGAAAAAAATATATGAGTTTAACAAACATGATTATAGATAAGTTTAATACACATTAAATGATAATTTGCAATAGTAGAAATACGTATTTAATACTAACGTAAGTAAACAAAAAAATTGCTTACCGATAGAAACAAAATTGTAGGATGTGTTGTAATAGAAATTTGCTGTAATAAAAAGTTTGATTACTTTTGTAAATAGTTATAGAAAGAAAGGTTTGGTGAAAAAAAAATTAAAAAAGGAAAAAGTAATAGAAATGTTAAAGAAAATTATTCAAAATATTAAAAAAATAATATACGTATTGCAGGATTAATGAATTTATTAAATTTAATATAATTATTAAAATTTGATTACCAAAGCAAATACAAATTTGAACGAACTACAAATAACATATATTAGTTACCTTTTCCATGATGATATTCCATTGTTCTCTATCACGAAAAAAATATATGAGTTTAACAAACCTGATTATAGATAAGTTTAAATGGTCAAATGATAATTCGCAGCCGTAGAAATAAGTTTAATACTAACATACGTAAACAAAAAATTTGCTTACGGATAGAAACAAAATTGTAGGATGTGTTGTAATAGTACTTATAAATTTGTTGTAATAAAAAGTTTGATTACTTTTGTAAATAATTACAGAGAGAAAACTTTGGTGGATCGTATTGTTTAAAAACAGACGATGTTGTTGTTTAGTTGGGTAAATCAACATTTTTGGTTAGATAGTTAAAGTGTGTGGGAATATGGGAGTTGTGATTGTGAAATTGATTGGTTGTGAAAGAGTGGAGAGTTTGGAATGTAGTGAAGTAGTTGAATGGGACCCACCACAAATTTTTATTTGCACACACATCTCCCTATTTTTTTGGCGGATTTTTGTTACCTTTCTTTCTTTCTTGGATGGTCAATTGTAGCCTTTGAGCTGAGGGTTAAATAGGAAGTTTAAATAATGACATCACACCATTTGGATATCAGGCTTTATTAGATGGTATAGATAATAAAGTCCACCCTTGATATTTATCTATCTTGTTAGTTTAATAAAATTGCTTATTTTTCTATCCAAAAAAAATAAAGGAAAAAATAAAAAAACTCCGCTTGCAATGTAATAGCTAATAACTTCTGTGAAATGCACAAAGAGATCGAGCAAGTAAAAGACAAATCAATTAAGGACTAAAAAAAAGTTCTAAGGAGCAAAAAGGTTCATTTTCAAGGTTAGAATTTGGAGGAACATGGTTGGAGTTCCCCGGATGGACAGGGTGCCAAAATGAATTATTGTACTACTAACTTTTTATCACTCTTGGCTTTTTAAGCCATGAATTATATTGTATTCTTATCCAAGTTGTTAATTAACATTGTACTGCTGAGAGATACAATATTTAGATAAATTGATTTTTAATTTTAATAATATTTATAGATCTTTTTAAAAATTTAAAAATGTTAAGTGATATTATTATAATCTTTGGAGATGTTTATGAAATTATCCCATAATAAAATCGACTGTTTTCCAATTTCTAACATTATGGTGTAAACTTTAATATTCATTTAACCCTGTTAATTAATATTTACTTAATTATTATTATTATTATTTTTTAAAACGACAACATTTTTTTAACCTAAATCTTACTTTACAAGGGGATGCAAGGGGACCTAACTGTCCAACTAGCTACTATTAAGGGACTGGAGGGAAAGATAATCCTCCAGACCAGGCAAGGGTGTTTTAACACCTGTCTGAATTTTTGTAAGGTTTGGAGTATGAACCCCAAATCTCACAACGAAGAATGTCTTATGAAATATTTCCT
Source organism: Cinchona pubescens (assembly GCA_025175665.1). Taxonomy (NCBI): domain Eukaryota; kingdom Viridiplantae; phylum Streptophyta; class Magnoliopsida; order Gentianales; family Rubiaceae; genus Cinchona; species Cinchona pubescens. The sequence continues at coordinate 2,490,820 of JANKKI010000185.1, read as the reverse complement.
GACCAATAGAGTTGGTTTACATAATTATTTAATGGTTAAACACTACCCATAATTTGATTACAGTTATGTTATTACCATCAACTTAACATGTCGTCTAATTGTCCGGGTGACTGATCCTTTTTTTGTTTTTTCTGTGGTTATTTGGAATCAAATCAAACCTTAAGTGCAAAAAATTTTCAATGATCAATTTGGTAACTTTAATGATGAATTGTCATATGAATTTAAAAATATTCTAAAAAATTCTTTTAATATCATTTAATGGTTTTATTCAATACTTGAAAACTAAAATTATCTCCGTATCAAACGATTATTTATTGACTAATTGGCACTGAGGAGAATAATTAATATTGAAAAGATGTCCCATGTAACAAGAATTTTAGTAGGTAGAACGAACACGTATGATTGCATATAAACCTCCTAAATTTTGGTAATATAACGGACCTAAGGAACTGAGTAAACTGATTCGAACCTAGTACTGCGAGCTAACGTTATCATTTGAAAAAATATACTGTGGCAATAATAAATTTGCTGTGGCAATATCATTGCCCTTTGGACTTATTAGGGTAATGATATTGCCACAGCACATTTTTATACATTTTAATTATATGACAAAATTATCCCTCAATATCTACAACCATTGGTTCCATCCTAGCCCTGGCTGCACTTTGATGGCTTGGCTGACAACACATTCCTCCTCCGTGGACTTTACCCACCATTTCCGCCCAATCAATCAGCCACAATAACTTGGAAATCAGGAACACAACTTCGAGATTTGGAGGCCTTTCAATCAGGTTAACTAATTCGTCCTGTTCAAACATTTTAACCTTAAAATCAATAGTAACTGAAGGATCTTTTGCTTGGTTATCGATGGTGGCCGCCTCATGAAAAATAGCCTCTATCTGCTGTCACACGTTAGCACTATGAACATGATTTTCCCTCCATCACTAACGTCGATGACCTCCTCGACCTCTATCTCGGCGATGGTCCATTGAATACTCTGCCAAACTTGAAACTCCAATGGTAATAGAAATTGTTCAACATCATAAATCGCTAGCTTTATTCTTGAAGGCTTCTCAAAATTGTAGACCAAATTCTTAGAAACGCTAATCTTAATTTTTGTTTTTAAAAAAATTTTTTTTTTATAGAAAATAGAAATTTAATTGCTGATTTTAGTGAAAAGTTTTTGGGAAATTTTTTTTAAATTGATATAATGGGTTTGTGAGGAATAATTGACAATGTATATGAAAAGAGAGAAAGGGAGTGAGGTTGAGGGAGATCATCCCGGAGGGCAAGGCGGTCCTTATTGGAACTGTCTCTTTTCACAATCGGGATGATGTGGGAGAATGCTGGTGATGGTATGGCCCAGAAAATAGGTGAGAATTAAGTGGGTACTTTTGTCATTTAAAAGATATGTGCTGTGACAATAAGATATTCACCGTGACAATATCATTGCCCTTACTACATAGCAGGCAGGTGATATTGTCTTTTTGGAGCGACTCATATTGTCTTTTTAGATGTTTTTTCTGTTTAAAATATTAATCAATCTCTTCTTCTCTTGCTTGCGTGTGTCCTTTATAACACATTCAAATTAGAGACTGTCAAATCCTACCTATATGATATTAATGTTAAATCTGTCTTTCATTCAAATATTTAAGTGTTTAAAACTAATGGATTATTGTTATATAGTTTGATTTGCTAACAATAGTGTTATACTACTAGTGCACTGCACAACATTTTTGGAATAGGTTCCTTACGTAAATTTGTAATTCATATTATTTAAGTTGAATATAATATTATAAAAAGAATTTCTAAGAATAAAAAGATATATATTGGCTGCTCCAAAACTCATGCAAATAATGGGCTTGGGACAGATTGTGATTTTGGGCCAGAATTTTTATATTCATTTGAGCCAAGGTTGGATTTGGCGAATCCCAGCTCATGAGGATCGATTCACCATTTCACCCCCGGGTGGACATGAAGATTAAAAAGTTAATTTATGAAATTAACATGTTGTACTACAGAATCTTTTTGTTTCCAAATCTACCCAAGCTTATTGGGCTAGCATTATTGCAAGTAGGCCTATCAATCGGATATATAAGTCAATTTTTTATGCACCTAACTTTGGCCTGTTTTAAAATAATAGAATTCAAGTCCAATTTAACTTATAAAATCTCACACCTTTAAAGATTGTGTTCATCTCACAAAATTAAGTGGGTTTAGAATTGAAATCGAACCGGTCCAAAGTCAAAAAATCAAAATACTCGAATTCGAACTCGTGTCTCATCAAAACTTTTGAGTTTGAACTCGAACAGGGCACTATTAGTGCTCGACTTGACTCGTTTTCACCTATGTTTTTAAATAATATTTTGTAATAATTAATCACATATATATATATATATATAAACTACCTTTTATTTTACATATATTACATATCAAAAATTAACTAAAGTATTATTCAAAATAATACTTTCAGAATAATATCCTGTACAATAGTTGTCCAAACAGAGCTAACTTGTTTTCTTTTTTCTCCTTCTATCCCATATTTTTTATTATTTTTCGGGTATCTTTTTAACTCATATTCATATAATTAAGGCTGAAAAACTTAAAAAATTATATTTTAAAATATTTCATTTTATCAATCAAATACCAAAAAATTATATAAAAAATAAACTTTTTCATATAAAATGTTTCCTAAGAAAAAGATTTTAGTCAAGAAAATATTTTACATAAAACTAAACAAGAACCTAAATTGATAATTGATTGTGTACGTATGTGTGTATATATATATAATATGAATTCCAAACAATAAAATATATATAAAAAAAATAAAAAACAAGCCACGTCATTGATACGTTAACATTTATGTGACTAAGTTAGACCTTTTTTTTCCCTAGCAAGTTATAGACAATTAAACTCCAATCAAATGTTTTTAAATTCAAATCAAAACATGACTTAGTACAATTGTTGATTCATGATTCTACCGGTTAAATTGTTGAATCACTTCATTTTCTCTCTCTTTATATATTTTTACTTCGATAATCCCTATTTATAAAAATTTATGAAGGCAACTGCATTAAGCAAGCCAGTTGGTCAAGTAGCCAACTTAACCTTTAAAAGGCTGGGTTCAAAATCCACCACAAACATTTTTTAATCCTCAACTTTCCACAAACATTTTTTAATCCTCCACTTTTACATATTATAAAATTTTCCATTCTTTTTTTTTTCATATAATAAAAAAAATTAATGACTTTCCTTTCCCCTCTTCTCTTCACCAATGTCACCCCTTCATCCCTTTCCTTATCACTGGCCTGACCCTTCCCTCTCCTCCCGTCTCTTTAGTCTTTCCCACCCTTCCCTTCCTTTCCTCCTCTCTTCGAACCATTATAGTATAGCCTCTCTTCCTCCTTCTTTCCCTTTGTCCACTACACCCCCCTCCCCTTCCCTTTCCTCCCTCTGCCTATCCCTTCCTTTCCCCCTCTATCAACCTCTGCCCCACTTCTCCTTCTTCCTTCTCCCTCTTTCTTCTATTCTTCCTTGTCCTATTGTCCACCTAATTCTTTGAGGTATTTTTCCTTAGTGAAAATTTTCAAGATTTAATGAAATTTGTTCCAGATCTAGTTAGATTAGTGGCAGATTTTGATGAGATTGGCAGTGGATTGATGTTGATTTTGGGAAAAAATTGTTGATTTTGCCTGAATTGTGTGGAAAAAGCTCAAAATCATATCCAACAGGTTCACAGCAGTTTGTACCAGTTTAGAAGGTTTTACGGGTTCTTATCGATTTTTTTAATCATTCTTGACTCTCGTACTCAACCGGATTAGAATCTTGACCGATTCACAGTTTAATCATTTGAACTGATTAGTCTATTCAAGTTTCAAAAAACTAATTACTAAGACTATAAAGAGCAGTCAAAATGATAAAACTAGATTCCTCTATGACCTATATTGGTCATGAAATCGAGTTAAAAGGAGTAGTCTAAGTAAGTTGATTCTCTTTACTTGTAAAAGCCCCAAAAAAAAAAAAAAAAAAAACCTTCAAAACATTAATAAGACAATAAGATTAAGTTTCTCTATGACCAATATCGGTCATGAAACTGAGTTACAAGGAGTAGCCTAAGTAGGTGGTTCCTCCTTAATTGGAAAAAGTCAAAAAATAAAAAATAAAAAATAAAAGACCTCGTAATCGGATTCACCAGTCCACTTTGAAAATAAGTTGACGAACCCATCATTCAAGGACCCTGGAATTTTTTCCAGCTACACAGGAGAAAATATATCTACTTGGCCTGCAATGGCACGTGCTTGGAGCTGCCCAGGGAGTTGAACTGAAACAATTCCTCCTCTTCTTGATCTTCCAACCTGCTGTGGCTGATCAAAGAATATTTTCTTCATCAATTCATGTCATCCATTTCCAGATTCCTTCAATTTTAGAGCGCGATAATTGACACAACAAATACAAAAGGGCTACCGAAAATAGAACTTGCGGGCCAGGAAATTCAGGAAAAAGGACTGATGATATAGCTGCCAATGACAACGGACCAAAGATTGCCATGCTGATGTTAACAAAGGAAATGTATGCTGAAGAAGTATTGTGATTTGTGAATCTTAACTTGGTGTCGTAGGACAAACAATATATGAACAAAGTCACAATGGCTACCAACATGGTCTTGGGGTGGGTTTCGAACGGAGATTCGGCTTTTCCTTGATACTTAACCTGGAGAAAATTGAGCAACAATGTAACAAGAAAAGCAAAGATGGCATGTCGAGAGGACATAACTGTGTCCCAAATACTTTGTGGAAAATGGTAGTTTCTCCTCATATTAATAGTATTAGTATCCTCTCTGAATTGTACATTGAATATTGCTCCTGATTGTAGGTAGAAATTCGTTGTTCTTGCTGCATCATGCCATTTAAGGTGTTCCTATAGCCTTTAGAAGAAATGAATAAGCTAGAGTACAAGGAAAAAACTTTAGATTTCGTGGACAATGATTTCATATGCGCTATTGCTTTTATAGGGGCGGCAGAGTACCCCTGTGTGTGACAAGAATTGACTATGCCACATGTACTGACAATTCTTCTTTTCTTTTTTTTTTTTAAGTTGAAAAAGTACGATTATTCTTTTCGAAAACAAGTCAGGGCTGGCAATACTATGACCAACTGTTAATTTGCAAATAAACATATTCCTCAGCCTAATGCGCGATGAGAATAAGATACTAGTTCAAAGAGTACCAAAATAGGATATAGCTAGTCTCAGTGAGAATCTTGTCGGTATAAAAAAATTTAAAAAATGGAGCCCATTTCTTTGAAATTCCAATTGAGTAATGCCAACAGAAATGGAATATGATAGACAAAGGAGTCAATGAGTCGATTTATTAGGTTATTATGTCATGTCAGATGTGATTTATTTTTTATATCGTATTCGTGTCGTGTTCATGTCGAACTCATTTACTATTGACAGATAGTATCAACCTATTTAATAATTACATAACTTGCAATCTATTTGAATTAAAATCTCAAATTTTGATTATTTAATAATTCAAACAATTATTAATATTAACATTATTATTATAGTAATTTAAAACTCATAATTAAAATTATTAATTTTTTTTGGATATTTAAAATAATTATTATGTTTGATTTAATAATCTAATATTAAATCTATTATTTACAATTTTAAAATATTATTATATTAAATTATAATAAAATAAAAATTTCAGCAAAATCTATTCATACAGTAACTTAACGGGTTATCGTGTCAACCCACGGATTGACCCAAATCAACCCGTTTAATTTCGCGTCATAAATAGGTTGACCAAATAATGACCCGAAAAATTTCGAATCGTGTCATAATCTGTTAATTTCGTTTCAAGTTCGTGTCGTATCATCGAGGCATGTCAGAAATTACCCGCCTTACTTGTATTTTCAAACTCTAAAGTTATAAGATATCATATTTTACATATTATAAAATAACGAAAAAAGTTATCAAGTTAAAATATGCTAATGACTTAAATGTTGGATATTTGTTATTTGTGCTTTAGTCTCGTTAATATTATTATGTCAGACTATATTTGATAGACATATAAATTGTGAGAAACAGTAAAACAAAAAAATTTTGTGGCTAATTTGCCCAACTGCTCACCAATCAAAATCTCCTCTTCACTGAGTATTTCTCGATTGCATAAAAGAAGTGGAAACCCGATAGTTTCCTAGTAGTTTGAAGGGGCAACCAAAAAAACACAATTATTATCCCAAAAAAAATAAAAAATAAAAGATATTCTTTGTGAAATCTAATTTTAACCTCAAAATCTTAAGTCATTGTCAGATTTTTGATCGCTATGTGTTGAACATTATATACTTTTCCTTTTTCTTTCTCAGACCAATATGAGTCGGCCAATGAAACCCATCAATATGGAATCTCCTGCTTATTAGAGAAAAACCCTTTTTCTTGCTGTATATTTTTTGCCAATTCGGACAACTAACTTTAAATCTAAGGTGGTCAAAATTGAGGGCCGATAGACTTTGGTTGGTCGTCAAAGTTGCACTCAGTTATAAAGTACCTTTCTTGCGGTCCCATCCATCTTCGACACAATGTGGGAAATTTCTCAAATACTCCTCTAATAAAAGGGGAGGGTTGCACGCCCATATTGGCGTGGAAGAAAAGAGCTAAGGAAATTCTGAAGACCCAACTTGAATGGAAGGAAATGCTAGGAAGAGAATAAAAAGAAAAGATTTTCTTTTATTTGAGAATTTTAAATGGATAGAAAAGAAGAGAAATAGACGAAAATAAAGGAATAAAAATTTAAATTTTTTTTTTGCGTAGATGGGAGGAAATAGAAGAAAAAATTACACTACCTTATAATTAATTATAAAATATAATATTTGTCTTTCAAATATAATACAAAAATTAAAAAAGAATGAACACTTTAATAAAATATTTACATTAATAAAAAATTTCCTTCAAAACTCCCAAACAAGTTGAAAAAAACTTCTCTTCTTTAACCTTTCCTTCTCTTCCCTCCTCATTAATATTTTTTTCTTCTTTTCTCTTCCTTCCTAAACTCTCAATCTCAACCTAAAAGGTGGAAATGCTAAAATGAGGTGACATTGCTGAAAGAGATGTTGACACATGAAGGAGTGATAAGAAGAATAGTTACCTGTTATGTTGGTAAGAAAATACTTACATAGACTTAATTTTTGACCTCCACCTGTAAACCTTATGGTCAAAATTAAATCTTATAAAATCTTGCTTACATTAGCTGATGTCATGGATTCTATAATATTTAATCTACACCACAGAATTTACAATTGAAATCAAATACCAACTCTACCTAAGTATTTCCCATGTTGGTAACTACTGGTTTTGATTGTTTTTTCCTTTTGTTTTTATCTTTTGTTTTTGCAAGAGAAAATTTGTTGTTTTTTTATAAAAAAATTTAATTTGTAAAGTCTTTTGTCTAATAATATTTTCAAAGTTTAAATGGTTACTCCAGATTTTTTTCTTTTTCTTTTTTATTGCTGAACCAAAAAATTTCTTTTGTAACGTGCTTTTTGTCAAGTTAACTTTATAAATTCAAAAATTGACATGTTATTGTAAATCATGAAATGTGTTGTTTTTAATTATAATGTATTTATTTTATTTTTAATCTTTATTTGTAAATATATGTTTTTTATAGTTGCTGGAAGAAAAAAGGAATTTTTGGAATTGGTAAAAAAATGAAAATTATTTTCACTGTTTGTTTTTCTTTGTAAATTAACAATTGAAAGAATTTTTCTTTACCTGATGCAAAAATTTTCGAAAAAAATACATGTGCAAAAAATATAGGCAAGTGAAAATGGAAACACATATTGTCGATCTTAAATAGTGTAGCTAATGTTGCAGTAAATTTCATGTAACCTGTAGTAAGTAAAATTAGGAATAAGTACGTGATTTAAATCCCGATTGACTGCAATAGTATATAGTATAATTACGATTGGTAATAAGTCATTGTTATTGAATATAAAAAGTCACATAATTATTATTATATATGAGGTAATATAAAATTTAGTATCTAGTATCCAAAATAAAAAAGGTTTACTACACAAAAGTAGGAACATAATAACAAAAAAAAAAAAAATCAGTAAAGTCGCTTGACATATGTAACAGTTGTCATTAAAAGAATACATATATTTATGATCGTTAATAAATAATTAATCGTAAGTAATTTTTAATAGAAGTGAAATGTAAACTTTAATAAGATGTCAAAATAAAAAATTTAGTTTTGGAAGCATGTAAGCATATTAAAATGGTAATTACATGCCATCAAATTGACAACAATTATTGGTAGATGTCTTGGTGAAGATTTGCATTAATTATGAATATGTAATGTGACAATAAATAATAAAAATTAGTGAAATTTGGAAAAATATTCGTTTAAATGTTCAGTAATTATCAATTCAATGTTGTAAAAATAGTCGTTTGAAAATAAATTCTATTATTGAAAAAAATTGGGATTTGATTACCAATCAAATTGAAAAATGCATATACATTAATGGTTGATACTATTTTATATTGGTATTTTTTGAAGTAAATAATGTGAAGTAAACATATGGAATTTTAATTTGAAGTAAATAATACAAAAACAAGTAATGTGTGGAAAAATGATCGAGAAATCAAACAGTGAGATTGTACCAGTTGGAAAAATATGTTTGCAGATATTCATGACGCTTAAATATTAATAATTGTCTAATTCAATGTTGGGCTAACATGATAGTAGCAAAAAACATGTAAAATAAATCACAATTTGTTTATTGATCGAAACAAAAAACACACAGATAATAACAGCTGGTATTTTAATCTAAATTACAATTTTTTGAAGTTTAGAATACTTGGTAGAATTAAATATTGGGTTAATAGCATAAAACCCCTTGAACTACATAAAATTAATTGTATACAGTCCCCTCCAACTTATTTTATAGGCACTTGTCAAGTATACCACATATATTTTTCTTTTTCCAACTATTCTTTCCCACTTTTTTTTTTCCTTTTCCCTTGCTTCCCTTTTCTTCTTTAGTTTTTCTTGCCATCAGCTACTTCCTTTATTTTGTTATAAATATTTATACACCTAAAATAAAATTCTTTATTTTCTTTACCTAATTATTTATTTTGTTGTCTTTGTTTATTTTTAATTTTTATTATAAAAGGATATATATTTATTATATTGATAAAGTATTTTTTTTCTGAGTTAAATTATAAATTATGAAAAACGTATATGAGCAAGTTGGATTTATAATTAGTCAACCCTATTGAAAATAAATAAGTAAATTAATCAACTAGTAATATTTTTATTTTCTGTTTTTTACATTGATGAATTATTAACCCTTATTTTTTATTTTTATGTGTTTATTTGGATTTTTAAACAAATATTTGTTTGATTGAGACTCAAATTTTTTATTTATTGAAACTCTAATTTCGTTATATGCACTTAAATAATTTAATTAATAGTTTAAATTACACTTTGATTTAACTAACACATATTCTATTATAAAGGACATTGTAAAGAATTTACAATGATAAAATTTATGAAACAAATGAGTTATAAAAAAAATAATTAGTTAAATCAAGTTAAAAAATTATATTTCCTAATTATACAAATAATAACAACACAGCAAACGAATTAGCTATTGGTATAAGAAAAACAGAGAAAATTTAACTATTTTTATTTTTGTAACTCATTTGTTTCTTATATTTTATTGTTGTGTATCATTACAATTTCTTTTTTAATAGAATATGTGTTAGTTACATCAAAGTGTATTCAGAATATTAATTAAAATATTTAAATACATATAAAGAAATTAGAGTTTCAATAGTTCAAATTTTAAGTCCCAATAAATCAAATACTAGTTTAAAAATTCAAATAAATAGATAAAAATAAAAATAAGGGCTAATAATTTATCAATGTAAAAAAATAAATAAAAATATTACTAGTTGATTAATTTGTTATCGTTTTTCAACATAATTGACTAATTACAATTCCAACTTATTTATAAACGTTTTTCATAATTTATAATTTAATTTAGATAAAAAATACTTTATCAATATAACAAATATATATGACCTTTTAGAATAAGAATTAAAAAATAAACAAAGACAATAAAATAAATAATTAGTTAAAGAAAATAAAAATTTTATTTTAGTTGTACAAATATTTATAGTATAATGAAGGAAGTACCTAATAGTGAGTCATAAGGGAGAAAAAGAAAAATAAAAGAAGATAAAGGACAAAGGGAAAAGGAAAAAAAAAATGTGAGTAACAATAGTTGTCAAAAAGAAAAAAAAATATTTAATAAAGATATTTTTGTACAATCATATAAAAATGAGGGGTTATTTGTATTATAAAATGAGTTTGAGGGGTCAAAGTACAACTAAAGGTGTAGTTCAGAGGGGTTTAGTGCTTTAATCCTTAAATATTTTTTTCTTTAGCTTTTATCTAATGTCGAAATTCATTAAATTTTTTTTTTGTTTTTTTTGTTTTTTTTAAGAAAAGTTAAAAAAAAAAAAAAAACATAATGAAAATTAGTAATTTTGTGTCAGATAACAAAATAACAACCGATAGTAAGTGAATACATAAACTAAGATTGCAACAAGGGGTGCATGTATGTTAAATAAATTTTACAGATAGCTAAGTAACAATAACATATTACGATTGATATTTATAGCAAATTGACAATAACAATCAATATGTATGAATTACAAAAGATCGTTAAGAAAACACTATATAAAAAATCTAGTCTTATACATACGTATGCTATTAGTATCTTTATCTAACACAGTATACACAATATATTGTTAGTTATCAAATTATTAATTATGAAATATATAGATCATTCCATGTTATTAATACTTTTGACTTAAGTAATATTATAATCTTATACACAGTAGTAATTTTGATATTAATAAATTTTTGTGATTGAAATAACATACATTAAGCCTATCAATTCATTGATAGAAAATTTATTAAATAATTATCTTACCATCAATGAAATCAATTATTCTTGTCTTTCAGAAACAAGATATTTGCTTTAGGGGCACTATTCAGGGAAGAATTGCCAAGGTATTAAACTCAAGTATCCCCTAACTTAGTATAATATACCATTTATTATTTTAAGGTCAAAATTGGAATACATTTTAAGCTAATTATGCAATTAATTAACATAAAAGGCCAATTTAAACATTGAAGTATACATACCACGTAGTCAAGGAAAAATACGTAATCTTTAATCTCCAGTGGAAAGGCTTAAAAAGTTAGTGTACTACCACAAAAGTCACATTTTAAAAAACATGATATAAAAAATAGAGAAAATAAATAATAAAATAAATAACGCCATATGAATAGAATAGCTAACATAAGTACAAGAAAAAAATAATATAACTAATAATAATTAATTAAAGTAAGGAAGTTCAAAACTCCTTATAATGTGTGTATTAGAGGGAAATTTTACGGTCTCATTTAAGAAATCATTCCCTTATTCTTCAAATACTTGTACAGTACAACATTATGTGCTTAAAAAATTTGTACTGTACAAGCTTTTAAAGCCAAATGAATGGTTCCCTAAAAGGGACTGTAAAAATCCCCGTATACATATATATATATATATGTGTGTGTGTGTGTGTGTGTGTGTACTACACATACATATGTGTGTGTATATATATATACACATATGTATGTATGTGTATATATATATACACATATTTATGTATGTGTGCGTATACATAAATATATGCATATACAAATATATATATATACACTCACATATATGTATATATATAAATGTGCATATATGTGTGTGTATGTATACATATATATATGTGTGTGTATACATACATATGTATGTGTATGCGTATGTGTATATGTACATGTATATGTATACACACACATCTACATACATACATATATATATATATATATATATATGTGTGTACATATATATATATATGTATATATACATACATACATATATATATATGTATATATACATACATATGTATGTGTGTTACATAGCGTATATATATATATATATATGTATATGTACATCTACACATATATATACCTATACATATAAATGTATATGTATGTATGTATATATGTACATATATGTATGTATGTATATGTACATGTACATATATAGGTATATGTATATGTATGTATGTATATGTACATGTACATATATAGGTATATGTATATATACACACATATACATACATACATATATAGGTACGTATATACATATACATACATATATGTATATGTATGTATATACGCATACATATACCTATATGTATCTATTTGTACATGTACATATATATGTACATATACATACACATACATACATACATACATACATAAATACATACATATATATATACACACACACACACGTATATAGACATACATATACCTATATGTATCTATTTGTACATGTACATATATATGTACATATACATATACATACATACACACACAGATATATATATATATATATATGTATGTATATATGTATATATAAATGTGTGTGTACATATATTCATAAATACATACATGCATAGGTACATATATACATATATGTACATATACACACACACATATGTATGTACATATATGTGTGTATGTATATATATACACCTATACATACACACATATATATACATACATACATATATGTACATATATACATGTATATACACACACATATGTGCATACACACACACATACATACATACATACATATATACATATATATATATTTATTTACATATCTATATATCTCTGTGTGTGGCTGTGTGTGTATATATATATTCACACAGATATATGTATATTTATATACACATATACATGTATACGTATTTATGTGTATTCATGCCTACATATACATACATATATACATATACACACCCTCAATGTATAGTATTTGTGTGTGTGAAAACTCCTATTTTAATTGATGATATTTTGCCTATAATTGAAGAGAATTTATGAGGTATAGATTTAATTCATTTTGTGTTAATTCAAATATTCACCCATTAATCTTTTTTCAAATTGTAATATTTACAAATTTACTCTTTCGTAATAACAATTATCTTTTTATTTGAATTATTTCTTTTTACAATATAAACTAAATTGGGCACTAAATATTTGACAATAATTTTAATCCATTTTTCTTTTTCTTGTTTTTCTAGGTGACATATACAATTGAGGAACAATTTGGGTGAAACAATTTGAATTTTAGTGAGTTTATACATTTGTTTATAACGTACTTGTATTTTTTTTTGAATGTTTAAAAATTTATTATATTATTGAATTCTTTTTTTTTTTATAGTTCAAATTGATTTTGTATTCTAAAAAAAACAATTTTTTTTTTACTAACTTTTAAAACTCAATTTATATGTTATTTCTTTTTAATAACTTTTTTTCAAACAAAATTTAAAACATAATAAAAAATCCCGTACAAATTCAAAAGCTAGGATCTAGTGTGTACTTAAACAAGTTAAATAAAGTCTATAAATAGATAATTAAAATTAATTTAGGGACACAATAAAATAAAATAAAATAATTGAAGGGTAATTTTTTTTTTAACAAAAAAAAAAAAACACGTTAGTTTTCTTCTTCCTTCTACACACCACCACCACCCCCACCACCAACAGCGTCCAAATCCACTTCACCTCCTAATCCTGTCACCCAACCGCCCTGGTGTACACCACATGTGTGGGTACCCGCAATCCCACACATCCAATCTCGTCACCCCACCGTTCTAGATGTGCCAAGAGACGGCAATTAAGATCTACTATTCCAAAGAAAAACCAAATCCAGATCTATCCCTGACTCCTAACCCATCCGCCTTCAACCCCAAATCTTTAGTTCAACCCCACCCTCCCACCCAGCCCTCTTCCTCCCCCTAGTTTAGGGTCAATAAAATGCCAGGCTTTTTTTTTTTTTTTATAATTATTTTGTTCTACTTTTTTGGTTTTATATTCTATCTAAAAGAATGACATATTTTTTTGTTTCAATTCCATCTAAATAAATAATTTATCTGATTTTTCTCAATTTTATTCTAATTTTCTTTATCTTTATTATGATTTTTCTTTATTTTTTTCCTTTTTATGTTGATTTCATCTTTTTTCACTAGTAGGAAAAACATTTTAACAATGAAAATAGCAATGGATTTATCTGAAAAATCTGTTACTAATGAGATTATCAAAAGATTTAGCAACTCATTATAAATATCCGTTGCTAACAAGCTGCAACGGAATTAGTAATGAAATTTTCCATTGCAATTTAGTAATGGAACTGCCGTTGCTACATTGCAACAAAAATTCTGATGCCATTTAGCAACGAGAAATTCCGTTGTTAAATTGCAGTGGAAAATTCCGTTTGCAAATGCCAATTAACAACGGGAAACTCCGTTGTTAAATGTCAACAGAAAGTAATGTATTCCAAATTGGCAACAAAAAATCAGTTACAAATCCTAAAAACAAATTAACAAAAAACTTCAAAAAATTAAAAAAAACCTGCGACAACCAAGCTATAATTTGAAACCAACAGGAAATATCACTAAATTCGCAACCAAATTGTTATTTCAAACTAACAAATTCCAATCAAACAACAATATCAGTAATTAACTTTATATATTTATTTCAATTCAAATACCAACTAAACATGTCATAATTCAACAAGCAAATATCTAAAAGAGAACAAAATACAACTGGAACTTTCACTCATACTCCTCATCATTCTCAGTACTTTCATTGTCATTCTCAGATGCATCACTCTCACCCTCTTCATTATTATTATGATGTGGAGTATCCGGTGGTGGACCAAATAGTGACAAGCAAGAGTCTGGAGTTGAGTTAAAGTGAGTATATGTAGGATTGGATGATGGTGAAGCCACTATTCTCTTAATAAGTCTACTCTGGATTCGTTTATTTTTAACTATTTTTTGTTGCAAATCTTGAACTGTCTTCTGAAGTTGCTTAGTTGTTTACTTGAGGGTCTTGTTTACTTGTAACTAGTCCTTCCATTTTCTCTCTCAATTAACCTCTGATGTGGAATGAAATGGAGTTGTCTCTGACCAAGTTGGATTCCCCTACTAGTCTATAAACTCATTTTTTTTTTCCGCCACCAACTTTTTTTATCTATTCATCCATTTCAAATGTCAGCTATAATGATGATCTCTCCCTCAACTTGTGAATTATTATAATTAGACAATACAGCATTCTACTTTACAGTAATTTTGTCCTGTCAGTTGCATAATAGTTATATTCAATTATAGAAGTAATTATCTCTTTTTTGAGTAAAAACTTGAAAATTTAATTATTAGATATTAACAATGTAAAAGATTTCTAAAAGAGTCATATTCCTAGATTACATCAAAAGTAAATCATATTTCAAGATTACATTCACAATTATTTAAATCACTAATTTACATTAAAATATGTACATATAATTATAGCCCTTATTTTAGTCAAGAATGTATTTTGTTTGAATATGCAATACTTACGTGGACATGAAAGTTGAAACCAGAAAGGAGACAGAGCAGCATTGGAAACTCCAATCCGCATATTATGATTTGATACCGTACAAGCTTTACATTGTAGATGTGGAATGATGGTGACAAAAGAGCAAGAGATATTATTGTTAATTTTGCTTGTGTAGCAATTCATTACCCGAAAATGAAACAAGGGTCAACTTAAGTGTGCTTTGATTTTTTTAATTAGTGTGGTAGCACATGCAAACTTGTAAAGTCTTGAATATCAAATGCAAATGAAAAAAGAAAAAGCTTCAATAGTACTAAATCTGGCCAAGACTTCGTGTACATTATTGGATAAACTAAAGTGTTTGTATATCAAAATATAAAAATTATAACTTTTATGAGGTTCATATGAGATTTACAGTTTTTGTATTCTGGTGTACAAATATTTTAATTCATTTAACAAAAAAATCAAGACTTGGTCGTAATAGTGTACCAAATACCTCCAAAAAAAACTTGACTGAATTATTAAGTTTTTCTTATATAGACCAATGTGTTCATGTATCAAGATACAAAAATTGTGAATCTATGATGAAACCCATACTAAGACTCACATGAGATTCACAATTTTTATGTTTTAGTATAGAAACACTTTGATCCATATAAGAATATACCCTAATTATTTGAAAACTGAATGAGTAATGTTTAGTTCTTAATTCGTTCCTTCGTCACATGCAAACCTTAAACCTTAAGATAGCAACTTCACAATCTCCATCCGGCCTTTCTCTAATTCCAAAATCTTGATTAACAAACCAAGTCACGTCTTTAAAGTAGTGTTTTTTGGGGAAGTTTGAAAAATTTAATATAGTGAATTTCAGATGTTGATAATAACAAAAGAAATTTTAACTAACTACTTTAGATTTGTATGATGTCATTAAAGATTCCTTAACTACAAAAAAGAAAGAAAGAAAAATTTGTAGAAAAAATTCATTATACACTTGAAATTATTAAAATTGACAAGACATCCAACTTTTCTGATTTTACAAAAAAAAAAGTCTTGATAAGGATTTTTCTTTGTCATAGTAGAATTTTAATTGAACCATGTCTTCTCAATTTATAGTATTGTTTATACTATCAAAGCTATTAATGAATTGTGGAATGTTTTAAAATATAAATACTGTACTAAAGATGTTGGACTAAAAAGGTACTATATGCTGAACATAATTGAGCTAAATGCTTGGCATTTTGAATTGACTCGTATCAATCATCGGGGTATTTTATACCTTGGAAGGTCTAGTCATCCTGGGGGTTTATGCAGTTTGTGGGGTAAAGTGTGACGCCCTTGATTCTATTTTTCCATGAGCTTGAACGGTAGCGAAGTTTATTCTCATATGCTCAATATGCTTGAATGGAATTCAATAATTGTCTAATTAATGAAAAATGAAATTATGCATAGAATGTCCATAAATTGAGTTACATATTTGTTCAAATTTAACATGAGACTCTTTATTTATATTATAGATGAGCATTTTTTCTGGACTAGAGTTTTCTGTCAGCATGTGTCATCGATTGATCTTACAAGATCATGGAGAAATTTCTAAACACATAAGATACGTGTCACTTGAAAAAATTGTTCTGTACCAATACTAGTTTTGTAGGATAGTTTTGTTAGGTGCATAACTTGGATTTGTCAAATGCGAGTTAAGCTAAAATTTTGAATAATTTTTTTTTTAAAAAAATTACTTTGTTTGTATTTCAGTAATACGAACTATGCTTTACATAAAAAACCCATACCAAATGAATACGAACTATGCTTTACATATTACCCCCTACAAAACTTATACCCTAAACTCATCCCGAAAAATCTAAACCTTAAACTCATACTCTAAGCTGAGCCAAAAACCCTAAACCTTCAAATATGTACATATTTAGACATTTTTTTAATATTGCTTTTGACTATCAACTCTTATGACAAAAGTGTTGTAAGTTAATAGTATTATATTCTTAATACTTGTGAAATTAATTTAGAAATAAAAAAGCTTAAGCTGAAAGAAAACCTTGTAACAGTAATATAATCTTTTATTTAATCATTACTTTTTTCAATTAATTTTGACAGAACTTCTCCTTTACTATTTGTTAGAGATTCTCCTTGCCAATAACTATGCCCAACAAGGGCTACCAATATACATAAAAAGCCCAACAAGGGCTACAATATGGACAAGTAAGACAAATCTCCACTAATAGTACAATAATCAATAACACAACTAATAATTACAATAATAACACAAGTAATCCTATACAAGTAACACAACAATAATTAGTGCCTATGCCCCCACGTCTCCCACCCGTGCCATAATCTTTCGGTTTATGCACATTTTTTGACTAGCGAACATCAAATTGTGATGTGTCACGTACTTCGATAATCTGTGATTGAGTAAGAATGACGCTGGGCCCCTAGAACCAGGCTGTGATGGATCTTCAGGACCAATTCCCTGTGACATGCCATCTACGCCATGGAAAGATAATGATGATGATAACTCGAATGGAATAGTGTCTTATCAATGAACTACTCACTAGAAAGTGGCCTAGATGCATGAGAAGGACATGCCAGAGAGTGGGGGCATGTGTAACTGTGAATTTCTGAGATCTTATCATCCTTATACATATCATGCAATCCTGCATCTACATGAGGCTCAACCTCATGTGATCAAACTTTGTATAGGCGACAACCACCACCACGTTGTCGTTCAGGTGAGAAGGGCGCCTTACCCTTTGTGGATGTGGAACTAGTTCTGGATGGTAATTGAGGACAACTACACGAGCAAGTTGAAAACATTCCGCCTCTCCTACTTCATATACTTCATATAGAGATTGAACTGCAAAATCTCTAAAATGTGTACCAATAGGTTTGACTCGGTCATCATCATTCCTAACCAACTCTAGGGTCATGTGGTAAATTTGACACATACGATCCATCTACATAAAAGTGAGGTGGAATAAGTTAATACAATAAGAAAAAAGGCTTAGAATAAAAGTAAAAATAAGTAGACTCTTACCAGATAATCTATTCGTACACTATCACCCAGGGAACCCTTAGGAAAATCAATACGCCGACTCAAATTAGATATATAAATAATTGTTCTCTGAAGGTACCAATGCAAGTAATCCAAAACGCATTCATAGTGTCTATATATAGAATACCTGCCTCAACTGTGTTCGATCGTGCTGTCCAAGCATTAATATAAACTTGATGAGCCATAAGTCAATTAGTATTAGGCCTACCATAATGAGCTGTTGCATGATGTACAAATGATGAACAACTAATCTTTTTTTTTGGAATAAGTTAGTACATTCCAAATTGTCGCATAATACGGTAAAAAAGGTGGCACTCCACGATTTTCCAGCATATAAGGTATGTGACTGATCACTATATTTGAAGACCAATAGTGCAATAATGGGGAAGTCAGTCAAGTATATCATCTGTGTGCGACTGCCATATGAATTGCAAAATAACAAAATGATTAATGTTCAAATAGTTGAGATTACAGAGGGTAGGCCAAAAGTAAATATAGTTGCACAAGCACGGGGAGCTTCACGTGTGTTTCAGGTATGGAAGAAGGACAATTTAAGTTTTGTACCTTGAGGCATCATGTGTTATAAAGTGAAAAACAGCATTTTTGTATTCACTCAAAGAAAGAAGATCACGCTCCGTATCAGCTTTTCATACTCAAAGGAGTAATAAAATCCCAAAATGAAACAAAAGATTGTTAAACACATTAGGCAGACACAGAGCATCTAAGCAAATAATATCAACAATATATAGCAGATGCATGAGAAGAAACTAAAAACTACATCATCAGTGCAACCAAATACAAGAATGGACTCAACCTTTATGCAAAAATGCTTCTGCTATTAGAGGATCCAACTCAATCGCTTTAACCGTTTCTACTCATAGCAACCAGCATTCAAATGCTAGGCTACAAGAAATACACTCCAAAGCACAGTCAAATAACATCCAAGACAAAAATGAAATATCCTATTATGTTAACAAATACCTAAACAACTGGATAAACTATGCTGACTTAGTCAATCAACTCTGGAGGAGGAAAAAATAACAAAGCAATCCACAAAAAACATTCAGAGGTTCAAAACCATATGGTTGCTAGAAAAGAAGAACAAAAACATATTTACAAAGCATTCCACAATATGGTTAATTATAACTCTATTAACATAGTGAGTAGTGTGTTATAAATAGAACCTTTTTTACCATAGGAATAGATCATAATATCGAGAATTGGATTAGGTAGAAAAAAATTAAGTCACTCAACTTATCCTTTCATTTTTTTTCGAGCAAGTAAGCTTATTTGCATGTATCGTCTTTGTCTAATAAAGAACAAGGTTTTTAAATGATTTGTATACAAAATATTCTATGTCGAATATACTGATACTGAATAGAATCCAATACATTCAAAATAGGTCTTTAGTTGATTAGGTGCAGTCCAACACAAAAGACAAAAGTAATGAGAATTAAGAAATATATTATTCACTAAAATACAATGATGCCAATTACATAAGCACCCCACAATTCTTAGTAAACCAACACAAAATTAGAGATGCTAATAGAAAAGTGAATTATTCCAATAGATGATGAAAAGGAATAGACGTTTTGAGATTCCTAGAAGCAAATAGGAAAAGCAAATAACAGCACAAACAAGAGAGGTACCACAATGGATCAAAAGAGAAAAAACCTCAGTTGTTAACACCAACAATCAGGAGAAACTTTCAGACCCAACAGGTATCAACTTTAATCCTAATTGTACTATGTAAATCTGAGAATGTAGGCCTTTTGAGGAAGAGAAGACAATTGATAGAATTTACCCAATAAACGTATGGTAGGGCAAGTTAAATGTCTAATTCTCAAAGAAAATGAAAAAAAAAATAGTTGGAAAGAAGCTGTCGTTATAGTAAATAGTAGTATAGAATTATATCTGATTTATTAAGAAAAAGCCACAGAACCAAACACACCTCCTTGTCTCCCATATTGGCAGCAGAAATCAAGATTATCATATATCTAACAATATTACACAAGTGGCAAGCTAAATAGTTTAAAGCTAATAAAAAAAATTTGATGGTTTCTAGAAGAAACCAAAACAGCAAGCAATTATCTTTCTCTCAATTTTTTGTCGTTGAACATCTCTATTCTATTAAGGACTTTGATTTTCTTAAGAAAAAAATCCTATGAATTAAGTAGTTACCTAAATCCTAACTCTTAAAATTTCCATTTCTTCACAAAAAAAAAAAAAAAAATTCTTACTGAATTTTAATTGTACCAATCATAATGCATTAACAATCATGCAATTAGTACAAAACTAAGAGGAGAGAAAATCCTACGAACTCCTCTTCCAAATACCGTTGTTTTCTTCCTTTCTATTTTTTTTTTTTATCAAGAACAGATGAATTTTTACTCTAAATTTAGTTAATTAACGGATTACTTTAAACTTTTATGACTAAAACCTAAACTACTTTTTTCTTTTTCTTTTTCTTTTTTTAAAAAAAAAGGAAGAAGAAGTGAACGACTTATTCACCTTCTTTTGCATGTCGTAGACACCTGCATGTTCTTCTATTTTCTTCAATCATTTATTCATCTTATTCAATTCCAACAATTCTAATCTAATAAATGATTTAGATAAATCCATAGTTCAATTCAATATATTAAAAAAATCACCCAGATTGTTTTAACCACAAGATATAGTATCTCATACTCATCAAACAAAATCACTACAATGAATAAAATAAATCCAAATCAAGAAATTCTACAAATGACAAATAGGTGAAGCTCAACTTATTATCCAAAAACATAAAACAAGAAATAACATAAAATTTAAAACAGAAAAAAAAAATGAACACACAGAATCAAAATTGTTGAAAACTGAAAGGAGCGAAAAATTACCGAAAATTTAGCAGATCCATTAATATTCAGTTAAAGCTACAACCGCCTGCTCACATGAATTGCACAAAATCAAGTCTTTCTATTAGGATTCCTCATTTTTAGGCTCGTCTCTAATACCACATCCATTAAAGAGAAAGATAATGTTCTCTTTTTGCTCAGCTCTCAGATAAAAATTGAATCTGGAGCTGTGGTGGGATTTTTTACAAATGGAAAATTTTGAAAAAAAAATAGTTGAATACGACTTACGTGTTGAATGAAGAGGTTTTTTGTTCAGAAGCTATCAGATGAAGAGTGTAACAAACCAGAGAAAAGAACAGCCATGGGAGAACGGTATAAAAGGAATTTTTGGATAAAAAGAAAGGGAAGTGAGAGAGCGAAGTAAAGGAATGATTGTTTATATGAAAAACTAAGAAAGAGAGAGAAAGTTGGAACAGTGTTAAGAGTGTGATTCAAAAAAAAAAAAGGCCTCCATCTTGGGAGGCTCCAGGTATGAGAAATCTCAAGGTGGGAAGCCTGCTAGCCTTTTGGAAACATCGGCGGCTACAGTGTTACCTGCGACGGAGAGAACAAAAGCTGAGCTGAGGGTTTTGAGGGGACGCCCGCAGAAGTGGAATGTTATGCTAAAAGGGTAATTGTGTCATTTAATTAAAATATACTATGCCAAATTATTTGTTTATTGCCCGATCCATAGACAACGGCCTATATTGAAGTCAGTAGAGCTAGTTCCACATATTTAGTCACGTGCTCATTAAAACAGTGTTCTACATTTTTTTTTTGCACGTGCTTAAAACAGATCTTCTCCCGAGTGATGAGTCTCGGTGTGACAGTTGTTCATTGCCATACTTCAAAGCTCAATGCTGAATTATCATAAAATTTATTATCAACTAAAAAGTATTATAAGTGAGACCCAAAATTTGATTTCTCAAAATGGAAAATTACAGACACACGAGATTGATGGAGTACGATATCCCATCCAGTGCGAAGATGCTAAAGTCTAAACATACATTTTCCCCCACCTATTATAGTAACAAAAGATGTAACCATCTTAATTATTAGTAGCAAGTCTCCACACAGATTCACTGGAAATCATAAGATATATGATTAATTTAACTCGAGGAACTATCTAGATCAAAGGCCTGAATCGATTTTCTTTCTCTACACTGGAGGAAGAGGAAGTAGCTCTATTTCGTCGAGGAAACCATGTACTTGTGGGAACCAAGGAAGGTTAACCGAAACGGCTCCTCCTCCTCTTCTAATTTCACACTCTTTCTTGGTGCTGATGATGATCCATGAATTTATCTCGTAAGAAGTTCCAGAGTCTTTTAATTTGGGGCGAAGATCTCGGTAATAATTGACATAATGTATACAAAATAGATAGTGAAAAAAATAAGAGTGGACAAATTGATTCAGGGAATAGGATTGAAAATATAGAAGCCAACGACAGAGGGCCGAAGAAAGCCATGCCCATTTGAACTAAGCAGTAGACATGGAATCTGCATAGGCGATCGTCATTATTATAACTAGGTAGGGATGGAATTGAAAGCTTGGAGTAGGCATCATATGACAAACAATAGAGGAACAAACAGGAAATGGCAGCAAACATGGTGTTTGGGTGTGTTTCGAAAGGGGATTGACCTTTAGCTTGATACTTGATTTGGAGAAAATTCAGCAACACTGTCACAATGAAGGCCAAAATGGCCTGCCGAGTGGACATAATTCTTTCGTGTTGGTGTGTGCGCTGAATATTATGGTACGTAGCCTGAATTGAATTGAACAAACAAATTTGTGGCCGCTGAGTAGAGATATAAATTTGTTGTTGCTGCCGCAGCGTCTGCCATAAATACATATAAAACAGAAAACAAAACCGAATGATGTAGAGGGCTTGATTCTACTTTTATAGACGCTTAAATATTGATAATGCCACATCAAATTTGTAGCGAAATTATCAAAATACCCTGGTAGTTAATGAAGACAATAGCGGTACAGAGCTAGTTTGATGATTAATATATCGAGTTTGAGTTTGCTGTGGCAATAAGATTTAGGGAAATTCTACATAGTATTATTTTATACAAAATCTCAAATCATAAAAAAATAATTTTGGAGATTGTAAAATTTTTCTAAGATTTATTCGCAAAATCTCGGACTCATTACTTGTGTAGCCTGTGGGCTGGACTAACAAAGCGTAATACTTCTCTTAGTCAATGATTACGAGTGCACGCGCCATATTTTTCGATGGACAAGGAAAAGTTTGCTCCCAAATTCTTTTATTCATCTTTTGTGCTTTCTTTCTTGATTGTGAATAATTACTTGATCTGGGTCCCCTGGTGGATAACATTGCTTCTCCCTTTTACCCAACAAAAAAATCCGTTTGGATTAGAAACAAGAATGGGTAGCAAAATTTTTTTCTAAAAATAGATAGAGTTGTCAATTTTTAATGCGACACGATAACACGACACGAATACAATGTAAAAGTTGGTGTATTTAATTGGTTAGAGTTGGAGTTTCATGACGCAATACTTTTACAACACAAGAATAAATGGGTCGACATGATTGATACGTTTACTATGTTATATGCAATTATATATATGAAAATATATTACGATATTTCTAAAACTATATTGTAACTTTTTAACCTTCATGTATAATTTCTTTTCTATTATTTATTTACATTAAAATCCTGTATTATAAAAAACTTTTAAGGCTTATTCCAAAGTAAAAAATACACATTATAAATGTAATATTATATTTTTATGTAGAATTATATAAAATTGTAGGTCAGATTTAAGATTAGTATGACTTTACAATCCTAAAGAAAAAAATTATTTGTATTTGTACAGAATATTGAGAGAGTGATTGTTATATATCATAAATTTTCTTGTTGGGTTAATTCAATACTATGAATAGTAAACAGGTTAATCAGGTCAGACACGACACGACACGATACGGAAATAAATAGATCATACACGACATGACATGATACAACACGATTACTAATTGGGTAGGGTTAGAATTGAGGTTTTATGACCGGAATATGATTATGACACGACACGATAACCCGCAATAAGACACGATTGACATCCCTAGAAATAGGAGTGAGTAGCAAAGAATTTTTCTAGAAAAAATCTTCCTTTTTTTATGATTGTAAATAATGAGGTGTTATTTGGTAAATAATATTTGACTTTTAACTTTAATAATTTTTAAAAATAATGTTGACTTTTGAAATAATAGAATAATTGTTTGGATGCAAAATAATATTTCAAAATATTGCCATGTGAATTAAAATATACATAATGAATACATACTGGTGGATCCATTTAGCAGTAGATCGTTAAAACGATCGGATCTACATCTAGATCCGACTTGCTCCGAATTATTTGCACATTATTATCTACTTTTGATTTTACCCCCACAAATTCTGTTATATTCGAAGACAATTTAGTGTTCTTTTCGCTCTCTTTCACCTTTTATTTTCTCTCCCTAGCTTGCTCCTATACTCTATATAAGGTCAAGTTTATTTTTTCTAGGTTAATTTCACTTTGTCCCTTTAACGTTTAGGATTATTATTATTTCATTGCTAACATTATTTTTGTAGGTATTTAAATCCTTCCATTAAATTCAACTCAATATTCATTCTTTTTTTTTTTTTTTTGGATAAAAATACCCTTATTCTCTCTTCTTTGTTTTTTTTTTTTTTTTTTCATTTTTACTTGATTTATTTTTCCTCTATTTTGTTGACATAATTTAATAATTTTTTTATCATTCATCACCATGTTAAATTTTTCATCAAATTTTATTTATGAAAAGGAAAATAAAATATTTTAGGCATTACAGGAAAGAGGGTAAAAATGTCATTTTACATTAAAAATTCTAACGTTATTAGTTTTGACCGTTAGTTTAGGCACTCAATTATTTAAACAATAATATTAGGAATTAAATTAATAATAATTATAGTAAATTAAATTTCTCTATCTATCAATTACGTGCTTCACAATACTTCTCATTTTACTAGAGATTGAGAGTCTTTCTCTCTAAAAATTTCTCTCTAGAATTATTACGGACTTAAATCGTCGAAGTCCTGCCCAACACTTAAGACTGTAATAGTTGATCTAGTTTTCGGCATCAACAGTTCAAATAGAATGATTTGCAAAATAAAATGCTATACCTCTTTCTGAATTACTTCAGCCTTAGTGGAGTGCTATACATCAAACAACAAACATAAATATGGGGGATTTTTGTAAGCGCAAAAAGATATTGTTGAAGTACTCCAACATATGCAGTAGAGACGGTTTACTCAAGATTGGAGTCCTGTGGTCATTTTTTTTTTTTTTTTAACAAGCCAATTTATTCATTTCGTTAATGTCATAATTTCAAATCTTATTATAGACAAAATTTTAGGATCTGCAAGTGATTTCCACAAACACTTTCCGAGCAAATGCTTCAATACCCTCCAAGATCATCTTAGGCATTGTTTGAATATAAGAAAAGATTGATGCGAAAGTTACGGAAAACAAGTCATGTAAAGGAAAATTAAAATTATTTTGTCGTGTTGCAGAGTGCAAAAAGTCAAAAGAGTGCAACGAACTTCAGTCCACCTGAGGCTACATATTTTTTTTTAAGTGCTGTGTGGTCGAATTTGGATCTAAAATCCCTATTTGTACCATTACAAAATCCAAACAATGAATATTTACGTTTGAGTCGTTATATTTGACAAAAAAAATAATAAATTTAAACATATTTATTTTTTAAAGAATTTATAATATTAAAATAAATAAATTTTAAATTTATTAATTTTAAACTCAGAGATCCTTTTTAGCAAATGTTGACTAACTTTTAAAATTTTCTCCAAGTCAATCCAGACACAAACTTACTAGTTTCCAAATTGCTAAAATCTATAATTTTAAACTTAATATTCATTTAACCATGTTGTAGTAATATTTACATAAATCATTTATTCTTTCCATTCCATTAAAACTGTTATTGTTTAGGATGTTTCAAAACATATGTCACTTACTAAAAATGGCAAAGAATTTTCGTCCAATTTCTCTGTTTTACCCTCACAATCTTGACAATCTATGGGGTTAAGTCATCATTGTGGGCCCATGTACTTTTAAGTGTTGAAAGACGTGTGAATGATAGAAACCAGAAGTTACCTCGATAGTTGATACAGAAAGCCCAACGTGCAAACAACAACACATTAAAGTGCTCTATCATCAATGTTTGAAGAAGAAGTAAAAGTTTGGGTCCCACCATTCAGTAGCAATTCGAACTTTTGAACTTTGAACGGCAGCTAAATCTCAATCTATGCCATATATTAAGAGTTTAAACTGAAGGATAAAAAGAGCAGAAAAATAGAGGAATTACTTTGTATTGATACTGTTAATATAAAGCATGGATTCCTATCCCAAATGCGACGAAATTTTTGGGATAATTTAATTTTTCAACACTGCACAAAATTTGCTTACGTTATCTTTTGGGAACCCGTGTGTTGTCAAATTGTTCGGGTGGGTCCACTTGTGTTTTTCACTTTTTAGGCGGCTAATTGGGATCAATCAAATTCTCCATCGGACTCTTAAATATCGAATGAAAACTAAGTTTTTTTGTTTTTTGCCCGCTTTTCTGACAACTAGTTTGCCTCCCGCATTCATAGTTGACTTGACTAATTTTTGCGATGCTAAACAAAATTTGTTGGGATGAAGAAGATTGAGTTCAGTTTATCCGTATAGGGGAAAGGGGAAAAGGCGAAAGGGCTACACTGAGTCGGTGGAGAAAGGAGAAAACAGTGGGCCATAGTGTGGTGATGTAGTGAAGGGTAAATTTGACATTTTTGTTATAGTCATCAAATATATTAAAAAAATAATTTAAAGTGATTAAATTATTCTTTTCATTAATATCACCACAACATAATCATCCTTTTGGTATTAAAGGTAAAAATTAAAAAAATATCATTCAATATTTTCTTTATTTTTTTAAAGTGACAGATAAAATAAAATACAACAAATTATCTAAGGTGACAGTTATTTTAAAATAGAAAAAAATATTAGAGTAAAAATAATACTAACTTTGTTGTATAATAAATAATTTTACATATAATACAGGATTTTGATGGTAGATGTCCTAATTTTTACTAAATAAAAATTATATATTACATAGTAGAATTCACTATTTCATAATTAAAGAAACTACATAGTACTTAATTTTTATACAACATTTTAACATAATAAAACAATACTTATTTTTATACGGAGTACAACGATTAATTGAAAAATGAATTTATAATGAAAATTATATCTCCATTTTGTGCACAATAAAATGAATTTCGCAATACATTTTCATCATAAATAACTTCTAGATACCCCGCACATTATCATTTTGAAAGTCTAGAATTTCGGTGCAAGAGATTTCTCCAACATAAAGTAGAATGTTGAGCTGGTCAAACTAATGCTAGAGCTAGACATCTCCCAACGGTAACGGCTTGTTCCCATTAATCATCTCTGCCCACTCATTAAAGCATTAAAGATTCCTTCTGACGGAAAAATCGAGGCTTCCAAGAATTCTAAAATAGATTTAAAAATTGAATATGAATATTAATAAAGTTATCAAAATAAAATTTAACAGAATAAAATTTCTCATTAAAAAAAGTTATGCATATGATTATTATCAACATATATAGGTTGTGGATGTATTAATAGATTAGGTAACATTTATATGCAATTAAAGAAACTAATAATTTTTTAACAACTATTAAAAGAAAAAGAAAATTTTGTTTGATAAAGGAAAAAAAAGGAAAACAAGATTGTTTTAATTTCAAAATTTTAAATACCATCTTAGCCATTCAAACTAAGCAAAACTCTCATCTTAGACATTTTAAATTGAAAATGTGACCCCCCAAATTGAAAAAAATATTTCAATATAATCCTCCAAATTCAAAGAGTCTCAATTTTGTCCTAAAAACTAAAAGAAATATCCTAATATGGCCCTAAAACTGACAAATTGTGAATTTGACCCTCCAAACTAAAAATTTGTTCTAATTTGCCCTCCAAACTGTATTCTGACAACATTAACCTTTTAAAGTACATAATTTCTAAAATACACTTTTAATCTTAATGATTACTTTACTGTTAAAATAAGATTTTTGAATAGAATAGAGAGTCCCATTTGGTACTTATTTTTCAAGAATGAATGTTAGATAGAGAAAATTACCTTAATATTCTCTCACATTTCACATTTATATTTTTTAGTCATTCGCATTCAAAATGACATATTTTAGTCATTCACAAATTCAATATGTATTATTTTGGTCTCTCAACACTAACATAGGCATATTTTGGTTTGAGATACTCACATGCGTATTGAGTATTCATATAACATATTTAAGTGCAAAATTAACAAATCAAAATTTTAAATACTAAATTGTCCCAAAAAAGAAGATGACTAGGGCTGTTGGAGCAGGGGTGGTGAAGAAAAAATGATGAGAGAAGGGAATAAGGCGGTGATGGTACGAGAGAATTTAGAGATGGTGGTGCAAGAAGTTTTAAATAGTGTTATTTAACGTTTAAAATGCTCCTTTCAATAGTGGCCTACTTTAGCAAATTGGTAAATCCTTTTGCACACATCAAAAACAGGTAATGTGAGAGGGGATCACCTTGTTTGATCCAGCTCTTAGACTTTAGGTAACCTACTTTCTATTCATTCACATTAAAATAGTAAGACATAGAAATCAAGCAACTCGTGATCTAGTTGATCTGCATAGAACAAACACTTAATTTTTTTTAATAAAGCAGCCAAAAAGTTACATTCTACCCTATCATAAGGTTTGGACATGTAATACTTACGATTTTTTTTTTAGTTTTGTTTCAGTGTTTTAATTTTATCTTTAAAAAAAAAAAACTTAAGCCAAGTAGAGGATAAAAATCTGTAAGAGTCATAAGGGATGAAATAACTAGAATAGTACTATCCTACTCCTAGTATAATTATTTCGATAGTACATATCTACAAATAACGATACACATATATACAAATAACTATTAGGCTATATATATACTATAGGGTAGAGTATCTGATTTTTTATTTTTTATTTACTTAATACAACCATTGGATAGAATTTCAACAATATTAAAGGGTTAGCCTTCTTCTTATTTAGTTTTAATTAATTATTTTCGTTTTTAATTTTAGAAAAATTAGATGCTTAACAATTTTAAATATTAGTTATTTACTTTATTAGATTATTTGCTTATAAAGTTAGTTCAACTAATGTAAAAATTGTTATGGGTAGTTAATTTATAAAATTATTTTTTTGGAGATTAAAATCAGATTTGTATATATGAAAATTATATTTCTGTTTTTTTGAAATTATAATAATATTTTATTATTGCTAGAACTTTTTATTTTAAGGAAAAAAAAAAGATGAAAGAATGATCTAATCGTAGAGAGAATAGAAGGAAGAGAAATTTGAGTGACAAGGATTTGATTTAGATTAGAATAAAAACAAAAAAACAAAAAGGAAGAAAACAAAATTTAGTTGCTGGGACGGCTTGTCAGGAGGAAGAAGAAGATGGCATTTGACAAAGTTTTTAAAATTGCATTTTAACCCCTCAAAGTTTAATACAACTTTTACAAAGGTCTAAAGAAACTTTTATAGCGATAGATTGAGTCATTTTGAGGTTATGAAATTATAGATAAGCCTGGATGATTTTTCAAAGGATCCTATCAGTCCATAGAAGTCTTATAAAATTACCAAAAGTCCCTTATAGTTTGTGAATATTTCACTTAGGTCCCTAAAAGTTTCTATAAATGATAAATTGATCCCTAAAAGTTTAAATAAAGTTAATATTTAACCCAAAAAGGTTCTATATAATATATACAGACCCCTAATGACCTTTTGAAATAGACTAAAATACCCTCAAGTATTTTAAAAAATACATAAAAACCCAAATTAGTTTTTCAAAGTTACAAAAAGACCATGAATAGATTTCTAAATTTGTAAACTATTCTAAAATGTTTTATTTAGCTCAAATATAGTCCAAATTTTTTTCCAAATATTATAAATGAGTTTTATTAATCATAGTAAGTCTTATAAGGTTATCATAATGATTTCAAAGTACTTTTTTTTATTACAAGAAAATTATATGACCTTATAGTAAATATTATTTTTGTAAATATTAGGACAATTATAGACGTATGGAAAGGTTGAGTATTTAGGAAAACTGTTATAGGATATTTAAGTAAATACCAAGCATGTATTAAATTATAAAAAAATGAATTTTTTATAGGAAATACTAAAAAGGAGCAAGTACAATAGCAACGTGATTCTTTGGCACACCGAAGTAGGTGATGCTTATCCTCTGATTTGTAAATTGTTATGTGAACCCGTATATTTTCTTAAATGATTTTATCAAGGATTTGCATGTTTTACTTAATTGTTTTATGAAATGTGTTTTACGAAATAATTATTTGATTATGAAAATCTAGATCATGTATGGCTATTTGACTTACTTGATTTTTAAATTATAAAAACGTGATATATGCATGATTTTTTATATGTATGAAATGCATGTGACGAATAGGTAAATGTTAATAGACAAAGGCTCTAAACAGATATGAAATAGTCGGTAGGGATTATAGTTCTGATTTATACTGATATACTGGTATACTGATAAACGATATACGATAGATCAAGTGGTTCCATGGAAATTTCTTGACAACATTTTCTAGTGAGATCCATCACTAGGTTGAGTACTCAGAACCGATGAAAGCATGTATTATTTGAGCTTCTAAAAAAAATGTACATGATTTGGAAATGAGTTTGTGATATGTCATAAATTATTTGAAAAATATGTGTTATATGACTTGATATAGATAAATAATACATGAATTTTGAAATACATGTTGAATTACATGACTAACATGTGGGATATGTAATGAAAATGACATACTATTTAGAAAGATGATTTTGATAAAACTATATGCGTGTGATAGTATGACTTGTCTTTGCAAAAAGTATATGTATATGTAACTGCATGATCCAGTAGGGTATAAGTGCTATCTATTGGGCGACTTATCACTCACCCCATTCCTTATATTTTTGTACAGACGATGAGTACGAGTACGTCATCATAGAGGACAAAGCATAGACGCACTTGGACAAAAAAGATTGTTATTTAGTAGTAGGATTCTACTATAGTTATTTGATTTTGCATAGTCCATCTATTGGAATAAGTAGAGCATGCGTGTTCGTGACACTATATTTTTATTTATTTTAGGATTTATTATTTGAATAAGTACCGCATTAAATTGGATATCATTTGTGAGTAGATATTTTTGCTGCGTAATTTATATTTGGGGTTACTATATATGAATAATGCCTTGTATTCGTGGGAGTACGGTCTCATTGATATGGCGAATGACACGTGCCTGAAGAAAACTCACCTATGTGTGGGTCAGGGGCGTGACAGCACATGTCAAGTTTCAAGGCCATAAGATTATCCTTACCTTTTTCTCTTAGTTTTAAAATAGTGCATGTATTCATGACCAATGCTTATATTATAAAAAATTTGCCTACCTGATACAAAGCAGCTTGATTATGGCTAATACAAGGATCATGGATACCTTTCATTTATATGGGCATAGAGTGCCCTAGTGTGTGACAAGAATGGAATATGCAATGTGTTAGGTATTGACAATTCTTTTTTCAAGTTGAAAAAAAAAAATTGTAAGAAGATGGTAGATTGTTTTTATTTTTCTCTAAGTTAGGGCAGGCCATCATGCTAGTTAATAACTTGGATCACGGATGTTTGATACTAATGCTCTGGTCATATAAATATTATTGTGTCAGATTACACATGCTAGACATATGTGAGACATAAGATTTGTATACATAATAAAACAGAAAATTTTGTGACTAATTACCCCTCCTTTCTGAATCAAAATCTCCTCTTCATCTAAATGTTTCTCAATTGCATAAAAAAAGTTGAAATCCGGGAGGCTTCTAGTAGTTTGAACTCCAATTTTAACCTAAAAGTCCGAGTCATCAATAGATCTTGGATCCATTGTATATTATTTACTTTTTCTTTTTTTTTTTTCTCATTCCAATATGAGACGTCTACTGAAACCCAACAATGACGGTCCTCCTTTTTATTAGAAAATCCTTATTTCTCTAATTAGTTGAAACTCGAAAGCAAAACGACATGAAAGTAGAAACTTGAAAGTAAAGAGTTGCATTGGAAACTCCAATCCGCGTATTATGATTTGATACCGTACAACCTTAACATTATAGATGTGGAAAGATGGTGACAAAAGAGCAAGAGATATAATTGTTAATTTTGCTTGTGTACCAATTCATTAGCCGAAAATGAAACAAGGGTCAACTTATGTGTGCTTTGGTCTTGTTAATCACTGTGGCAGCGCATGAACATATTTACAATAAAATGAACAAAAGAAAGGGAATCAGTTAACTAGGCCTTTCCCAGTAAGTCTTGAATGTCTTGTAGGTCTTGAATATTTACAATAAACATATCTTGTAAGTCTTGAATATCGAATGCGAATGACAAAAAGAAAAAGTTATAGTTGTACTAAATGTGGCCAAGACTTGAGGTACATTATTGCATAAATTAAGGTATTTGTACACCAAAACGTAAAATATGGATTTTATGGAGTTCATATGGAACACACAGTTTTTGTGTCTTGGTGTACAAATACCTAGATAAGAAAAAACCAAGATTTGGTCATCAATATTGTACCAAATACCTCTCAAAAAAGTGCAATGAATTATTGATTTTTTTTTTATTATATGGACTAAGGTGTTTGTACACCAAAATAAAAAATTATAAATCTTTGTAGACCTCGTACTAGAACTCACATGAGTCACAAATTTTGTGCATTAATATATAAACATCTAAATTTATGTAATAATATATCATAATTATTTGAAAACAGAAAGAGCAGTGTCTAAGTTCTGAAGTCGTTCCTTCGTTACATGCAAAGCTTTAAACCTTAAGATACCGACTTCACAAGCTCCATCCGGTCTTTCTCCTATTCCAAAATTTAGATTAAAAAACCAAGTCACGTCCTTAAGGCAGTGTTTTTAGGAAAGTTTGAAAATTTTGATGGAGTCAAATTTAGATTTTGACGATAACAAATGAAATTTTAATTTAATGTTTTAGACTTGTATGTCATTCAAGATTTTTGTGCCGGATCTCGAAGAATGGTGGCAAACAACTTGCATCGAGTCACGTCACTGTAGCCAATAGGTTAGTGATCGCCACCACGTGTTGCAAGTGATCTGACGGATCAGATTCTCCCTTGTAGCGATCTAGGTCCGGCAGTTTGAATTGCATTGGAAGAGGTTCAATTTTGATAGAGATTGTGAATGGATCTCTATCAATCTCTGTCGTAGCAGGAGCATTCAGAAGTAAATTATTTTTTCTCAAAATCTCTTGGATCTTATTTTCGAGGCTCTGCTCCTCGAGCTGTTTTAAAACAGCCGAAGAGGCTCCTCTTGATCCAGATTTTTTCGAAAAATGTGCACCGAGTCTCTCGCGCATCTGTAATTTCTTTGATCTGGTAGTTGATGAGTGTGACTCATCAGATTGTTTATTCGAGCGCGACTTCGTCAATTTGTGCCGTAGGTTGGTGGGGCTCATGGCATCAACCGGCTCTTTCCTAGGGCGTCTGCTGGGGTCGCGTTGCTGTTCGGCCTGTGGAGTGGCCGCTTTGTTCAAGTGCTCGGTCGGAGTTTTGCTCTCGCGCTGTTCCACGAACGCTCAGAAAGGCTCGAAGTGGTCAGCAATGTACTTCAGGACATCGTTTTGCTTTTGTTGAGCCTCGGTTGGTGTACCGACGTTTTCTAGTTCATCGGTATGCACCACGAGGTGTTGATTGCTGGTCTCAGCGTCCTTGCTGGAAGTTCGGCTTGTTCCACTGCTCTTCATCCTCCTCAAAGCAAAAACAAACAATTCAGATGATTGAGAATTGATTGATGAAGTGATGAAAATCTGTCGATTCCCGCAGACAGCTCCAATTGAAGAAGCTAGAATTAGATTTTAGGAGGAGAGAGAGTGGAAGAACTGAATAGCAAAAGTGTATTTGATTATCTGAGTTTCGATTCTTCTTTCGTAGAACCTAAGCCCTTATTTATAGAATTACATAAGGAGGCATAAGATTAACTCTATGCTAGTCCAACTGAAATTGAATTATATAATTGCCCTTAATGAGGCTGTCACGTAGGCACTTCTAAAACAATTTAGGTAATATGCTATGTGTCACTAATCCACATCATCAACATCAAAGTTGAAACGCAACTAATTAAAGGCAGCCCAAAAAGAGAAGACCCGAGACTGATATAGTTACTGCAACAAGCAGTGAACGTGCGGTACGAGAGATCGGTTTCAAAAGGTCAAAACTGATATTTCACCCCACATTTTGAGTACTTTTCTTCCTGGCAGACCACATTAGTACTTGTTATATATTCGCTGGAAATTGAAATGATAAATTATGTCGTAGGACCCATCTTCAATGACTTGAATCCATTGTCATCGTCCTCGTTATTATTATTATGGAATGGAAGTGGAATTGAAAGTCTCTCAACTTGGCATCCTATAACAAACAATAGAATAACAAAATCGAAATGGCAGCAAACATGTTCTTTGTGTGGTAAGGGGATTGATTTCTTCCTTGATACTTGATTTGGAGAAAATTCAGCAACACTGTCACAATGAAAGTAAAAATGGCCTGGCGGGAGGCCATAATCCTTTCACGTTGTGTTTGCGGAATAAGTAGGCTGCTTGAAATGAGCAAACAAGTTTCTGGCCGATGAGTGGACATAAAAATTTGTTGAGACCGATCAACAGATATTTTACTAATCCTTAATTACTACTTTATAGATGAAGCAAGTCAAGTAACTAAATTGATCTCTGACCTCAGCATAGGGTAATTAGTTAATAACATTAGACTGTATTTCAATCGAAATATTTAGTTAATAATTTAAAGCTTATCAATTTAATTTGTTAAAGAACACTTTAAGACTAAAAATTAATGAATCCAAATTAAAATTTATAAAACGAATGATTTAAAAATAAAATTTTAATTTTAATAAATTTAAAATTTATTAAATTTTTTTTTTTTTATATAAATTACTTTAAAAAATGACGAATTTCAATAATGTTCGACGTATACTGGAGTCAGCTCTGTCACCTCCGTAGAGGGTGTTCGACGTATTTAGGCACGTCCTCAAAAACAGTTTTTTGGATTGTTTTTCGCACGTGCTTAAACAGATCTTCTACCCAAGGTCTCGGTGGGTCCAAGTTGGAAAACGGTGGATCATTGTCAAGTTCAAAGCACAAAGCTCAATGTGTGATGTATCCAAGTTGGGACATATTGATTGACATGTTGCCTTCTAATTTTTAACGTAAGTTTCAGTCAGTTTTTTTTTTTTTTTTTTTTCAAAAAACAAAAAAAAATTAAAAAGTTAATCATTTTTAGATAATTATAAATTTCTATCAACTGTTTACAATATTATCATTATTACGTTGAATTCTATTGATTTCATTAAATGATAAATATTTGTAATTAAAAAAATTTAATTAGGAGGAAAGATGAATAAAGAACAAATTAGTTTTATTAGTGAGATTGTGTTGTGATTGTTTTTAATGTAATTGATAGATCGGAAACTAGGATGATCTATAAAACTGATCTACATGACCTTGAAATAGTTTTGTAAAATTAAACTCTATGAATTAAATTTTATAAAATAAATAATATCAATTTAGTAAGCAAAATTTGATAAAATTTAATATAAACTACAAAATATTACACGTGAAACTCAAAATCCGATTCACCTAAATTTTTCCCCAAAATGAAAAATTAGAGATACACGAGATTGATGGAGTCCGATATCCCAACCGGTACGAGGATGCTAAAGTCTAAACATACATTTTCCCCCACGTATTATAGTAACTGTATCCCATTTTGAGGAGTCCGTTTGTTAGACCAACTTAATAATTGGTAGCAGGTTTCTACACTGTACGGAAATGATAAGATATATGATTAATTTAACTCGAGGAACCATCTTGATCAAGGGCCTGAGTCGATTTTCTTTCTCTACACTGGAGGAAGAGGAAGTAGCTCTACTCTACTTCATCAACGAAACCATGAACTTGTTGGAACCAAGGAAGGTTAACTGAAACGGCTCCTCCTTCTTCTCTTCTTCTTCCTTGGTGCTGATGATGATCTATGAATTTATCTCGTAAGAAGTTCCAGAGTCTTTTAATTTGGAGCGAGGATCCCGGTAATAATTGACTTAATGAGTACAAAATGGATAGTGAAAAAAATAAGAGTGGACAAATTGATTCAGGGAATAGGACTGAAGATATAGAAGCCAACGACAGAGGGCCGAAGAAAGCCATGCCCATTTGAACTAAGTAGTAGCCATAGAATCTACATAGGCGATCGTCATTATTATAATTGGGTAGGGGTGGAATTGAAAGTTTGGAGTAGGCATCATATGACAAACAATAGAGAAACAAACCAACACGAAATGGCAGCAAAAATGGTCTTTGGGTGTGTTTCGAAAGGGGATTGACCTTTAGCTTGATACTTGATTTGGAGAAAATTCAGCAACGCTGTCACAAAGAAGGCAAAAATGGCCTGACGAGTGGACATAATTCTTTCATGTGGGTGTGTGCGCTGAATATTTTGGTAAGTAACCTGATTGAATTGCACAAAAAAATTTGTGGCCGCTGAGTAGAGATATAAATTTGTTGTTGTTGCTGCTGCAGCCTCCGCCATAATTAAGATACAGAGGGCTTGATGATGATTCCTTTATGGCAGTAGTAATTTGCGGCTTTATAAGGGCGAGTGTTGGAAAAAAAGGGAATAGGCAGGGGAATAATTCTCTACGATAATTTTTTTCCATTATTTTAATAAATTATAGGATAGATTCAAATAATAAATAAATGAATGAATAAAAGACATAACACATAGAATTTTACGTGAAAAACTTTTTTAATGAGAGAGTAAAAATTATGGACTAATCATCATTATCAACAGATCAATCAGTTTGGTAAAACCAGTTTCTTATAAACACGTGTAACTCAAATACGCCCTTAGCCACTATAAAAAATGAAACAAATAATTTAACAATATACAACAATCCAAATCACAAATGTAAAAATCCAATCAATTAGGAAGAAAAAACATTGATTTGAACGTCTAGATATAACTAACACCGTAAAAAATAATATATTAAAATTTTACTATAAACATAGTAAAAATTCACTGTGAAATCGATAATGAACCTACTTATTTTCTCCCTCAAATTTGTTAGCGTTGCTACAGAAAATTTTTATACAAGATCGATTTATGATAGGTGAAATAAATTTTTTGATCCTTATTTTTCTATATTATTATGAAAAAATTTATTTTGAATAAGTTATATAACATAAATAAATATAAATTAAGTAATTCATCTCATTTATTATGGATTGAATTTATGTAAAAAAAATTTGACGTTGCTACCGACTTTCCACAAGGATGAACAAAATTGAAAATGATGTAAAGATTTTCTAAAGGATTAAAAAAGAAAAAAAAAGCTCGTCATTCTTTTTTCAAGTTAAATAAAGACATAAAAAAAAAAACAATAACAACAACAAAAGGGGTTACTAAAAAAATTAAAAATTTTGACGCAAGATAACTCCTAAACCAATTTTCTATGGATTCAAAAGGTTCAAACCTTCATTGTAAATTGTAGAAAATTTTTATATTGATCTATTTATGATTTTATCTGTAAATTTTGTGGTACGAGTTTATCAAGTATACATAAAATTTTAGCATATATATACGTTATACTTGAATTTCAAACCGTTTTACTATCACGACACTTCCATGATTCATGTTCATATCAATGAGCATCCTAATTCTGTCTTGAATGAGAATAACAAAAATCCACTACTGTTTTTCAAGTTGCTAAAATTTATAGTTTTAAACTTAATATTCATTTAACCATTAATATTTACTTAAATCATTTAATTGTTAAACACTAGCTTGTAAAGATTGCGTATTATTTGGATATTATTTTGGCACGCTATTTGAGGCATTATTTGAATTATTTGACAAATAATAAAAAATTTGAATAATTTGAATAAGTGTTAGATTGTGAATAATACAAATAATTTTTTGTAAATAAGTGTTTAGATAATTTTTTTTTTGCACTAAAAGACAAAAATAATATATGAAAGTTGAATGAAATTACTAATATCAAAATATATAATCTCGTTTACTCTCTCTTTCACACCATCAAATCATGTATTAAAAATTACACGCAAAGGTAGAGTAATCTACTCGTCGTTAATTTGAAATTTGAATATCGAAAAACGAGATATGTTTATATGTGTATGCTAAACATTTATTTGTACATAATAAAAATACAATTCAAACTTTACATTTTTTCTATCTATAGTTCGGATTTCTTAACATAAGTTTAGAGAATTTCCCAATATAGATTCGAAAGTTCAAACCTGTAAATCGTTTTAAATTTTATTTTCCTATCCATAGTTCGAATTCAGATTACCCAATCTAGGTTTAGAAATCCAAACCTTATATCCATTTTAACCTTTAGTTTACTACCTACATTTTAGACTCTTAAACTTTTTGAACCTATATTCTCATTTTTTCTTTGGCTAAAAAAATTTAGACTAATGAATAATAATAAATAGAACAAAAAAATTGATACTAATATATGTAAATAGTAAAATACATGTATCGATAAATAGTGTGAATAATTATTTGAGTGGTGTAAGTAATAAATAGTGGAAGAAAATTTTGAATTGTGAAAATAATACATAGTGTTTTGAAAAAAAATTTAAAAAGTTGACTAAAAATACTTGCATTGACTAAACAAATATTTCAATAATTGTAACAAAAAAGTGAATAGTAAAAAGATAAAAAGTAACAAAAAAATACTTCAAAAAACCAATCCATACCGACCTATAATTTGCTTAGATTATGTTATTACGTAACCATCAAAGTAAAATGGCAACCCATGTGATGTGAAATTGTCTGTCTGGGTCCTCGTCTGCGTGTGTTTTTCACTTTTTTTTTTTTGTTTTTGTTTTTCCCGACTATTTGGGATCAAATCAAGATTCACAACGACTCAATTCCTCCCAAGTCCAGTTTCGTGAATTGATGAAATTTTATAATGCGAAATAAACTTTGTTAGGATATAACTTGAGAAACATAATATTTATTTCATCAATCAAATTATGTTGAAAATTCTTACCAGGTCAGGCAGGCAACCGCCGACCTGGCCTACAAGTCATTGTCTTCTGGGACCACACAATTGTCTGCTACGTCACTGCCTACATGGGGAATGATATTACCACACCATTAATCTTATTGTCACAGCTCATTTCTTCTTAATACCTATATTACCCTTGTCAAAATCAGCAAAAATCTTCGCTAACTTTCTGGGTCCAACAATCGCTTTACTTCCGCATTCTCTTACCTTCGGCTTCAGCAGCTCCAGTCTCCATCTAATTTCCATCCAAATAAAAATGGTAAAACGAAGATTCGGATGATTTATATAGCTATAGACATGACACATATAAATATATATATATATATATATATATACACACAATCATACATGGTACCATGAATGGCCAACACAATCTTAGGTCCTATCATGGTTGGGAAAATTTGAATAAATAATTAATTGAGGCTTGATTTAAAAATATTTCCTACAATTATGAATTGATTATTCCTTTATTTTTCTTTTTTCCAGAACCAAATGTAATGTACATTAATGATCACTGCAAAAGATTACAAACTATAAGGATAATTATCTCATGTCTTTTTTTGGCCACCCAAATTGGGAAGAAATCTTCCGAGATAACATTTTTTTTTTTTTTTAAATTCTTTACCAAAGTTAGCGTGCTAAGCCTATTACTAGCCTTATCTCCTGTCACAAAAGGTCCAATGACGAAACAAAAAACCCTGAAGCAAGAGAATCATCCAGATGTTTATGTTTTCTATTGCAATAGAAAACATTGAATATGTGATGAGGTGTTAGTCAGAGATTCGGAGATATCCCATACAAGGGATTCGGGGCGGGCCTACATGGCATTGTTGTCTTCTCGTCAATATTTGGAGTTACAAAACAACTTGTAATCAACAAACATCCATTCCTTAACTAGTCATATGATTCAATATTGTGTTGGCTACTTTTTTTAAATAAATAAATAAATCAATCAATCAATCCCTTCTTCTCTGGCTTGCATATGACGGTTGGAAAAAATAATTTGAGTTATGGGTATTAGTCCCGCCTCAGCTTAGCCTTTATGACACGTCCAAATTAGTGATTGGTAGATCCTGCCTATATGATACTAACTAGTTGTTTAGTCCGTTTTTTGAGCGGGAATAATCATACATCTGATGATGCTAAAATGGATAAAGTATACGTATCAAGTTAAACTCATTTCTTTAGAACTATTCTGTTTAATGCAAGTAATTCGAATAATTTGTGTATAGCTCAAATTGAAGTTCGGATAATAAATAAATAGGATAGATTAATATTGGAAATAAATTATTTATATCTGGTCAAACGACAAGACGAATGACTTATTTATATAAGTTGACCTATAGATCAGCAGATATGTACAAAAACTATTATAAATAGGGGTCACCTCTTATCCGTAAAACTATGAAGTGAATACACCAGTCACAACTAATATGAAATTGAGAATTATCCATCATATCCTATATTTTATTTCTCTACAATCATCCAAACTTCTAGTTTTCATATCTGTTTAAATTTCGAATCATCAAATTAGCGCCTTTTGTGGGAGCCTTTTATATAATTCCCATTAATTCTCTCCTTTTGAGTTAAGAATCATGAAGAAACGTGCTCACAAGAAATGGAATTTCAAAAATCAGAATCTAGAGGGAGAGTCAATTCTATTAGAACCTTTTAGTTCAGAAATGGAACGTCATCAACAGAGTTCAATACCCCCTCCCCCAAGGAAGAAATGTTGGAATTCTTTACCAATAATTGTCAACCCTTCAAAGATTTTTTTTTGTTGAAAATGAGCATAATCAAAGGCTTACTGGCGAAGAAATAGCCAGCATAAAGGAGGGTTCTCAACATTACCATGTTTCAACTTTGTCCCTGTTACTCAGCGTGAAGGATCTGTTTTGGACCGAATAGGTCCTCACTCGAAGAGACAACCAGTTGATGATTTGAATGAAAAAGACACTAATTTAATGGCAAAAGTTGATAAAAGAGTATAGGAACTTCTAGGAAAAAAGACCTTTCCCACTTTTGAAACGCTTAACGCAGATAAAGATTACTTTATTTTGGCTATTCAAGCTGAACAGATACCTCCCTATTTTAAACTGTCAAATTTGAATACTTACAAAGGCACCATTGATCCATCAGACCACATTGTTCATGTCTTGTCTGTCATGAGGCTTTTTGGATAGTCAGATGCAATAACATACAAGTTATGAATATGAGTTAAAAATAAACTTATAACAATTGTAATAAATACTTCACAAATAACTGTGATCAACAAAAGATTAATTTTGTTTAAACTTAAGTGATAAAAAACATAGTAGTAAAATATGTATAATAATAATTATATTACGTCATGAGACCCACAACGAAGAGAAATACGAATGGACAAAGATTGAAATAAAAAATAAATTTAAAAAATGAAGTTATAAAATAAGTATTTGAAAATTAATATCACTCTTGAACTATCTAAAAAATAACTTGAACTGAATAATTTAGTAAGTTATTCTCAGATAGAAGGAGTAAAATTAGAAAATATTTTACACATAAAAATATTTTCGGTTGTGGCGCCAAAACAATTTTTGAAGAACATTTTCTTAAAAAATATTTTCAACTCAACCAAACAGGCTCTTATTATTATTATTTTTTTCCAATTTCTGTTCAAAGCTTATTTACTCATCTTATCCTATAATAACATCATAGTAGTGTTCATAAAGCAAGAGAATACATTCTTTTCTATTTTATTCAAAAGTTAATAATAAAAAGAAAATTTATATTAAACCAGTGATTATTGCTTTGGATATTTATTCTTTTGGATTACAAGTAAAACCAAAATTTGGTTGAGGATTGTGAGGAAACACTAATTTTTGAGTCACTGCCGCACCTTGTTTGGTTGAAAGATAAATTCCCATTTTCTGATTAATATTTGGATACTGTGCTTACGGGACGTTTTTGCAATTTAGAGTATTATATGTGTATTTCTGCAATATATAAAATAAATTCAAACTCGGTTGTCAAATACGTTTGTAAGTTTTAAATTTACAAAGTCTTTGACGCTTCTTGAAGTTTAATTTTAACTTTTGTTAAAACTCACTTGCAAAATAAGTTCAATTAATGCAAACCTTGTTAATATATATTTACTTAACCACCAAACAGACATTATCTTTCATGTGTGTAAAACAAAAGAAAATGTACATTAGAAAAAAGTAGAAGTTATTGAAAATAATTAAAAATTTAAATATTTAATGAAAATAATAATAAAAATTTAAAAGATGACGAACACTAAAAAAAAATGTATTAAATTTTATATATAATATAGATGTCGGAATTTCACAAGTCACGAGGACTTCGGTCACAAAAAG
Organism: Cinchona pubescens; assembly: GCA_025175665.1. Classification (NCBI taxonomy): domain Eukaryota; kingdom Viridiplantae; phylum Streptophyta; class Magnoliopsida; order Gentianales; family Rubiaceae; genus Cinchona; species Cinchona pubescens. Next base: position 2,447,734 of record JANKKI010000185.1, on the reverse strand, counting down.
TTGACTAGTAGAAAGGAGACTTAGTTTCCTACATATTACACCAATCATTTTTGAGGAAAGATTGGATTAATTTTTCAAAGCAAATAAAGAAAAAAGAAAACCCAAAGCCATTGGGATTTTTTGTGGGATCAATTCATACGGGTGTGTGCCGTTGCAACTCCTAAATGTCTGGCAAAGGTCCAAGAGTTCAACCGGACCAAGTGTTTACATTCAAAATCGACTCAAGCAAATGAATGGAATCCGAACTTTTGTTTGTTTGTTTTCTCCCTTTCTTTTCCTCGAACCGTTGTCGCGTGGCTAAAAGATAAAGTCAAATCTTATGCCAACTTCTCCCAAATAATAATCAAATACCCCAATTTTGAGATATTCCCATATTGGAATGAGAATTGGAAGCTCGATCAATTTCCAACACATGGTGATAAGTGTGTTGGATTTAGTTAGTCGTCTCATATATTAGTTTGAGAGGAAAAAAAAAATGTATGGATTTAGTTATTCATACACCAAGACATCTACGTTTATTGATATTATAAGATCGATGTGGATCATAATATAGACCTTATATAAAACTCACAAATTTTATGTCTTGATATATTAACACCAAAGCTTACATGAGAATTTACTAAAAAATAGTACTTCATATATATGATACCAACTAGTGTAAACTTACTAGTTTAAACTTTTAGATTATATATGAGTCCAGTTTGTTAGACTTATTTCCCTCCATTTCACTTCTCCCACTTCCCCTCAATACCTAGTTAGATATTTGACATGTATAATATATAGGAGTCGTTGGATTAGAATTTCACAATCACAATTAGTATAGGTACTGTAGATTGGTTAATGGGAGTGGGTTTTTAACAAAACCCATAGAGTGATTGGTTTTTAACAAAAAATTTTACATGGATTCTTCTATGACATAGTACCATGGATCTCTTGATCCATGTTATCCATGTTAAAACACATCACCTATGATATAGACTAATGGGATCATGATATTATATTATGGATTCGATCCATATAAAAAAAAAAATTTGTTTTGAATCCCAAAATAAGTTTTAGATTTTATTTCTTTTTTTATTTTCCATTTATTTATTTTTTTCTTTTCCCTCTCCCTCCCTAAACCCATCACCATTGATTGCATCTATCGGCGACGAAGTTTTGGTTGCCGGAACCTGCAATTGACCTTCAATTGCCATAATAGTTACGCCATGGTACTCTCCTTGGCTTCCTAAACTTCTTTCCAACTTCAAATTTCCTAAAAAAGAAAGCAAATTCCATGAGAATGAAACCCTAGCTCACCATATCAATCTTCTTTATATGTTTAAACGTAATAAACCAATAACCTTTCAACATCGATGACGATGATAGCTTCATCAATTCGTCAAAAGTCGAGAAAACAGCCCAAAGCTTCTTGATGTTGATTTCACATCCAAGGTCGATCGGCAAGGACAGATTTACAATGGGGGGTTTTAAGGGTATGTGCCCCATTGACTTTTAAAAATGTGTATTATTACATATTTTATTATACCTATAACTTTTAAAAGTATTTATTTTTATACCCTTATTAAATATAAAAAATTTATTTTGCCTCCCACTGATTAACAAGCTATATACTTATTTATTAAAGTGTTCACTCTTATTCACGAAATAACTATCTAAGATTTTTAATTCTTTTCTTTCTCACCTATCATTAGTCTATTAATTCACCTTCTGTAATCCTCAACATTACTTTTTTTTTTTTTTTTAAATCCCATCATTTTCTTTATCTTTACTAAAATTTCTTTGTAAAATTGTCTTAAAAAAATTGAATTTAGCTAACTCTATTTTCATCTTCCCTTAAAAAACAAAAATTCAACTTCTTATTCAACTCCATTATTTTAAATCTATACCATTTTAGTTGTCTCACTGTCCAAAATCACGTAATTTCTTATATTAAAAATTAATCCCAACTCCGCCACTGTCGGTCGAGAATGAAGCTTTTCTGCTATGGAGTCGGCTATGGAGATCATGGCTTCGAACATGTCAGGGTGACTGGAGAAGAGGATAGGATCTATGCATATGAGAGGGAAGGAAGGAGGGGATGGATGGGTGAATGGAAGAGAGGACGGGAGAAACAAAAAGGGGAGGAGGGCGGTGACCGGAAAGAGAGAGGTTTGGGAATGTAATTTGCCTATCTGTTTTTTTGCCTTTTTTTAATTTCTTTTATTCTTGTGGATGAAATTAAATTTGAGTAGGAATCACAATGAAAGTGCCCAATTTGGTGATTAATCCCAAAACTGAGAGATGAGGTTAAATGAAACCCATAGATCCATTACCATTGAGCCTTCCAAACATTAAGAATAGATATCATTAAATTAACACCCATTCCGGGCTCTCACACCCCTTTACCAAACAAGTCCTTGATTATGAATGGTTTGACATATGTCATATTTAATTATGAATGATTTAGAAAAAAAAAAACAATTTGATTAAAGGGGTTAGTCAACCTGAGCTTGGCCTTTATGGAATGTTCAAATTAGGGCTGGGCAAATCCTGCATATATGATAGTATGATACTAATGTTAATCCATCTGGCTTTCATTCAAATATTTAAGTGTTTAAAACTAATGAATTATTGTTACATAGTCTGATTTGTTAACAATAGTATTATAATATTAGTGCACACTGCACAACATTTTTTAAGTTCCTTCTGGGATATCCGATAAAAAAATATAAAAAAAAGTACAACATTTTTTAAATAGATTCCTTATATGAATTTGTTCTCATATTATTTAAGTTGCATATAATATTATTAAAAAAAAAAATCTAAGAATAAAAAGATGAATATTTGGGCTGCTTCAAAACTCATAGAAATAATGGGTTAACTTTTGGGACAGACTGGTGATTTTGGGCCGAAATTTTAACATTCATTTGGGCCAAGGTCGGATTTGCCGAATCCCAGCTCCAGAGCCTGGATTCATCCTGGGTTGACATGATTTGATAGGAAATTCACCCAAGCTTATTGGGCTAAGCATAATTGCAAGGGTCAATGGAACAAAAAAAATATATGTTACATACTCCCGTAATACGAGATGAGGCTATCAGAAAATTAAATTACCAAAGGTTTGAATCTATGATTCATGTGGAATCATATACTTGAGGTTGGTGCTAATGAATTAATAACTTCTTTTTTTTTTTTTTTTTTTATTGAAATGGGATGCATACATTTCAATCATCTCAATATACAACTGCAATAATATCTATCCCGTATATCGGGTAGCACAAACTTACTCTTATAATACGAAAAATATTTAAATAGATTTGGTTTTTGCCTTCACTTATAGATTTTGTGATGTGGATTAAATGTTATGAAACTTATAAGATCAGTTGATGTAAATAAAATTTTATAATATTTCACTTAGGTCCCTAAAAGTTTTCTATAAATGATAAATTGACCCCTAAAAGTTTAAATGAAGTTAATATTTAACCCTAAAAGGTTCTATATAATATATAGAGACCCCTAATGACTTGGTGCAATGACGAAAATACCCTCAAGTATTTTAAAGTTGCATAAAAGCCCAAATTAGTTTTTCAAAGTTACGAAAAGATCCCCGAATGGATTTCTAAGTTTGTAAACTATTCTAAAATGTTTTATTTAGCACAAATGGAGTCCAAAAAGTTTTTCAAATATTATAGATGAGCTTTCCTAATTATAGTAAGTCTTATAAGGTTATAATAATGACTTCAAAGTATCTTTTTACTATAAGTATGATAGTAAATATTATTTTTGCAAAAATTGGGACAGTTATAGATGTTTGGAAAGGTTGAGTATTTAGGAAATTTTTATAGGATATTTAAGTAAATACCAAGCATGTACTAAATTATAGAAACAAGAATTTTTTATAGGAAATACTAAAATTAAGCAAATACAAGAGTAACGTGATTCTTTGGCATGCCGATAGGTGGTGGTCACCCTCTGATTTGTAAATTGTTTTACGAACCCATATATTTTCTTAAATGATTTTATAAATTTGCATGTTTTTCTAAATTGTTTTATGAAATGTGTTTTACGAAATGATTATTTGATTATGAAAATATGGATCATGTATGTATGATGCAATTTGACTTGTTTGATTTTCAAGTTATAAAAATGTAATATATGCATGATTTTTTGTATGTATGAAATGCATGTGACGAATGGGTAAATATTAATGGACAAAGGTTCTAAATGGACATGATATAGTCGGTAGGGATTATAATCCTGATTATACTGATATACTGGTATACTGATAAACGATAAACGATAAATGATATACGAGAGATCAAGTGGTTTCATAGAAACTTCCTGACAACCTTTTCAAGTGAGGTCCATCACTAGACTGAGTATTTAGAGCCAATTAAAGTATGTATGGTTTGAGCCTCTAAAAAAGAGTGTACATGATTTGGAAATGAATTTGTGATATGTCATAGATTATTTGAAAAGTATATGATATATGATTTGATATAGATAAATGATACATGAATTTCGAAATGCATGTTGAATTACATGACTATATGTAATGAAAATAACATACGATTTAGAAAGATGATTTTGATAAAAGCATATGCGTGTGATAGTATATATAGACTTGCCTTTGAGAAAAGTATATGTATATGTAACTGCGCTATCTATTGGACGACTTGTCGCTCATCCCATTCCTTATATTTTTATACAGACGATGAGTATGAGTACGTTATCATAGAGGACAAAGTATAGACGGACAAAGAAAATTGTATTTAGTAATAGGATTCTACTATAGTTATTTGATTTTGCATAGTCTATCTATTGGAATAAGTAGAGCATGTGTGCTCGTGACACTATGTTTTTATTTATTTTAGAATTTATTATTTGAATAAGTCCCGCATTAAATCGGATATTATTTGTGAGTAGATATTTTCGCTGCGTAATTTATATTTGAGGTTACTATATATGAATGATGCCTTATATTCATGGGAGTACGGTCTCATGGATACGACGAATGGCACGTGTCTGATATGTGCGGGTCAGGGGGCGTGACAAGGGCAGAGTGGACTTGGGAAAAGAACCGATGACAAAGAAGCCAATGACAGAGGACCAAAGAATCCCATACAGCATTTGAATGAAAAAGATTGCAAGAAAATCTTGATTTGGCATCGTATGCTAAGCAATACAGGAGCGCACTTGCAATGGCAAAATACTTTGTTTTGGGGTGCGTTTCAAATGGAGATTCGTTTTTGTTCTGATATTTCAGCTCAAGAAACTTAACTAAAACTGCTGCAGTGAAGGTGAGAATTGAATGGCGAGAATTTGAAGTGGGGCCGTGAAGAAGTTGAGGAAAATGGAATGATTGGAATTTAATAGAGATGAAATTGGTATTGAAGTTTTTTCTGCCGAAGCTGTGGAGAAAGAAAGCAGTTGTTGAATCCTCCGCCATTTGAATAATATTGCATTAAATCAAGAAGATTAAATGGAGAAAATTTGATGACTTAAAGGTTATAAGTTGAAAAAATTTTAATTTAACCTTCTAAATTAAAAAAAAAAAATTCCGACTCCACCCTCCAACGAAAAATATTTCCAAGGAACCAAAAGGTTCAATTCAAGGTTAGAATTCTTGTCCTCAAACTCTTTACAAATAAATATAACGAAGATTCTATTATCTTGTACGGAACTATCAAATTATGTTTTAAAAATTTATATAATATAATATTATATATTTTAAAAAATTATATTATATAAATATTCGAACACAAAAAATGCTAAATATAAATATTCTTGTAGTATTTTATTTCTAAGAGTTGCTCGTATGATTCTTTCAAGAGAAACAAGAATATGAAATGATGAAAAGATTATTGAATTATTAAAACGAAATGCTCGTGTGTTTTTTCAAGTAAAACAAAGACATGAAAAGATAAACAATAAGGTTTATTAGAAAATATAAATTTTGGCTAAAGATAAGTCACATGATTTATAAGTATGTCTTTCGTCTGTCTGGATCTTGCTGCCGTTACTGTTCAGTTTTCTGTTGATATCTATTCTGTTGAACTACTTAAATTGGATCAGTGATCGATTTCTAGGTTCCGTCGTAACCTAATTGATTACTTCCAATTACGTAAATCAATAATTCCTTGTGCGGCTGCTATTTCGCTTTAATGGGTTGATTTATAGGTACAACCTTTATAATTTCATGGTATATCTACGAATTGGTTAGTACCTATTTAGAAGGTTGCAATTTCTACCGTTCCAACTACTTCTTCATAAGTAAGGTTTCTGATAATGGATAATTCCTTTTCAGAGTCTTTCTTTGAGGAAGTCAGGTTAAAGCGACTAGTCTTTCGTATCTGAAGGCAAGTGGCATGGGTTAATTACATTGTCCTCCTGAATTACGTGGTAATTACACTTTGTTTTTTTAAACTATAAAAATATATACTTTATCCCTTATTTACATTATTCATTCTTTAAAAATTTTATAATATCAAGAAAATTTAATTAAATACCCGAAATGCCCTTAGTATTGTATTTTGATTTTCTATTTATTTAATTGATTTTCACTAGTTATAAAAGAATTAGAAAATAAAATAAAATATAATAATATATTAATATCTTTGACTTTAAGAAGTGAAAATATAAAAAAAATATTAAATTAAATTGTATCTGATATACTAATTTGTACAGATTAATCAAATATTAAAAGTATAAAATATTAAGAAATATAAAAAAAAAAAAACACAAAATTTTATAATAGAAAATATATTTTCACACACTACCTTTGAAGAAAAATTTTGGCCAAATGCTGGACGGACTCAAAACGTTCAATTAAACTTGATTGTTGGCCAAAATTCAAGAACATTTTGGCCAAATTTTGGCCAAATTCATTTACAGACCAAATCAGGTATACTTCATAGACTATCTCTGTCACCATTACTTGGCCAAAAAAGGTGACATTACTTGGCCAAGAAATGTCTATTTCATTTGCTTATTCTCACGAAATTTCTCAAGTTCAGATAGGTGGTAAAGTCTGACCCATCAGACATCCACTGAATTCATGATATCTGTTGTTTGCTCCCTTCAAGGTGGTAAAAGTTTAAAGTTTTATAAATAAACAAAACCGGCTTACTCCAGTCTTTGTGTGCAAATTCACCGGAATGTAATTCTCGTAGCGGGCCCCGCATCTGAAGTTTTTTAAGTTACTAATGAAGTTTTATGAAATTAATTCTGTAGAATTACATGACCATTCATTATCACAATATATAACTATATATTGAATAAGTGATAAATAATTAAGGAAAAATCTAACGAATTTCAACAAATTTGATGGTTAGTGCTTATTAAATAATGACTAAGTAATAAGGGAAACAAGATTATATATAAGTTTATTGTTTATATTCTTCATATTGGGGTACAAAAATCTAAGGTAGCATTGTCGTTTTTTTTTTTTGGTTATATTATTCTTAGGTAAATAATATTTAAGAATGGATGTTTAAAAAATCTAATATTTTAAGCCAAGTTTAACTTGGACTTTCAAAAAGAGTGAACCAAACTTAAACTTAATTTTTTTTTTTAAAAGTATTGTGCGACAATATATTTCTATAAAATTTTGTATTTTTTTTATGTCTCTTAATATTTTACATTTTTAATATTTAGCTTAACTTATGCACAATTATAATATCAGATATAATATAATTAAACATTTCTTCACCTTTTTACTCCCTAAAATCAAAGATATCAATTTGTTATATATATATATATATATATATATATATATATATATATATATATATATATATATACACAAGCTGTTGTCTCTTATCGGCACCATTAGCCCAAGTCTATGGAGCTACAACCTGTAATGGTGCAACATTTGAGGTAGATGAAGAGACTTCATCTTTTTTGGATTGTGGAGGTGGAGGCTCATTCTTTTTCTTTCTGGGCATCTCTGCCCTGAAGGTATTCTCTGGTGAGGTAATCGGGTAGAGAATTAGAACTTCCTTTGATAAATTCTATATCAAAATCAAATATAGATAAAATTGCTTGCCATCTAGCAAAGATTTGTTTTGAGGCAAGATTTTTAACATTTTTTTGCAAAACATCTTTGGCAGCTCTACAATCAATTCGAAGTAAAAACTTTTGATTTAAAAGATCAGATTGAAATTTTGAAATACATAAGACAAATAGCGTTGCTAAAATTTCTTTTTTGATAGTGGAATAATTCTTTTGAGCGTTATTCCAATGTTTGGAAGTAAAACAGACAATTTGTTCAGAAGTAGAACTTCTTTGTTTTAGGATGCCACCATAACCAATGTCAGAGGCATCAGTTTCAACGACTTTGAATAAATTTGGATTACATAAAACCAAACAAGGTAAATTCTTAACTTGAGTTTTTATGTATTTGACTGTGTCTGTGTGCTTTTGTGTCCATGCAGGTGGATTCTTACGAAGTCTATCATGCAAGGGTTTTGAAAGAATGCTTAAATTGGGAATGTGTTCAGAAATGTAGTTTAAACATCCTAAGAACCTTTGAAGCTGGGTCTTATCCAGAATTTGATCTGGAAATTTATCAGCAAATTACGCATCGAGATGTGTAGGGATAATTTTGCCTTGGCAAATATTATGTCCTAAAAACCTGATCGAGGTTTGACATAAACTTATTTTTGATGCAGAAACAACTAAGTCATTTCTTTTTGTAACATATGTCTAAGAAAATATTGATATGTTTAAAATGTTGTTCTAAATTATCAGAGTAGATAAGAACATCATCAATATAAACAAGAATGAAATTGAGATAGGGATTGAAAATATCATTCATAACCTTTTGAAATTCAGAAGGTGCATTTTTAAGGCCAAAAGGCATTACATTCCACTCATATTGACCAAAAGGAACTGTAAATGCAGTTTTGTACCTGTCAGAAGGATGGATTTGGATTTGCCAGAATCCAGACTTCATATCAAATTTTGAAAAGATTGAAGAAGCATGCAATCTATGAAGCAAGTCCTTTTTGTTTGGAATAGGGAACCTAATCCATTGTAGAACTTTGTTGAGAGGTTTGTAATTGATGACTAAGCGAGGGACACCTCGTTCAATCTCGGAGTTTTTGTTAACATAAAAGGCAGCATAGCTCCAAGGAGACTTAGAGGGACTGATAATTTTCTTAGAAAGAAGATCATCAATTTCTTTTTTGCAAAATTCCAAAGCTCTTGATTCATCTGATTTCCATGGCACGAGCTCCATTTGGAATATCTTTTTCTGAAAATTCTTTTTCATATGGTAAAGTTACCACATGTTGCTTTCTATTCCAGAAGGCAGTTGGAATATCAGCGCAAACTTGAGATTGAATTTTATTTTGCAAATCATGAATCTTAGTTTTGAAAACTGGATCTTTTAATTGATTTTGAAGTCGTTCAAATTTAAGATCTTTTTTCAAAAAATTGATTTGATTCATTTTCATTTGCAATGGATTGAGAGTTTTTTCAAAAGCTGGAAATTTGAATACTGAAATCCTTAACAACCTTAAGTGTAAGAAGCTCTCTGAGTTTAGGTGGTATAAAGATACCTTCCTAACTAGGATTTACACCAGACCTTATGGAAATCTTCCATATTGGAAAGAAAAATTCCTTGATGGTCTTCCCAAATCCCTTAAAGACTTAGTTCGTGAAGAACTTCAAATCCAGCACAATGGCATTGTGCCTTACCAAAACATCACCTATGGTGAACTCAATTCCATAGATCCAACAAGTTGCCATGAGAGTCTGTCGTCAAGACAAGATGATGAGGCAATTAGCCAAAGATAGAAACCAACGTAGGAAGGATTTAGGTTCTTTCTGTGAACAATTTGGTCTTCCTTCTTGTGAAACCAAAATCAAACGTAGAAATAAACATAAGATTCACAAATCTTCCAAACCTTCCTATAGTAAGCCTTATAGGAAACCTAGAAACAAATTTAAGAAACTCAATCTTCCTTTTTGTACTTTTGTTCGATTATGGGGATTTGTGGGATGGTTTTGGGGTGTGGGTGTATGAAGGGAAGGGGTGGTGTTTGGGGAATTAGTGGCTAGTTTGCTGGTGGTGAATGGGGATGATTGCTGTCTAGTAGAGAAAGAGAGGAAAGGTTAGGTTTTTTAAAATTTAAGTTTAACCCCTTTTTTATTTTTAATTTCACTCCAAAATTTCGTGACCTTTTTTTATTTTCGATTTGACCCCAAAACATGCTAGACACATGAATTAATCAGGGGTATATTTGACAACTAAGGACAAAAACAAATAAAAGTTGTTTTATGTCCTCAATTAAGTACAAATTAAAAGTTATTGTACTCAACTCAGAAAAAGTGAATCATTAATGTACCCAATTGAAAACAAAAATCTAACATTGATGTAATTAATTGTTACCAATCGAATGCTGATTAATTTTCTCAATTTAGAATAAATAAAAAGTTGATAAATAACAAATCAACAGTTATTTCACTCCATTTACCTTGATGACAAATCAAAAGTTGATATACTAAATTGAGAACAAATTAAAAGTCATTTTGTATTAAATTGAGAAAAATCATATGTTGGTGTATTCTGTTGAGAACAAGTTAAGAGTAAATGCACTCAATTGAAAATAAAATAAATGTTATATATTCTACTCAATTGAGAATGTTGATTTAGTCAATTTATAAAAAAATAGAAGTTGATATATTGAATCGATAACAATTAAAAGTTATTTTACTCCAGAGAAGACAAATCAAATGTTGATTTACTGAACAAATTAAAAGTAATTTTATTCCATTGACCAATTGAAGACAAATCATACGTCGATGTACTTAATTGAGAACAAGTTAAAAGTTACTATATGTATTTGAGACTAAAGCAAATGTATTCTACGTAATTGAGAATAAATCAAATGTGTGTGCACAAAATTGAAAACAAACTAAAAGTTCTTGTATTTAATATAAACTAGAGATTTGAAATCCATCAACTAGTAAGAATGTGATTTAGTAGATAATGATTGAATGAATGGATTTAAAATTTACTTAAATTTTACATCATTTTAAATTCATTCATTTCAAATCCTTTCTATATATACAATTGAGAATATCGGTGTACTCAATTGAAAATGAATTTGAAAGTTATTGTATTTAATTGAAACAAAAGCAAATGTTATTGTAGTAATTGTCTACTACGTATTATTATAGAAGATGTGCAATTCGGCAAATCTTGACGCTGACCCAATTATCAAAGAATTTTAGTGAATGGATTATGTTTGTCAAGAATCCTATTTATTTTTTCTACCAAATCTCTATGCAAGTTTCGATTTTCAAAAATTCTATTATCAATTTCATGATTAGGATCCCATATAAAATTTTGGAGATATCTACTTCTTTTATTCATAGATGGTAGTAGACTCCTAATTTTATGATATATGGAATCTTGAACCCTGAAAGAATATACTCCTCCACCTCTATTTATATTTTCATTGAGATGTATACCCATAGACGTGACATGAGTAAATATGATTCAAGGATCGTAATTGTTGTCGGAAGTACTTTCCTTCAGGTGTTTGATATGTATACAACATGAATAATTCAGGAGGACATGATACAGATAGTAAGATAATCTTTCCATTTGAACAGCACATCTTAGATGTTTCCCCAGAAAATAATTTGGCTTCACAATAGGGACAGATTTGTGGAGGTGACAACTAAAATCTTGTATTGCCGAATTGTTCAAGATAATTTCGCGCTATACTGTACATTCTCATTCTACTTGATCGATTTTGAGCATTCATATTAGAATGAATGAGTTGTTTAACCGAAACAACTGTTTCAAATGAATATATAAATTTAAAATTAATGAAAGATGATTTTTTGTTTGTAGTTTTATTTTTTTCCATTAGTATAGTGTATGTCATCTATAGAAGGAATATTAGTTATCCTCTCCATGCTAATATCTTTAATCCCCAATCTTCCCTATCACGAAAAAAAAAAAAGAGTTTAACAAACATGAAGTTATAGATAAATTTAAATGGTCAAATGATAATTTGCAGTAGTAGAAATACGTTTAATACTAACGTAAGTAAACAAAAAATTTGCTTACCAATAGAAACAAAATTGTAGGATGTGTTGTAATAGAAATTTGCTGTAACAAAAGTTTGATTACTTTTGTAAATAGTTACAGAAAGAAAGCTTTGGCAAAAAAAAAAAATTAAAAAAGTAAAAAGTAATAGAATGTTAAAGAAAATTATTCAAAATATTAAAAAAATAATATACGTAGTGCAGGATTAATGAGTTTATTAAATTTAATATAATTATTAAAATTTGCTTACCAATGCAAATACAAATTTGAATGCCCTACAAATAACATATATCAGTTATATTTTCCATGCTGATATTCCATAATCTCCAATTATTCCTTATCATGAAAAAAATATATGAGTTTAACAAACATGATTATAAATAAGTTTAAATGGTCAATTGATAATTTGCAGTAGTAGAAATAAGTTTAATACTAACATAAGTAAACAAAAAATTTGCTTACCAATAGAAACAAAATTGTAAGATATGTTGTAATAGAAATTTGTTGTAATAAAAAGTTTGATTCCTTTTGTAAATAATTACAGAGAGAAAGATTTGGTGGGTCGTATTGTTTAAAGATAGAGGATGTTGTTGTGTAGTTGGATAAATCAACATTTTTGGTTAGGTAATTAAAGTGTGTGGGAATATAGAAGTTGTGATTGTGAAATTGATTGGCTGTGAAAGAGTGGAGAGTTCGAAATGTAGCGAAGTAGTTGAATGGGACCCACCACAAACCTTTCCTGCCGCGTGAAACCTTATTTGCACACACATCTACCTATTTTTTTGGTGGATTTTTGTTACATTTCTTTCTTTCTTGGATGGTCAATTGTAGCCTTTGAGGTGAGGGTTAAATAGGAAGTTTAAATAATGACATCACACCATTTGGGTCTCAGGTTTTATTAGATGGTATAGATAATAAAGTCGACTCTTGATATTTATCTATCTATTATACGTAAGTTTAATAAAATTGCTTAATTTTCTATCCAAAAAAAATAAAGGAAAAAAAAAAACTCCGCTTGCAATGTGCTAATAACTTCTGTGAAATGCACAAAGAGATCGAGCAAGTAAAAGACAAATCAATTAAGGACTAAAAAACTTCTAAGGAGCGAAAAGGTTCATTTCAAGGTTAGAATTTGGAGGAACATGACTGGAGTTCCCGGATGGACAGGGAGCGAAAATGAATTATTGTACTACTAACTTTTTATCACTCTTGGCTTTTTAAGCCATGAATTATATTGTATTCTTAACCAAGTTGTTAATTAACGTTGTACAGCTGAAAGATAAAATATTTAGATAGAATCGATTTTTAATTTTAACACTATTTATAGATGTTTTTAAAAGTTTAAAAGTATTAAGTGATATTAGTATAATCTTAGGAGATGTTTATGAAATTATCCCATAATAAAATCCATTGTTTTCCAATTTCTAAAATTATGGTTTAAACTTTAATATTCATCTTAACCCTGTTAATTAATATTTACTTAATTATTAAATTTTTGTTTTCAAAACGACAACATCTTAACCTAACTTACTCTACAAAGGGGTACAAGGGGACCCGACTACCCAACTAGCTACTATTAAGGGATTGAAGGGAAAGATAATCCTCCAAACTAGGCAAGGATGCTTTAGCACCTGCCTGAATTTTGTAAGATTTGGAGTTTGAACCGCAGATCTCACAACGAAGAATGTCTTATGAGACATCTCTTGACCAATGGAGTTGGTTTACATAATTATTTAATCGTTAAACACTACCCATAATTTGATTACAGTTATGTTATACCATCAACTTAACATGTCGTCTAATTATCCGGGTGGCTGATCCTTTTTTTTTTTTTGTTTTTTCGGTGGTTATTTGGAATCAAATAAAACCTTAAGGGTGTGTTCGTTTGGATTGAAAAATTTTCAAGAAAATATTTTTCAGAAATTTTTTTTGGTGCCAAACACCGGAAAATATTTTCCAATTTTGGGCCTTCTTCTGGCTGAAAATAACTTACAGAATTTTTGAGTTTAAATTATTTTTCAGATAATTTAAGAGTGACATTAAATTTCAAATACTTACTTTTATAATTTCGTTTACTAAACTTATTTTCGTTTTCAATTATTTTCCATTCGTTTTTCTCTTAATCGTGGGTCCTACACTAATATGACTGTCATTATGCACATTTTACTACTACATTGTACTATCATTTAATTTTAAACAAAATCAATCTTTTATTAACCACAATTACTTGTAAGGTATTTATTACCATTATTATAAGTTTTATTTAACTTGTATTCATAAAATTAAATATTAATCCGTTAAAATTTTTTATTTCAAAATATTTTCATTTTGTCAATCGAACACCGGAAAATTGTATGAAAAATGGACTTCTTTATGCAAAATATTTTCCAAAGAAAATATTTTCAATTCAAACGAACACACCTTAAGTGCAAAAATTTTTCAATGATCAATTTGGTAACTTTAATGATGAATTGTCTATATGAATTTAAAAATACTGTAAAAAATTCTTTTAATATCATTTAATGGTTTTATTCAATACTTGAAAACTAAAATTATCTTCGTATCAAACGATTATTTATTGACTAACTGGCACTGAATAATTAATATTGAAAAGATGTCCCATGTCACAAGAATTTTAGTAGGTAGAACGTGATAGATTTCTCAATCTATACAAACGAATTTAAGTCTGTGCATAAATAATATTACATAATATCAAATGCGAAATAAAATTGAGGAACGTACCTCCAGCCATTGATGTTGTTGGGTCACTGTGAAATAAAAAGAAAGAAAAATAATTATCTGGGTACTTCTAAACCTAGACAATCTGATACGATGGTGTATTTTTAATAGAATGTCAGGCGTAGGGACCCAAAATACTCTGTATACTTATAACGTTTTTCCCCATCAGAAAACGTAAGCTGTAAGATAAGTAGTTATCACAAGTGTAATAATTATCACAATGTGATAATTATCAAAAGATATTTATATAAGTCAAATTGTTAAATATCAGAATTAAATATTGGATCAAATATTTGGAATTTTAAAAATAAAATCACACGGGATAATTACAAAATTTTAACATTTCTCCCACTTGATCCACATATTTCATTCGATATACAAATTATCAAATCTCACAAGCAAGAGCCAAAATACATGAATCATGGCGACAAGTCCTCTAAGAAACAAGCATTGTCTTCCATGTATTACTATGCATTATGTCTCTTCAACACTAAAATTTTATGTGATAACATACCTTAATATATAAGCCTTATGCTTATTATAGGTCCAACTTAAGTGTGTTTTCTCAAATAACTAAATAAGTATGCGCAACTGAATATGAAAAACACAATTGAATAAGAGTTTCAATAGAAATATCAAATGTACGTACATGTAAAATGAGGTCATATCATGGAATCAAGTCCCATTCTAAGTATATGATCCCTAAAAATTTTTGGTGGCATGCCTTTAGTCAAGGGATCGGCAATCATTTAAATCAATTCAGTGTTAACGTGTTCAATGACCACTTTATTTTCTTTAACACGTTTTCTAATGGCTAAGTACTTGATGTCGATGTGTTTACTTCGACTACCACTCTTATTGTTCTTAGCCATAAAACAGCAGATGAATTGTTACAAAATAACCTCAATGGTCTAGAAATAGAATCCACAATTCTAAGCCCAGACATGAAACTCTTCAACCATACACCATGCGAAGTTGCCTCAAAACAAGAAACGAACTCAGCTTCCATAGTAGAGGTTGCAATCAAAGTTTGTTTAGCACTTTTCCAAGACACAGCTCAATCGGCTAGCATAAAGACATAACCAGATGTCGATTTTCGAGAATCAATGCAGCCAGCATAGTCTGAATTCGAGTAACCAAACACCACTAATTTATTAGTCCGTCTGTACATAAGCATGTAATCTTTTGTTCTTTGAAGGTACCTCATTACCTTCTTTGTAGCTCTCCAGTGGTCCATACCTGGACTACTCTGATATCTAAATCCCAACATTCCTACAGCAAATGCAATGTCAGGCCTTGTGCAGACCTGAGCATACATTAGGCTTCCTACGGCAGAAGCATATGGAATGTTTTTCATTTGTTCCCACTCAAAGTCATTTTTCGGACATTGGTCCAAATTGAACCTGTCACCCTTCACAATAGGTGCCACACTTGGTGAACAATCTTTCATCCGAAACCTCTCTAAAACTTTGTTAATATAGGTTTCTTGAGACAAACCCAAAATGCACCGAGTTCTATCTTTATGGATCTTTATGCCAATGACATAAGATACCTCACCCATGTCTTTCATATCAAAGTTTCTATAGAGAAATTGTTTCACCTAATGTAGCAATCCTTTATCGTTACTTGCAAGTAAGATGTCGTCTACATACAGAATAAGAAAACAAATCTTACTCCCACTGACCTTCTGGTATATACATTGATCCATGATATTCTCTTCAAAATCAAATGAAGAGATCACACCATAAAATTTTAAATATCATTATAATGACGGGAGGCTTGCTTCAATCCATATATAGACTTTTTAAGCTTGTAAACTAAATGTTCACCATTACTAGAGGAAAATTCTTCAGGTTGTTTCATATAAACATCTTCCTCTACATCTCCATTAAGGAACGCCGTTTTTACATCCATTTGATGCAAATCAAAATGGGAAACCAATGCCATAATAATTATAAGAAAATCTTTCTTAGATACAGGAGAAAAGGTTTCTGTATAATCAATTCCTTCTTTTTGAGTGAATCCTTTGGCAAAAAGTCTCGCTTTATATCTTTCGATGTTACCTAATAAGTCTTTCTTGGTTTTGAAAACCCATTTACATCCAATGGTTTTTGCACCAATAGGCAACTCGACAAGATCCCAGACTCCATTCGATGCCATCGATTCTATCTTCTCTTTCATGGCATTTTACCACAAGTTAGATTTATTACATTTTATGGCTTGTGAAAACGTTTCAGGATCATTTTCGGCTCCAATGTTATACTCAAACTCTTAGCAGATATACCATATAGTCATCAAAAATTGCTGTTTTCCTTACTCTAGTAGATCTTCTCAATGTTGTTCCAACATTATCCAGAGGAATATGTTGTTCAACTGGTTGTTCAACAATTTCAGATATTTGTTGAATAGGATCTACTGGATCATTATCAGTAGTTTATGGAGTTTCAAGGACTGGTTGTTCAACACGTACTTGATCTCAGGGAGTGTCATGAATAACAATAGTCCGTCCATAACTAGAAGTGGAAGATTGTGGAACAGAATATTCTGTCTCAGATCTAATGCCCAATGATCTATCACTCCCACTAATTAGGTCATTCTCAAGAAACATTCATTTCTTGACTGGAAGTATATATATATATATATATATATATATATATATATATATATATATATATGTTCAAATAACAAACTGGAAGTATCATATATATAAATAATACATTCTATAATTAAACAATTTGAATAGTTCAATTGGTTAGACTGCCTAACCTTTAACCTGATGTGTATAACAAGGTCTTTAAAACCTTCCAGCAGCATCTCTGAATTTTTTTTTAATCAGTTATAAGACCCTAAGTAGTTAATAAAATTTTTGTGTTGCAAAATAACACAACCACATCTGATGGCTTGATGGTTAGAACGCTGAATTTTTTTTTTAATCAGAATAAGACCCTAAGTAGTTTATAAAATTTTTGAAATAACACAACCACTGCTGATGGCTTGATGGTCCACATGGTCACGAGTTCGAACCCCGGCAACCACCCTTTTGTTTTTATTTAAATAAAGAGAACTAGTTTATAGAATTATTTTATTCAAAATTTCCATAAACCACAAAGTGGTCCAAAGGTGTGCTTGTCCCTTGCGGGGAACAAGTTCAAATCTTACACCAGACAACTTTTGTTTTGTTTTGTTTTGTTTTTTTTAAATAGAAGTACTATATTAAAAATTCTATTAACAAAACACACAAACTCCAAGGCGGCCCATTGGTCAGAACATGGGCACCAATTCGAATCTTCCCACGCAAAATTCGCCAGACATTTTTTTTACTTCTTCTTCTACACCTGTTTGGACATCCAAACGGGTATGTACAACCCGGTTGCGACCCAAATGCAACCCGCACATATTCCCATTCATTTGGGCATCAAAAAATTACGTTGTAATCACAAAAAAACATGAAAATCTAATTTCCTAATGATTTCTAACTTTAGTTTTCAATAAAACATCAAAATCATAAACCCATGTCCATGATCCATAATTCGTATATAAAAATATATGACCATAACTCAGCAATAAATGACACCAATAGATGTTTTTAATCAAGGAAAAAATCATAGAATCAATTTCAAATAAATTATAATTCTAGATTTTTTCAATAACATGTCAACAGTAAACCCAAATCAACGTATACATATATGCAAATCAAGGCAGAGACATAAATGCTCTGATACCAAATGATAGATTTCTCAATCTATAAAAATGAATTTAATCTGTGCATAAATAATATCACAGAATATCAAATACGGAATAAAATCGAGAAACGTACCTCCTCTACAGTTTAGCCATTGATGTTGTTGAGTCACTGTTAAATAAAAAGAAATAGAAAAATAATTATTTGGGTACTTCTAAACTTAGACAATCTGATACGATGGTGTATTTTTAATAGAATGTCAGGCGTAGGGATCAAAAATACTCTGTATACTTATAATATTTTTCTCCATTAGAAAACGTAAGCGGTAAGAATAAGTAGTTGTCACAAGTGTAATAATTATTACAATACGATAATTATCACAAGATATTTATTAAGTCAAATTGATAAATATCAAAATTAAATATTGGATCAAATATTTGGAATTTTAAAAATAAAATCACATGGGATAATTACAAAAATTTCAACAGAACGAACACTATGATTGCATATAAACCTCCTAAATTTTGGTAATATGATGGACCTAAGGAACTGAGTAAACTGATTCGAACCTAGTACTGCGAGCTTAGTAATTAGTTTTTTCCATAAAAATTTGGCTTTACTTTACTATTTATAAACTATATCACAAAATATAGTGGCAAACGTATGCAATGGTAAGCTAGTTTTATTGAATTTTTGCGAGGGAAAAAAAATTCTTAGTCATAGAAAAAGGGCAAATCATAGACCATAGTATGCTTTATGAAATTAATAATCTAAGACTAGTTACAACTTACAAGGGAAGGAAACAAATAATAGTAATATCATCTCTTAGAGTATAGATTAGATAATCAGGTTTTCCTGCTTCAGACAGCTACTAGTGGTAATTCGATTATTGCAAATAGGCCTTCCTCTTATAAATGGCCAATCGTGTTCCTATACTAGTATTTTGACATGCGGACATAATAATTCATGATGATGGGTAGTAAATTGGAAAAATTCTTATATAGATTGGGTTCACGTTAAGTGAAATAGATCCTTGATTCATATTTTGTGACATAACTCTAATTCGTTAAAAATAAATTTCTTGAGAATAATATAAATAAATATATATTAAAGATTCATTCCACCTAACGTAAATCGAGTACGAGTAAAAATTTTCCAATCTACATAAATAAATTGAACATTCGGCCAGTAGCAGGGTAGGCAACCAGCCCTACAAGTCATTGTCTCCTCGTCACCACATTGTCTAAGAAATTCACCATGTATTAGAACTTAGAAGGTGAGGTACGACTCCGTATTTTAAATTATAAATTATTAATAATTTAGTTTAATTATTTTGAGCTAATCGTTTTTAGATACTATGGATATTGGAATAATAAATTTTTATTCTGACATGATCCAATGCGGAGGCGGCGTGTATGTGACTATTGTCACAATATTTCATGATATTAACACGATCCAATGCGAAGGCCAGCGTACATGTCATTATTGTCACTATTTTTTATGCTAAAACGCTTCCTTTTATGTGTCATTATTTTTAAACACTTAACTCTTTTTAATATTTTGACTATTCTATTTTTATTCCATTTTGTTATTTTAGGTTTAATTACACTTTATTTCTTAAATTTTAACAAAATTAGCACTTTAATTTTTAACGTTATTTTTTAAACTAAAATTCTTCAATTACATTTATTACATACTTGACAATTGTAATTCTATTTATTCTAATCTCTTTTTTTTGTTTATTTTAGTTTTATGAATTTGTCTTTCATTAAGAGAAGATTTGATGCATATAAATTTAAATCTAAACAAATATCTAGAAATTAAATTCAGTGTATTTACTAAACTTTTGTAGGAATTAGTTAAAAAAGATGACATAACATGAAAAATATTTTTTTCAATACTGAAGCCTCTAATGATGGCCAGTTAAAACTATTTTATGTTTTTCGTCTAAAATAGCTTTCTTGCTTGAAATTTCAACTGAAATGGATTGATATACACTATGAGTACACAATTTTAAATAAGTTTAATTATTTAAATTACTTTGTTCCTATTAGAATATAAAAATTATTTTTTTTAGGAAAAAATAAAGAAAGAAAAGATAGTGCATTATTTGATGGTGTAGTGGTGGTAGTGGTTAGTGAGAAATTCTTATATAGATTTGGTTTTTGTCATTATTTTGTGTATCTTGGAGTTTAAATAAGATGCACATACCGCTAAATGATGATATATGCTAATGTAAGAAAGTAGAAATGTGACTCTTATTTTAATCACGTGATCTATATGTAAGACTGTGAATTGGACATGCACGAATTTTTCGTAGTTAGTGGAGGAATTTAGATCAAATGGAGGCAAAATTATAAAGAATAAAATGGAATAAGGATATGATGATGAAAACATTTAATTGGTATAAGGAAAGAATTTAAGTGCTCAAAAAATAATATTAGAGATTAAAGTGTTAGTGATTCTAAAATTTAAGGGGTAAGTGAAACTAACCTATGGGTCTTTTTGTCCATTTAGACAAATTTTTACATGCAGTAAGTGTTGACTGCTAGTCTAGCAACTTTAGTGTTCAAAAAATTACGTTAGAGATTAAAATGTTAGTAAAATTAAAATTTAAGAGATAAAATGTAATTAACTCTATTTATGATTCTAACATGATCTAATGCGGAGACAGCGTAAAGTAATTACCCCCTTGTCATTATTGTCACTATTTCTGATTTCTGATTCTAACACGATCCAAGGCCTAGTCGTGCTAAAAAATTCTTGCATGAATCTGGTCCATAACATAGTGTTATGGACCCCTTGATTCATGCTACTCCACATCATGCATTTAAGTGATGTGGGGTGTTGTGAAGCAACATAGATCAAGGATCTATGACACTATGCCATGAATCTGGTCCATATAAACATCTCCCTAGGCGGGCCTCTTATTGTTTTCCGTCATTAATATTTGGAGTTGGACAATGATATTGCCACATCAAAAAATTTTATTGCTATCCATCCGCATGTTTCTTGCATTTGCATGTTTCAATAATTTAAAATTAGTTCAGCTATTTCAGCTAAAATGCTAAAATTCTCCATACCAAGTCTGCCTTCATTGTCATCTTTGTTTGATATGGAAAATATTTAGGTAGATCGGATTTTTGGTCTCACTTGTAAATTCTGTTATCAGAATTAAATATTAAAAATTTTTGTTTACATCAGTTGAAATATTGTCATAGATTTTTTAAAGTTTAATCTACGTCTACCTAAATATTTGCTCTTAAATATTATTCCATCTCAGCCTCCTGCTCCTCCGTCCTACGCCCTCCGCCACCCTCCATTTTCATTCAATATAATCTCTGTCCTTGAGACAATTTGCTTTCTATATTCTAGAAGAATTTTTCTTTGACATTAATTGTTGTTGACCCACTTAAAATTCATTGAATCAACTAAACAATAATTCTAATACACCATGTGTTAAAATTTTCAAGGAGCTAGGAAAAGAGAGTGTGTTCAGTGAGGTAATTTTGGAATTTCAAATAAAATGGGCAATGATATTGTCACGGTATATTTTTCTTAACTAACAAAACTACCCTCTAAGATTCCAATGTTCTATCAACCTTCACGGCTTCACCACCACAAGGCTTTCCCTCTCCTCATCCCCACCTTTCGTCCTTTCTTCCCAGCCTCATTTAGTCTTCGAAACCCAACCTCCATAATTCTTTTGAGCTATATATATCAAAACCAAATATTTTTCCAAGTCCCTAAAGTTTGTTTCTTTGGTAATTTTCGATCTGGACTTCGAGATTTTGGTATATATGTGTAAGGTTTGAGCTGCAAATACATTATCAATCAATTAGAAATTACAGTAGAAAGAGGTCAAGGAGTCGAGGCATTTTTAATTGGTTTTTTCCTTTTCTCATTATTATTATTATTATTTTATCAAAAGGGAATATTTTTTAGAAACCCTTTTTAAAGAAATTCTTGGTTTTTGGGTTCAAATCTTCAAGCATATTTAATTGATATACATGGACAATTCGTAGGGGAATGAATGGTGGAGTTGATTGCTAATTTTTCAATCCCTTTTAATGTTTCTGATACTAATAGTTTATCTGATGAATATCTTGTATTTTGTCCTGGATTGATTGGCACCCGATTATAAAAATAGCTTTACATTCTTGAAATCTCTTCCGCAATGCCCGTTGGGTAGATTCTTCGATTATAGTACCATGTTTGATTGACTATAGTTGTAACAGAAGTTCATGAAGCTTTGTAGAACAGGAATTGAATGAGAGAGAACTGAAGAGGCTTTGTGGTGGTAGAGTGGGGAATTTATTAGGAGGCTAACGTTGTCATTTGAAAAAATATACTGTGGCAATAATAAATTTGCTGTGGCAATATCATTGCCCTTTGGACTTATTAGGGTAATGATATGGCCACAGCACATTTTTATACATTTTAATTATATGACAAAATTATCCCTCAATCTACAACCCTTGGTTCCATCCCAGCACCTGCTGCACTTTGATGGCTTGGCTGACAACACCTTCCTCCTCCGTGGACTATACCTACCATTTCCGCCCAATCAATCGGCCACAATAACTTGGAAATCAGCAACACAACTTCGAGATTTGGAGGTCTTTCAATCAGGTTAAGCAATTTGTCCTGTTCAAACCTTTTAGCCTCAAAATCAATTAACTGAAGGACCTTTTGTTTGGCTATCTACGGTGGCCGCCAAGGTCATGAAAAATAGCCTCTATCTGCTGTCACACGTCAGTACTATGAACGTGATTTTCCCTCCATTACTAACGTCGATGACCTCCTCATCCTCTATCTCGGCGATGGTCCATTGAATACTCCACCAAACTTGAAACTCAATGGTAATAGAAATTGTTCAACATCATAAATCACTGGCTTTATTCTTGAAGGCTTCTCGAAATTGTAGACCAAATTCTTAGAAACACTAATCTTAATTTTTTAAAAAAAAAAATTATAGAAAATAGAAATTTAATTGCTGATTTTAGTGAAAAGTTTTTGGGAAATTTTTTTTAAATTGATATAATGCGTTTGTGGGAATAATTAACAATGTATATGAAAAGAGAGAAAGGGAGTGAGGTTGAGGGAGGGAGGGCAAGGCGGTGGGTATTGGAGGAGACAACAAAACAGTCGAGATGATGTGGGAGAATGCTGGTGATGGTATGGCCCAGAAAATAGGTGAGAATTAAGTGGGTACTTTTGTCATTTTAAAATAAAAGATATGTGACAATAAGATATTCGCCGTGGCAATATCATTGCCCTTACTACATAGCAGGCAGGTGATATTGTCTTTCTGGAGCGACTCATATTGTCTTTTTAGATATTTTTTCTTTTTAAAATATTAATCAATCTCTTCTTCTCTTGCTTGCGTGTGTTGGGTGGTAGAAAAAACAATTTGAGTAATGGGGTTACTCCACATGAGCTTGCCCTTTATAACACATTCAAATTAGGGACTGTCAAATCCTACCTATATGATATTAATGTTAAATCTGGCTTTCACTCAAATATTTAAGTGTTTAAAACTAATGGATTATTGTTATATAGTTTAATTTGCTAACAATAGTGTTATACTACTAGTGCACACTGCACAACATTTTTGGAATAGTTTCCTTACGTAAATTTGTAATTCATATTATTTAAGTTGCATATAATATTATAAAAATAATTTCTAAGAATAAAAAGTAAATATTTGCTGCTCCAAAACTCATGCAATATAATAATGGGCTTGGGACAGATTGTGATTTTGGGCCGGAGTTTTTATATTCATTTGGGCCAAGGTTAGATTTGGCGAATCCCAGCTCATGAGGCTCGATTCACCATTTCACCCCCGGGTGTACAATACATGAAGATTAAAAAGTTAGTTTATGAAATTAACATGTTGTACTGCAGAATCTTTTTGTTTCGAAATCTACCCAAGCTTATTGGGCTAGCATTATTGCAAGTAGGCCTATCAATCGGACATATAAGTCAATTTTTTATGCACCATTTCAGCCAGTTTTAAAATAATAGAATTTAAGTCCAATTTAACTTATAAAATCTCGCACTTTTAAAGATTGTGTTCATCTCACAAAATTAAGTGGGTTTTGGATTGAAATCGAACCGGTCCAAAGTCAAAAAAATCAAAATACTCGAATTCGAACTCGTGTCATACTGATCTATTAATATGGTTTTCACCCATACCAAATAGATTTTATAATTTAATCTATTGTTATATATATATATATATATATAGCCCGTAATTGTGTGTTTTATTTTATCGTAGTTTTTGATATCAATATAGATTGTAAAGTATTATTCCAATCTAATATTCAACATAATAGATGTACATAGTTGTCCAAACAGAGCTAACTTGTATTCTTTTTTCTCCTTCTATCCAAAATTTTTTATTATTTTTCGAGTATCTTTTTAACTCATATTCATAAAATTAAGGATGAAAAACTTAAAAATTATATTTTAAAATATTTCATTTTATCTATCAAATACCAAAAAATTATATGAAAAATAAACTTTTTCATATAAACTGTTTCTTAAGAAAAAGATTTTAGTCAAGAAAATATTTTACATCCAACTAAACAAGAACCTAAATTGATAATTGATTGTGTACGTATGTGTGTATATATATATAATGAATTCCAAACAATAATATATATATATATATATATATATAAAAGCCACGTGATTGATACGTTATCATTTACTGATTTATAGATTTTTTTTTCCCTACAACGTAAGTTATAGACAATTAAACTCCAATCAAATGTTTTTAAATTCAAATCGAAAGATGACTCAGTACAATTGTTGATTCATGATTCAATCGGTTAAATTGTTGAATCAAATCATTTTCTCTCTCTTTTATATATTTTTACTTCGATAATCAGTATTTGTAAAAATTTATGAAGGCAACTGCATTAAGCAAGCCAGTTGGTCAAGTAGCCAACTTAACCTTTTAAAGGCAGGGTTCAAAATCCACCACAGACATTTTTTAATCCTCTACTTTCCACAAACATTTTTTAATCCTCCACTTATACATATTATAAATTTTTCCATTCTTTTTTTTTAATATAATAAAAAAAATTATTGACTTTCCTTTCCCCTCTTCTCTTCACCAACATCACCCATTCATCCCTTTCCTTATCACTGGCCTGACCCTTTCCTCTCTTCCCGTCTCTTCAGTCTTTCCCACCATTCCCTTCCTTTCCCCCTCTCTTCACCACTATAGTATAGCCTCTCTCCCTCCGTCTTTCCCTTTGTACACTCCACCCCCCTCCCCTTCCCTTTTCTCCCTCCGCCTATCCCTTCCTTTCCCCCCTATGAACCTCTGCCCCACTTCTTATTCTTCCTTCTCCCCCTTTCTTCTATTCTTCCTTGTCCTATTGTCCACCTAATTCTTTTAGGTATTTTTCCTTAATGAAAATTTTCAAGATTTAATGAAATTTGTTCCAGATCTAGTTAGATTAGTGGCAGATTTTGATGAGATTGGCAGTGGATTGATGTTGATTTTGGGAAAAAATTGTTGATTTTGCCTGAATTGTGTGGAAAAAGCTCAAAATCATCTAACAGGTTCACAGTGGTTTGTACCGGTTTAGAAGGTTTTACAGGTTCTTATCGATTTTTTTAATCATTCTTGACTCTCATACTCAACCGGATCAGAATCTTGACTGATTCACGGTTTAATCAGTTGAACCGACTAGTCTAGTTCAAGTTTCAAAACACTAATAAGACTATAAAGTGCAGTCAAAATAATGCCAATGATGAAAACTAACTTCCTCTATGACTTATGTTGGTCATGAAATCGAGTTAGAAGGAGTAGTCTAAGTAAGTGGATTCTCTTTACTTGTAAAAACCCCCAAAAAAAAAAAAAACCCTTCAAAACATTAATAAGACTAGATTAAGTTTCTCTATGACCAATATCGATCATTAAACTGAGTTACAAGGAGTAGCCTTAGCAGGTGGTTCCTCCTTAATTGCAAAAGTCCAAAAAAAAAAAAAAAAAGAGACCTCGTAATCGGATTCACCAGTCCACTTTGATAATAAGTTGACGAACCCATCATTCAAGGACCCTTGAATTTTTTCCAGCTACACAGGAGAAAGTATATCTACTTGGTCTGCAATGGCACGTGCTTGGAGCTGCCCAGGGAGTTGAACTGAAACAATTCCTCCTCTTCTTGATCTTCCAACCTGCTGTGGCTGATCAAAGAATATTTTCTTCATCAATTCATGTATCCATTTCCAGATTCCTTCAATTTTAGAGCGCGATAATTATAGACACAACAAATACAAAAGGGCTACCGAAAACAGAACTTGCGGGCCAGGAAATTCAGGAAAAAGGATTGATGATATAGCTGCCAATGACAACGGACCAAAGATTGCCATGCTGATGTTAACAAAGGAAATGTCTGCTGAAGAAGTATTGTGATTTGTGAATCTTAACTTGGTGTCGTAGGACAAACAATATATGAACAATGTCACAATGGCTACCAACATGGTCTTGGGGTGGGTTTCGAACGGAGATTCGGCTTTTCCTTGATACTTAACCTGGAGAAAATTGAGCAACAATGCAACAAGAAAAGCAAAGATGGCATGTCGAGAGGACATAACTGTGTCCCAAATACTTTGTGGAAAATGGTAGTTTCTCCTCATATTAATAGTATTAGTATCCTCTCTGAATTGTACATTGAATATTGCTCCTGATTGTAGGTAGAAATTCGTTGTTCTTGCTGCATCTGCCATTTGAGCTGTACCTATAGCCTTTAGAAGAAATGAAAAGGTAAGCTAGAGCACAAGGAGGGAAACTTTAGATTTCGTGGACAATGATTTCATATACGCTATTGCTTTTATAGGGGCGGCAGAGTACCCCCTGTGTGTGACCAGAATGGACTATGCCACATGTACTGACAATACTTCTTTCTTTCTTTTTTTAAAGTTGAAAAAGTACGATTATTCTTTGCGAAAACAAGTCAGGGCTGGCAATGCTATGACCAACTGTTAATTAGCAAATAAACATATTCCTCAGCCTAATGCGCGATAAGAATAAGATACTACTTCAAAGAGTACCAAAATAGGAGGTAGCAAGGACAGTGAGAATCTTGTCGGTCAGAAAAAAATTTAAAAGATGGAGCCCATTTCTTTGAAATTCCAATTGAGTAATGCCAACAGAAGTGGAATATGATAGACAAAGTAACGGAAACGACTTATAATTAAAACGATTTGTAATTAAAGGTGTGGGTCGATTTATTAAGTTATTGTGTCATGTCAGATGTGATTTATTTTTTATCGTATTCATGTCGTGTCGTATTTATGTCGGACTCATTTATTATTGATAAAGAGTATCAGTCTATTTAATAATTACATAACTTGCAATCTATTTGAATTAAAATCTCAAATTTTGATTATTTAATAACTCAAACAATTATTAATATTAACATTATTATTATAGTAATTTAAAACTCATAATTAAAATTATTAATTTTTTTTGGATATTTAAAATAATTATTATGTTTGATTTAATAATCTAATATTAAATCTATTATTCACAATCTTAAAATATGTTATATTAAATTATAATAAAATAAAAATTTCAACAAAATCTATTCATACAGTAACTTAACGGGTTATCGTGTCAACTCACGGCTTGACCCAAATCAACCTATTTAATTTCGTGTCATAAATAGGTTTACCAAATAATGACCCGAAAAATTTCGAATCGTGTCATAATCTGTTAATTTTGTATCAGGTTCGTGTCGTATCATCGAGGCATGTCAGAAATTACCAGCCTTACTTGTAAATTCCTTCTCTAAAGTTATAAGATATCATATTTTAGATATTATAAAATAACGAAAAAAGTTATCAAGTTAAAATATGCTAATGACTTAAATGTTGGATATTTGTTATTTGTGCTTTAGTTTCGTTAATATTATTATGTCAGACTATATTTGATAGACATATAAATTCTGAGAAACAGTAAAACAAAAAATTTTTGTGGCTAATTTGCCCCAACTGCTCACCAATCAAAATCTCCTCTTCACTGAGTATTTCTCGATTGCATAAAAGAAGTGGAAACCCGATAGTTTCCTAGTAGTTTGAAGGGGCAACCAAAAAAACACAATTATTATCCCAAAAAAAAAAAAATAAATAAAAGATATTCTTTGCGAAATCTAATTTTAACCTCAAAATCTTAAGTCATTGTCGGATTTTGGATCCTCATGTGCTGAACATTATATACTTTTCCTTTTTCTTTCTCAGACCAATATGAGTCGGCCAATGAAACCCATCAATATGGAATCTCCTTCTTATTAGAGAACAAATCCCTTTTTCTTGCTGTATATTTTTTGCCAATTCGGACAACTAAGTTTAAATCCTAAGGTGGTCAAAATTGAGGGCCGATAGACTTTGGTTGGTCGTCAAAGTTGCACTCAGTTACAAAGTACCTTTCTTACGGTCCCATCCATCATGGACTCAATGTGGGAAATTTCTCAAATACTCCTCTAATAAAAGGGGAGGGTTGCACGCCCATATTGACGTGGAAGAAAAGAGCAAAGGAAATTCTTAAGACCCAATTTGTATGGAAGGAAATGGTAGGAAGAGAATAAAAAGAAAAGATTTTCTTTTATTTGAGAATTTTAAATGGATAGAAAAGAAGAGGAAAAGAAGAGGAATAGAAGAAAACAGAGGAATAAAAATTTTAAAAATTTTCTTGCAAAATAGAAGAAAAAATTATATTATCTTACAATTAATTATAAAATGTCATATTTGTCTTTCAAATATAATACAAAAATATAAACAAGAATGTACACTTTAATAAAATTTCCATTAATATTCGTAAAAAATTTTCTTCAAAACTCCCAAACAAGTTGAAAGAAACTTCTCTTCTTTATCCTTTCCTTCTCTTCCCTCATCATTAACAAATTTTCTTTCTTTTCTCTTCCTTCCTAAACTCCCAAACTCAACCCAAAAGGTGGAAATGCTAAAATGAGGTGCCATGGGTGAAAGAGATGTTGAACATGGAGGAGTGATAAGAAGAATAGCTGCCTGTTATGTTGGTAGGAAAATACTTACATAGATTCAATTTTTAACCTCACCTGTAAACCTTACGATCAAAATTAAATCTTATAAAATCTTTTTTACATCCGCAAATGTCATAAATTCCATAACATTTAATTTACACCATAAGATTTACAAGTGGCAAAAAATCAGATTTATTTAAGTATTTCCCGGGTTGGTAACTACTGGTTTTGATTGTTTCTTCCTTTTGTTTTTGCAAGAGAAAATTTGTTGTTTTTTAATAAAAAAATTTAATTTGTAAAGTGTCTAATAATATTTTCAAAGTTTAAATGGTTACTCCAGATTTTTTCTTTTTCTTTTTTATTGCGGTACCAAAAAATTCTTTTGTAACGTGCTTTTTGTTAAGTTAACTTTATAAATTCAAAAATTGACATGTTATTGTAAATCATGAAATGTGTTGTTTTTAATTATAATGTATTTATTTTATTTTTAATATTTATTTGTAAACATATATTTTTTATAGTTGCTGGAAGAAAAGAGGAATTTTTGGAATTGGTAGAAACATGAAAATTATTTTCACTGTTTGTTTTTGAAAGAATTTTTCTTTATGTGATGTAAAATTTTAGAAAAAAATACATGTGCAAAATATATAGGCAAGTGAAAATTGAAACACATATTGTCGATCTTAAATAGTGTAGCTAATGTTGCAGTAAATTTCATGTAACCTGTAGTAAGTAAAATTAGGAATAAGTATGTGATTTATATCCCGATTGACTCCAATAGTATATAGTAAATTACGATTGGTAATAAGTCATTGTTATAACTGAATATAAAAAGTCACATAATTATTATTGTATATGAGGTAATATAAAATTTAGTATCTAGTATCCAAACTAGAAAAGGTTTACTACACAAAAGTAGGAACATAATAATAATAAAAAAAATCAGTAAAGTCGCTTGACATATGTAACAGTTGTCATTAAAAGAATACATATATTTATGATCGTTAATAAATAATTAATGGAAAGCAATTTTTAATAGAAGTGAAATGTAAACTTTAATAAGACGTCAAAATAAAAAATTTAGTTTTGGAAGCATGTAAGCAAATTAAAATGGTAATTACATGCCATCAAATTGACAACAAGTATTGGTAGATGTCTTGGTGAAGAGTGCATTAATTATGAATATGTAATGTGACAATAAATAATAAAAATTAGTAAAGTTTGGAAAAATATTCGGACAATAAAACTACGTAATTGTAGCTGTTGGTAGAATATGCTTGTAGATATTCATAGCCTTTAAATGCTCAGTAGTTATCAATTCAATAGACAAATAGTTGTAAAAATAGTCGTTGAAAATAAAATATTGAAAAAAATTGGGATTGATTGCCAATCGAATTGAAAAATGCATACACATTAATGGTTGATACAACTTTATATTGGTATTTTTTGAAGTAAATAATGTGAAGTAAACATATGGAATTTTAATTTGAAGTAAATAATACAAAAACAAGTAATGTGTGGAAAAACAATCGAGAAATCAAACAGTGAGATTGTACTAGTTGGAAAAATATGACGCTTAAATATTAATAATTATCAAATTCAATTAGGCCTGTCAATGGGTCAGGTTTAGACCCAAACCCGTTTATCCGGGTCTAGATCTATGACAAATTTTGATTACCCGAATTCGATTCGGACCCATTTAGCTATTATAATAAACGGGTCGGATCTAGATTTTGGTGTTCCGATCCTATCAAGACCCGAATCCAATTAAAATATTTAATATATAATAAAATTATAGTATATTAGTGTTATTTTATATGTATATATACATATATGTTGTAAGTAAATTGCCCATTTAATTTATATTTAATATAAAATACATGCATAAATATTAATTATGAACTCAATACTTTTGTATCATTAAAAAAAAATAGAAAATTTGATAAATTGTAATAGTTTTACATATAATTTAAAAAAAATTATTAAGACCCTGATCCGGATCCGGATCCAACAAGACCCGACGGATCCGGATACTGATCTACTTTTGTAGACCCGTTCGGATCCGGATCCGAATCCGAAACTAGTAATATTAATCGGATCCGGATCTGGATATGCCGGATCCGACCCGTTTACAGCCCTAAATTCAATGTTGGATTAACATGATAGTAGCAAAAAAAAATGTAAAATAAATTACAATTTGTTTACCGATTGAAACAAAAAATACACAGATAATAACCCTTAGTATTTTAATCTAAATTACAAATTTTTGAAGATTAGCATACTTGGTAGAATTAAATAATGGGTTAATAGTAAAAACCCCCTTGAACTACACCATTAATTATATTTTACTCCGTCCAACTTATTTTATAGGCACTTGTTAAGTAATTATTTTTCCTTTTCTTTTTACCAACTATTCTTTTCCACTTTTTTTTTTTTTTTTTCCTTTTCCCTTCCTTCCCTTTTCTTCTTTTAGTTTTTCTTGCCATCAGCTACTTTCTTCATTTTGTTATAAATATTTGTACCCCTAAAATAAAATTCTTTATTTTTTAACTAATTATTATTTTTAACTAAATATTTGTACACCTAAAGTATTTGCCGAATTCTAGCTGCTGAGCCTGGACTCATCCCTGGGTTGACATGAAGTTAAAAAGTTCATTTATGAAATTAAGAGTTTTGGACTATTTTTTTGATACGAAATCCACCCAAGCTTATTGGGCTAGCATAATTGCAAGGGTCAATGGCACAAAAAAAAAAAAAAAATGTTACATACTCCGTAATACGAGATAAGTTTAAAATGTGACTAATTAATTTTTTATCCACAACTGGTGACTAATTATATCTTATTTTTTAAAATGTAACTAATTCTTTTGAATTGTTATCACTTTTCAACATATTTTTTATATCATGTTTTTTAAAATGTGACTTTTGTAATAGTACACTAACTTTTTAGGGAAATATTTAAGTAGACCCGATTTTTTACCCTACTTGTAGACCCTATGATGTGAATTAAATTTTAGAAAATTTATGATATCAGCTGATGTAAGCAAGATTCTTTAAATTTTAATCCTGACCACAGGGTCTACAGGTGAAGACAAAGATCGGGTCTACTTAAATATTTTCTAACTTTTTAAGCCTTTCCAACAGAGATTAAAGATTACGTTTTTTTCCTTGACTACGTGCTGTTGCATAATTAGCTTAAAATAATTTCAATTTTGGCCTTAAAATAATATATGGTATATTAATCTAAGTTAGGGGATACTTGAATTTAATACCTTGGCAATTCTCCTCTGAATAGTGCCCCAAAGCAAATATCTTGTTTCCGAAAGACATGAATAATTGATTTCAAAGGTAAGATAATTATTTAATAAATTTTCTGTCAAAAATGAATTAACAGGCTTAATGTATGTTATTTCAATCAGTAAAATTTATTAATATCAAAATTACTATTGTGTATAAGATTGTAATATTACTTAAGTCAAAATTATTAATAACATGGAATGATCTATGTATTTCATAATTAATAATTTGATAACTAACAATATAACTGTGTATAATATATTAGATAGAGATACTTATAACATACGTTTGTATACCACTAGATTTTTTATAGAGTTTTCTTAACAATCTTTTGTAACTCATAGATATTGATTGTTATTGTCAATTTGTTATAAATATCGATCGGAATATGTTATAGTTACTTAGCTATCTGTTAAATTATTTAACATAAATGCACCCTTTGTTGTAATCTTAGTTTTATGTATTCATAAACTACCAATTGTTACATTTGTTGTTATTTTATTACAAAATTTCATTCATGTTTTTTTTTTTTAAACTTTTCTTAAAAAAAAAAAAAACAAAACAAAACAAAAAAGACTAATGAAATTCGACTCCCAATTAGATAAAAGCTAAAAGAAAAAAAATTTAAGGATTAGTAGCACTAAACCCCCTAAACTACACCTTTAGTTGTATTTTGCCCCCTCAAACTCATTTTATAGGCACTTAACCTCTCATTTTTATATAATTGTACAAAAATATCTTTACTAAATAATTGATTTTGATTAGTGTGCTGGTGGGGCAAATTAGCCACAAATTTTTTTTTCATTATTTATATTTGTATTAATTTTTTGTCTCATTATTTATATGTTTATCAAATATAATCTAGCATAGTAATAGTAACAAAACTAAAACACATATAACAAATAACAAACATTTCAGTTATTAGCATATTTTAACTTGATAACTTTTTCGTTATTTTATAATATCTAAAATATGATTTCTTACAACTTTAGAGTTACAAGTCGTTTTTTCGTTACTTTGTGTCTCTCATATCCTATTTGTATGTGCATTACTAAATTGGGATCGCAGAGAAATGGACTCCATTTTAAAAAAATTTTTATTACTACGACAAGATTCCCAGTGCCGTTAGCAACTATTTTAGTACACCTTGAACTAGTCTCTTATTCTTTGCTGAGGAATATGTTTATTTGCTAATTAACAGTTGGTCATAGTATTGCCAGCCCTGACTTGTTTTCGAAAAGAATAATCGTACTTTTTCAACTTTAAAAATAAAAATAAAAATAAAATTGTCAGTACATGTGGCATAGTCCATTCTTGTCACACACAGGGGTACTCTGCCGCCCCTATAAATGCAACAGCGTATATGAAATCATTGTCCACGAATTCTAAGTTTCCCTCCTCCTTGTGGTCTAGTTTATTCATTTCTTCTAAAGGCTATAGGTACACCTCAAATGGCAGAAGCAGCAAGAACAACGAATTTCTACCTACAATCAGGAGCAATATTCAATGTACAATTCAGAGGGGATAATACGAGGAGAAACTACCATTTTCCACAAAGTATTTGGGACACAGTTATGTCCTCTCGACATGCCATCTTTGCTTTTCTTGTTACATTGTTGCTCAATTTTCTCCAGGTTAAGTATCAAGGAAAAGCCGAATCTCCGTTCGAAACCCACCCCAAGACCATGTTGGTAGCCATTAGCGACAAGCAAGAGTCTGGAGTTGAATTAAATTGAGTATCTATAGAATTAGACGATAGTGAAGCCATTATTCTCTTAATAAATTTACTTTGGATTCGTTTATTTTTAACTAATTTTTATTGCAAATCTTGAACTGTCTTCTGAAGTTGTTTAGTTATTTTCTTGAGAGTCTCGTTTACTTGTAACTAGTCCTTTCATTTTCTCTCTCAATTAACCTCTGATGTGGAAATGGAGTTGCCTCTAACCAAGTTGGATCTCCTACTAGTTCATAAGCTCATTTTTTCTTCGGCCAACTGACATTTTTTATCCATTCATCCATTTCAGATGGCAGCTATAATGATAATTTCTCCCTCAACTTGTGAACTATTATAATTAGACAATACAACATTATACTTTACAGTAAATTTACAATTCCTGTCAGTCGTATAATAGTTATATTCAATTGTAGACTTTTTTAGTAAAATTTTAATTATTTAGATGTTAACAATGTAAAAGCTGTCTAAAAGAAGTCAAATTCCCATATTATATCAAAAGTAAATCATATTTCAAGATTACATTCACAATTATTTAAATCACTAATTTACATTAAAAATATGTACATGTAATTATATCTCTTATTTTAGTCAAGAATCTATTTTGTTTGAATATGTAACACTTACGTGGACATGAAATGATGAAAGTTGAAACCAGAAACGACAGAGCAGCATTGGAAACTCCAATCCACGTATTATGATTTGATACCGTACAAGCTTAACAGTGTAAATGGGGAATGGTGTTGACAAAAGAGCGAGAGATATTGTTGTTAATTTTGCTTGTGTACCAATTCATTACCCGAAAATGAAACAAGGGTCAACTTAAGTGTGCTTTGATCTTTTAATTAGTGTGGCAGCACATGCAAACTTGTAAGCCTTGAAATATCAAATGCGAATGAAAAAAAAAAAGCTTCAATAGTACTAAATGTGGCCAAGACTTCGGGTACAATTATTGGATAAACTAAAGTGTTTGTATATCAAAATATAAAATTGTGAATTTTATGAGGTTCATATGAGATTTACGTCTTTGGATTCTAGTGCACAAATATCTCAATTCATTTAAGAAAAAACCAAGACTTGGTCGTAATAGTGTACCAAATACCTCCAAAAAAAAATTTGACTGAATTATTAATTTTTTCTTATATAGATCAATGTGTTCATGCATCAAGATACAAAAATTATGAATTTATGTGAAACCCATACTAAGACTCACATGAGATTCATAATATTTATATTTTAGTATACAAATATTTTGATCCATATAAAAATGTACCCTAATTATTTGAAAACAGAATGAGTAATGTTTAGTTCTTAATTCGTTCCTTCGTCACATGCAAACCGTAAACCTTAAGATAGCGACTTCACAATCTCCATCCGACCTTTCTCTAGAATTCCAAAATCTAGATTAACAAACCAAGTCACGTCTTTAAAGTAGTGTTTTTGGGAAGTTTGAAAATTTTAATAGAGTGAATTTCAGATGTTGATAATAACAAAAGAAATTTTAACTAACTACTTTAGATTTGTATGATGTCATTAAAGATTCCTTAACAACAAAAAAGAAAGAAAGAAAGAAAAATTTGTAGAAAAAATTCATTATACACTTGAAATTATTAAAATTGACAAGACCTCCAACTTTTCTGATTTTACAGAAAAAAAAAATCTTGATAAGGATTTTTCTTTGTCATAGTAGAATTTTAATTGCCATGTCTTCTCAATTTATAGTATTGTTTATACTATCAAAGCTATTAATGAATTGTGTAATTTTTTAAAATATAAATACGGAACTAAAGATGTTGGACTAAAAAGGTATTATATGCTGAACATAATTGAGCTAAATGCTTAGCATTTTGAATTGACTCGTATCAATCATCGGGGTATTTTATACCTTGGAAGCCGTAATCTGGTCATCCTGGGGGTTTATCCAGTTTGTGGTATAAAGTGTGACACCCTTGATTCTATTTTTCCATGAGCTTGAACGGCAGCGAAGTTTATTCTCATATGCTTAATATGCTTGAATGGTATTAAATAATTGTCTAATTAATGAAAAATGAAATTATGCATAGGATCTCCATAAATTGAGTTACATATTTGTTCAAATCTAACATGAGCCTCGTGATTTATATTATAGATGAGCTATTTTTCCGGACTAAAGTTTTCTGTCAGCATGTGTCATCTATTGATCTTACAAGATCATGGAGAAATTTCTATCAATGTGTTGTAAAAATTGTTCTATACCAATACTAGTTTTGCAGGATAGTTTTGTTAGGTGCATAACTTGGATTTGTCAAATGCGAGTTAAATCAAAATTTTGAATAATTTTTTTTTTTTTAAAAATTGCTTTGTTTGTATTTCAATAATACGAACTAAAGTTGGTTCATATTCACTGAACGAACTATGCTTTACAATCATAAAAAAACCCATACCAAATGAATACGAACTATGCTTTACATATTACCCTCTAAAAAACTTATACCCTAAACTCATCCCAAATAACCTAAACCTTAAACTCATATCCTAAACTGAGCCAAAAACCCTAGACCTTCAAAAAATAATATAAAAGATAACCTCAACATGAAATATGTATATATTTAGACATTTTTTTAATATTGC
Source organism: Cinchona pubescens (assembly GCA_025175665.1). Lineage (NCBI taxonomy): Eukaryota > Viridiplantae > Streptophyta > Magnoliopsida > Gentianales > Rubiaceae > Cinchona > Cinchona pubescens. The sequence continues at coordinate 2,410,604 of JANKKI010000185.1, read as the reverse complement.
TTTTGACTGTCAACTCTTATGACAAAGGTGGTGTAAGTTAATAATATTATATTTTCAATACTTGTGAAATTAATTTAGAAGGAAAATACTTACATAAACCTGATTTTTGGTTCCTCCTGTAGACTTTGCGGTCAAGATTAAATCTTATAAAATCTTTCTCACATCAGCTGATGTTATAGATTCCATAACATTTAATCTACACCACAGGATCTACAAGTGGGCTCAAAAATCAGATCTACCTAAATATTTCCCAATTTGTAGAAATAAAAAAGTTTAAGTTGAAAGAGAATCTTGTAGCAGTAATAAAATTCAGGATTTTATTTAATCATTACTTTTTTGAATTAATTTTGACAGAATTTCTCTTATTTGTTAGAGATTCTCCTTGCCAATAACTATGCCCAACAAGGGCTACCAATATAAATAAAAACCCAACAAGGGCTACAATATGGACGAAGTAAGACAAATCTCCACTAGTAGTACAATAATCAATAACACAACTAGTAAATACAATAATTAATAGCACCAGTAATCCTATACAAGTAACACAATAATAATTAGTGCCTTTGCACCAACGTCTTCCACCCGTGCTACAATCTTTCGGTCTATGTACCTTCTTTGACTGGTGATATAAAATTGTGATGTGTTACATACTCCGACAATCTATGATTGAGTAAGAATGACGCTGGCCCCCAGAACCAGGTTGTGACAGATCTTCAGGACTAGTTCCCTATGACATGCCATCTAGGCCACGGAATGGTAATAATGATGATGACTCGAATGGAATAGTGTCCTATCAAATGAAACACTCACTGGAAGATGGCATTGTCTTCTAGATACATGAGAAGGACTTGCCAGAGAGTGGGAGGTGTGCGTAACTGTGAATTCTTATCATCTTTATACATATCATACAATCCTGCATCTATATGAGGCTCAACCTCATGTGACCTAACTTTGTATAGGTGATAACCACCACCACGTTGTGGTCCAGGTGAGAAGGGTGCCTTACCCTTTGTGGATGTGGAACTAGTTCTGGATGGTAATTAAGGACAACTACACGAGCAAATTGAAGACATTCCGCCTCTCCTACTTCATATACTTCATATAGACATTGAACTGCAAAATCTCTAATATGTATACCAATAGGTTTGACCCGATCATCGTCATTCCTAACCAACTCTAGGGTCATGTGGTAAATTTGACACATACGATCCATCTACATAAAAGTGGGATGGAATAAATTAACACAATAAGAAAAAAGGCTTAGAATAAAAATAAAAATAAGTAGACTCTTATCAAATAATCTACTCTTACGCTATCACCCTGGTAGCCCTTGAGGAAAATCAATATGCCGACTCAAATTAGATATATAAATAATTGTTCTATGAAGGCCAATGCAAGTAATCTAAAACGCATTCATAGTGTCTATATATAGAATATCTGCCTCAACTGTGTTCGATCGTGCTGTCCAAGCATTAACTTAAACTTGATTAGCCATAAGTCAATTAGTATTAGGCCTACCACAATGACCTGTCGCATGAAGTACAAATCATGAACAACTAATCATTCGTTTGGAATAAGTTGGTGCATTCCAAATTGTCGCATATCACGGTAAGGAAGGTGGCACTCCACGATAGGGTGTCAATGAGTCGATTTATCAGGTTATCATATCGTGTCAGGTGTGACCCATTTCTTATCATGTTCGTGTCGTGTCGTGTAGGGTCCATTTCTTATCGTGTCGTATTCTTGTCTGATCCATTCGGGTTCGTGTCGTGTTCGTGTCTGACACGTTTACTATTGACAGAGAGTATCAGCCTATTTAACAATTACATAACTTGCATAACATATCTATTTGAGTTAAAATCTCAAATTTTGATTATGTAATAACTCAAACAATTATTAATACTAATCTTATTATTATAGTATTTTAAAAAGCATAAATAAAATTATTAAATTTTTTTGGATAATATTTAAAGTAATTATTATGTTTGATTTAATAATCTAATGTTAATTTTATTATTCACAATTTTAAAATATACTATATTAAATTATAATAAAATAAAAAATTTAGCAAAATCTATTCATATAGTAACTTAAATGGTTATTGTGTCAGCCCATGGGTTGACCCAACCCAAACCATTTAATTTCGTGTCATAAAAGAGTTGACCCAATAATGACCCGATAAATTTCAAGTCGTGCCCTAAACTGTTAATTTCGTGTCGTGTTTTTGTCGTGTTATCGAGTCGTGTCAGAAATTGCCAGCCCTACTCCACAACCTCCCAACATATAAGGTATGTGACTGATCGCTATATCTGAAGACCAATAGTACAATAATGGAAAAATCGGCCAAATATATCACGTCTCTGTGTGCGACTGCTATATGAATTACAAAATAAAAAAATGATTAATGTTCAAATAGTTGAGATTACATAGGGTAGGCCAAAAGTGAATATAGTTGCACAAACACGGGGAGCTCACGTGTGTTTCAGGTATGGAAGAAGGACAATTTAAGTTTTGTACCTTGAGGCATCACGTGATAAAGTGAAAAACAGCATTTTTGTATTCACTCAAAGAAGGAAGATCACGCTCCGTATAAGCCTTTCATACTCAAAGGAGTAATAAAATCCCAAAATGAGACAAAAAGATTGTTAAACACATAGGGCAGACACAGAGCATCAAAGCAAATAAAATCAACAATATATAGCAGATGCATGAGAAGAAACTAAAAACTACATCATCAGTGCAACCAAGTACAAGAATGGACTCAACCTTTATGCAAATATGCTTCTGCTATTAGAGGATCCAACTCATCGCTTTAACCGTTTCTACTCATAGCAACCAGCATTCAAATGTTAGGCTACAACCTGAAATACACTGAATTTTAATTGTACCAATCATAATGCATTAACAATCATGCAATTAGTACAAAATTAAGAGGAGAATAAGAGAAGAGAATCCTATGAACTCCTCGTCCAAATACCGTTGTTTTCATACTTTCTACTTTCTTTCTTCTTTTTTTTTATCAAGAACAGATGATTTTTTGCTCTAAATTTAGTTAATTAACGGATTAATTTAAACTTTTATGACTAAAACCTAAACTACTTTTTTCTTTTTCTTTTTTTTTTTTAAAAAAAGTGAATGACTTATTCACCTTCTTTTCATGTTGTAGACACCTGCATGTTCTTCTATTTTCTTCCATCATTTATTCATCTGATTCAATTCCAACAATTCTAATCTAATAAATTAAATCCACATGCAATTCAATATATTAAAAAATCACCCAGATTGTTTTAACCACAAGAGATAGTATCTCATACTCATCAAACATAATCACTACAATAAATAAAATAAATCCAAAACAAGGAATTCTACAAATAACAAATAGGTGAAGCTCAACTTATTATCCAAAAACATAAAACATGAAACAACATAAAATTCAAAACAGAAAAAAAAAAAAAAAATGAACGCACAGAATTAAAATTGTTGAAAACTAAAGGAGCGAAAAATTACTGAAAATTTAGCAGATCCATTAATATTCAGTTAAAGCCAACCGCCTGCTCACATGAATTGCACAAAATCAAGTCTTTCGTTTTGGATTCCTCATTTTTAGGCTCCTCCAATACCACATCCATTAAAGAGGAAGATAATATTATTCTTTTTCCTCAGCTCTCAGATAAAAATTGAATCTGTGATGGGATTTTTTACAAATGGAAAATATTGAAAAAAAAAAATAGTTGAATGAGATGTTGAATGAAGAGGTTTTTTTTGTTGAGAACATATCAGATGAAGAGTATAACAAACCAGAGAAAAGAACAGTCATGGGAGAATGGTATAAAAGAAATTTTTGGATAAAAAGAAACGAAAAAAAGAGAGAGAGAAAGCAATGTAGAAAAGGAATGATTGTTGATATGAAAAAATAAAAAAAGAGAGAGAAAGTTGGAAAAGTGTTAAGAGTGCGACTAAAAAAAAGACCTCCACCTTGGGAGGCTCCAGTTACGAGAACCCTCAAGGTGGGAAGCCTGCTAGCCTTTTCCAATACGGAGACATGGGCGGCTACAGTGTTACCTATGATATAGAGAACAAAAGCGAGGATTTTGAGGGGACGCCCGCAGAAGTGGGGCGATATGGAAGACGGTTGTACATTGTCATAGTTCAAATCTCAAAGCTGAATTAATATCAAGTTTAAGAAAATAAAATTTTATAAAAATTAATCAAAAAAGTATTATAAGTGAAATTTAAAATTTGATTTATTTAAATTTTTTTCTCAGAATGGAAAATTACAGACACGCGAGATTGATGTAGTAGGATATTCCATCTTGTACGAAGATGCTAAAGTCTAAACATACATTTTTCCCCAAAAGATGTAACCATCTTAATTATTAGTAGCAAGTCTCAACACTCAGATTCACTGGAAATGATAAGATATATGATTAATTTAACCAGAGGAGCCATCTTGGTCAAGGACCTGAATCGATTTTCTTTCTCTACACTGGAGGAAGAGGAAGTAGCTCTATTTCGTCAACGAAACCATGTACTTGTCGGAACCAAGGAAGGTTAACTGAAACGGCTCCTCCTCCTGTTCTTCTTCCTTGTTGCGGATGATGATCGATGAATTTATCTCTTAAGAAGTTCCAGAGTCTTTTAATTTGGAGCGAGGATCCCTGTAATAATTGACATAATGAATACAAAATGGATAGTGAAAAAAATAAGAGTGGACAAATTGATTCAGGGAATAGGATTGAAGATATAAAAGCCAACGACAGAGGGCCGAAGAAAGCCATGCCCATTTGAACTAAGCAGTAGGCATAGAACCTACCTTGGCTATCGTTATCATTAGAATCGGGTAGGGGTGGAATTGAAAGTTTGGAGTAGGCGTCATATGACAAACAATAGAGGATCACAAACACGAAATGGCAGCAAACATGGTCTTTGGGTGTGTTTCAAAAGGGGATTGATCCTTAACTTGATACTTGATTTGGAGAAAATTCAGCAACACTGTCACAATGAAGGCGAAAATGGCCTGACGAGTGGACATAATTCTTTCATGTTGGTGTGTGCGCTGAATATTATGGTAAGTAGCCTGATTGAAGAATTGAACAAACAAGTTTGTGGCTTCTGAGTAGAGATATAAATTTGTTGTTGCTGCAGCGTCTGCCATAAATACATAAAACAGAAAACAAAACCGAATGATTTAGAGGGCTTGATGACAATATTTACATTATGATAATACTCATGTGCCATGCTTTTATAGACGCTTATGAATTATGATAATACCACATCAAATTTTTAGCGAAATTACCAAAATACCCTGGTCGTTAATGAAGATAATAGCGATATAGTTTGGCGATTTCGACATCGAGTTTGCTGTGGCAATAAGATTTAGGCAAATACTTATGTATAATTCTCCTCTGATTTTTTATTCCATTTGTTCTGTGGTGTGGATTAAATTTTAAAAAATTTATGACATCAGTTGTAATCATGATTTTTTAAAATTTAATTTTGATCATAGACTCTACAGATAATATCAAAAATTGAATCTACCAAAATATTTTCCTAAGATTTATCCACAAAATCTCGGACTCATTTCATGTGTGTAGCCTGTGGGCTGGACTGAGAAAGTGTAAGGCTTCTCCTAATTAATGAGACGAGCGCACCCCCCATATTTTTTTTCCATAGACAAGGAAAAGTTTGCCCCCAAATTCCTTTCATCATTTCTGCTTTCTTTCCTGATTGTGAATAATTACTTGATTTAGGTCCATCGGTGGATAACATTAATTGCTTCCTTTTACCCAACAAAAAAATGCGTTTGGATTAGAAATAGGTAGAGGTGTTAATTTTTGACATGATACGATAATACGATACGAATACAACATGAAATTTGGGGTCTTTAGTGGGTTAGGGTTGAGGTTTCATGACATAAACAGACTTCAATTATGACATGACACGTTTGCAACACGAGAATAAATAGATCGACACGAAAGTAAACGAATTGACACGATTGACACGTTTACTATGTTGTGTGCAATTATATGAAAGTATGTTACGATATTTCTAAAATTATATTGTAATTTTTTTAACTTTCATGTATAATTTGCTTTCTATTATTTATTTACATTAAAATTCTATATTATAGAAGACTATTAAGGTTGATTTCAGAATAAAAAATACACATTATAAACATAATATTATATTTTTATGTGAAATTATATATAAAATTGTAGGTATTTAAGATCACTATGACTCTATAATCTTAAAGAAAAAATTATTTGTACTTGTATAGAACAGAGTGATTGTTACATATTATAATTTTTTTTGTTAGGTTAATTAGTACTATCCATAGTAATTGGGTTAAATAGGTTAGACACGACAGGACACGGTAACAAATAGGTCATATACGACACGACACGATTATTAATTGGGTAGGGTTAGAATTGAATGATAAGTATCAGAAGGTTTTATGACACAACATAATAACCTGCGACACGACGATTGACACTCCTAGAAATATGAGTAAATAGCAAAGAATTTTTCTAGAAATAATCTTCCTTTTTTGACAAGTCCGTTTGGATTGTAAATAATAAGATGTTATTTGGTAAATAATATTTAGCTTTTAACTTTAATAATTTTTCAAAATAATATTGATTTTTGAAATAATAGAATAATTATTTGGATAGGAAATAATATTTCAAAATATAGCCATTTGAATTAGAAATCATGAATACATACTGGTGGACCCATTTAAAGGTAGGCCGTTAAAAGAATCGGATCTAGATCCGGATACGACTTGTTCCGAATTATTTGCACATTATTGTCTAGTTTTGATTTTCTTTACTTTTTTAAATTAAAACCGAAAAGAAAAACCCACAAATTCTGTCATATTCGAAGACAATTTAGTGTTTTCTTCCTCCTCTTTCGCCTTTTATTTTCTCCTCCTAGCCCATTCTTACACTCTTTATAAGGTCAAGTTTATTTTTTCTAGGTTAATTTTATTTTATCCTTTTAACTTTTAGGGTCAATATCACTTTAGTCGCTAATGTTATTTTTGTAGGTATTAAATCCTTCCTTTAAATTCAACCCAACATTCATTCTTCTATTGATAAAAATACCTTTATTCTCTCTTCTTTGTTTTTTTTTTTAATTCATTTTTACATGATTCATTTTTCCTCTATTTTGTTGACATAATTTAATAATTTTTTATCATTCATCACCATATTAAATATCTTCAAACTTTATTTCTGAAAAAAAAAATATTTTATGTGTTATAAGAAAGAGGGTAGAAATGTTATTTTACGTAAATAAAAAAAAATCTAATGTTGATAATTTTGATAGTTAGTTTAGGGACTAAAAATAATTATAAACTTTTAAGGGGTAAAATGAAATTTCTCTATCTATCAATTACGTGCTTCACAATACTTCGCATTTTACTAGAGATTGAGAGTTTCTCTCGTCAAAAATTTCTTTCTGGTTCCGTATGAATTATTACAGACTTACGTCACCGAAGTCCTGCTCTCCACTTATACTCTAATAGTTCATCCAGTTTTCGGCATCAACAGTTCAAACAGAATGATTTGCAAAATAACATGCTATACATCTCTTAAATGATAAATATTTAACTAGACTCGATTTTTTATATTACGTATAAATTTTGCGGTGTGAATTAAATTTTATAGAATTTATGGAATCAGTTAATATAAACAAAATTTTTTAAAATTTAATTTTGACCACCAAACTTATAAGAGACTAAAAATCAGATCTACCTAAACATTTTCCCTTCTAAATTACTTCAGCCTCGGTTGAGTGCGATACATCAAACGGCAAACATAAATATAGGGGATTTTTGTAAGCCCAAAAAGATATTGTTAGAAGTACTCTAACATAAGAAATATTAAGGTAGATTTGATCTTTGACTCCACTTATAAATTTTGTGGTGTAAATTAAATGTTATAAAATCTATGATATAAGTTGTTATAAATAGAATTTTATAAAATTTAATTTTAACTGCAGAATTTATAAGTGGGGCCAAACACCGAATAATATTTTCCCTCCAACATAAGCAGTAGCGACGCTTTACCCAAGATTGGAGTCCTCATTTTTTTTTTCTTCTTTTTAACGAGCCAATTTATTCATTTCATTAATGTCATAATTTTAATTCTTTTATACACAAAAGTGTGAATTTATAAGTAATTTTCCATAAACACTTCCCGAGCAAAAGCTTCAATACACTCCAAGATCACCTGAGGCATTGTTTGAATATAAGAAAAGATTGGTGCGAAAGTTACGGAAAAGAAGTCATGTGAGGAAAATTAAAGTTATTTTGTAGTGTTGCTAGGTGCAAAAAGAGTCCAAGACAATCTTAAGAGTACAGCTAACTTTTTTTTCGTTTTCTTAACTTATATGACGTACTTGCATATCTATCATGTCATATTATTTCTCATTCAACTTTCAACTTTTAATGGCTGGGGATTCAACAACAACAAAGCGAAGTAACTACATCGATGGATACGGAGATAGTCCACATGATGCCTACATTTTTTTCAGAGTTGTCTGTGGTCGAATTTGGATCTGAATTCCCTATTTGTACCATTACAAAATCCAAACAATGAATATTTGTGTTTGAATTGATATATTTAAAAAAAAAAAAATTTATAATATTAAAATGAACGAATTTTAAATTTATTAAAATTAAAAAATCATTTGAAATTTTATATTTTTTAATTTAAATAAATTTAAATTTATTTATTTTAATTTTATAAATTATTTTAATAAATAAATAAATTTTAATTTTTTTTCAAAATTTATCAATTCAGACGCAACTCTATTGTTTTCCAAGTTGCTAAAACCTATATTTTAAATTTAATATTCATTTAACCATGTTATAGTAATATTTACTTAAATCATTTACTCCTTCCATCTCATTAATACTATTATTATTCTTTAAAATGTTTCAAAATATAGGTCCCTTACTAAAAATGACACAGATTTCATGGAATTTCTCTATTCTCAGTTTTACCCTCACAATCTCGACAATCTGTGGAGTTATCATTGTGGGCCCATGTACTCATTACTTTAACTTTTGGAAGACGTGTGAATGATACAAACCAGAAGTCCTCGATAGTTGATAATACAGAGAGCCCAACGTGCAAACACACACATTAAAGTGCTATTATCAACATTTGAAGAAGGAAAAGTTTGGATCCCACCATTCAGTAGCAATTCGAGCATTCAAACTTTGAAACGACAGCAAAATCTCAATTTATTTCATATATTAAGGATGTGTTTGGTTTATAGGTATAAAAGAAAGAATGTAAATTAAAATTAATGATATTTAAAAATATTGAATATTATCAAAATTATTTTATAGAAATGAAAGTGTTAAAAAATATCTACTTTCACACTGTACTTGTTATATAAGTTTCAAATTAGATAACTAATTAACATAATGAAACTCATTTTTATTTCAAACTAAATAAGTAAATGATAATGATATAAACCTATACTAATAGAGACTGGAGTTTATCATTATCATCCTGATTCCAATTCTGATTCTGAATTATGAACCAAACACCTTCTAGAAGTTTGACTGAAGGATAAAAAGGGAAGAAAAGTAGAGAAATTACTTTTGTGTTGATACTTGGATTCCCAACCTAAATGCCACGAAACTTTCGGAATGGAGGAGTAACTATTAAACACTACACATAATTTGCTTACATTAATTATGTTATTGGCAAACCAATGTGCTGTCAAATTTTGTGTTCGTCACTTTTTTGGCGAGTATTTGAGATCAAATAAGATTCTTAGTCGACTCTCAAGTCTAAAGTAATGAATGAAATTTGAAGTTTTGTTTTTTCCGCTCTTCCCGACAATCCCACATGCGTAGTTGGTTTAATGAATTTTTGTGATGCTAGACAAAATTTGGAACTTGGAACTGGAAATGGATGGAACTTGGAAGGAAGGGGTTGTTGTACAAAACTAATGCTAGAGCTAGACATCTCCTTTTAACGGTAACGGCTTTGTCCCCATTAATCATCTGTGCCCACTCAGAAAACGGCAACATCACGGAACCCACCCGGAAATTCTGAAATGCAGACGTCGGATATTCGTCTGCACTTATCCTATGTGAAAAAGTATTAAAGATTCCTTCTAACAAAAAAATCGAGGCTTCCAAGCTCCATTGCTACGCTTGGGAAAGGAAAATTGCATCCCGGGAGACTTGAAACATTAATCCCTTCAGTATTTCAATATTTTCTATAATGTTAAGGTGACTGTAAATTAGCAGTAATCAAGGGGTCAATATGAATATAAATTTTTAGTACACTATTTGTCAATGTAACTGCATTGTCCTGAATTGCACTAAGATATCCTATATATACTTGGGTACGAATAAAGTTCCATATGTATACAAAACAAAATGGCCAATAAGCATATCTCAATTGCTTTCAGATTCGGAGCATCTTTTTAAACAATTCTATATATTTGCAATGCAATTCTTAAACTGTATTCAGATTGCTGAGTTGATGTCATGCTCATGGAAGAAACTTGCTTAACTTTTAAAGGCTCAACACGATCAATATTTCATCCCCAAGAAAGTTTGTGACAACTTTCTCCTATCTTCAGTTTGAAGCACTTCCCAGCCCCTAGGGGGGGAACAAGTAAAGCTGGATATTTTATGTTGCGGGCAATGATATTGCCACAGCAACAATCTTATCGTCACGGCACATTTTCTTCAAATGACACAACTGTCCTTAAAGAACAAGTAAACATCTGTCCACTAGGACTTAATAAAAGGTTTTATTAGTTAATTGAGGACATACCTAAATGTTTGTTTACTTATTCAAGAACTAATTAAAGGTTTCACTAGTCAACTTAGACTAAATAAAGATTTAATTAGTTAATCGATGGCATATTTAAATATTTTTTTCCTCATCCATACTATATTAAAAGAATCAATATTATTTAATAATTTAGATTTTTTTTTTTTGAAATTACTATTGTTATAAAATTTAGTGAAATTTTACAATCCTGTTTTTAAGAGAGAACTACTCTTTTGTGCTTAAAGCCTTGTACAGTACAACACTATGTGCTTTAAAAACTTGTACTGTACAATTCCTTAAAACCAAGGGAATGGTTTCCTTAACGAGACTGTAGAATTCTCCTAAAATTTAATTACTTTGTTATTTGCCCTAACTTGAATGCGTTTTATAATTATTTAAGTTATTTATGTAAATACTCCTCAAAGAATAAAAGAAGAAATAAAATCTACTTCTCTGTAATAGAATATTAGGAATGACTTTTAGAAATTAAAGAAGAGTAGGAAACAATTTTATGGGAATGAATTTTAAAAATCAAGCAATAATAAAAAATAAATTTACTTGAAAAATAAATTTTAAAAAATAAATTTACATAATTCATTTATACTTTTGGACCTTAACAAGAAAAAAAATTCTAAAAGGTACATAATAAATAAATTTTATTGAAATAAAATTCCTTATGTAATAGAATATTAGGAATGAATTTTAGAAATTAAAGAAGAGTCTGGTGAAATATATATATATATATATATATATATATTTAGGATGGGTTCTAGAAATCAAGCAATAAAAAATAGATAAAATTTACTCTAAAAATGAATTTACATATTTCACCTATACTTTTGAACCCTTAAAGAGAAAGAAAAAATCCTAAAAAGGTACGTACAAATGAAATAAAAACTCACTTTGGAAGAATTCATTTAGAATTAAATTTGATTGAAATAAATTTTTTCATAGACTAGAATTGTAGGAAAGATTTAGAAACTAAATCTGAATATTAAATAACGTTATCAAAATAAAACTTAATAGAATAAATTTTTTCATTAAATAGAATTATGCATATGATTATTATCAACATATATAGGCTGTGGATATATTAATAGATTAGAGAGCATTTATATGCGATTAAAGAAACTAATAGTTTATTTAACGACTATTAAAAGAAAAGAAAAATTTGTTTGATAAATAAAGGGAAAAAAAGAAAACAAGATTATTTCAATTTCAAAATTTTAAATTCTAACATTTTAGCCATTCAAACTAAGCTAAAATCTCAATATGGCATTTTAAATTAAAAGGTTTCTATTTGACCCTCCAAATTGAAAAAATATTCCAATATAATCCTCAAATTCAAAGAGTCTCAATTTTATCCTAAAAACTAAAACAAATGTTCCAATATTGCCCCAAAACCGAAAGATTATGAATTCGACTTTCCAAACCGAAAATCTGTTCTAACTTACCCTCCAAACTGTATTCTAATAACATTAACCTTTTAAAATACAGAATTTCTAAAATATATTTTCAATTTTAATGATTATTTTATTGTTAGAATAAGATTTTTGTATAAAATAGAGTGTTCCATTTGGCACTTATTTTTCAAAGAATTTTAGAAAGAGAAAATTACCTTAATAGCCTCTCACATTTCACATTTCTATTTTTTTAGTCATTCGCATTCAAAATGATACATTTTAGTCCATCACAAATTTAAAATATACTATTTTAGTCTTTCAACATAATTACAGGTATATTTTGAATTGAAATACTCACATGAATATTGAATATAATATATTTAAGTGCAAAATTAACAATACAAAATTGTAACACTAAATTGTCTCAAAAAAGAAGATGATTTGGGCGTAAGAGTAGGGGTGACAAAGAAAAAGTGGTAAGAGAAGGGAATAGAAGTCGTGATGCTAGATGAGAATTGTGGAACGAAGATGTAAGAGATTTTGGATATTGATGTTTAACATTTAAAATATTGTTTTTCAACGGTGGCCTGCTTCAGCAAATTGGTAAATCTTTCTACACAAATCCAGATGCAATTTTTTGTTCTATTCCGGCAGGGCTATTCTGCAAGCTCTAATTTTTCTTGTCACTCTAAACTGTCTCGATCCTCTCACCTCATTCTACCAAGCCTCCTTAATCACTTTTTCCACATCCTCTTGGTTTTGCATTGTCGGAGGATAGAAGGTGTTAATATTTTGATTTTATCCTGACTTTTCTTTGGCTGAAAAAAAAAATGGTTGGTTGACTAGTGCAATTAATAGGGTGATTTATGAGAATTAGGTAGTTGTGAATATTATAATACTTTATGAAAGAGATGAAAGTGATTTGGAAGGAGAGCGTGGAGCAGGAGGTGATGCTGTCTGACATTGGGAAGAGAGAACGACGGTAGCAAGAGGGAAGGGAAGGCTTCTGGTGGTGGGATCACAAAACAAATGAAAATTATCAGGGGCTCGTTTTTTGCCATTCAACGAAAATGTGCTGTGTCAATTAGATTTTTTGTTGTGATCATGTTATTTACCCACAATGATTTGATATGCTAATGCATTTATATGGGCAGCAGAGTGCCCTGGGGTGTGACAAGAATAGAATATGCGATGTGTTTGGTACTTCTTTTTTTTAAGTTGAAAAAAAACGAAGATACTCTATTATTCTTATTTTTCTATTAAGTTGGGACAGGCCATCAAGCTAGCGAATAACTTAGATCCTGGATGTTTGATACCAATGCTTTGGCCATATAAATATTACTTGCTGACATATATATGTGATATATAATATTAGTACAGAGAATGAAATATGAAATTTTGTAACTAGTTGCCCCTCCTCATCTCTGAATCAAAATCTCCTCTTCTCTAAATGTTTTTCAATTGCATAAAAAATATGAAAACCCAGGAGGTTTCTAGTAGTTGAAAGCTAATTTTAACCTAAAAAGTCTGAGTCATCAATAGATCTCGAACCCATATTATTTACTTTTTCTTTTCTTTCTCATTCCAATATGAGACCCAGCAATGACGATCCTCTAAAATATGTGAGTAAAGAAGAATAATTACAAAATAACGCACATCTGATTCTCTATTGAGACCCGCAAAAATTATAATAGTCTTAAGATGTGTTAAGATAATTTATTTTAGACTATCTTAACTCAATTCTTCTCAATTGAATCAATTAAACAAATCTTTTATTTATAGAATAACAAATTTGACTATCACGAAATATAAAAATTTAATTAAAATAAAAAATTATTAAATAACAATTCAATATCTTAAATAATTAAATTATCAAAATCTAAAAATAATATATATCTCAATTGATAAAAAATTTAGTTTAATTATGTCATCACTTTATTTAGTTGAAACTCGAAAGCAGAACTTCATTAAAGTCAAGAGTAAGCATTGGAAACTCGAATACGCGTATTATGATTGATGCCGTACAGCCTTAACATTATAGATGTAGAAAAACGGTGACAAAAGAGCAAGAGATATTATTGTTAATTTTGCTTGGCATTACACGAAAAGGAAACAAGGGTCAATATATGTGTGCTTACTGTGGCAGCGCATGAACACATTTACGATAAAATAAACAAAAGAAAGGGATTAACTAGGCCTTTCCCAGCAAGTAAATGTCTTGTAATTCTTGAATATTTACAATAAACATATCTTGTAAGTCTTGAATATCGAATGTGAATGAAAAAAAGAAAAATTTATAGTAGTACTAAATGTGGCCAAGACTTGGGGTACATTATTATATAGATTAACTGATGTTTGTGGCCATTTGGGACTCACTGTTTTTATATATTGGCGTACAAATACCACAGTTCATATAAGAAAAAATCAAGACTTGGTCATCAATATTGCACTGAATACCTCCAAAAAAAAAAGAAAAGAAAGCAACAAATTATTGATTTTGTTTATGTAGACTAAAGTGTTTGTGTACTAAAATATAAAAATGATACATGTGAATCCCATGCTGAAACTTACCTGAATCACAATTTTTATGTTTTAGTATACAAATATCTTGATCTATATAAGAACGTACTCTAATTATTTGACATTCTAATTATTTGACATCATATGACAAACAATAGAGGAACAAACTCGAAATGGCAACAAAGATGGTCTTTGCGTGTGTTTCGAAAGAGGATTGATCATTATGTTGATATTTAATTTGGAGAAAGGTCAACAACACTGTCGCAATGAAAGCAAAAATGGCCTGGCAAGAGGCCATAATCCTTTCACGTTGTGTTTGCGGAATATTAGCCTGCCATTGAATTGAACAATCAAAAGTTTGTGGCCGCTGAGTTGAGATAAAAATTTGTTGTTGATGAAGCCTCTGCCATAATTAAGATATACAGAGGGCTTGGTCTTGATGATGATTCCTTTATGATAGTTGTCTTTTGCGGCTTTATACAGATTATAGGGGCGACATGATATGAGTCGGCGGTTGTGGTCCTGGGTGGTATTTGGGTGGGCCACCGCAGTGTTCCTTCTCTTTATTCAGTACAAAGGAGGATAGATCAATCACCCCTTCTAGGTGTTGTTGCCATCCATCCAAAATTGACATTATGTAAAGATTTTCTTAAGGGGCATTTTTTTTTTTTAAAGATATATAGAGTTCTTGGTCTTGATGATGATTCCTTTATGCTAGTTGTCTTTTGGGGCTTTATAGAGACTACAGGGGCGACATGATATGATTTGGAGTTTGTGGTCCTGTGTGGTATTTGGGTGGGCCACCGCAGTGTTCCTTCTCTTTATTGAGTACAAAGGAGAGATAGATGAATCACCCCTTCTAGGTGTTGCTGCCATCCATCCTAGATGATGAACAAAATTGACATTATGCAAAGATTTTCTGAAGGGTTTTTCTTTTTCTTTTTTTTTTTTTTAAAAAGCTCGCCAGTTTTTTTTTTTTTTGCAAGTTAAATAAGGCATGAAAAAAAATAACAACAAAAAGGGTTACTGAAGAAATTTAAAATTTTGACGCAAGATAACTCCTAAACCAATTTTCGAAGGATTCAAAAAGTTCAAACTTTCATTGTGAATTGTAAAAAATTCTTACATAAATCCATTTACGATTTTATCTGTGATTCTTGTGATATAAGTTTATTAAGTATACCTAAAATTTTAGCACATATATTTGTAATACTTGAATTTCGAACCGCTTTACTATCACCACCTTCCCACGCTTCATGTTCATATCAATGAACATCCTAATTCTGTCTTGAATAAGATTAGAAAAAAAAAAAAAAAAAATCCACTACTGTTTTACAAGTTGCTAAAATCTTCTTAATAGTTTTAAACTTAATATTCATTTAACCATGTTAATATTTACTTAAACCATTTAATTGTTAAACACTGTCTTGTATGAATTGTATTGTTTAGAGTATTATTTTGACATATTATTCGAACAATATTATTTGAGTTATTTGGTTAATAATCAAAAAATTTGAACAATTTGAGTAAGTGTTTGGATTGTGAATAATACAAACAATTTTTTTGCAAATAAGTGTTTGAATTGTATTTTTTTCATTAAAAGACAAAAAATGTACGCGAAAGTCGAACGTAATTACTAATATCAAAATACATAATTCCGTTTACTTTCTTTTTCGCACTATTAAATTAAGTATTAAAAATCACACATGAAGGTAATTACATTCTCGTCGTTTGCAATCCGAATATCAAAAAATGAAATATGTCCCTATATGTATGCAAAACATTTATTTATTTAATATAAAATACAAAATACAATTTAAAATTTACTCTAGTATTTTTTTTCACTAAAAGGGAAAAAAACATATTGACACAAGGAATTCAAATGAAATTACTAATATCAAAATATATAATCCTGTTCACTTTTTTTTTGTAATATCAAACCAAGTATCCAAAATCATACGCTAAGATAGTTATATGCTCATCATTTGAAATTCGAATCTCAAAATACGAGATATGTTCGTATGTGTATGCTAAACATGTATTTATTTAATACAAAATAAAAAATATAATTTAAAGTTTACACTTTTCTACCCATAGTTCGGACTTTCTAACATAGGTTCGCAAGTACGAACCTTATAAACCGTTTTAAACTCCACTTTCGCACCCGTAATTCAAATTTTCCAATATGGGTTCAGAAGTTTGAATTTTATATACTGTTTTAACCTTTACTTTTCGCCCATACTTCAAATTCCCGAACCTAAATTCAAAAGTATGAACCTACACTCTTTTTTTTTCTTTGTTCAAAAAAATTCAAATTAGTGAATAATAATGAATAATACAAAAAATTAATATTAATATATATGAATAATAAAATACGTACGTAATGGTGAATAGTGCAAATAATTATTTGAATAGTAAAAAATGAATAGTGAAAGAAAATATTAAATTGTAAAAGTAATGAATAGTTTTTTGAAAAAACTGCTAAAATTGTACTGACCAAATAAAATTTCATCAACTAAGAGTAATAAATAAAAAAAAAGTAACCAAAAAAAAATATTTATATTGAGTGGTTTTGTTTCATATATGTTATTAGTGTGTAAGTTGTGTAATATTATTTAAGTCCAACTAAAAGTTTCATTGTTATTATTGAAGGTGAAATTTTTGTTTGAAATCTTTTATCGGTTCCTCTTTCAAATCTGCAGATATTTTTGTTTTGTTTTGTTTTTTTATTTTCGCTCTGGATTGTTTCTTTTCATTTTTTTTGTTGTTTCTGTTTGTAGTATTTTTTAGGGTTTAGTTTTAATGACAGATTGACTTTGCTTTTAGGTTTTGTCTTCTTGTTGATTTTGGTGTAATTTTTAATTTTTTCTTAGGTATTTGGTTGACATTGTAAGTTTTTTTAAGTATATTATGTTGTGGTTATTTTTAGGTTAGTTTATCTTAAAAACGGATATTTATGTTGTTTGTTTTGTTTTTGGTTCTAAAAGTTGGAATCTAGATCAATGAATACTACTTCAAGTGTTAGACTGCCACAATTTATTGTTAGAATCAAATCTGCTAAGTTTGTTGTGAAGAAGACTGTTTCCTATGGAGTTTTTGAATGTCTATGCATTTGACATTCAAGATTTTGTAAAACTTTGCATGCCTTCTAGTGATGTGTGGTGTATTGTGCTTGAGAAAAAAAAATCATAGCGAATATACTTACTTATTGGCTGCATGGTCTTTTGGATAAATTTTTAGATCATTATAAGATCGATGTTGAGTATCCTCTGCCTTTTAAATATAACCGGGAAGTAGAGTTTGATGTGTGTATTTTTTATCCAATTAGTGTAGAAGCTTTGTATTCATTGTCAGGGTTGGCTTTGGTCAATCATGATGTGATGTCCATAGACAAAAGTTGATAATTAGTAGAGAGCATAGTGAAGATATGATAATTATCTCAAGTTCTTCTGATGACAATGTTGGTGGTTCAGTGTTTGGAAAGGTAAAGAAGGGTGTTGTTGGATTAAGGAATCTTCCACGAGTTGGTTTGAGTCGTGTTTTTGCATTGAATAAGCAAAGGGTGAGTAGTTTGTGTTCTTCAAGTTCTAGGAAAAGTCATCTTGAGGAGGTTGAAAGAATCTTCCATTCTACGTTTCCTTTGTTTTATTACTTCAATGCATTCCCATGGGTTTCATCACAGTCACACGGTTTATGTGCCGGTTGGATTTGCTTGCAACTACTTGAAATAGTATCCTACGTCTATTGACATTCATGGTGATGATAGTAATGAGTGGAGTATGAGCACAATTGTGAAGAATGGTATACTTGTTAGATTGAACAATGGTTGGCATGAAATTGAAAAAGCTTATCAGCTTGCAGTTGGGGATGTTTGCGTTTTTCAGTTTATTGATGCTACTTTTGCAGATGTACTTAAGCTAACTGTATTCTCTGTTGAACAATTTGCAGTTAAACAGAGAATTTAAAGATGTAGTTTATCTACTCGAATATGTAATAGGTTTAATTTTTTGATTTGTTGTGTATAGCTGTGGATGTTTTGTAATTTGGTTTGTTAATTTCTTTTGTAAGTCTGATATTCTATCAGATAATAGAAGATCTTTTAGATTAAGTGTTTGTAAACACTTGTTAAACATTGTCTCCTATTAGATCTTATTATATGTTTAGTTAAGTTTATTTGGTGTTTTAACATTATTAAAGTTGTGTTTGTGGATTGTATGCTTAATAATTTGGTTATTTTTTTATGTGATTGTGAAGTTAACAAAATATGAAATAAAAATTCTAGACTTTAACTGACATAGGTAAGCTTTAATTTTTTTATGACTTTAGAGAATTGAAAAGCAGTAGTATTTATACTATGAGTATAAATACTATGCCTATGTAGTTGAAAATAAGGAATTTTATGTAGAAACATAACGAGAAGTAATGTGAAGATTTGGTGCAAGAATACATGTAAAATATTTCATTAGATTAAGCAGTGGCAAGACTTTTATATTTGTTTGTAATTCACATTCTTCAGTGCTGGTTTCTGTAGAAAGAGTTGAGTATAGCTGTTGCATAATTAACAAAAGATAGGTTAAATATTGTAGTGCTTTTCTTAAGGCAGCTAATATATATATATATATATATATATATATATGAAATATATATATATATACATATTATGTTTAGTTTGTTTTTTATCTTTTTGGATGGACTTGGTTCTACAGTTTCCTTCTGAGGGCCTACTTGTGAAGACTTGTGTTTAGTGGTCTTGTCATAAGTTGTTATCTCCAAAGAAGTTGTCATAGCTTCAGCAGTGATGGTTACATTGGTATGGTTTTCATCATCAAAATTCAGTATTCTTTTCACACCATTTCCAGAAGAAGTAGAGTGGTTTTAGCAATTTCCTCGATGTTTGTTTTTGTTTTTTTTTTTTGGTTGGTTGTTGTAGGTGTGAACATTTGCCTCTTTGAAGTGTTGTCATCATGTTAGGAAAATGTTGCACGTGCTCCAGTGCTTTGGGTCATTTCTCCAACTTTATAAGACTTCACAATACTAAACCTTTTTTGTGTTTGATTTTAAAATTCAAAATTATACGATTGCACAAAACAGACTATTGTGTGCTTGGTAAAGGAAGTTGCAAGCTTTTCGTCAATTGGTACATTCTGTGATGAGAAATTGTAATCACATATTTAAATCATAAAAAATAATTGTATTAAGAATAAGTGTAAAATATTAAAGTTTGTCTTATATTTTCATATGCTTGTTTAAGTTCAACAGCAGTAAATAGTATGATTTTTTCAGCATCCTCACCAAAAATAATACAATTAATAGAGTTTGTGAAATCAAAAAATACAATACCAATGCGGCACCTACAACATATAATTGTTATTTTAAAATTACAATTAGGTAGAATTATGTATTACAAGTAAAGTAAATAAGTACGTAAATGCTACTTGAGCTGAACAATTGTGCTATCTTTATAATGTTATATCCCAATCTGTTTCAGTATCAACTGCTTTGAGACAGTTAGCACATGCTGTGTATCAGTGTTTTGACTGGCCATGATTGAGCTTTACACTTCCTCTAACCCATGCAGTGTTTTGCTGATTAATGATAGATTACTATATTAATATGTAATGTGAACAAAAAAGCATACAATGTCGATGCATGCTATTGCAATAACAACGTCTCTTCTATTGGAAGTGGCAAGAGTATGGCTGGATCTTTGTAGGATTTCACTTTAAGCAAGTTCTTTAGTTCATCTTTTTTGTCAAAGTACCTGCCAAAAAATGTTGCAATTATTTACATTATATTTCATCATGAAAATGTTTATACTAAATATTTGTGGCAATGACTGGTGCAAATAACCTATTTTTGTCCCTTAAGTTCTCCCATATTTTTCTTTTAATTTGACTCTCAATTTTCTTTTTAATTTCCCTTTTAATTTCTTTTTAACTAATCTGCTCTTTAATTTCCTCTTAATTTATCCTTTAATTCCCTCTTAATTTGTCTTATGGTTTTTAATTATTATGTTTTTATGCATTTTGAAATACTAAGAATGAGTTTTAATATTATTAAGTTTTTAGATTTTTCAAAAAAAAAAAAATCAACGCGTGAACAGTACCACGCGTACTGTTCACGCGCCGAACAGTCAACTAGACAGAACTGTTTTGGCCACATTTTTCTCTGCATTTTTTCACCCATTCTCACAAAATTTCAGATGCTCCATACTCCCAACATGACAAGGAATGGTCTTTGACCATTTTTACACTCAATCCACTTCGTTAAAAGCAAAAAAAATCAGTCTAAAGTGGGGGGGATGAAATTTCTGCACGAAGAAAAGAAAGAAAAATTTTTCTAAGTTTAAAACTCTTCCAAATAGCCAACTTTGAGCCAAAATTCCAAACGATTGAAAAGGAATTAAACTAAACTCAAAGAATAAAAGTTGTAGAGGGTCACAACCATGGTAGACTGAGAAGGCTAGTTCATCAACCTAAAGCTTGGAGGTGCCGAAAGCAAATTCGGTTCAAACGCACTCCAAACCAAGTATAACCAATTTCACCACATTCCTGAAGTTGAGGTGAGTTAAATGGGCTTTTGAATCGATTTTTTTGGTGACAAAATGCTTATCTTACTATTTTTTACATTATTTATGACTTAATTTTTGAATTTAATTTTATAGTTCATAATGTTTAAATTTAATATTTTTATTGGTTTTAGAATATTTTTTGAAGTGTCTCTAAAGGTTTACACGAAAATTTTGTGGATGTTTTATGCAAGTTTGTGTTTGTTTCATATGCCTACTTTCACCCTTTGATTTATATTTATGTAATTATTTATGTTAATTAATTAAGATATCTTCATGTTCTATGTAAAAATTAGAATTTTATGGCTATTTTCTTAGAATATTTGGGTTAAGGTTTGAAGGTTTCACTTTTTGGGGTGGTTGTGGAGTTGGGAGAATTTTGAATGGTTGTTTACACCGTTGGGGAAGAAGAGGAAGAAGTTGGGAGAATATAGAGAAACTTTCAAGTGTATAAATAAAAACAAACTGAACTATAACCCTAAAATGGCTTTGGGCAAGTAGTTCAGCAGCTGGTGTTCTTTCTTGGTGGCTTGGGTTCAAATCTCCTTGCCCCTATTTTTGGGTCCGAATCTTCTTGCCCCTATTTTTCTTAGGATTTTTTGAGTTTTGTCCCCTTGGGTCCATAGGACTGCCACGTCATCGATGACGTGCGCCACGTCATCCTACGTCATCGATGACGTGGCAATCCAAAAAAAAAAGAAAGCCTTCTGACAGGGCCACTTGATGCCACGCCACCGATGACGTGGCACACAACATTTTTAAGGGACCATTTGATGCCACGTCATCGATGACGTGGCACCACCAGATTGCGCCCACGTCATCGATGACGTGGCACCACCAGATTGCGCCCACGTCATCGATGACGTGGCACCACCAGATTGCGCCAACGTCATCGATGGCGTGGCACACAAAATGCTTTTTTAAAAAAAAAACTTCAAAAAATTTTTATTCACGTTTTAACCCTCCAGATTTCAAATTTTTGTATTTTAGCCCTCAAATAATTTTTTAAATTACATTTAGGCCCTTAAGAAATTTTCTTTAATATTACTGTTTTTTTTTTCTTTCCAAATTTCTTCTAAATTACATTTTTAATGACAATAACTACCAAGCTTTAATTTGATTTTTTTTGACATTTTAACATGTTTAATTACCCTTTGATTGTGAAATTATATTTTTGCCCTTATGAGTATTAAATTGTAAATAGACTTTGATTTTGCACATATTTTTCGATTAGTTTCTTTTGTGATGATTTCTGCTTATTTTTTATGTTTGTTGGTCTCGATATAATATTTGTACTTTTTCTTACTTGTTAAATGATGTAAATCTATTATTCTGTCCTTAAATTTTGTTTAGTTGAACAACTAGACATTAAATATTTGAATCAAACTCAATTTAGTCCATGACTTAATAACTGTATCAATAATATAATGTTGGTATAAGAAAATCGGGTTAGAAGTAAATTCTAGCGTGCATGACAAACGACTGTTTTGCCCCTTGGGAGTTAAAGGGCACAACAAGCTTAATGTGTGCGACTTTAAATTGGACCCCAGGCTAAATTTACCTGTCAATATTTTTATTTACCATTTATTTTTATTTCCTCATTAATATGTACATATTTTATTACTTTTAAACAATTTCAAGCACACGTACGCTACAAAGTCGGCAATAATGAATACTAAAATTAAAAAGGGAAACGCGATAAAATCATGCAACCAGTCCAACGTTGGGTAAAGTGGGTGCCGAGAGAAATTCAAATCTATCCCAAACCTTCCCATTTTACAATGGGATTCCCGAACTCATATTTTTTGAATTACGTGGACCAGAAGTCAATCTAGACTAGGGTTATTTTCTCTTTAAATTTTGATGTATTTTTGTGTCCCGGCGCACCAACACACCGGGTGGCGACTCCAATCCTGTGTTTCCTAGCTTAGATTATTTTTGTACAATTTATAAGTCGCATTTAAATCCACGTTATGTAATAGTAAATAGGTGATTCATTAAATTGATAATAGTAAGTAGGTAATTTATGTTTGTAATAGTAAATAGGACTTTTGCATTTAATCACCAATTTCACGAGCACCACATGGCGATGGTGCCGGTCCCAAAGGTGCCGGCCAGACCGCGGGTTGTGGGGGGGGTGCGACAACTGGATGACAAAATCAAATGTATCACTTATATTATATTTTACACTTTTAATAGGTAGCATTTTTTTTGAAACACGAAGCTATATATTTCTTTTCAACTTATGATTCTCTGAGTTATAGTTCTTCAGGCAGGGGAAGATTGATGAGAATTGCTGATGATAGTCTTGAATTTAAAGATAATGCTATAAAAGTAGTATAGGAAGTGTCAAATGTCATTTATTTTCATAGAATATAAAACTTCAATATGAGAGTATATGAAAAAAAAAAACGTTTACCTACAATTAAATGTTGTCACTTTCACTCTCATTGCAATCATCATGAATTACAGTAATAGCAATTGAGTTAGTTATTTTGTTTCCTTCACTTTCATCAAACTCATTCAATAAAGTCAGCGGCATAAGTTTTTTCCTGTAAGAAAATGATTGTGAATATTTAAGCATTATAATTCTATATAAGAAGGAAAAGGCTCTAGATAGAATAATTTACTCTTCATTAACAATCACAAAATTTCTAGTTATATTTGTGCCTTATTTTTATTTATTTATTTATTTTTGTGAAAAAGCATGTATGACGACACCTTTGAATCATCGATTTCTTTATATGTAATGTTATAGTGTACTATTGATTGATTGGAAAGTTGAAAATATTCTAAAAATGAACTTACTTTGTAGAATGTCAATATCAGCAACTTTGTGAAGTTTACTGAAATGTGCAGGATCAAATGTGCATGGCAAAGTTGGTAGAATAAGCTCAGGTATGGTTCAACTAAAGTAGTTGAGTCGATAATCCAAATTAACGGATAATCATTGACTCTATATGCGTCAAGTTTCTGTGTCTGAAACACCTGCATTAGAGATGAAGTACCTCTTGAATGGCTTTAGCATGTTGAAAAAAAGCCTGATGCAATTGTTATAGAGGATTGTTGGAACTTTTGTTTCTTGATTTCATAAAGAATCTTGTTTATTATGTATTCAAATGAAATAATTATTTGTTATATTTTGATTTATATGTACAATTAACCTCTAAGTTTGTGAGAAGCAACCACCTCAATTTTTTGGTTTGGTTACCTTGGTGCTATGAACATGACCTCTTTCAACAACTTGTATAAGCACAGTCCATCCTTTCTTACCATTATGAATTTTCAGCACTGAATCAATATGTCTAGGCATTTTTTCTTGCAATTACAATTACAGTGGCAAGAATTCAATGTATTGCAGTATGTGATATATTAATAAAATGGCATAAACAAATCATATGCATTAAAATTTGAAGTATTACTTTGGCAATAAAATTTGAGAAGCATGCAATACTTCTCCAATATTTTTAGTATGATCAGTTATTGGCAACATCAAAATATGTTGGCTTGATGACTATTTTCATAGTTGGTGATGTTTTTTCATGTGATAATGCTACATATAGTTGTCCATGAGAAAATACGGGTTCTTTCAAATATACTCCTACAAAATCCAACGTTTGTCCTTGAACTTTGTTGATTGTCATTGCAAAATACAAACGAACAGGAAATTGTGTTCGTTTGTAGGCACTGGATACTGCTCTAATTTGGGAGCCGTAAAGGAATTCTATGAATAAAAATTTATTTTTAGCAAAATCTCCAACTGCTATTTCAGCATGGATAACATTTCGACTCAATGTTTTATATATTAGCCTTGTCCCGTTCACAATCCTTCAGTAGGATCGAGATTCCTGAGTAGGATTATTTGTGCATTGGGTTTCAATAGCCATCTATGCGGGGGCAAATCACTGGGTGCAAGGCTATTCAAAATATCAATGTATTGACTTTGTTCATTAGGATTTAATGTTTCATCAAAGGTAAGATACTTTGTCTCTAATTTGTCCTATAAATTTTTCAATAAAGATGGCATTTATTTTATATACAAAATTGTTTTTAGTAGTCAAGATTGTTCTATTCATTAAAGAGAGAACATTTTCTCAGATATGGTTAATGTTTGGATAAATTACATCTATAAGTTTATTTATAGCGTTAACCTCATTACTGCTATTTATCAAAATGGGAGACGGAACTTTTACGATATTATCATTTTCTTTTTTTTTGTTCCATCGCCAACTCTCAAAAGAAAATCCGTGAATGAAGGATCAAGCCTAAACTTTCATGTTTTTTGTTAATTTTAGTTTCTCAAGCTGTGGCCACAATGGAGAATTTATTAAACATGCATTTATAGTTTCATTTTTGGTTCCTTTCCAAACCACAGGAAGCGTTTGTCTAAAATCTCTTCCAAAAACAACTATATTTCCTTCAAAAAATCCTTCTTTGTTCGTTAAATCCCACAACAAATCATCTAATGCTTTAATAGCAACTCTTTTTTACATTGGAGCCTCATCCCAAATTATCATTTTGCATTCTTTGATCAAAACTGCTAATGAACTTTGCTTGCTGATCCTGCAAGTACCACCTTGTGAATGTCTATTGGTATTTTAAACCTAGAATGAGCAGTACTTTGTATATTCTGAGAATGAGGATCTATAGAGATAGATTTAAGAGGTTGCTTTGTCTTACTCAATCAACATACATAGATAAGATGCTAAAGAGGCTTAGCATGGATCAATAGAAGAAGGGTTACTTACCAATGTCTCATAGTGTGTACCTTTCTAAAGACATGTGTCCTAAGACAGATGTCGAAAGAGATAGCATGAAAAGGATCCCATATGCTTCGGTTATAGATTCTATGATGTATGCTATGTTATGTACTAGACCCGATATCTCCTATGCTCCAAGTGTTACGAGCAAGTTTCAATCTAACCCAGGGAGTGGTCATTGGATAGCCATCAAGAATATTCTTAAGTACTTGAGAAGGACTAAAGATTTATTCATGATCTATATGTGGTGGACAAGAATTGACAGTTCGTGGATATACATATGCTAGCTTTCAATCTGACAAGGACGATAGCAAGTCGCAATCTGGATATGTGTTTACTCTAAATGGTGGTGCGGTGAGTTGGAAAAGTTCCAAACAGGATACCACGGCTGATTCTACAACAGAAGCCGAATACATTGCAGCTTCAGAAGCAGCAAAAGAGGCAGTTTGGATCAGGAAGTTTGTGGCTGAACTTGGAGTGATTCCTTCCATTCGTGATCCTGTACTCTTGTATTGTGATAACAATGGAGCTATTGCACAAGCAAAGGAACCCAAGTCTCATCAGCGATCTAAACATGTATTATGACGCTATCATTTGATTAGAGAGATCATTGATAGAAATGAAGTAAAGATAGAGAAGATCCCCACGGATGATAACATTGCCGATCCGTTCACTAAAGCCTTGTCCCAGAAGAAACATGAGAGTCATGTTAACTCATTCGGTCTTAAGCACATGAATGATTGGCTTTAGTGCAAGTGGCAGTTCTTATAGATATATTAATGTATGCCCTAAAGCCAATTAATTTTAGGGATAAATTACACTTTTATATTTATGTATATTTTGTAATATGACATTTAACGAATAAAATATTTATATGTAAAATCATAAGGAGTTATGATGTAATTATATTTTATTCGTGTATATCCCTAATCGTAGTGTATGACACTAGTAGATTAGCACATAAGAGTATGTGGATGCTTATTAAGAATATTATACTAGTGTCCGCTAAGAGTATTCCACACGGATTATTATTTAAATGCCAGTGGATTAATCTCTTTGTGATAGTAGTGTAATGGTCCTTTGACTTGAGGTCATGAGTTTATTTTGACTGTGGATTATTATTCTTTGGCTCTATTAGTCATTACTCTTAGTGAGTTGCACATACTGTAGATTTTGGGTATAATATAAATCATGAGAAGATAAGATATGACCAATAGAGGATTCGCCACTCCTTATAATAGGAGAGTATATCCCAGTATGGCCACTTCTTGTCATCTGAAATACGATTCGAAAATCTTCGCGCAAAGTGGAAATAGATTTAAGAGTGTCTTAAATTCTATTTCAAGTGAGTTGTATTTTGGAAAGAAGTAAAATTTGATTAATTCGATAAGAGTATGGCAGTATATTACTGGTTAAGGAATTAATCGGGATATAGGTTGGTGAAAGGATATTAATTACAGGAGAACTAGTCACGGATGGGTGATATCGAACCACTTGACATATCTCAACACTTGGGTGGTCATGATGCTTTGCTAGAAGCCAATATTGATCTATAAGTGTTAAATTAATTAATTAGAGAATTAATGATAAATTAAAGGTGTTTAATTTATCTAATCCTAATTAATTTAGGATTATAATTTATACTTATTACCAACGTGATTGGGAACCTAAAGGGTCACACACTTAAAGATAATTAATTCAGGATTAAAATGATTTGATAAGTATGAGATACTTATGGAAAAATTTATGAGATTAATTAACTTTTATCCCTAATTATAATACAGTTTAGTTATAAATATTAGGAGTTAATATGTAAGACATATTAATAGTCCTAATGGTTTTATAATTATTTTCATATACCCATGTCCCAAACTGATTAAAATTTGTAATTCTCTAAACCCAATTTGATTGGAATTCTAAATATATATATATATATATATATATATATATATATATATATGTGTGTGTGACTAAGTAATAAGTACTATTTTATGATTAGTACTACAACATTCACGACTTGAGAAACCGTGAGAATTTTCTTTGAAAACGTGATTGTCACGTTTTGGAAACAAAGGAAAAATAATTTAGGAGCTAGTACTCCGTGGTTTGGGTCAATCAATCTTGGGAAGATTCCTGATTTTATCTGTGTGGATACCATTAAAGACCGGGCACCTGTGCGGCTTGTGGATCGACGTCCCAAATACATATTGGAGATTTTACTACAAGTTTAAGGTATGATCTCTATACTTTTCTTATACTACGTAAAAATTAATCAAGGTGATCCGTCATAGGAAAGTAAGAGAAAAAAATTTTAAATTAGGTATGATCTCTATACTTTTCTTATACTACGCATAAATTAATCAAGGTGATCCGTCATAGGAAAGTAAAAAAATTTTAAATTCCGCTCCGTTATATCTGATTTACTTTCTTATACCCGTGAGACCTTAACTCTCTTCTCCATTTTTTTTTTTTTTTTTTTTTGCAACTTTTGTTCCATTTTTGCAACATTGCTTTTGTTACAATAGATTTTTTTTTTTTTGGTAAACCTTTCTCTCCTTACTCCTCTTCTTCTTTTTTTCGTCTTTTTTATCTCATTTTTGCTATAGATCTGATGTATATACGGTGATTTTACAAGAGATCCTTGGTGATCGGTCTCAGTTGAAGATCTGACCCACAAATCTCACGAGCTTCTTCCACAATCGTAAGAATCTGACCATATAGTTTCTTCCATGTGAAGAATCTGACCATATACCAGCCTTGAGTAGGAGATATCAAGTTTATGCTTCTCCGAGGAGCTCTCTTTTTGTAAGCTTCAATGTATTTTTATTTATTTTCAATATATATATATATATAGATGTATATAAGATATAGCTCCTATTTTGTTCATCAAATTCGAACCTTAAAATAAGTTTCATTAGGAATTTTTAAGCGGTGGAGTGAAAACAATTCGTGGATATATAACCCTATATGTGCATATTTCTCGCTGTCAGTTCTTTGATATCAGATTCGTATTTGCCCCTCCCTTCAATTTTTTATTGATCTTTAATTTTTCCCCTTATGTGTAACTTTCATTGCAGGAAGGATCAGAAGGAAGATGAAAATTTGTGGCCTTTTTTTTTGTGCTAATTAGTAAAAAAGGATATCAAAGAGTTATTTTTTTCTCTTTCTCCACTCAATTTCTGATTTCTTAAATAAAACATGCCATCTTTTTTTTTTTTTTTTTTGTTCTTTTAATTACTAATTTATGGTTGTTGCAGGAAAAGTATGAGATTTTTCCTGAATCCTTAATAAACCTCCTTCAACTAAGGTATTCCATTTTTTTCTACAATTAAATGTTAGGTACTCTTAAATGTCTCTCCTAATGCTTTACTGATTGGAGGTTTTGTTGATTTTGGTCTCAAGGATCTTGCTTACTTCTTTTGCATTAAGTTGCTCATGATTAAGGATTTTTGGCTTTAACTTGTTTTTATTTTACAATGAGTTTCTTACTGATGTTTATGATTCATGTAGTTCATTAGAATGACTAATAGGAATAAAATTTGAGTTAGGGTTTAGGCTGTAAGGATATGCACTTAATAGCAGAAGAAGGAGTGGCCAATTACAACTTGATAACACGAGATAGTTGGTTCAAATTGACTCTATCTATTTTTGGGAAATTATCTTTGAATCGTTGTGAGAAGAACATTTGTGATTGTGCATTAATATTGTTCCACATGAATAATTTAGTTGGAAAGTAGAATCTTAGACGTAAAGTTGCGAAAAAACTTGATATCTCCTCAACCTGTAATAAAATATTATCATTATTTGAAGCCAAGCAAAAAATAAAAATAAATCAGGTTTTATTCTTACATAGATATGATACAATCCTAATTTTTTGAAGGTACCACATGGTAATAGCACTTATGCTACGTTATCTCACAAGAATAATGTGTTGTGCAATATTTGGTCCAGATGCTGAAAAACTTATCCAATTTGTTGATTTTGAATTTTTTTTTTAAAAAAAAAAAAAAAAAAACTTATGAGAATGTTAAGTTAAAAAATTTAAGTCTTAGATTTTCACTAAATCCATTTTATGTTCAACTCTTTAACTCATTGATTCTTATATTGCTTAAAGTTCTTGTATTTTATGCAATAATCTGGTGATTTATGACAAAATTGAATTGTTTCTCCTTTATATTAAAAAAAGAGCTTAAATTTATCTATATTATGCTAGGCACTTGAGGAAATTCCTAGAACACTATCCAATAAGAATGTGTAAGCAAGGCCATCCAAAAAGAATGGGAACAATTTACTGCTGAACTGAGAGTGAATTTTAGTGTGCATCTTATAACAGATAGTTGAGTTTTATACTTAACAATTCTGATTTGTGTACTTTGTCATTTAAGTATGAACAAATTTGAATGAAACCTAATTTAAGATTTGTTGAAAGTGTATCTTTGCAGATATGTGTATTTGGTGACAAGCAGGGGATAGTTATAGTAAAATCCTTTTCTTTTTCAGGTTATGTTCTTTTGTTTTATGTTATTTTGATCACAAATAGCACTTAGTTCTTTAGTTTATTTTATAAAAAAATTATTTCCAATAACAATAAAAAATTGGATATTCTTTCATGTGCAGAATATTTGAGAATCATGAATGTCTATTAGAAGACCATACATACAAACTGGACCTGGTTATCAAATTGTGGATTGTTTAATATACATCTTCATTAGTTTGGTTGTTCTTAAATTTGTCGCATTGATGCAATTTGAAAACAAATTTGGAGACAATCTTGGTTCATTTATAATAATAAGTGCGAGGCAGAGTTTAGTTGCTAACTGAATTTATAATTTTTAAAATCTTAAAATCATTTTATTATAAAAATAATTGAGTTTAAAGAGAATATTCCTCTTTAATGGCACTATTCTTAACAAATCATCATACTTTAACAAATTCCTCTGTTAACCTATTGTAGCATTTTTGGATTATGTCAAATTAATATATTTGTGCACTTGCATGCAAAAATTCTTTGTACCAAAAGAATTATCATAAAAAAAAAAATAGTGGATACTGCACGGGCAAGTTCAACTAACAACTGCCTATATAAAAAAACAAGGATCTCTGGCTGAAGTTTCCATTTTGCTCCTACTTAATGTCTTATCAAGTTTCCATTTTGTTCGGTTTGTGTCATGATTTTAGGCCCTATGAGCTTTTTTCACTTTCCAAAATAAGATACCCCATTTTTTGTTTCTTTTCTTTTCTTTTCTTTTAACCGCTTCCTACATTAAAATACAAGACTGACGCGTTATTTGCCTTTTTTTAATAATTAATAGCCATGGAAAGTTGTCTATGAATTTTTATAAGAGATTGTTTGAAAAAGCCCATACAAAAAGAGCAACATATAAATGAACTTTTAAAAATTAGGGAAAATATAATTACTTTTCTAGAATTAAATACATTTTAGATAAAAAACCAATAACATAATAAAATTTAAAAGTACGCAAAAACATATGAGTATGGCAATAAATTAGCATATAAACTCGCTAAAATTCAAATTGTTTGACCTAAGTTTTTCCTCAATTTTATATAACCTGAATTAATTATTAATATACCATTTCTAATATTTACTAATTAAATTATTTTATATGATAAAAAATAAATAATTTAAATAAAAAGATAAAAGTTATTAGCAACAAGAGAAAATGTAAATTATTTATTTGACAAGAGATTAATGTGTAAATATTTTTTTAACTCATTAGATGTTAGATGTTACAAAGTTTAATGTTGAATTAAGCCATTCTTCATGTTTTATAAGAATTCTACAATACTTTTAATCTATCATACCTTTAGTTTAAATTTAACCATTACATATAGATAATTATTTTTAACCATATTAATAGATCATATCGAATTCAAATATTTTAGGATGCACTCTTCCGCTTACAAACTCTTTTCTTATAACTAGAAATTGTAAAATTTCCTATGAACGAAAAGGTTCATTTCAAGGTTAGAATTTGAGCGAACATTGTTGGAGTTCCACGTAGGGGTATGTATCGGTTAACCGATTGGTTAATTGGTCAAATATTTTGATCAAATTTCAAAAATGAGTTCTAAAATTATTAACCAATTTCAATATCGAATTGAATTCGGAATAAAATTAGATTAACCAAATTCAAATTCTGAAATCAGTTTCGAATTTGATTAACCGCATTCGCCAATTGAACCCATTAACATTAGATTAAAATCCTTTACGAAAACTAAAAAAAAATTAAAACAAAATCCAACACATAATAAAATAGCCATAATTTCATTTCTTGTGGATAAAGCTTAAAACAAAGAAAATTCTACAAAAAATTTAGCACATTTCTAGAATCATAATTATTACATAACAAACATTTACCACATAGTTATGAAACTCGGCCCGGCCCGGCGGTTCAACGGGTCAACCCGGTGAACTAGCCTCTAGACCGAGTTGGGTTTCTATTCTAACCAGATAAGAAGGATACCTGGCTGAACTCGTGGAACCCGTGGTTGAATAGGAGAGACCGGGACCTAGTCAGATTTTTAAGGAGCTCGGGAGTTCCAAAAATTGGAAGAAAAATTCTTTTGCCAAGACTCGAATTCTAATTTTTCAAGTAAATGAGTATGGAATTTCAACCACTATACCATTTGTTACTTGTTTGATTGTTACATTACTTTTATTTCTTATATCCTTTTCAAATTTCATACTTCATTTTTAATTTCTATATATTTGTTATACATCATTATACTACACAAGTTTAAACATAACTATTTTAATATGTTTTGTTTTGTTTTTAAATAATTAACTATTCTAAATTCATCAAAATAGATTAAAATTTAATTAATATGTTTTATAAATATTTTTAACAGATATTTTATATCTAATAATTTAAAATTAGTATATATTATTAATAAAATAATATATATTAGTAACCAACCGTTTGAACCAGTAACCCATTCACCCACCTCTGTTGTCGGGTTCTTTCCCAGGCAGGGTTTCATAACTATAATTTAGCATAACACAACATCTAGAAGGCACAAATAAATTCTATGACTATAGAAAATTTAAAGTCTATAATATTATTAAAACTATATTATATTTAAATGAATGCAATGTTTCTTAATTAACATATATGTGTGTGTGCACTATTGTGTGATTAACACTAATTATAACTACATACACGTTATTACATAAATATTGATAACTATATATATTAATACATAAAAGGTGTGACTGATACTGATTATATATAAATATGACTAATATACAATCGTTTTAAAACTACAAATTAGTGTTTCATTTTGCATTCGTAGTTTATATAGAAAACTATAAGACTACAATATTATTAAAACTATATTGTATTTAAATGAATGCACTATTTTCATTATATGTATATCTGTGTGTGTGTATAAATATATATATGTATATACGTGTGTGTGTTTATGTATATGTATATATGTATGTATATATGTATTGTGTGATTACACTAATTATAACTACATACACGTTACTATGTATATACTAATAACTTTATACAGTAATGCATACAAAGTGTGACTAATACTGACTATATATAAACATCACTAATATGTAATCGTTTTAAAAGTACAAATTAGTGTTTCATTTTGAATTCATAGTTTATATAAGAGACTATAAGACTATAATATTATTAAAACTATATTATATTTAAATGAATGTAGTGTTTTCTTAAAATTTTATATATATAAATTCTATATATACACACATATATATATATATATATATATATACACGTGTGTACATATATAATATTATTTATGTGACTATATATGTATTCTTAAGTAATATTAAAGTATTAATTGTAAGACTATATTTTACAAAAAGTATATGTACTTAAATGAAGAAAAATAGATGCTTAAGTTTCAATTAGCTTTTGGTGGCAATTGTCATGTAGGTCAGTCTTGAAAGAGATGTAGAGTTCAATACTCTTTGTTTACTCTTTTTTTTTGTGTAGGAGTTACTCTACTTATCTATTATCGCGAATTCGGTTAACGAAATCGGTAAATTGATTAACCAATTTCGTATATCGAATTCTGAAATCGGAATTCGATTAATTCTGAATTAAAAAAGTCAGTTTCGATTTCGCACCTGTTTTTGAATTTCAAATTTTGGTCAGACCTATTAACCAACCAAATTCCGATTAACTAATTTCAAAATTTTACTTTGGAATTAAAATCGGTAGTGAAATCAGTTATCCAAATTCCATCACACCTGAATTATTGTACTACTAACTTTTTATCACTCTTGGCTTGAATTATATTGTATTCTTATCCAAGTTGTTTGATTAACGTTGTACAGCTAACATAGAAAATATTAGATAGAATTGATTTTTAATTCTAACATTATTTATAAATCTTTTTGAAAGTTTTGAAAGTATCAAGTGATATTAGTATAAATTTAAGGAGATGTTTATGAAATTATCCTATAATAAAATCAACTGTTCTTCCAGTTTCTAAAATTATGGTATAAACTTTAATATTCATTTAACCCTGTTGATTACTAATATTTACTCAATTATTTAATCGTTAAACAGTACCATAATTTGATAACAGTTATGCTATTACCATCAACATAACATGTTGTCCAATTGTCCAGGTAGCTGATCCTTTTTCGTTTTTTTGGTGGTTATTTGGAATCAAATCAAATCTTTAAGTGCCAAAATTTTTCTAATAATCAATTCGGTAACGCTAATGATGAAGTGTCACATGGATTTAAAAATACTCTGAAAGATTGTTTTAATATCGTTTAATAATTTTATTCAATACATCTTCGTGTCAAATTATTATTTATGGACTAATTGACACTGAATAATTAATATTAAAAAGATGTCTCACGTTATAAAAATTTTAGTAGGTAGAAAGAATACGTAAACTAGACTGCATATAAATGTATTAAAATTTCATAATACAATAGACCTTTTGAACCCAGTAAACCGGTTCAATTCTAGTGTGAGTTTAATAATTAGTTTTTTTTTTATAAAAATTTGGCTTTAGTTTACTATTATAAACTATACACAAAACATAGGGGGCAGCAAACGTATGCAATGGTAAATTACTTTTATTGAATTTTAGCGAGGAAAAAAATTCTTAGTCAAATAAAAGAGGCAAATTTTCTTATGCATCAAAACACAGACATCCACAATACATGCATAATGATATAAAGGACTCGTATGGATCACACAGCAAGTTTTTATTATAAAATAATGGCATTTAATTTATTCTATGTTGTCCTGGGTGTTTGTTGCATTTGCAGTAATGCTAAGTTAATGATCATTCTCTAATCCGCATGTACTAATCCATCAGTGAAAATGAAACGGGAAGAGAAAAGGCAAAACTCAGTCGTCATTAATGATGCACTATTTGAAAACAAAATGTGTAGTGTATAATTCTTTTTTTTTTTTTTTTGGGGGTAGTAGTGTATAATTCTGTAGTTCCTTTGTTACAAACAAGGTCCTTATTGATTTAAAATAACAAACCAAGCCACGTCTTAAGCAAACATTACAAATTTGTTTGTACTTCTCCAAAGCTTTTCTACATTTGCTTTCCCTAAAGCACTATATATACTTTATATATACTTTGTTCTATAGTGACACTCCACATTGAGGAATGATGAACAGAGTCGTACGATTATTTGAAAATGAGTGAATTATCCTATTATCAGACAGCCATACATACAACTCTCACCAGCAAAATCCCTAGTCAAGAATCATTGATCCCTTGTTTTAGCCCGTTGGCTATAATTTTATGTGACAAGTACATTTTCGTTATCGTGTTTCAAACTAATTGGACTGACAAAGCCTAGTACTTCTCCTCAAAAAAGACTTAGGTAAACATAATATTTTACCTCATTTGTGAATTTTATTGTATGAATAAATGTTATGTGTAGAAATTTATAATATAAATTGATATAAATAAAACTATATAAAATTTAATTTTCACCGTAAATTTATAAATAAAATTAAAAATTAAATTTATAATAATATTTTCCCCTCTTTCTCCTGAACCGACAAAGCGTAATGCTTTTCCTGGTCAATGATACGAGTGCTTTTTTATTTTTTTTCCCCAAAAGGCAACAGCATTGTATTACTTAAAAACAAGATTACAAACGTTGAACGGTTGAAAAGTTTGCCCCAAATTCTTTTGTGCTTTTTTCTTTCTTGATTGTGAATGATTAATTGATTTGGGTCCATAAAAAAATAACTACTTCACAATATTTTGCATTTTACTTAGAGATTGGGGCTCTGTTTGGTTCTAGGAATTTAGTGAGGAAAAGGAAACCCCTTCCGTAGAAACGGATTTCTTATGTTTGGTTGTGGAGAAATATATATATAGAAAGTATTTCAAAGAAATTAGTAAGAAAATTTATATTTGATTTTGTCTAGATTCCTTTTCCTTACTAAAACGTGAGGAAATGGTGAAAAGTGTAAAAGCGAGTCAACACGCTGATATTGAGGCGGGTTAAATGTAAATAAAAACTTCAAAAAAAAAAAAAAAAAAAAAAGAAGAAAACAAGCGAGAGAGGCAAAGAGTTACTTTGAGTATGTCAAAGGGAGAAAGGTAAGATTCTATACTCTTTGTTGCTGCCCAGATCTACACTGATCCGTCTTCGATACCTGGAATTCGAGACACGAGTGCGGGCGGCGGAGACGGATTAGCAGAGGTGGTGACTCTGAAATAATAGCACGAAGAAGAAGATGAAAAGAGTTTGATATTTTCACTTATGCCCCCAGATCTTCTAGTCCATGCAGTTAGCCCCCTATGGGTTTTAGTTTATTTGTTTTATCCCCAAACTTTACTTTGTTACTACTTACATTGACCCCACCAGATATTAAACATGATTAATTAAT
Source organism: Cinchona pubescens (assembly GCA_025175665.1). Classification (NCBI taxonomy): domain Eukaryota; kingdom Viridiplantae; phylum Streptophyta; class Magnoliopsida; order Gentianales; family Rubiaceae; genus Cinchona; species Cinchona pubescens. The sequence goes on along the minus strand of JANKKI010000185.1, from coordinate 2,373,659 downwards.
GTAACTGACTTCTAATTAAGCTTTATTAAAGATCAATTAAAGTTTTTTAGAAAACCTCTTCACTTGTTGGTTTTGGACCTTTGGTTAATGCTAAATTTACTCAAGGTATGTTCTAAAGTTAATTTTATAAGTTTTTTTAAAAAAATAAAATAAAATCCAACACTTAGAAATCTTGGACTTGTAACCTCCATACATTAGAAATATTTTCCATGTTTGTTTTCATCTTTCAACTTGTTTAATTTTGCCTTTGAGATTGATTTGCAATAAAATAAAATTATTAATTGTAAGATAGCTATTCCGATAATTAAAACTTTTATTTCAAGATCTAACTACATGTCAATTTTGAATTCTACCCTATAATATTACATACTAGTATAATTAGTATTCTCTTGTCCATAAAGAATTTTGCATAGTTCTTCTTTGTGAGGGTAATTAAGACAATTTCATAAATTAAAATATTTTAGGTAATCATTTCAAATAATTATGTTTACTTATTTATTAATTTTTTTTAAAAAGGCACGCATTTCAATTGAAAATATCCACTAATTTGTTAATTATGATTTTCAAGAGAAAAAAAAATTCATTTCCATTTCTTTTACAAAATCTATAAACCAAACACAAGAATCACTTTCTTAGAAATTTTTTTCCTTTCTTTATTACTTTCCACAGTAACCAAACAAAGTAGGAAACTTAGTATTTTTGATTTTCTTTTCTTCCCTTCTTTTCCTCGGTAAATTCCTGAATCCAAACAGGCCCTGAGAGTTTCTCTTTCCAAATATTTCTGTCTCTAGAACTATTAGAGAATTAACCAATGAAGTCATGCGTAACAACTCTACTAGTTAATCAAGATTTCGGCATCAACAGTTCAAATGGATTGATTAGCAAAATAACATGCTATATACTATCTTCCAAATTATTTAGCCGCTTTAGTTGAATGTTATACATCAAACGACATCGGGGTATTTTGTAAGCCCAAAAAAATATTGTTAAAGTAGTCCATGTTTATGAATCATTCCATTCGCTTTTTGTCCAACAAGCCAATTTATTCATTTCATTAATGTCATGTCGTTTAATTTTCATTATTTTATACACAAAAGTGTGAATGTGTAAGTAATTTTCCATAAACACATACCAAGCAAAAGCTTCAATACCCTCCAAGATCATCTTAGGCATTGTTTATATATAAGAAAAGATAATTCTACTGTCTCTTGTAGAAAACTATTTCCTTGGTTTTAAAAGTTTGTACAATACAAGTTTTTTAAATATATGGTACTGTACTGTACAAACATTTAAAACACAAAAGAATGGTTCCCTAAAATGAATCTTAGAATATTCCTAAGAAAAGATTGATGTGAAAGTTAGGAAAATTTAAGTTACTAGAAAATTCTACACTTCCTTTTATAGAATCATTCTTTTGTATTTAAAATATTTGTATAATATAATATCATATAATTTAAAAATTTATACTGTACAAATTTTTAAAATTAAGAGAATAATTCTCTAAAAAAAACTGTAAAATTCTCCTAAATTACTTATTTTGTAGTGTTGCAAAGTGAAAAAAAAATAAAAAATCAAAGACACACTCAAATGAGAGTGTAACTAACTTTTTCTCATTTCCCTAATTTATATGGTGTACTTGCATATTTATCATGTTCCTAGTCAAATTTAAAAAAAAAAAACCTTGCATATTTATCGTGTCATATTATTCATCCAACTTTCATTTTTTAATGGCAGAGGATTCAACAACAACAAAGTAATTACGATGAATACACTAGTTAACATGATGCTACAGGTTTTTTTAGTGGTGTGTGTGGGGTCGATTTTGGATCTAAAATCCCATTTTGTCCCATTACAAAATCCTGCAACAAATATTTGTATTTGAATCGATATGGTTGGAGGAAAAATTGAAATTTAACTATTTGTTGAAATGATTTATAATGTTAAAAGAGTTGAAATGATTATAAAGTGTTAAAAAAGTTAATAACACTTTACCTTTCTAAACTATATGAGTAATTATACTTTGTTTTCGTAAATTATAAAAATATACACTTTACCCTTCATTCACAATAGTCATCTTTTAAAAATTTTAAAATATTATAGTCAAGAAAATTTAGTTGGATGATTAAAATACCTCTTGGTACTATATTTTGATTTTTATATATTTAAACTTTGATAGTGATATGATAATTATTTAAAAATAAACACAAATAAACTATATAATATTTCAATATAATCTATATCAATATATTTCTTGGTTAAAATTTTAAAATATTTAGATTTCATTTTATATTATTTTAAATTTGAATGTTTAACTGTGGTGATAGAATATTTTCAAATAGGCTTGTTTTTTATGAATCAGATTTTTTTTAAAATATGATACCAAAGGTATTTTAGTCATCTAACTAAATTTTCTTGATATTTTAAAATTTTTAAAATATGAGTAATGTGAATGAGGGATAAAGTATATATTTCTATAATTTAGGAAGTAAAGTGTAATTATTCATATAATTCAAGAGGCAAAGTGTTATTAACCCATGTTAAAATAAATGAATTTTAAATTCACCTAAATTAAAATATTATTCAAAATTTTCATTTCAAACTTTTTAATTTACACGAATTTGAAATTCATCAATTTCAATTTTACAAATTCTTCTAACAAATGAGTAAATTTTAAATTCTTCCACAAATTTGTCGATCGAGACTCTACCGTATTATTTTCCAAATTGCTAAAATCTATAGTTTTAAACTTAATTTAACCATATTATAGTAATATTTACTTAAATTTTTTAAGAAAAGAATGTCTTATCAAAATTATCGTACTTTTATTTTGAAATGTATAAATACATGTCACTTAATAAAAATGGCAAAGAATTTCCATTAAGGTTGTGTTCGTTTGGATTGAAAATATTTTCTTGAGGAAAATGTTTTCCTTGGAAAATATTTTACATGAAAAAATCCATTTTTTATACAATTTTCTAGTGTTCAGTTGACAAAATGAAAATAATTTAAAATAAAAAATTTTAACGATTTTATCTTTAATTTTATGGATACAAGTTAAAAAAACTTATAACAATGGTAATAAATACCTTACAAGTAATTGTGATTAATAAAAAATTGATTTTGTTCAAATTTGAATGATAGTACAATATAGTAGTAAAATATGCATCATGATAGTTATATTAGTGTGGAACCCATAATTGAGAGAAAAACAAATGAAAAAGAATTAAAAATGAAAATAAATTTAGCAAACAAAATTTTAAAAGTAAGTATTTGAGATTTAATATCACTCTTGAATTATCCGTATAAAAAATTTCGTAAGTTATTTTCAATTAGAGAAAGGAAAATTGAAAAATATTTTATAATAAAAAGATATTTTCAAGGGTGTGCTCCAAATGAACACACCCTAAATTTCTCTATTTTACCCTAACTCTCGATAATCCTAAAAATATTTTCAATTCAAACGAACACACCCTAAATTTCTCTGTTTTACCCTAACTCTCGATAACCTAGAGAGTTGAGTTATAACTATGGGCCCATGTACTCACTACTTGTCTGCTGGGAAACAAAATAGGAACGTGAACGTGCGCGTGTGCGTTTATAATACAAACAAAGCAGAAAAGTTATCATCATACACTAAGCACAACGTGCAAACCATACATTAAACCGATTGAAGCGCTAGTGTGAAAGCTTGAAGAAGGAAAAGTTTGGGTCCCGCCATTCAGTGTTCATTCAAACTTTCAACTTTGAACGGCAGCAAAATCTCAATCTATTCCATATATTAAGAGTTTAATTGAAGGATAAAAACAGAATAAAAGTACAGAAATCACTTTGTGTTGATGCTGTTAACATGGATTCCTAAACGCGACATAATTTTCGGGATTGAGGGAGTAATACTAACATGTTAAACACAAATTGTTCGGGTGGGTCTTCTTGAATTTTGCACTTTTTTGCAATGTTTTAAAAATCGGTTGGTTCGACAAAAAGAATCACCAGTTCGATTTATTTATATATTCTGTCTATACAAAAAATTAGACAAAATTAGTAAAAAATCGTGATTCGGTAAAAAAATCGATTCAATCGATTTTGGTAATTTTTTAAATTTTAAAATGAAAAATAATTTAAATAAAGAGAAAAATTAAAAATTTGTGAATTTTTCTCTTTAAAAATGACAAAGTATTGAACACACAAAACCTAAACTATTTTAATTATTATTTTTTTGATCTTTTTTATACTTATTTTTGTACAAATTTTAATTTTCTTATTAAAAATTTGATTAATATTTTTAATAAATTAGAATTATAATTTTCTAAAAATAATATTTTTCTTCTATTTTAGATTTTATATAAATATATTTTGGATCATTTTGAATTATACCACATTTAAGTAAAAAAATAATAATAAATTAGTAAACCGATACCGATTCAATCGATCAGATCAATTAAACTGTGAACCGAATAAGTCACCGATTTATTGCTCGGTCCAATTTTCAAATTATTGTTTTTATTTTTTTTTTTTGTTGCGGCTCTTTGGGATCAAATCAGATTCTCAATCGACTCAGTAATGAATGAAATCTAGGTGTTGTTTGTTTTCCCCCCTTTTCCGACAATCCCACATGCGTAGTTGGCTTGATGAATTTTGTAATGCTAAACAAAATTTGTTGGGATATAATATGAGAAACATAAAATTTATTCCATCAACTAAACATTTATGTACCCTACTTATTACTAATTAGTTTTGAAATAAAAGTTTATATTTTTTTTTATGGTATCACAACTAACATCAAGTATTTTTCATCCATACATACTTGGACTCTTTTATGCATTTGGATTGGTTTCATGGGTTTCTACCAAATTAATGCTTCTCCTGATTATAGTATTGGGCTTGACGGGTATTTATAATATCAATATCTTTGTTCATTAGTTTGGGTTTGGCATCCAATTTTCTTATTTCAATCCGAGTCATGTGTGAGAGAGAGTGTTAAAATTCAAATATCCTACATCAAAATTCATGAATCACCCTACATATCACTAATTAATTTTAAAATTGAAATCTATGTTCTAAAAATGGATAGAACATAGGAGTCATATGGGTCGAAATTCGTCATCTGCAGCAGCAGCAAGGAAGAAGAAGATTCAGTCCAGGTGGGTCAGTTTATCTGTTTAGGGGCCTGAAAAATGTCATTGTGGAGTAAGAAGATATACTTCCTCCTGTGTATATATTAAAGAACTACTAAAAAATCTTGAGAAATAATAAGGTATTCAGGATTCAGGAAGGCAAAAAAAAAAAACAAAAAAAACAAAAATCGTGAGAAATAAAAAGGTATTCAGGATTCAATTGGGCTTTCGTATTTGTTTATTTATTTTTTGGGGGTTTTTGTGGGTGGGAAGGGAGCCGGGTCTAACTTTGAGGTAACAGTTTGGTAAGTGTTTAGAATTATTATTTTCGTTACTTTCTAAGTGTTATTTTAGAAAAAAAAATTATTTCATTTTGTTTAGTTACTTATCTCTTCTTAATTCTATTAATTAGTGTGAAGAAAAGAATTAATGTTGGGATTCTTTTCATTTGTTACTAGTAAAAGGATAATTAAGTCATATAGGATCAATTTTGCCTGAACTTTAGATTATTTAATAATATTCTTAATATCTGCGTTAAAGGTTAGAGTGACACTTAAAAAGGAACGGAAATAGTAAAATACTATTACTTCCGTCCTAATATATTTGTCACATTTGATGTCTTTTTTTTCTTTTTTGTCAACTAGTCAAGGTTTCAAAGTTCAATCTTTTGTAAATTTTTTAATTTTTTTTATAAATTTTAAGTTTCATGTCATAATACTTTATATAAATTTCATTTTGGTTGAATATATATGAATTCTTAATTACAAAATTGATTTAGTTAACCAGAAAAACTAAATTGTGACAAAATAAGTGACATGGAGACAATAACTTTCTTGTATAATGAATAATTTTATATGCAATTATAAGATTTTGATAGTGAATGTCCTAATTTTTTATGAAATAAAATATTTATATGTATAGTAGAATCCACAATTTTAGAACTAAAGAAACTACACAGTTACTTAGTTTTTATTAGAGTTGTAAACGAACCGAACTTCTCGTGTACAGTTTACAAGTAATTTGGTCAAAAACTCGTCTCAAATTCGAATCAAGTGAGCTCGAATTCGAAACTCTTAAAGAGTTGATCTATAGTATATGTATTACTCAAGTTCGAGTTCATTTTATTCATTTTCGAGTGAGTTCAAATTGAATTCGAATTATGTTAAATTTTTTGAGCTTGAACTCGAATTCGAATTTGAATTCAAACTCAAATTTTAATGGTCGTTCAAGTTTAAGTGTGAGTCGAGTATCATAAAAATTTACGAGTTTGAGTTCGAATAGAATACTATTCGTACTCGATTCGCCTCATTTATATCCCTAATTTTTATACAATATTTTCACGCAATACTTATTTTTATACGGAGTACAACATTTAATTGAAAAATAAATTTATATGAAAATTATATCTTCACTTTGTGCACAATGAAATGAATTTCACAACGTATTTTCACCATAAACTGCTTCTAGATACCGCACATTCTCAATTTGAAAATCTAGATTGGCGGCGCGAGAGATTTCTCTGACATAAAGTACAACGTTAAGTTGGTCAAACGAATGCTAGAGCTAGAGATATCTCCTAACGGTTTGTCCCTATTAATCGTGCCCATTTAGAAAATCAGGGCAATTATTGTCCTACTTAAATAGATCTGATCTTTAATCTCACTTGTAAATCATATAATCAAAATTAAATTTTATAAAATTTTGTTTACATTAATTTATGTCATAAATTTTATAATATTTAATCCGCATCACAAGTTCTACAAGTAGAGTCAAAAATCAGGTTTACCTTGGTCTTTCCCACAACAAAATCCTATTATGTAAAATGTCAAATTTACCCTTCTCTTAACTTTTTATTTTTTATTATTTATTTTTATTTTCCTCCTCTTCCACGATAAAGAGCTTTCTCTCGTCATTTTGCACGACTGTATCATTATATTCAGACTAATGTTGAATTTCAGATCCAATTAACACTAGCGGGCCAAGAATTTCTCTTATCAAACTATTTAAGCTCTGAATTTGGGGGCAATTTTTCAAAAGTTTGAGAAAATCTGAACAATAAGAAATTCTACACAGAGAATTACAGTAGCAACAATCCACAACCCCATCTCAATTACAAATTCCCAATCTGGTTAATTCTTGTTCGAAGGAACGAATTGCAACAAAAGTCAATCCCTTCTTTCTTTTCCTCAAAAAAAAAAAAAAAAAAATGAAATAGAGTGGCTCCAAACGTAAAGAAAGAAATGGAAATGGCAAACAACGTAGACGTCACCAGTAGTGCTATTGTTTCCTACTGAGCATCGGAGGCTTCGCCAAGCAGTTGACTACGACGCCATCGTCACCAATTTTGCAACCTAACAGATGCTCAAAAAATACAAAACAATTGGAGGATTTTTATCACTCCTCATGGAAGTTGAAGTTTTGATGATTTGTTAGCCCAGCACAAAACGCACACAGGTTGAAATTTTAATGGTGTAAAATAGTTCCTTACAAAAGGATAAAGGATAAAAGTGGAAAGAAAGTAATAATTGTATTTTGACTTTTTGAATATGACATATATTTTTAGACAAGAAGAAATGAAAAAGATGATATTTTCAAGTTTTAATGAAAAGAGAGAGTATTTAAGTTGCGGGGAATTTTATAGTCTTTTTTAACGAATTATTTTTTTTTATCTTTAAGAGCTTGTATTGTATAAATTTTTCCAATTTAATATTAATAATTATATAAATATTTAAAATACAAAGAAATAATTTCTTAAAAAGAATTATAGAATTTGCAGTAAGTTGTCTATTATATTATAAAAAAGTGTATCTAGGAATAACATATGAATATTTGGGCTGCACCAAAACTCACGGAGATAGTGGGCTAACTTTTGGGATGGATTGGTGAATTTAGGCTGGAATTTTTACATTCATTTGGGCCAAGGTCGGATTTGCCGAATCCCAGCTCATGAGGCTTGATTCATCCCTGGGTTGACAAGAAGATTAAAAAGTTCATTAATGAAATTATGTTGTACTATCTTGTTTGATACAAAATCTACCCAAGCTTATTGGGCTATGGCATAATTGCAAGGGTCAATGGCGCGAAAATAAATAAATAAATAAAAATGTGCTACTCAAAGCTTATTGGTTTATGGTATATAATTGCCATTGATAAGGGTCAATGGCGCCCAAAAAAAAAAATGTGTTACTCAATACGGGGTGGGTATCTTATATAGGTTGGATCAGGAGGACACAGAAGTTGGATATTGGGAGAAGAGGCAAAATTTGTCTATGATGTAAACAAGTAGAGTCGAAATTGACTAATAGTATTGTACAAATTCGATTTCAAAGATGTATAAGTACTTGAATTGGAGTTCGATCGAATATCTCAATTGGAGCTCAACTTCCGCATACCTATGTTGAGTTCGTACTCGATTCGAATAAATTAAATATTGAGTCAAGCACACTCGACCACGAACTCAAGTTGAGTTCCTAATTAGTTAACAACAATTTTCATCTAAAAATGAGACAAGTTTTAAATAACAACATTCAAATTTTAGAATGAAATAAAATAGAAAATAATAGTACATTGACTTTGTAAGCATTTAAAAAAAAAATTAATTAAAATTACAAATAATAACATAAGAACAATGATCAAATAATAAGAAAAAAAAAATTTGGTAGGAAATATATAAGTATTAAATGTATACTATAAGGTGTTACAGAAAATTCTTAGGGAGCAGTCGTCCGTTTCCGCCCTAATGGTCCATCCTTGAATTGAATGATTAAATTACCAAATGTTCAATGTTTAAACATATATATGGGGTGGGTCTCATAAATAATTTGTCTTTCTATTATAATGAAACGCTTTACATTTCGATCATCATAATATATAGCAGTGGTAATACCCATCCCGTACACCAAAAAGGTGAGCATAGACTTATTTTTATAACACACCGCAGTGAAAATGATTTACTTTTTTAGTTTCAAATTGACGTAGATGATTTTGAATACCATGACATAAGTAGTGGCCCGATCTTCACACACCACAACCACCCCAAAGAGAAAAACTCTTTCTGAATATCTTGTTATTTCTCGCTCTTCTTAGTTTTTAATTTACACTGGAAGTAGTATGTCTTCTTCCTCCATACTGACAGTTTCCAGGGCCCCATATGGATAAACTGAATGTCCACCTAGACTCAATCTTCTTCTTCCTTGCTGCTGCTGCCCAGCAAGAATTTCAACCCATATGACTCCTCGCATCCATTTCCAGAATTTTACAAATTCGGAGCACAGAAACTCGCATACAGAAAACAAAATGGAAAGTGAAAAAAGAGCAGGGCAAAGCGGCTCTGGAAAAAGAACTGATGACAAAGAAGCCAATGTCAGTGGACCAAAGAATCCCGTGCAGCATTTGAAAAAAAGATTGCAAGAAAATCTTGATTTGGCATCGTATGCTAAACAATATAGTAGCAAAGTAGTAACCGCAAAATACATGGTTTTGGGGTGCGTTTCAAATGGAGTTTCATTTTTGTTTTGATATTTCAGCTGCAGAAAGTTAACTAGAACTGCTGCAATGAAGGTGAGAACTGAGTGGCGAGAAGATGAAATTTGGTGGCGGTGAAGAGGTTGATGAGGAAAATGGAATGATTGGAATTTTGTAGAGATTAAATTGACATTAATATTGAAGTTAGTGTTTCTGCCGAAGCTGTGGAGAAAGGTAGAAGTAGTTGTTGAATCCTCCTCTGCCATTGACCTGCCAGTGAGATTTGTGCTGGAAAAAGTGAAAGTTTTGAATGAGAAATACTAACAAATGTTGTACCAAATCAAGAAGATTATTAATCAATTTGATAACTTACCGGTGATGATAATTGAGATTTGAGAGAAAGAAGAAGGTCTTGCTGCAGCTATGGGGTTTTGCTTTTCCCAACGAGGGGTCTTATATACATGGTTGTGTGTAAAAGAAAGAGTAATTAATAAAGAACCTCAAAAATTCCAAAAGGAGTTAATTCACATGTTAGATAATCCTTCCTTTAAAAATTCCAAAAGGAGTTAATTCAAATGTTAGGTAATCCTTCCTTTAAAAATTCCATAAGGAGTTAATTCAAATGTTAGATAATCCTTCCTGTAGATACTCTTGATATCAACTCCACTTCGCACTGTCCTGACAAGAAATTTTATGACAAAGGAATATAAAGCAAAAGACTAATTAATTAGGTTAATTACATTTATCTCCCTTAAGTTTAGCAAAATTATCAAATAAATTCTGAGATTTAGAAAAATTATAAGTACCCATCAAAATTAAGTCTGTCAAACCTATCAAACGGAACCCATTGAAAGACTAATTGGCGTTTACCAAATTGCCTACAACATATTATACTCTCATCACCAAATCCTTATTTGATTCTCCTCCTTCGACAAGACTTTATGAACACCAAACAAAAAAATTCATCTAGTGCAAAAGAAAAGAATAATCCCCTCTTGAGAGGTGGAGACAATATAAACTAAAGGGAAAAAGAAAAAAAAAAGACTTCTCTATTCCCTTTTGTACTTTTTTACATAATTACTTTTTTCTACATCAAAAAATTTATTAGTATGCTAAAAGTTTAACAGATAATCTGGTTATTGCAATAAGTAGTAATTTTTGCAGTGTATTTTTCCCCCTAATTTGCTTAAATTTGTTAAATTTTTTATTTAACTAGATTGCTAACTCATGTATAAGAAGGAGATGAATTATTTTGGGAAGATGATATTGTACTAATTGATGATGATATGTTGGATCATCCGGATGAATAAGATCTCTATTTCTCCTCGATCCTCCAATTTCTTTTGTCTCCACTACTGCCACCGATGTTACTTCTTTCTTCGCTATTGAGTAGATCCAAGACCATGATAACATTTATTTTAAAAAAAAAAAAAAATTATTGTCCAATTAAGGCCATTTTTTTAAAATGCTAATTATAACAAATTCTCTGAACTCAATTTTTTTTTTTTTTGGAGATCCCAAGATCAAAGCCTGGAGCTTTGATACTAATGTGAATGCCACAAAAAGGCTAAAGAAATTACTGGCACAAGAAATTAACTGAATTGGGAGCTAAAAATTTTATTCACAAATCTGGAGGCTCAAAAATATTTGTTACACAATTCACAGGACACCAATTAGTAGACTACTACTTTTATAGGACAAAAAAACGAGACGTAATTGAGTTTAAAAACTAATATAAGTAAACTACTGTAGACTAAACCAAATTCTAATTGGACAATAAAACTGACTTGACCAAATCGACAAACTAAAGGCTTAAAAAAATATGATGTAACGATAAACTAAAGGGTTACAAAAAAATGCTCTTATTTTTTCAAGTGAAGTGACATGCAAAAGAAAAGAACAAAAAGGCTTACTAAAAAAAATTACTAAAAGTTTGGCGCAAAATAAGTCGAACATACTTTATAGGTTTTGTCTGTCTAGATTTTGGTCTGGGTGACAATTGGATTTTACTTTTTAGCCGGCTTCGTGGCCTCGTCAGTCTGTAGCCTCTTTTTTTAACTCCTAAACCAATATGCTGGCCGTAGTAAAAATGGTTCGAACTTTCAATGTCATTGATTGTTGGCCATGAACATTTCACTCCTCTCTGCTTGTTCTAAAGAGTTTCAAATCTGATTTTACACTACAATATGCCAGTAGTATGTTTATTTTATATACGAAAATGGATACTCCGCAAATCTCGATTTGAAAGTATTTTTTTTAATAGTTGAGTAAATTTAAAAATATTTTCACGTTACAATTAAATTGACAAGACATATAATGTAAATGATAAAATTACGCATTCTCTATAATTTAGATTATGAGTTTAAATCACCTCACATAGTAAGTTTTTACTCCAAAATCTCGATTTGAAATCGTGTTTTCTTTCTTTTATTTAATACTAATTCTGAAAAGAAAGAGACAATATCCAAAGAAAAACTTTTATGTCGCAATCGAGTTGACAAAACATGATAGGTAACTAATAAAATTATCATTTTTCTATGACCTAAATTATGAGTTTGAATCATTTTGAGATATGTAAAAAATTATTGTGAATTCTCTTTAAAATTAAAATAACAACAACCACCGAAAAAAAAAAAGAAAGAAAAAAAAGAAGAAGGTGACATTACGTGGACTATCTCCGTCACTGTCATAATCACTTGGCCACGAAATGTCTTTCGCATTCGATGATTCTCTCTATCCATATTATGGTATTGGAATAGTTTTCCATCTTTTTTGTTCCCAATTACAAATGCTTCATCACATCAAGATGTCCACAATGTCCTTCGCCACAAAAAAAATAAAAAAATAAATAAAAATAATTATAAATATATAAAACTCAGCTGCAAAATAAGTTCAATTAATGCATACCTAAAATTTTTGCTGGTATATTCATTTTACTATTAATTTCTCCACGAATAATGAATCAGTACGTTGATTTAAGATTATTTTCACGATTTTTTTTTCTATTTTTATCAGTCTTATATAACATTCGACGTGCAAAACCATTATTGTTGTACCATTTAACATAGGATAAATGCTACGGAGGGAATTTCCAAGTCACGAGGACTTTGGTTACAAAAAGTAAGTATAAATAATACATAATTTTTTTTTTTAAAAAAAAAGAACAATCATCATTTTTTCTACCCTTTAATGATTTGAATTTATGATTAATAGATTATAAAAGAAGTGAATTACTGTGGAAACTAAACTTCAATTGTCTACATACAGTTGTGAGAAGAGATTGGTCAAATTTTTCGAAACATAAAAGAAATGAAACAAACAAAACCATTAGGATTTTTGTGGGTTCAAATCATGCATGTGGTCCTTCCACAAAGACGCAATTAAGTTGAGTGTGTGCCAAAATGTCTTACAAGGTTCAAGGTTCAAGAGCTCAAATGGACCAAGTATTTCCATCCAAATCGACTCTGCTTGCGTGCATGTTTGTTCACAAAGTAATGAATGAAATCCAACTTAATTGTTTTTCTTTTTTTTTTGCCCTTCTTTTCCTAGGAACACTGACACGTGGCTAACTCATAAAGTCAAACTCACTCCAACTTCTCCCAAATAATTTTTGAGAAATTTGACATTTTGGAATTGAGAATTGGAAGCTCAATTTCCATCTCATTTTGGTGATAAGTGAACAAGTTGTGAAAAAAAGAGAGTAAAAAATCATGTTCTGTTTCTCACTTTAAAGGTAGAAGCTCAGCCTAATTTTGGATGTTGTTCTTTTTATTTCTTAAATTTAGTAAGTTATTCAATTATGACATGCATTTTCTTTTCTTTATTTATTTTTGCCAACTTCCATTATTTGCAATTAGATGCAAAGAAATAAAGAAAAGTCAATAGTTCAATTACTCACATCCATTACAACTGATAACTAATTAACAAGTAAATACTAGAATGAAGTAAGCTATTTAACACTTGCAGAGTTGGACAAAAAAAAAGTAATACTACAAATAAATCAAGTGCTTTCCTTCGACAATTATATATACTGCCCTTGACAAGATTAGCAATGGAAATTGGAGAAGCAGTTACTGTTGGCTTATTAAAGAAAAGACCACTTCTTTTTCCTGACTTTTCTTTCTCGTCTTAACCGTGACAAACATATCACTTCTTTGCTGTCTTTTTCCATTCTTGGCTTAATAAAGAAAGGAAATACCACTCTAACGGAAATGAATTTTTTTTTCGGGGTAACTTCTGCTAACATTTCCTTTCTATTTTTAATGAGTATGGCTTAAAATTGCATCGACAATTTTGTCTAATCATTTTTATTGCTCTCCCTGCTACAAAATCACAATCCAATAAGCTTTAAAAGGCTTTACATATATGCTGGGGAAAGAACAAAATTGCATAATAAAAATACCCTTATTATCTCTTTTTTTTTTTTTTTTTTTTTATTTCACTTTTACTTGATTCATTTTTTTCTCTCCTATTTTGTTGATATAATTCAATAATTTTTTATTATTTATCACTATGTTAAATTCAGATTTGTGAGTATCCAATCTATTTATGTAAAGAAAATAAAATATTTTAGGTATTATGGGAAGGGGGAGAAATGTTATTTTAGGTAAAAAATTATACCATTGTTAGTTTTGACTGTTAATATTAAAATTTAAGTACATAAAAGATAATGTTAATAATTAAAGGGACATTAAAGAGTCAAGTGAAAATAACCTCTAAAATTTTGGCGCAAAATAAGTGAACATGACTTTTATATCCTTTTGCCAGTCTAGATTTTGGCCTGGGTGACAATTGGATTTTACTTTTTAGCCCGCTTTGTGGGCTCATCAGTCTGTAGCCTCTTTTTTCATTCCTAAACCAATATATTGGAAGAAAATTTTTGTATGAATTAAGGTATATAATTTTATTGTATATATTTTAATTTATAGTTATTCATATTTATTAATTTATGAATAAAGTTTTTAATTTTTATTTTTTAAAAAAGAAATTACTAAATATAAGAAAATATGAATTACAAAATATAGAGTGAAACTGTATATATTATTGCATACGAAATTTTCCTCTGCTGGACGTATTCAAAAAGCTTCATACTTTCAACGTGATTGATTGTTGGCGATGAACACTTTGCATTGCCGTCACTCTTCTCACTTGCTCCGAAGAGCTTCCGACATGATTTTACATTACATATGCTAGTGGTATGTTCTTTATTTTATATACGAAAATAAATACTCCGAATTCTTGATTTGAAATCATTTTTATTTATGGTTGAATAAGTGTTAGAAAAAAAAAAGAAAAAAAAAATAAAAGAGATAGTGTCTAATGAAAATATTTTACATAACAATAGAGTTGACAAGACATAACATGTAAATAGCAAAATTATGTTTTTTCTATAATTTAGATCATAGATTCGAATCATTCTTGTTAGTATGTTCTTTACTTCGTATATGAAAATTAATATACCAAAATCTCGATTTAAAATTATTTTTTTCATCGTTGAGTAAATTTTGAAAAGAGAAAAAGCACTGTATGAAGAAAAGTTTTTACGTGACACTCAAGTTGAGAATACGTGGCATATAATTGGTGAGATTACGCTTCTTTATGAACTTGTAAAATTTTATTGTAAATTCTCTTTAAAAAAAAAAAAGAAACAACAACAACCCAAAAAAAAAAAAAAACAACAACAACAACCCAAAAAAAAAAAGAAAAGAAAGAAAAAATAAATAAATAAAAGGTGACATTATGTGGACTATCTCCGTCACTATCAGAATTTTTTTTTGTTTTTTTGGCAAGGACCGTCACTATCAGAATTACTAATAATAGCCACGAAATGTCTTTTTCATTCGATGATTCTCTCTCTAGACTTTTTCAGTCGATGATTCTCTCTCTAATCTCTCCATTATGGTATTGGGAATACTTTTCCATCTTTTTGGTCTCAATTACAAATAATTCATCAAATCAAGAAGTCCACAATGTCCCCGCATAAAAAAAAAAAAAAAAAAAAAGGGATCACAAGTTTAATTATAAATATATAAAATTCATCTGCAAAACAAGTTGAATTAATGCATACCCAAAATTTTAGCTGGTATATTCGTTTCACTATTAATTTCTTCACAAATGATGAACCATCACACTAATTTAAGATTATTTTCAAAAATCTTTTCCTACTTTTATCAGGCAAATACAACATTCGACGTGCCAAACCATTATTATTGTACCAATTAACACAGGATAATTGCTACAGAAGGAATTTCCCAAGTCACGAGGACTTTGGTTACAAAAAGTAAGTAGAAAGAATATGTACATTTATAAAAAACAAAAAAAACTATCATTTTTCTTGTTGTTCAGTGATTTGAATTCATAAATAATATAATATAAAAGAAGTGTTTTATTACTTAAATTAAATTTCATTATCCACGTATATTTGTGAGAAGAAATTGGTCAAATTTTTCGAAACAAAAAAAGAAAATGAAACAAACAAAACCATTAGGATTTTTGTGGGATCAAATTATGTGGTCCTCGCCTGAAGAAGCAATTAAGTTGGGTTTGTGCCAAAATGTCTTGAAAGGTTCAAAGGTTCAAGAGCTCAAATGGACCAAGTTTTTCTATCCAAAATCGACTCTGCTTACGTACAATTTAATGAATTGTTTTTCTTGTTTTTTCCTCTTCTTTTCCTTGGAACAATGACACGTGGCTAAAGCATAAAGTCAATTCGCACGCTATCTTCTTCCAAATAATTTTGAGATATTGACATTTTGGAATTGAGAATTGAAAGCTCAATTTCCATCTCAAGTTGTGAAAAAAAAGTAAAAAGTCATGTTCTGTTTCTCATATTTAAAGGTAGAAGCTCCGACTACTTTTGGATTTCTTTTTATTTCTTAAATTTAGTAAGTTATTCAATTATGACATGCATTTTCTTTTCTTTATTTATTTTTGCCCACCTCCATTATTTGCAATTAGATGCAAAGAAATAAAGAAAAGTCAATAGTTCAATTACTCGCATCTATTACAGCTGGTAACTTGTGAAATCCAACCCGTCCACTTATTGATACTAATGAAAAGCCAATAATATATTAATAATTTTTCAATCGTACAAGTTAATAGTTTGAATTAATAAGTAATTAAATACTACAGAAACGACTAGTTGTTAAATATTAAAAATTTATAATTATCATATATACCTACGGTTAAATAATTATAGACATATTATATTGGGTTTAGGGTTATAACCACTCAACAAAAGGGAGAAAGAAGAATAGCAGAATTTGATAATTTTCAACGAGCAACAATGGAGGTAAATTTTAATATTCGTGTAGTTGAGTTCCGTATATAGGATTT
Organism: Cinchona pubescens; assembly: GCA_025175665.1. Classification (NCBI taxonomy): domain Eukaryota; kingdom Viridiplantae; phylum Streptophyta; class Magnoliopsida; order Gentianales; family Rubiaceae; genus Cinchona; species Cinchona pubescens. The sequence continues at coordinate 2,356,746 of JANKKI010000185.1, read as the reverse complement.
TTGCAAGGAGAGTATGAGGTTGAGACTAAGAATTTGTTGTGTAAGAAAAAGGGGAAAAAAAGAAAAGAAAAGCAAAAGCAGTCGCACGGCATAGGCCATGCAATCTGCCGCTTGCCGAGAGTATATGAAACCAACCAAGGCAATATTAATACAACATGGCTGCGGTTGTATTTGGAAAGAGAACAAAGAAATAATAGAATATTAATTGTATAATATAATAATAATAAATATTTTGATTGGAAATAATGGAGATATGAATATTAAGCATAGTAATAATACTCAGGCTGTGAACCAAGTCTTGTATTGGATTCTTTGCTGGAGAAAAAGACAATGATGATATTGATATCTGATAGTGGTAGGAAAAGTTATGGTACTTAAAAAAGTGTAAATGGGAGGATGGACCTTCTGTCATAATGGGTGGTTTGAACTTTAGTCTAGCTTTGGTGACGGACAGTAATCGACTCCAGGGAAAAATTGGAATTTCGTAATCGACTCCTGCAGGGGAAAAGTTAGAATTTCGTACTGTTTTCCATCCGGTCTTCTTTGGGTTTTGGGTCCAGAACATAGAGTTAATATATTTTGATTATTTTATTGGTAAGAATTTATGAGTTTCGAATTACTTAAATGCTTGTATTTTGGATTGTTTAAAAAATAAGTGGTTCTTATTTTTTTTATATATTTTTTAAATTATTTTATAATTATATAATATTTTCGAAACTTATATTTTATATATAAAATAATTTGATCATGTGTTATTTGAATATTTTCAATTATAGTTGGCACCTTTAAACGTAACTAAATATGTATGATTTGATATGACTGGTAAAGCTTTGACTCATTGTATAAAATTTGGTAGAGTTGGCCGGGAATTAGTTCCTGTCAGTGTGTGGTTCTTGTCCAACAGGATATAACTGGCTAGTGTTATACCCATCTTAACCGGTATAATAATCTAATCAGAACCAGATAATTCTAGCGAGTATAATAATTAGAATAAGATATCTTGAATTGCACTTGGCTATAATGCTTTAGTAAATCTTTTAGCATAATCGAATGTGAATGATTATGTGTGATATTACATTATTTTGAATTATTAGTTCTAAAGAAAAATGTTAATGATTGTCACTTATCCTTTTAACGAATTGTTGACTTTTCAAAGGATCAAATCGCAAATATCTTTTAAAGAGTGTGTATATTGATTGTATTCATAGGTTTTTAAAATTAAATATATAATAACGTATTTGGTCCAATAAAGGAGAATATGGATTACTTAATAGGCAAGTACTTGCTTATTCCATGATATAATATTATTGTAAGTGTTCGTAATTCTTTAAGACAAGTGATTAGAGATTTAAAATTTTGAATCTATTATTTTCGTAAAAAAATGAGAATACGACGTGCGATCCTGAATTCGGGACGTGAAATAACTAATTAACAAGCAAATACTATAGCGGAGTAAGCTATTTAACACTTGCAGAATTAAGCAAAAAAAGTAATAGTACAAATAGAATAAATCAAGTCATACTTTTCTTCGACAATTATATGTACTGCCCTTGACAATAATAGCAATGGAGATTGGAGAAGCAAATATTGTTGGCTTATTAAAGAAAAGACCACTTGTTTATCCCAACTTTTCTTTATTGTCTTAACCGTGACGAACATATCAGTTCTTTGCTGTCTTTTGCATTCTTGGCTTAATAGAGAAAAAACCACTTAAACGGAAATGAATTTTTTTTTTTTTGGTAACTTCTGCTAACGTTTCCTTTCTATTTTTAATGAGTTGACTGAAAATTGCATCGACAATTTATCTAATCATTTTTATTGCTCTCCCTGCTACAAAATCACAATCCAATAAAATTTAAAAGGCTTTACATATATGCCGGAGAAAGAACAAAAGCTTTTCTTAATATTGTTGAAGGGCTTGCTTCACCGGGAAACTGTCCTTGGTACGCATATGTAGCATGTTCATTACAAATTTAAAACAACAAAATTTCACACAAACAAATTAACTGAATTTTATTTCCCAAATCTTGAAACGAATGCACTTGATTACCCTGTAAGCGGCATCCCTAGAATGACCCCAATTGGATTTGAGCTATGCTATTAACTCTAGGGTAGGGAAAAAATTTTATTTGTACTTTTTTAATTTTTATATTTAAAATGATACATTTTCGTTCTTTACAAATTTAAAATGTATTTTTTTGGTCCATCAACATAATTAAGGACAAATTTTAGTTTAAAATACTCGTATGCATATCATATTTTACATATTTCAGAGGTAAAGTTTGTAAAAAACAAATTTTAAACGCTAAACAACACTATCTATAATTTTCTCTACCCATCATTATAAAATTCTCACCCATCATTACTACTCTATTCTCCTTTCTCGCTACTTCCCTTCCACCATCCCCTAATCCAGCAGTCCCAACTATCTTCTTTTTAAGACAATTTAATGTTTATTGTGTGTTGCCAATTTTATCTTAAAAAATATAGCAAGTGATACATATATGACTATGTCAAGACAAAATATATGTCAAGATTGATACTAAAATAGTACAAACATGTAATACATTGACACAATTACCTTTACAATATACTAACACTTGTACATCTTAACTTGCATCCACCAAAAACTAAAAAAATGAAAAACAATAGTTGATTACTCTCAATAAAAGAGGGAAAATACTTGTGTAGCACTTGATCTCACAACATTAGTAGGCCGTATGTGAGTGTCATAATTAGAATTAGATAGAGTCTATATCTACTTTGAGATAGAAGTAGATGCACAGCAATCCACAAAAGAATTAAAGAGGGCATTGCTTACTCTATTAGAATTAACGACATTTGAAATTTGTCTAGCTTGCTATATGGGAAGTAGTTGTCTCTGGTTGAGTGTCCTCTTGCCACGAGCCTCCATGGACTAATCAAGAATGTTGGCAAGTAATGCCTTTCTCAGCCAAAATGTGTTCGTACAAACCATCTAATTCCGAGTCTTTGGTACACCAACGGCAGCAATTCACCTATTGAAAGTGTGATGTAAAGACATTGTGGAACGACATAGATTGCAGGCCTAGCCGAATCTGGAAAGAGAAGGGATCCCAAAGTGGCTAATGACAAGTAACCAAATAACATCATACAATGATATAGTACGCGAGCAAGCAGAGAACGAGGATTTGGGGAAAGTCTTCAATTCGCTGAAAATCATAAGAATAGCTGTAGAAGGAAAAACTGACAACTCCAAAAAGAACTGTTTTGGGGTGTGTTTAGAAAGAATGGTGAATTTTATTGGTTTTGGAATTTCAAGACAAGAAAATTAAGGAGAAATGGAATGGCCTCGGAAAAAATGTTATGAGGGAAAGTTGATGATACGGGCCTAATGGTTATATGATAATCTACTTGTAAGAAGTAGAAGTGGAAGCAAATTATGTTGTGGAAGACAAAATTATTGAAGTGTGTAGAGAATATCACAAACTTAGAGCACGGCAACTCGCATACAGAAAACAAAATGGACAACAAAAAATAAAACAGGGCAAAGTGGCTTTGGAAAAAGAACTGTATATGAAAAAGAAGCCAATGACAGAGGACGTAAGAATTCCATACAGCATTTGAATAAAATGATTGCAAGAAAATCTTATTTGGCATCATATGCTAAGCAATACAGGAGCGCAATGGCTAAATACATTGTTTTGGGGCATGTTTCAAATGGAGATTCGGTTTCGTTTTGATATTTCAGCTGTAGAAAGTTAACTAAAAATGTTGCAGTGAAAGTGAGAATTGAGTGGCGAGAAGAGGAATTTTGGTGGTTTTGGAATCTGGAGAGATGTCGAGAGAGTGCTGTTGAATAGTCTGCCATTGAATAATATGATCGCCTTGGTGTTGGTTGTTGTTGAGATTTGTGTTTTAAAAAAATGGAAGTAGTTACTTTGCTGCTGTGGGATTTTACTTTTCCCGTCGAGGGGTCTTATATAAGGTTATGAGAATACCTTGGAAGCTTCTAATGTTGGTGAATATCAAATAAATTTTAATATCATGACAATAAATATAATTACTACTTTGATCAATTTCATATTTAATCGTCAAAAATAAAAATTAAAAACTAGATACGGCAGCGTATCTGAATCTATAAAAATTAATGTCATTCTTGAATATTCGGATGTAATTCTTAAGCCTACAGATTTTTTTCTTGAATATTGTGTTATCGATCTTCTAAATTATTATGTAAGTATTTATGATAATAGAGTTCTCATTTTTCTAATGATGAGATGTTAGAAAAAATAACAAGCATAGAATTTGGAGATCATAATATATATATATATATATATATAGACACACACTCTAGGAGACTATGCTGTGCAAAACACAACCTAGGCCCAACCAAAATATATTTGTTATGCGGATACAAGTCAATCAAAAACTAAAAACTTATATTATACTAATTCAAAAATTAAGTTATGTTTTCACACCTCAAACCACACGTTCATTTAACAATTAATATTAAAATGTTAGTTCAAAAGAAAAACTTTCAATATACTTTGTGACAATTTCAAAGTTAAACAGTAAAATTAATTAGATATTTTATTCAAATTTTATATAGAAAAATATGACAATTGATTACGAAAAGAATGATCAAAATCTACTATTGTTCAATTACTTCTCTTCGTACTTGAGGTTGTCAAAATTTTCCCCTTCCAACTGCATCTTACAACACAATAAAAAAAAATTAAAAGACATAAAGAATATAGATATTTATAGGATATAGAAGCAAATAAATAATTAACTTATAGTGTAGCTATTGAATTCATGAGATTCATACATTATTTATAAACATTTTTTTCATTGGAAAAGATAAATTGGAATAGTAAAAAATGATAACAAAATTTCAATTCAAGGTTTTGCAAAATCTCTATTACTGAAAATGGTATTCATTTAAAGGGAGAACAATTGAGCTAGTCCGAGATAGATATATAAGGGATGGCATAAAATATCATTTGGATGTTACATAAGTCTAACATTCATTTTAACCTTCCAATTTAATTCCATATCTTTGTTCTACAGTTTCAAAATCATCAATCATTATTGTGAACATCACATATAATAATATAAGAACAAAGAAAATAGATTTATCCCCTAATCGATCCTAAAGCACTCCTGAACTTACCAAACAAGTATAACCGACAACCAGATTTATCACAAATAATGAAAATTATTTGAACTAAAATAAAACTGGATACAAGGAGCTGTACTTTTTTCTTGTGACAGAAACCCCATCCAATCAACATTGAGAACAACAGTATGTACAGCATTACCATAGCAACTTCAATGCAATTTGCCTGCATTGTACACGATTCCTCTATATTAAATTTTCAAAGCAAGAAGCAGAACAGTTCTCACTCTAAGGAGGTATTTGGTTCACATTCTGGAATCGGAATCGGAATGGAAATCATAAACCCCACTATTGGTATAGGTTTATAACATTCCTCCTTACTTGTTTGGTTTAACATAGGAATGGGTGTCATTATGTTAATAAGTTACTCAACTTGAAACCCATGTCACAAGTGAGGAATGAAAGTAGGTATTTTCTTTAACACTTTCATTCCCATAGAATGATTCCCATAGTGTTCAACCAAACACCATCTATGGGTATCATTAACTTTGATTCCCATTCCCCCCTCTCATACCCATAAACCAAACACCTCCTAAGTTTTTTTCAAGAATTTGCACAAATAAGTACATAAAAATGTCACTTCCATAGACCCAATTTTTGCTAAATAGGAATTTTTTTGATAAGGAGAATATATTACACATTAATGATTCTACTACATCTATGCTAGTGATAGAAAACAGTCTTTTTCTTTTTTATTTTCTTGGACAACAGTAAAGCTAAGTTTCAAGGAAAGCCAGTAACATGAACTATTTTGTCCAAGGATTAAATATCAATTAGATTCAAACAGAAAAAGGATAATAAAAAGAAAATTCAACTTCAATAGTTATAGACCATCAAGATTATGTAGATTTCTTATGCATAAAAACAATGTACACAGGTTTTCACATGCAGAGTCTGAAAAAAAGGAACATATCACTGTTTTACAGTTAGACTTCACAAGAACGTCAATCTTTCCTGATCATGAACTCAAATAAAAAACTTTAAAAATGAAATTTTCATCTCATCTATCTAATCAAGTTAAGAAGTAGACCACTATAAAATTCAAGAAATAATAACTCTAACATACAAAGAATGATTAATATTTATAAATAGCAATTACAAAAACCAAATATTATAATTTACTAACCCAAATAAACTTATTCCCTCAAAACCTGTAAAACTCACGCACAATATACTTTAAACCAACACGATTCAAATAAATTGAGGAAATCCCAAAAAGAAAAAACTTATCAGGCCTATATAATATTGTCTCTCTTGCTTTGAAATATCCCAAATACTCAAAATAAGCAAATATTAGTGAAGCATTTCTAAGACAAATTCAAATGTAAATTAAAATGCAACTTTCGATCCTCCACTTCAACTAATGTTCACATGGTAAAACATAGCACCACAACTTCACCTCTTACCCGAGAATTTTGGTTATCCTTCATATGCTTCCACTCTCCATTCAACACATCTTAGCAAGTATAATATACCAACTACACTAGAAAAAAGCATAAGTTATGGTTATATAACATTAAAAAAAAAGGTCAAAAGAAACAATCTTGAACAACAACTAAGAATTCAAAATTAATTTATTTAAATGTAGCCTTATAGAATAAAATTCTTCCAATATCTAGTTCTGCAAATAAATCATAAACCTACCATGATCAGGCAGCTTCATCCAACAAAAAACTCACAACAAAATCAAAAGAAACAAAGACCAAACCATAACTTTGAATTTCCTTGAAAGTAAGCTATGGAATAAAAATTCTCAATCCTCATAATACCAGAAAAGTTTTTCTTTTTTTCTTTTATTAAAATTAAACATGAATCAGCCTATAAATTAGAAAATTTCATACGTATAAAAAAAGTAATCTTTTTATGGGGCTTAGCAGGAATCTGAAGCCCAACTTGACTAACACCTCCATCAGATTACGATTAAAAAAAAGAATAAAAGCTCAAGAAATCCCAAAACAAATGAGCAAATGTTAAATTCAACAAATAATTCAAATTATAAGGATTTTTAGATATACATGTGAGTAAATACGAAATAAAATGATAAAAAAAAAAATGAGGGCACACCGAAGCCAAAAGAAAAGGTAGAACTAGAATAAAGGAAGTCGCAAGAGTTGCTGTAAAAAGAAAACCTTCAAAAAAATTACTAAAATTCATTAGAAACTAAATGCTTAGTAGTATATTTCATCCCAAAAGACAAAAAGAGGCAAAATAAAAAATTAATAAAAAAATAAAATAAAAACTCCTCGTTCAAGATTGAAAATCAAGAAAAAAAAAGTAATTTAGATTTTCAGTGAGCCAACAGAAAATCAGGAGGATAGATATAATCGATCAAAGAAAAGATCTTCTAAGACAATATGTAATTTTCCTTTTTCTCTTCTCTAGAGTAAAAGATCTTCAAATTACAAATTTATCCCTTTACAGTTAGAAACTGTTGAGAGGTCACGTTTTGATCCATTAGGGTCCAAAAATAATTTAGACAAATTAGTCAAAGAAATTTTGCTCATCCCAATCCAACTCAATTGTTTATTTACCAAACCACCCCTCAATGATGAGTAACTACTTTGTCTTTCATGTTTTACCATCAGGGACCCAAAAGGGAATTCACTCTAAAATTAAGCCAATTAAGAAAACAACCCACATTGAATTCACCATGTTTCAGTCGTGCCTCTTGTAAATCATGTCCACATGGAGATGAAATGCTTGAAACTACAGTGGAAGCAGTCCTTTTATCTTATGATATATGTATATTTATCAAGTTTTGCCTATCATAAAACAAGAAATATAACTTTAGAATATCTACACATAAAAGTTCATATTAATCAGATGATTTAGGCTCTAGATGTGTAAATCATACAGATTGCTTTAATTGGGTCTTTTAATTATGATAGCATATATTACACAATTAATATAAATTTTCAAAACCCAAATCTAATCCTATTGAAAAATACTTTAACTAGACCTGATATTTAATTTTACCTGTAAATCTTGTGATCAGAAATAAATTTTATAAAATTTTGCTTTCATCAACTGATGTTATAAATTCTATACAATTTAATCCATACTATAAGATTTATAAGTGAAACCAAATATTGAATCTACCTAAATATTTTCATCATTTTTGAATATTGAGTATTTTAAGGGGGGAGGGGAGAACTGAGTACATAATTTGTACTAGTAATTAAAACAAAAAACAAAAATTCCAAACAAGTCAATTCAAATGTTGGATTATCGTTGTCCTTGAGAATTACCTCACTTGCATTATGCTGATAAAAGAATTTTTTTGTGAAAATGATAAAAGACTAATTAATTGAAGGACTAAAAAATGTTCCCCCAAAAGGTTCTAGTCAACCGTAAAAAAATAGAATTGGAGGAGTATGATTTGAGATTCCGATCGCGGATGCTGCAGGGTGACCACCCCACTTTTTACCTCCTTTTGTCCATATTGGAAACTTCTTTATTTATTTTTGGTAGAGCTCTTTTTGTCAAATTTTTGCCCTTTTAAGCCATGACTTAATTGTATTTTTGTCCAATTAATCTGTTAACGTTGTATTGCATAGCAAGAGGTTCAAAAGGTTTTTCTCTCCAAATAAGTCTTAATTATTTATTATACAATGTAGAATATGTATAATAGTCGTTGTGATAATTAAAAAATAAAAAATCTATTAATTACTTTTCAATCATTCAACAGTCAAAAATATTCACTCTCATTGTAAAGTTAGTAGCAAAAAATTTTTACTTTTTCATAATGAAAATGTCTTTCTCATTCGATGATTCTCTATATCCATGAAGATATTGGAATGGGTTTCCATGTTTTTGGTTCACAATCACTCAACGCGAAGGCCGTGATGTCCCTCGCCCAAAAAAAAAAAAAAACAAAAAACTATTTTTTGTCATATGTACTTTTTTGGGTAATCAATACATCCATTTTTGTGACACTTACTCAAATATAAGTCATAAAATTTAGTAATTTTAAAAAATTACAAATAGTAATATGACTTTCATTTTTAAATTACAAATAACTTTATAATTCTCTTTTCGAGAGTCACAAAACTTATTTATGATCTATGAACTACAAATAATTTTTTTTAAATGAGAGTGACTGTATACAAATAAGTTCTGTGACCCTTATTTTAAGATTTACTAAACTTATTTGTGACCCACAAATATTATAGTGGAGTAAGTTATTTAATACTTGCAAATTAGGAAAAAGAGTAAATCGAAATAAATAATAATAGCCATTTGTACCCAAAAGGGAAATGGAGACCGGAGGAACAATTATTCTCGGCTTAATAAAGAAAAAAAGACACTTATTTTTCCATTTTTTTAACTGTCTTTTTAACTACCGCAAAAATTTCCTTTCCTTTCCAGTCTTTTTTTTTTTGGGGGGGAAGGAAACAATGATTTACCATTTCAAGATACCATCTAAGAATTGTGTGTCAAGCCTAGACTATATTGTATTTGAGCTCTAATACATATCACATACACAATACCATTTAACAATTGTAAGTAAAATAATCACAACCATATATATTATATAGTGCAAGATGATACTAATACAACAACACAATTAATCTTACAATATAACGCTTGTGCACCTTCCACGATAACTCCCAATCCACCCAAAACAAAAATGTATTGATCAATTGTTCTCAATCAAAGATAGCATTATTTAGTCGACTAGAATTAACAACAATTATGATAGATTTCATCTCGCTTGTTATATAGGAAGTAGCTGTCTCTGGTTCAGAGTCCTCTGTGCCACGAGCCTCCATGGACTAATCAAGAATGTTGGTGCGTAACGCCTTTCTCGGCCAAACTGTGTTCGTCCAAACCATCTAATTCTGATTCTTTGGTACACCAACGGCAGCAATTCACCAACTGAAAGTGTGATGTAAAGAGCATAGATTGCAGGCCTAACCGAATCCGGGAAGAGAAGGGATGCCAAAGAAGCAAATGATAAGTAGCCAAACAACATCATACAATGATAATTCAAATAGATCACGCGAGCTAGCAGAGAACAAGGATGTGGAGAAAGTCTTTGTTGAAAATCATAAGCACAACTGTAGAAGAGCAAATTAAGAACTCCAAAAAGAACTGTTTTGGGGTGTGTTAGGAATGGTGAGTTTTGTTGGTTTTGGAATTTCAAGGCAAGAAAGTTGAGGAGAATTGGAATGGCCTCGAAAAAAATAGTGTGGGGGAAAGTTGATACTATGGGCCTAATGTTTATATGATAATCTACTTGTAAGAAGTAGAAGTGGAAGCAAATTATGTTTTGGAAGACAAAATTATTGAAGTGTGTAGTGAATCCTCTCAGTGAGGGATTAAGGAAAAGATTTGTTATAGGACTAGGCATTTTGTTAAGATCAAATATTGATCTTGCAAAGAGAATAGAGAATTTAGGTGTTTGCACAAATCTTTGCCTATTAATAGTTAAGGCCGGAAGAGGTATGTGTCTCCTTTTTGTAGTTAGGGCATGGTTATATTATGTTTGCAAAGATGTCATCCTTGCTTGGTAGAATTGACGGGGGAAATTATTAGTACTATGTAACTGGACGAATTTGGAGGGTTGAGAAAAAGATTTCAAATGGGTTCAACTTTTACAAACAACTTTAAAAGAATAAAAAATGAAAGCTTCAAGTTAACTTTACCAGAAAGGAATTAGGGCTAAAATTAAAATATGAAAATGAGTGGAAAGTGATTATTATTTTTGGTCAATACAAAAGAATGAAGCATAAGCCCAAAAGTCTTCTTAATGAAAGAAAGGGTCGTTTGAAAATGGTCTTGGGGGTGGTTGCCAAATTTATGATAATCTGAAATTCGCAAACGCACGATGCTTGCTACCTTTGTTGAACCTTTTGGTCCTTCTAGCAACTCCAATATGAAGGTCCACTACAGTGTGTTATACTAGTAGTATTATGGTTCTAGATCTAGTAGATCAACCAAGGATATACAAGACCTATATTTTAGACAAATTAATCATTGAAAGTTCATTTCTAGAATGGCTGAAGTTGTTTTCCGAAAACAAAATTTGTAATTATATTTTGTGTTTTAATATCATTTCTATTTACTCCTTATAGTGTGAGAAAAAGAATATATCATATATAGAGGGAAAATAGCCAAAAATCAACAATGTTGTGTCTGGATTAATGAATTTGGGGAAGGATTTCAATTCCACTCATTTGTTGGACAGAGTTGTAAAGTTAAAATTGATGAATTTGAAATTTACCCAAATTAAAAAGTTATTTGAAATCTTTTATTTCACACTTTTTAATTTAAGTAAATTTAAAATTTATCTATTTCAACCTTATAAATTCCTCCAAAAAATGACTGAATTTCAAATTTTTTCCCAAATTTATCAACCCAAACACAACCTCAACGATTTAGTAGGAAAATTAGACACTGAAATAGTTATAGCGTTATATTTATGTGTGCATGTTGTCTGAATAACGTATATATGTGTTAGTGGAGTGTGTGTATAACATATTACCTTCTAAGGTCTTGCATTTTTTTAAATTTTATTGGAGGTATTATATTTCAGCGGTTAAACTATTTTTCCGATTGCATGATTTTCTTGATGCTTTTATTTCCAGTTTTCTCTCCTCTTTATAGTAATTTTGTAAACCATGCATTCTCTTATATCTACCTGAGAAGTTCTACAATTTTAAAAATTTATATGATACAAATTTTTAAAATACATAATATTATACATTACAAATCTTTAAAATACAATAATATAATTTTTTTAAATTGACTATAAAATTTTCCTATCTATCTTACCAGATTCAATGATGAAAAGATTACAAATTGAGCCAAGGCCTACGGCTTAAAAAGTATAATGTATCTATAAAAAATAATAAAGTAACAAAAATCAATAATATATCATTAGATTCAAAATCGAATAACAAAATTCGACTGACTATCTAAAATTAAGAATTGATAATTTTTTGTGACTTTGTTAGGTCAAATACCTTTCGAAAGTGACAATAAATTTATGATTTTATAAATCATTTTCTTATAAAGTATATGTTCAACGGTACGAGTGATGCGAGACTTGGGTGTTGGAATTTATAAAACCAAAGTGGATGAATTTCAAATCCACCCAAATTTAAAATCTTTCATTTCATACTTTTTAATTTGAGTAGATTTGAAATGTATCCATTTCAGTCTTATAAATCTATAAAAATGGATAGATTTCAAAAAAAAATTTCTCCAGATTTATCTATCCATACACAACTTGATATTATTGTAAGGAAAATGATTAACAAATCTATTTTTTCAAGATCACTTGTCAAACTACCACTTAATGGATGGCCCAAAATTTCTGTACTTAAATTCATAATTATATTTAAAAGGAATCTTAGCACTTCATTAAGTATGGGATAGTGAGAGAATATATATATGTGTGTATATATATACATATATAGTTACATATTTTAATATATGAATGTGTATTAGTGTATATGTATAGATATTAAAAATGATTTACAAAATTATAAATTCATGATCATTGACCAAAGATAATTCACATAACATCAGAAATCTTATTGAATCCTGTTAAATTATATCCTATAAGTATATATGAATATATATATATATATATATATATATATATGTTATATTACCTAACTCTATCTATATTAATAGCAAATTAGTCATGCATTTAATATGTTTGTTGATAGTAAAATATTACACTAATAAATTATATGGTATAACTCTATAAATTAGACGTTATATAAAATATATTTTTATTACAAATATAAGTTATAAAAATCTTAGTATATACACATCAGAACATGTATATATGATATATTAGATATAGATATTTCAATAAATATTAAAGTATATATAAATATTTAACTCTAGTATCTATATATATTAAAAGGAAATTAGTAATCTATTTAATTAATTATTGAAACAAAAGTGTTACATTAATAAATTATACATTTATGTTAATGTACAAGTACATAAATTGTATATAAAGTGAAGTATTATATTTACATTTATAACTCCAATAATCATACAAAGAAAATATATTTACAAGTATTAGAAAAATAATATTATAAGTTATTAACATATTATTAAGAATTAAAAAAGGATTATGTACACAAATATATTAATATATTATTATAATATATGTTAAAATATTAAAAAAATCTAATTGTTCGACTTATTTGACCGACAAAATTAAACGATTTGTTCGACTAGTAAACCAATCAAACTAGTCAATCTATAGATGGGTATTTGACTAGTAATTTGACTTGAAAGTTGAAATCAAAATCAATTCGAGGAGTCTTTATTTAATTTGATTTCAAATTAAAGTCGAGTTGAGAGTCGAATAAGTCAAGTCAAAATTTTTTTTCGATTTGACTCGTTTAGGTAGTTCGACTTGATTGTTTTTTTAACACCCCTACTCCCATATGTTTGTGTTTCTTTCAAGAAAATTTGAAATGATGTAAAGATTTTCTAAACGGTTAAAAACTAATGCTCATCAGTTTTTGCCTTTTTTGTTTTTTTGTTTTTTTTCTCAAGTTTAATGAAAGTATGGAAAAAAACTACTAAAAGAACAAAAAGAATTACTAAAAAAAATGGCGCAAGTTAAGTCAATATTAGTCGGCCTTTCAGGACAATTTTGGCATAAAATGACTCCTAAACGAGTAAATTACAATAAACCCTCTACCTAATATTTGGATTATCACCCTATGATTTGATAACCTACATCCCATCCCTCATTTAGTTTTTTTGTTTTTTCTAAGTTGATGAAAATGAAAAAATGTCACAGAACTGTATCAAAAGTAAAAAATGCACCCTTCCCTCCTAAATTTCACCTACCTGTCACATGTCCTCCTATCTCCTCCTTTCTATTTTAAATGGGCATTTCATCAAATAGTTGGTATGTATACTTAGAACTCTAGATTTTTAGTTTAATTTACATCTGCTTCAATCCAGAACATTATTCCAACTCCAAAAAATTGATCATTCTTAATCATTAACCCAAAACATTCATCATTTTTAATCCAACATATTCACTTAATTAGGAGGGAGAAAGGAGGAGGATGAGAGTTTCAGAGAGTGACGGAGGTTGCCAGTAGGAGAGATTTCTCAAGTGGGGGGGTTGCGGATTGCAAGATGGAGAATAGAGAACTGGGAAAAAAAAAGGAGAAGGTAGTGGAGGCAAAAGGTATGGAGAGGGTTCAGGTGGTGTACAATAGGGTAGGCTATGGGAATGGGAAGGGATGGGGGTTTTAGGAGGAAAAGGAGGTGGCGGTTGAGGTGGTGAACGATGGGACAAGCTGGAGGGGGGTTTTGAGAGGCAAAAGAGAGGTCTGGCAGCAAACGGTAGGTGCAGCTGGGGGAAAAGGAAGGGGGATGGGGTTTTGGGAGAGAATGTAGTGGGCCGCGGAGACAGTGAAAGGGAGGGAGAATGGAGAACGACAGATAGAAAACGAGGAAGGAAAGGTTGTGTTTGTAAGTTTAATTACATCAATAGCCCTCGTGGGAGATTGTACCTGACCAAACTATCCTTTTAAGTCAAGATTTCCTAGCCTTTGACCATTACCTTAACAGAAAAGTTTACGATTTCAATTTATCCCAAATCATAAGGTAGACAAATTATAGATTAGCAAATTATAGGGCAGTAAACTAAACATTAACATGTGTAGAAGGGTTCATTATAATTTACCCCTCCTAAGCCAATTTTGTAAGGATTAAAAGGTTCAAACTTTCATTGTGAGTTACGATAAATTTATACATAAATTTATCTGTAATTTTATATGTGAATCTTGTGATATAAATTTATCAAGTACACCTAAAATTTTAGCTCGTGTATTTCTCCCATGCTCCATGTTCATATCAATGAACATCTTAATTCTGTCATGAATGAGAATATCAAAAATCTGCTACTGTTTTTCAAGTTGCTAAAATCTATAGTTTTAAACTTAATATTCATTTAGCCATGTTCGTATTTACTCAATCATTTATTAATTGTTAAATACTACCCATAATTTGCTAACATTATGTTATTACCATCAATATAAAATGGCAACCCATATGTTTGTCAAATTTTCCGGTTGGATCCTTTTCTTTTCTTTTTTGGCAATTATTTGGAATCAAATCAGATTCCCAATGCCAAAATAATTTTCCAACACTCAGTTATTTATGTCTCAATCCATTACTTCATTATTTACTGTTCTAATTAATTTAAGTGGTTACGGGAGAATGTTCCAACTCACGAGGACTTCGATCACAAAGAGTAGGTAGAAAGAACAAGTATAGCTGCATATAAATGTCCTCCATGGTACGCCGACCATTTGTGAGGAAATTGGACAAAATTTTCAAAGCAAATAAAGAAAGAGAAACATACGATGTCTTGCAAGGAAAATTTTTGGTCTGGTGAACCTTTGTAACTCCTAATTGTCTTGCAAGGAAAAGGTTCAAGAGCTCAAGTGGACAAAGTTTTTTCCATTTAAAAGACGACTCTTCTTGCAAGCATGTTTGTTCGCTAATAAAGTAATGATTGAAATCGAAGTTTTATTTTTCCTTGGGTTCTTCACTTTTTTGTAGGAACAATGACGCGGATGTAGTTCAAAGTAAATACATTTTAAACGGTAAAATATTTTTTTAATTTATTGATCATAAATTTAAATTTTTTATTATTTTTTATTATTTTTTCTTAAATCTTATGCCAACTTCTCTCCCCTAGTAATAACATAATGCTACAATTTCAACTTCTTTCTTACAAAAAAGAAGCCATGTTCTGTTTCTCAATTAAAAGGTAGAAGTTCAGCCAAATTTTGAATTTAATTTAGATTTTTTTTTTAACCTTAGTATGACATTCAATTGTATTTTGAATAATATTCTCTCTATCTCTCTTATCTGCCTCACTTCCATAATTTGCAACTAAACGCAAAGAAATAAAAAAGAAAGTCAATAGTTAAATTACTCACATATATTAATAATAAGCAAAGGCAAATATTTAAGTAGATCCAATTTTTGACCCTACTTGTAAACCCTGTGGTGTTGATTAAATTTTAGAAAATCTATGACATCAACTGATATAAACAAGATTTTTTTAGATTTAATTATGACCACAGGATTTTTCTACAGGTGGGATAAAAAATCGGATCTACCTAAATATTTTTCATAATCAAATATTATAGTGGAGTAAACTATTTAACACTTGCGGAATTAAGAAAAAAAGACAAACACGAAATAAATCAAGTACATTTTTTAAATAAACAATATAACACTAGAACATCTTTTAAAAAAAAAAAAACAAAACAAAACAATCGTAGACTTTACTTGGTAACACTCAATCCACCAAAAAAAAAAAAAAAAAAAAATTCTATTCATAATCAATTCGTCTCAATAAAAGAGGGTATTATTTAATCCACTAGAATTAACAACATATATAAAAGATTTCCGGTAGCATGCTATATAGGAAGTAGCTGTCTCTGGTTCAGAGTCCTCTGTGCCACGAGCCTCCATGGACTAATCAAGAATGTTGGTGCGTAACGTCTTTCTCGGCCAAACTGTGTTCGTCCAAACCATCTAACTCCGATTCTTTGGTACACCAACGGCAGCAATTCACCAACTGAAAGTGTGATGTAATTAGAGCATAGATTGCAGGCCTAACCGAATCCGGGAAGAGAAGGGATGCCAAAGAAGCAAATGATAAGTAGCCAAACAACATCATACAATGATAAATCACGCGGGCTAGCAGAGAACGAGGATTAATTGGAGAAATTCTCTGCTGAAAATCACAAGCACAATAATACAAGAGCAAACTGACAACTCCAAAAAGAACTATTTTGGGGTGTGTTTGGAATGGCGAATTTTGCTGGTTTTGGAATTTCAAGACAAGAAAGTTGAGGAGAATTGGAATGGCATCGGGAAAAATGGTGCGAGGGAGAGTTGATAATATCTGCCTAATGGTTACAGTATGATCTACTTGAAAGGAGTAGAAGTGGAAGAAAATTATGTTGCGGAAGACAAAATTATTGAAGTGTGTAGAGAATCTTCTGAATGAGGGATTGAGGGAAAGATTTGTAATAGGATTAGGCATTTTGTTAAGATCAGATACAGATCTTGCAAACAGAGAAGAGAGAATTTACCGGGGTGTTTGCACAAATCTTAGCCTATCAAGTGTGACCAATATCTAATCTTTAAGACTTGAGAGAGGTGTATATATGGTTTGGGTAGGTGCCTTTTTGTGTGGATATGTTATTATGTTTGGAAATCTCTCCTATCATGCAATTATATGGATGGACGAATTTAATTAGTTGTTAAGAAAAAAGGGTTCAAAGGGCTCAATCCGGAGGAGAATGGAAAGGAGCAAGGACTCTAATTAAAATTACGGAGACAGTCGAGTGGAAAGTGGATTATATATGGTCAATACAAAAGAATGAGGTTTCAGATCGGCCACTAAGCTTAAAAATGGCTTTGGTGGGGTTAGTTGTGACGCATATCCACAGAAACTTGTGAATGAGGGAAATGAAGGAAGATATGTAATTAACTTTTTCTTTGATAGAAGTATATATAATTAGGAAAATATTTTATAAAAACACAAATTAAAAATTTCTTATCAAAATTAATTGGCGTGATAATATCATATTAAAGATAGAAATGATTTACAAAGTCACATTTTAAAACCACATGCCAAAGTCACACATTTGTCAATCCACTTATGCGATTAATAAAATATCCTGATTAGTTAATATTTTGTCAAATATATGGCAAGTAGGATTTTAATTGTGTGGCTTTGCATTTTGATTTTGAAATGTCACTTTTTATAGACATGCTGCATATTAAATCACCAATCCATCATTTTAAATTCCTGGTTGGATTTTAAATCATTGAGCTTTGTTTTAAAATAAAACAATTGTTCAAAAAAAGGAGGGAGAAGTTAAACGTTCGCACAATTGTTCGGCTTTCAGTGTTGGCCAATCTTAGCACAATAGATAATCAAGAGATGTTGAGGAACATGTATATTTGTGGGGATTTAGTGATGGCATGGTTTTGTTACGGATCAGAAAAAAGGAGTTCAAAAGGTTCAACGCTTCACGAATAATAGTAGTCATGTGGGTCAATTCAGGAGAGGCATGCATGAAATTAAGCCAGTGTATTGAAAGTCTTCATGGACGAAGGAAGTAACTGAGATAGTATACTATTTGATTGCAAATTTGCGATGGGGAAAACTCATCTCAATATTTGACAAAACACCTGCCACGTACCTTCTTGAACCTTTTGGTCCTTTTAATAAACCAACTGGTTATGCATGTATTCAATTGACTGTTTTGCATTTAATAAGCCAATTGGGTAGTAATTCCATTTCTCATCGAGTCCCTGCTAGGGTCTTCAATGTAAGAATTGTTGGATGATCTACAAATACGAGCCGAATGAACAGCACTTACATTTTTTGATAGTTAATCAAGAATATTACAAATCCTACTAAAATTTCATGTTACCTAAACAATTTTTCTATTGAAAGTTCATTTCTAGGATTACTTTTTTGCCAAAAAACAAAAAATGTAGTTATGTTTTGTGTTTTAATAGTCCATTTATACAAAGTAACAAAAGTTACTGTTATGTCGCTAAATTTAAGAAAGAAGGAACAAAATCCGATCGAGTGATCTAAAATTAGGGAGTTGTGATTTAATATGATTTTGTTACGTAGAATGGTTTTTGTAAGTGGTTTTGAATTTGTGATTTTATAAATTATTTTTCATGTTTTAATATCATTTGTTTTCACACCTAGTATGTGAGAAAAGGAATATATGTATTCTACTATTGATATAAATAGCTTGAGAATTGGTTAATCGATCAAATAATTCAGTCGAAATATTAAAATGAGTTCTAAAATTATTAACTAGATTCAGTTTAGATTTAAATTTGAAATAAAATTCGAATTCGATAATCGGTCTCGAATTTGATTAATCACATTCACCAATTGGTCAGATTGACATTGGATTGAAATCCTTAATACAAAATTTGAGGGAAAAAAAATCTAAATCAAAACCCAACATGCAATAAATTAGTCCATAATTCCATATCATCAAAACTATATCATATTTGAATGAATGTAATATTTTCTTAAGACTTCATATATATGTGTATATATTATAAACATATGTGTAGGATTGTATTTGTATCTACACATAAAATATCATTTGTGTCTACACATATAATGTCATTTGTGTAACTATATATATATATATATATATATTATACGTAAAATTATAGTATTAATTTGTAAAACTATATTATATAAAAAAGTATATTCACGTAAAAATATGAAGCAAAGTTGCAAGCCTTCAATTTACTAGTAAAAAAAATGTTCCTTCAAAAGTTTTGGTTTCGAAATTTTATGCATATAATTTTTCCAAGAAGTACATGTAGGAGGGACTCAAATATTGGATCAAATTCAAAAATTAGTTAATTTCAAATTCAAAACTTAATTCTTGATGTGTAACCGAATTTCAATTTCAGAATTTGGTCATACCAATTAACGAACCAAATTCTTATTCGAATTCTTATTTGAATTGCCAATCTAGAAGTGAAAACGGTTATAAATTCAATTAACTAGGTTTGTACTTACTCCTAAATATAAAGGATATATAAAGGAAAAATAGCGTAAATTCAACACAGAATAAGATATGATAGGAGAATTAAATGTTGTAACAATTATTGCGTTATGTTTGTTAGAAGAGGCAAGTATTTGTTCATTTTGGATCTCATATCAAAAATCTCCAATAAGCCAAACAAGCACTATTTAACATCTTTGTCAATGGTTAAGGCACTTGATCCGAAAAAGGAGAGCCCAACTATGTATGGATCAAAAACAAAGCTGGAGAAGACTTCCAACTTGTTTAAGCCCACAATTTTAAGCGGGCTCGTCTAGAAGCGCTATTTACATTCGTCTATTAGGATCCACTCACTCGTGGATCAGTTAAGTCTGGCCTAGTAGAAATACTCATACACAGTAACCCAAAATGTCCTTCCTCATTGATCCGATCACTTTGCAAAATAATGTCTCAATTTTTAGGAAAATTTTAACGTTCGTAATACAATTATCTCGTTATACTTTAAAATTTTATAAATAAAATACTATTTAGTTTAAAATATTATATTATACAAATCTTTAAAGATAATGAGACGGTAAATTTATCTCAAGTTTTGTTCCTATTGATTACCTGGTTTTTATAAAGTAGTAATTTTCTCTGCAATGAGCTGCCCCAAATTATTGTTTTCTTGTATCTTTCTGTGTATGTCACTTAATTGGATGTAGCACTTAAATTATTGTACTCGAATGCTTATGAATATTTTTTTTTTTTTTGGTAATAAAAAATTTAGAAGGAGTGAAAATTATTTCTCTTTCTTTATTGCTAGACCAAACCACTATTGTATATTTACAAAAAAAACCCATTAAATATAGGATTGAAGACACTAAGAATAGAATTTTAAATCTTTTTGATGATTGTTGGTTATTCTATTTACCACCAAGCCAACCTATTACAATAAGTATTCCCTTTACCCATTTTATGATGAATGTTGGCATCGGCAGGCAAAACTCCATTTAGGTACTTCTGAAGGAAGTGTTTGATTTTATGTTTGACGGAAGATAAATTTATTCAACATATGAAAATATATGATTCAAAAGAAGAAATTACAAAATAATACACATCGAACTCTCAAATTGAGACCTACTTATACATGCAGAATAATAAGAGATTTCTACTCTAAAATTTCACTACTCTCAACTCAAATTTTCTCAACTAAATAAACTAACAAATCCTCTATTTATAACCAATAAGACTTTTCTACCAAGAAACCCAATTACATTGAGAATAATAACTCTAAACATAATCGTAATGGGAAACAAAATTCCTCTAATAACTAAATGACTAAATTCTAACTATTACATTATTCTTAATTGGTAAAGGAGTTTGGTTTAATTATGTCAATAATACATCTCTTAACCCAAACTCTCCATGGAAGCAGAACATACCATCACCGTGAAACACAATCAAGAATTTCTTCAATTAGATTCATACATCTTTCTTTCAATCACAATACAACACCATCAATTTGACTGGATTTTCATCTTCAAAATTTTCAAATAATCTATGTATTTGGATAAATAATTTTCGTAATTACACTTTTCTTCAATTTATCAATCTCATGAATTTCATGACAATTGGTATCAAAATTCTCAGTTTTGAAAATCAATATACAATCAACTTGGTAGGATTTTTTTTTTATCACTACCCAATATCTACACAATAATCACAACAAGATCATTTTTTTTAGATCTCTGTCCAATTAGAGTCAATTTTTTTATACCATAATTGTCAAATAAATACTTTAAAATCAATCTCTCGTGATTTAATTATCAATATTTGAATACTCCACTACACAAAATCATTTTTCCACATTTTTTTTAGACAAATTAATGTGATTAAACTCTTGAACTTAGAGCTCTGATGCCACTTGTTAGCACAAAAAAACATATAGAGGAAATGAATTTATTCAACACATAAAAATATGTGAGAGAAAATGAGAAATTATAAAATAACGCACATTGGATTCTAATCCACAACATAAGAGTCTTTATCTCTACTTTTGAATTTTTCTATTCTACACTCTCTCAATTTAACTATTATTCAAATGAAAAAATTAATAAACCCTCTATTTACAACCAATACGACTTTTCTCTTAAGAAACCCAATTATATTAGGAATAACAATTTTAAATATAATTCTAATAGGAAACTAAATTCTTCTAATAACTAAACTACTAAATTCTAACTATTACATAATTCCTAATTGGTTTTTACACCCTAATTGTCAAATGGGTATTTTAAAACCAACATCTCCTAATCTAATTTTTAATATTCGAATACTTTACTACACAAAATCTTTTTCTTCAATTTTTTTTTTTTTTTGACAAATACCCTAAGATCAAACTCTTGAACCTAAAACTTTGATACCACTTTATAAGAGACAAAAATTAACAATATATAATCAAACACAAACCACAGACTAAGAAATCAAGGCTTATAGCTTAAATGTGCAGATAACAAATCCAAAAGGCTTTTGCACACAATGAAACAAAGCTGCCTAATATTTTGATCAAATTGAATATAACGGAAGTAAATCAAACAAAGGTAAGCAGATCTTATGAAGACGATGGAATTTGGGAGAATAAAATATTAATAATTAACTTTGAATTTAATTTTCCTCCACTAAATTAATTAGTCACAATATCTTTAAATAGGTATCAACTAATCTAATTTTTTTATGGATTTAACTACCACACTTAAATTATAATTCCATACAATTCAACTTATAATCTAATAACAATTCCAACAAACTAGGGAATAAATCCCTTACAAACTCATTAACTAATATTTTATTAAACTAAAACTTATAAACTAATGGGTTTGATTTAATATGCCAACACACTGTGCTGATAAAAAATTTGTTACATTGTGATTAGATCAATAGATTTGTAGAAGTATTTGAAATCCACCTAATTGTTTGAGAGATTTGTAATGTCAAAATGAATGAATTTTAAATCTATTCAAATTAAAAAGTTGTTTGAAATCATTTATTTAACAATTTTTAATTTGAATAGATTTGGAATTAATCAATTTCAATCTTATAAATTGTTCCAACAAATAAATAGATAGATTTTAAATTTCTCTTCAAATTCATTGATCCAAACATAACCTTAGTGAAATGCTAAATGACTACTTAATTAAAGGACTAAAAAAAAGAAAAAATTCTATAGTCCTTTTTAGGGAACCAATCTCTTGTGGTTTAAGAGATTGTACAGTACAACACTATGTGCTTTAAAAATTTGAACTGTACAAGTTCTTAAAATCAGGGGAACAGTTCCCCGAACGGGACTGTAGAATTCCCCAAAAAAAAATGTTCCCCAAGGAACCAAAAGGTTCAAGTCAAGCTTAGAAAAATACTAGAATTGGAGGAGTATGACTGGAGATCCTGATCCCAGTTCCATTCTTTTGTGCATATTGGAAACTTATATGTTTTTGCTCTTTTTTCTTTTTGTCAAAGTCTTGCCTTTTAAGCCATGAATTATTGTATTTTGTCCGATTAATCTATTAACCTTGTATTGTACAGCCACAGATTCACCATTTGAATGATTATTTTTTTCATTATTTTTAAATAATATTCTGTGTAGAATTATTTCATGCACGTTTTAATTACTTTTTTATTTCATACATATCCCATCAAAAAAATTTATTACAAATTTTTTTAAAATAATTTTAAAAATAATAACAGTCCAAACATATTAATATTGAAATTTTAGAATAGGTTTCCATGTACGTTTTTGGTTCACAATTACAAATGCATCATCACATCAAGAATTCCAATGTCCCTCGCCAAAAAGTAAAAGAAAAATGTTTTTGATTCGCAATAACAAATACTACATCATCACATCAGGAACTGATCAATGCCATCTAAAGATTGGACTATAAGATAAGAGTAAATCTTTTACGGACAGCAATTATACAAAAATTTAAACAATTAATACTACAACTTAATGTAATTTGTAGGTTGTGCAAAATAAGTTTAATTAATTAATGCATACCTATAATACTTGAATTTTGAACATTTTCAAATTTCACTATTGCCCTCCTCCCCCACGATTCATGTTCATATTCTGGAGCATCCTTTTGTCTTGAATAGAAAATGGGAATAATTCATTTCTTTTCCGGTTACTAAAATTCTAGTGCAATAATTAATATCATTTAATTATTAAACACTAACCATTTAATTGATCATTTAATTGTTAAACACTAACCATAATTTGATAAGATTAATGTAATTACCATCAATACAAATGGCAACCCATATGGGGTCCAATTGCCCAAGTGGGCCTTCTCGTGTTTTTTGATGGACATTTAGGATTAAATCAAATGTTCAGTGTCAAATATATTTTTGTCAATTCGATACCAAAAATAGTTTAAACATTATTTTTATTATTATTTTTTTCATCCTTTAACATTCTTATTCAATACACTAGACTACCCAGCTAAAATTATCTGCTTGCCAATTCCATAATTTATTGTACTTAATTGGCATAGGACACTTGGCAGGGATGGATTGGAATGTCCCCAAATCACGAGGACTTGAGTCACCAAAAGATTGGTAGAAAGAACGAGTATGTCTGAACGTAAATTTCCCTACATGTTACGCCGACCATTTGTGAGAAGGGATTGGACAAATTTTTCAAAGCAAATAAAGAAAGTAAAAATAAAAAGCCAATTGGATTTTTTTGTGACCAAATCATAACATGTATGCTTGCAAGGTTAAAGGTTCAAGAGCTCAAAGGGACCAAAATCGACTCTGCTTACATGCATGCTTGTTCACTCACAAAATAATGAATTAATTGAAATCCAAGTTTTTTTTTCTTCTTGTTTTCCTCCTTTTTCCGGAAACGATATAACACGTAACAACTAAAGCATAAAGTCAAATCTTATGCCAACTTGTCAAAAGTAATAAATTAATACCACAATTTTGAGATATTGACATATAATATAATTGGGAATTGGAAGCTGAATTGCCATATCAAATTGTGATAAGTAAAACAAGTAGTGAAAAGTCATGTTCTGTTTCTCAATTTAAGTTGCAAGTTCAGCCTAATTTGAATTTGTATTGGATTTCTTTTTACTTTGTTAACTTAGTAAGCAAACATTCAATTATGACACTTAAATAAATTTTCTTTTTTGATTTTTTTTTTCTCTTCATCCCTTATCTTCTAGTAATTCGAATCCATAAACTATCTAAACTATATTCAATTATGACACCTAAATAAATTTTCTTTTTTGATTTTTTTTTCATTCCTTATCCTCTAGTAATTCAAATCCATAAACCACTTAAACTATATTTCATTATCTTTCATAATTTGTAATTAAATGAAAAAGAAATAAAAAATCAAAGTTAATGCAAATGGAATAGAGCGGGGCTATTTAACACTTGCAGAGTTAGGCTAAAAAGGGTAATACAACGAAATAAACCAAGTACCTTCCTTCGATAATTATTACCGCCCCTGAGAATAGTAGCCATATGTATCCAGAAGGGAAATGGAGATTGGAGAAACAATGACTATTCTATTTTGTACCTTTTAATTTATAATCGATTTTCACTTTATATCTTAAATTATAGTTTTAGACACTTTACACCCTGAACTCTCAAAATTTGTACATACTTCAACTATTTTTCTAAACGCCATTTCAAAAATTAACAGAATTTTTTCATATATACGACAAATTCAACAAGATATACAACAATAGTTTTGTGTGCCAAAACCAAAATTCCGTTAATTTTTTTTACTAGATTAAAATGGGATAACATTGAGAGTTGAGGTGTAAAATATTCAAAACTAAAATTTTGAATATAAAGTAAAAGGTAAATATAATTTTAGAAGTGTAAAATAAAATTAATCGAGAAACAATGGAACCGGTCTTGAGTTCATTCCTTTGAAGTATAAGGTTTATATATCATGTCAAATAGTCTTGGCTGGTGATCAAACAAAGATCACTTTTAATTTCCCCCTTATTTTCTCTCTTATCTAAACTAAAGCATACGTACCATTTCTTCTTGTCTTTTTCCCTTCCTGGGTTAATAAAGAAAAGACCACTTTAGAGGAAATGAATATTAAGTTTATTTTTTAAAAACTATGTACCTAGAAGTGCAATAGAGATTGTGGAAAAACAAACATTCTTGGCTTAATAAAGAAAAGACACTTCCTTTTTTACTTTATTTTTAACTACAGCCAACATCTCCTTTCTATTCTTTCTTTCTTTTTTTTCTTTTTTTTGTTTTTTTGGAGGAAACAATTATTTACCATTTCAAGACACCATATAAAGAATTGTGTGTCAACCCTAGGCCATAGTGTATTTGAGCACTAATATATGCGTACCATATTACTATGTAGCAATTGTTGATAAGATGATCACAACCATATATATTATATAATGCAAGATGAAACTAATACAATGACACAATTAATCTTACAACACCTTACTCTTGACTCTGAATCCACTCAAAACAAAAATCTATTGATCAGTTCATCTCAATCAAAGAGGGCATTATTTACTCGACTAAAATTAACAGCATTTATGAAAGATTTCGTCTAGGTTGCTGTATGGGAAGTAGCTGTCTCTGATTCAGAGTCCTCTGTGCCACGAGTCTCCATGGACTAATCAAAGAATGTTGGTACGTAACGCCTTTCTCGGTCGAAATGTGTTCGTCCGATCCGTCTAGTTCCGATTCTTTGGTACACCAACGGCAGCAATTCACCTACTGAAAGTGTGATGTAAAGAACATAGATTGCTGGCCTAGCTGAATCCGGGAAGAGAAGGGATGCCAAAGAAGCAAATGATAAGTAACCAAACAACATCATACAATGATAAATCACGCGAGCTAGCCGAGAACGAGGATTAATAGGAGAAATTCTCTGCTGAAAATCATAAGCGCGATTATACAAGAGCAAGCTGACGATTCCAAAAAGAACTGTTTTGTTGTGTGTTTGGAAGGGTGAGTTTTGTTGGTTTTGGAATTTCAAGACAAGAAAGTTGAGAAGAATTGGAATGGCCTCGGAGATGTGGTGTGAGGGAAAGTTGATGATATGGGCCTAATGGTTGTATGATAATCTACTTGTAAGAAGTAGAAGGGGAAGAAAATTATGTTTTGGAAGACAAAATTATTAAATTGAAGTGTGTAGAGAATCTTCTGAATGAGGGATTGAGGGAAATATTTGTTATAGGATTAGGCATTTTGTTAATCTTGCAAAGAGAAGAGAGAATTTAGGGTGTTGGCACGAATCTTTGCCTTTGCAGTGTGAGCAATATATAGTCTAAGATCTAAGAGAGGCAGAGGTATATATATATAGTTTGGGTAAGTGTCTTTTTTGTGGATATTTATTATGTTTGGAAATCTCTCCTTGCTTGAAGTTAGATGGATGAATGAATACGAGGGGATGAGAAAAAGGGTTCAAATGGCTCAATCCGGAGGAGAGGCCGGAGAATGGAATCATTATACGAAAAAGGAGTAATTGAGGAGAATGGGGATGAGTGGAAAGTGATTACAAGTCGTCAATACAAAAGAATGAAGCATCAGCCCAAAAGTCTTTATAGTGAAAGGAAAGCGACTACAAAGTTTTAAAAATGGTTTGGGTGTAGTTGCCAGTTGCCACATATATCTAGAGAAACTTTGTGAATATACGAAGGAAGACATGTAGGAAAATTCTACAGTTTTATTGAAAAATTATTTTGTTAGTTTTAAATTTTGTAAAAAATAAAATTTTAAAATATATGATGTTATGTTATACAAAATTTTAAAATATAACAAAATATTCTATTACAAGCCCTTAAAATTTTTCATGTATATATATATGTGTGTGGGTTTAACATTTTTCTTTGATAGAAGGATACATTAATCTTTATTTTAAATCAAATATTTATGTCAAAACAAAACAAAACAAAACAAAAAGGAGAGAAGTGAACTATCTGGCATTCAATTCTAACCAATCTTAGGAGAGTATGTAGGTAATTATAAAAGGAGTTCAAAAGGTTCAATCTTCACAAATAGTACTACTCTATTAATATGGGTATCATGTTATGTGTTTGAAATGTGACAATTAATAATATTCTATTATTTATGTTAATAGTTTGTAAAAAAAAAAAGTAGTAATATGGGTATCAATTATCAAACAACAGGTGGGTGGCGACGAAAAGGAGAAATGACCGACTCTGGTCAATTCCAGAGAAGCATGCAACGAGAAGAAAGCAGCCGTTCCTATATAGGGTCACGAATTAGAAACAAGCATCTCAATATTTAGTTGAACCTTTTAGTCCTTTTAGAAATTTAATAAAGTCCACTATTAGTGTTTTCTTTTTCCTTTTCTTTTTAGACCACTCCTCCGAGTAGCTTTTTTATCTTTTAATTTCAAATTTTCTTGATTCCCGTTCATATTCAGCCAATTAGAAAGCAAGAGTCATGCTTTTAATCCTCCAATCTACCAACAAATGAATTATACCATTTGTGGAGGCTGCCAAAGGGGGTGGCGATGCCACACGCAAAAAGGAAGAGACTCCAACAAATGAATTATACCATTTGTGGATGCTGCCAAAGGAAGTGGCGATGCCACATGCAAAAAGGAAGAGACTCTTAGAATGGCAGAGGCAAATAGAGCATGGACATGCAGAAGAGAAATGCTATCTGCCCCACTCGGACCAAGAGAGAACTTTTACTTATCATAAAATACTTGCACAAATAGCTATATCAAATAGGAATTGTCTTTATATGATTTCTCATCATATAACCCCTTTTAACTCAGTGGTAGAGTAACGCCATCGTAAGGCATAAGTCATCGGTTCAAATCCGATAAGGGGCTCCGATATTTTCATAAAACTCCAGTCGTAGTATTCATACTTGAAGGAAGCAAAAACCTCAGTAACACGGACGGTAGTAAAAAGTCATAGCAAAAAGTCATAGCAAATCCCGTAGTTACTAGCCGCTGGGGATCTACATGAGGCTTGGTGGGAGTACACTAAATAGATGCTTAGTTTACATTCGAAAATTAGAATTTGAATTAGAATTATATACTTTAATATCGATATAAATTTATATTATTTTTCACTTATTTGTTTGGTTTAAATAAGAAATCAGTTTCATTATATTGATAAATTAATCAATTTGAAACCGAAATCACAAGTAGAAAATGAAAAGAGTAGACATTTTCTAATACTTTTATTCATATAAATGATTCATATAGTAATTAAGTAAACAACATCCATAGATATCATTAACATTGATTCACATTCTTTACCCTCATACTCATAAATCAAACATATCCTAAATTTTATAGTTAGTGCTAGAAAAATTGGAGTTGCCTTATTAATTTTATTCCCAAGAGCCAAGAGAGTTGTTTAGTCAAGTTGTTCACTTGTAGTCTATAAAAATGGAGATTGATCTTTTTCCCTTTTTATCATCTATATGAATCAATGATTAATGCAATAGACTTATTTTTTGTCTTCAATTAAATGGCTTTTTTTTTTTAAGCCCTGGCTCACCATGTGAATCGTCCCTTGTTCTCAATATAAAATGGGAGTCACTTAGCAATTACCAAGCTACTTGGATCTGCTCACTCATGTACCAATTTTTCTATGGCCCAATGTATTATACGAGCCCTGGAAGAAAACTGCAGACATAAATGGCCCAAAATGTCCGGCCTCGTTGACGGGCTGCCGCTGCAAAACCCCACATTTTATGTCCACAAAAAGCCCATTTTCTCAATTTTACCTCCATAGGTTACAATGACCTGTTAACTTCAACTATATTTGATGACAACCTTAAACTATTTAGCTAATAATTATAGAAAATTTTACAATTCCTTTTAGAGAATTATTTTCTTGTGTTTTGAATACTTGTACAATACAATATTATTAATTAATGGGGAATTCTATGATCTTTTTTAATTAATAGGGAATTCTACTGTCTTTTTTAAGAAATTATTCCGTCATCCGGATTCTCGTGTTACAAAACAAAACAAAACAAATAACAGTACTACAAATTTAAGGGTATTCATCTTAATTTACTGAATCTATTTATTCTAAATCATATAAATAGGGTTTTGAATCGGCTCATATTATATTGGTTGAATAGCAGATTCGATATTACGATTACCGGTTCCAATAGTGGTCGAGAAACTACAATCTATCGAATATTCGATAGTCCGATCCATATACATAATTAATTGTATAATTTTATATACTATGATAGAAAATTCTTAACCGTAGAATACTTAGATAAGTTCTCAACAACATCTAATTAAAGCAACATATAAACCCCAAATAGAAATGCTACGAGATTGATAGAGTACGAGACCTGCACCTACTAAAAGTAGGTCAGATGATCTGGTGCATTTGTAGTTTTGAGTTTAAATAAACTAAAAAGTGAAAAAGTGATTAAAAATTACACAAATAATCTTGTAAATGGAAAGAAAGGATTGTAAGAAAAAACTAACATTATGCACTAATATGTAAAATTACACAATAAACTTTGTACATAGATCGAGTTGGATAACCACCAGTCACAAATTCTTGACCCACTAATATTTAGAAGTGTTCAAATCTAAACCAACCCAAATGAATTTGGGAATGAGTCAAGTTATCGGATTTCGAATAATTTTGATTAGGTTAACTGAACTATATTGGATTAGGTAGGGTTGAGTTGTGTTTTGAAAATAAAAACCCAGCTTAATCCAATAATCAAATATAATTATATATAATTTTTTTCGTTTTCATTATTTTCCTTTCCATTTCAAGTAACTTATAATATTTTTTCTTTTCACTCTCGACATAATATTCATTTTACATGCTTTATAATTTTTCCTTCTCATTCTTGATCTAATTATTTCATTTTTTGACAAAAACATATTTTTGTAATGGATGCTCTTATAATAATATTTTTTTTCTTTTTTTTTTTTTAAGTTTTTAGGATTTGAATTCAAATAAATTCAGAAATGCGAGTAACCAGTCGAGTATACTTGGGGATGGGTTTATTGGGTTTCTATACTAATTGGATTGGGTTGGATTCTAAATTTTCAACCCAAAAATCCGAAAACCCACCAAATTAATAACCCAATCCATGAATACATCTACTAATATTAATGGTTGAGCCCAATTCTCTGACCTCCTAACACTACTAACACTAACAGATTTCAGTATCGTGTTTTTATAATGATCAGAAGTAAGTGAGTCATGAATTTTTTTGGATATTAGATATTCTCTTACACTTGTGTTATACTATGTGATAAGATGACATTTATCTTTTATTTAATATTTTTTATGTTAAAAATACACACGTTATTCTATTACATAGTATAACACAAGTGTAACAGAAAAAAGTATAACATAGAGACTCAAAACATTTTTTTGGTTGTCCGATGCATAAAGCTCACAGTTCGTAATACCCTTTCATTTCTCGCTCATTTCTGGTTCCTCCATAGTTACATTTTCCAAGCGCCTATATGGGTAAACTGAATCTCCTAGACTTAATGACCAGCGTCTTCCTTGCTGCTGCTGCTGCTCATGACGAACATGAAATTCATCCCATATGACCATTTTTATCCATTTCCAGAATCTTAAGAATTCGGAGCGCGGCAACTCGCATGCAGAAAACAAAATGGACAGTGAGGAAAGAAAAGGGCAAAGTCGCTTTGGAAAAAGAACGGATGACAAAGAAGCAATATGACAATTCAATGACAGAGGACCAAAGAATCCCATGCAGCATTTGAAAAAAAGATTGCAAGAAAATCTTGATTTGGCATCATATGCAAAACAATACAGGAGCAAACTTGCAATTGCAAAATACATTGTTTTGGGGTGCGATTCAAATGGAGAGTCTTTTTTGTTTTGATATTTCAGCTGCAGTAAGTTAACTAAAACTGCTGCAGTGAAAGTGAGAATTGAGTGCCGAGAATATGAAGTATGGTGGTGATCAAGAGGTTGATGAGGAAAATGGAATGATTGGAATGTTGTATAGATGAAATTGACATTAATATTGAAGTTGTTTCTGCCTAAGCTACGGCGAAAGAAAGAAGTTGAATCATCTGCCATTATAGAGATGAAATTTAAGTGAGGTTTTCTGTTAAAAAAAGATGAAAGTTGAAAGAGAATTATATAATGATATTGTACTAAATCAGGAAGATTAAATTAATCAATTTGAGAACTTACAGGTGATAAAGAAATTTGATAGAGAATGATAGAATATTGTCTTGCTGCTATGGGGTTTTACTTTTTCCCACCAAGGGGTCTTTTATATATAGTATTCTATATATCTTTACAATTGGAGAAGAATTTTACACTATCATTTTGTAAAATCACGTGTAAATATCCGTCAGACCAATAAAAATAAACTTTAAACATTGATTTGGTAGTATATATTTATAGTTCCATACGTCAACAGTTTAAGAAAAAAATAATCAAAAGATAGAGTACTTAGATCAAGCCCAAATTTCAAGGAGGTCTATTCATGTCAGAATATCAAACACTCCTGGAGAACAACTCCACTTTGCAATTTGTGCCAAGAAGTTTAGTGAAAATGACAAAAAGAATGTAGGCGCAAACACTAATTAATTAAGTACTTCCAAGTAGTCAAACGTATTAATTCAAGGTTAGATTTTGGAGAAAAACGATTTCTTTTCAAGGATGCATCACGGAGTGACCAACTTCTCTCTTTGTGTCCATATTTGAAACTTCTCTCTCTAAGTTCCTCCTCTTCTGTTTTTCAAACTCTTGCCTTTTAAACTGTTCATTGTTGTGTTGCAAGATGTTTAGGTTTTTTGGCTCACATATGCTAAGAGTAACTCTTTCAAGAAAAATAAAAATGATGTAAAGATTATTTTAAGGATAAAAAAAAAAAGCTCGTCGGTTTTTTTTTTTTTTTCAAGTTAAATAAAGGCATGAAAAAAAAAGGAACAAAAAGTGTTACTAAAAAAAAATAAAATTTTGGCGCAAGATAAGTCCTTACAGAAAATTCTTGTATGGATAGTGTCATGGATTCCTTAGTTCAAAATATTCCACATCAGTAAGTGATGTGATATGAATTAATGTGGAGTGTTTTGGACCTAGATCTATGGCATAGTCTATTTAAAAATTTTCCTTTCACATTAGTCGGCTTTTTAGGACAATTTTGGTGCAAGACAACTCCTGAATAGGTAAATTACGATGAAACCCCTATACTTTGCCTAATGTTTAGACTACTATCCTGTGATTTGATAGCAATTACCTATCTACATTCTTCTCCCTTTCGCTTTGGTTTTTTTGTTTTTTTTTTCTTGGGTAAAATGGATGGAAATGAAAAAAATGTCATAGAACTGTGTCAAAAATTCCCCTCCCCTCCTAACTCTTCCTACCTGTCACGTCCCCTTCTATCTTCTCTTTTCTATTTCAAATGATCTTTTCATCAAACAGTTGGGGTGTATGTTTAAAACTCTAGATTTTTAGTTTAATTTACACCTGCTTCAATCCAACACATAATTCTAACTCCAGCAAATTGATCATCCATGATCAATAACCCAAAACATTAATCATTTTTACTCCAACGTATTCAATTAATCAGGAGGGTGAAAGGAGGGAGGAAAGGGTTCAGGCAGTGAACGGCTGAACAGGCTAGGGTAATGGGAGGGGATGGGGGTTTTGGGAGGAAGAGGAAAGGGCGGTTGAGATGGTGAACGAAGGAAAAGGTTGTGGAGGAAGGGAGAGTGGGGTTTTGGGAGGTAGAGAAGAGGTCTGGTACTAAACGTTGGGTGCAACTAGGGAAAGGGAGGGGATGGAGTTTTAGGAGAAAGTAGAAGGTTGTTGAGAGAATGAG
This sequence comes from Cinchona pubescens, assembly GCA_025175665.1. Classification (NCBI taxonomy): domain Eukaryota; kingdom Viridiplantae; phylum Streptophyta; class Magnoliopsida; order Gentianales; family Rubiaceae; genus Cinchona; species Cinchona pubescens. Next base: position 2,323,182 of record JANKKI010000185.1, on the reverse strand, counting down.
CTTGTGGTGGAGGCAGTGAAGGAAGGGAGAATGGTGAACAGTAGATTGGAAAGGAGGAAGGTAAGGATATGTTTGTGAGTTTATTTCATGGAAGATTGCACTCGACCAAAGTATCATTTTAAGCTACGATTTCATAGCCTTTCACCTTTAACTTAACAGAAAAGTTTAACAGTTTTAGTTTACCCCAAACAGGCGGAGGCAGAAATTCTTATCGGTGGAGGCCAAATTTAAACACTTTCAGATTATTACTCAATATATTTTATATACCTTTTACATTATCAATTTGAAACTTTGGTACCACAACATTTTCTCTAAGTTTTGGTATTCTTGTAATTATAAAATTTAGTTTAATATAAAAACAAAAGTTTGCCCAATTAAAAATATAATAAAACGGTATGTATTGGCAAGATTGCTTTGCTATTTTGTTTGTATGATTTAGGTTTCGAAAGTAAAATGATAATTCATTTAGTTGAAAATGAAATGAAACTGTATTATTGACTTTTGAATTATTCCTTAAGTTACGTGATTTTATGTTGTTAATCATGATTTTATACTAATGCATATTTTAATGAGAATAGATGACCCATCTTGAATTAATAAAAAAAGAAAAAAGAAACATAAAATAGTAATTTTAATTTTCTAGGCTAAGAACCTAAATACTAACTAAAAAACTCCTTTGGAAACAAAATTACTAGGGACAATTTCCCAATTTTTTAAATTTGTTAGTACTATCAAACTAATTTGGTGAGTTCAGTGGGGGCATGTCCCCACTGATTCACACGTAGATCTGCCCTTGCCTCCAAATCAGAAAGGGGCAAAATGTAAATTAGTAAATTATAAAATAGTAACCTAAACATTAAGTAAAGGGTAAAGAGTATTTACCCCTCCAAAACCAATTTTATAAGGATTCAAAACGTTCAAATTTTTATTGTGAATCTAGAAATTCATACATAGTTTCATCTGTGATTTATATTTAGATCTTGTGATATAAATTTATCAAATATACCTAAAATTTTAGTTCATATATTCATCCCATGCTTCATGTTCATATCATTGAGCATCCTAATTCTATCTTGAATGAGAATAACAAAAATCCACTACTGTTTTCCAAGTTGCTAAAAACTATAGTTTTAAACTATAGTTAATATTTACTTAATCATTTACCAATTGTTAAACACTACCCATAATTTGCTAACATTATGTTATTACCATCAATATAAAATGGCAACCCATATGTTTGTTAAATTGTCCAGGTTGGTCCTCTTTTGTTTTTTGGCGATTATATGGAATCAAATCAGATTCTCAATGTCAAAATGTTTTTTCAACACTGAGTTATCTGTGTCTCAATTCATTACTTCATTATTTATTGTACTAATTAATTCAATTGGTATTGAGAGAATATTTTAAGTCACGAGGACTTTGGTCACAAAGAGAAGGTAGATGTAAGAACAAGTATATCTGCTTATTTGTGTCCTACATCGTACGCTGACCATTTGTGAAGAAATTGGACAAAATTTTGGAAAAATGGTTTTAATAGTTCCTTATATTTTATATTTGTATTTTTTTAGTCTTTCACATTTAAAATGATGCATTTTAGTCCCTCACAAATTCAAAACGCACCATTTTGGTCCCTCAACATAAATACAGACATATTTTAACTTGAAATACTCACATGAGCACCAAATGTAATATGTTTAAGTATAAAATTGATAATACATAATTTTAAATGCTAAATTATCCCAAAAAAGAAAAGGATTGGGGTTGTTGGAATAAAGGTGGCAGAAAAAAAGTAGCAAGAGAAGGGAATAAAGGTGATGATGGTAGGTGAGAATTTTGGGGTGGTGGTAGAGAAGGATTTAAGTAATGTTATTTAACATTTAAAACTTATGTGCTGCCAATTTTGCCCATGAAAAATGTATCATTTTACATGCATGTGAGTATTTCAAGCCAGACAAAAATATGCCTGTAATTGTGTTGATGGAACAAAATTGTACTTTTTGAATTTGTAAGGGACTAAAATACATCATTTTGAATGTGAGGAACTAAAAAAGTACAAAAGTGAAATGTGAGATACTATTAGGGTTGTTTTCCCCAAATTTTTCAAAGCAAATAAAGAAAAAGAAATATTCAAAGCGAATATGATTCTTAACTTTAAAATATCGATTAATATTGTCCCTTATCTATTATATAAATCAAATCCTTAAAAAAATTAATTAATCTAAGGTTTGTGACAAAAATTATGAACAAACTAATTGAACCGTTAACAATATATCTATTACATGTTAATGGGCACATAATTATCACATGACTTACTCCATTAATTTATCCATAATTTTCATCACAGATTTTAAATTGGTCAATTTTTTTTAAAGATGAAAAATCAAATTATTAATCTGTTATGATAGATAAGTGACAAGATTAATCGATACTCCAAAAATAAAGGAATAAATTAATTTTTTTCTTTCCTTTGGATTTTTGTTGGATCAAATCATATGGTCCTTTCCCCAAGAAGCAGTTGGATTTGTGCCTTGCAACTCCCAAATGTCTAACAAGGTTAAGGTTCAAGACAAAAAGAAAAGGGTTAAAGGTTCAAGGGTTCAAATGGACCAAGTTTTAATCCAAATATTAATCGTCTCTGCTTTTATAAATGCATGTTACGAAGTAATGAATGAAATCTAAGTTTTGTTTTCTTATTTTCCCACCCTTTTTGTAGGAACGGTGACTAGTTAAAGCATGAAGTCAAATCTTATGCCAACCCCAAGTAATAACCCTAATACTACAATTTTGAGATCGATATTGCCATATTGAATTGGGAATTGGAAGCTGAATTTCTATCTTAATTTGGTGACAAATAAACAAGTAGTTAAAAAAAAAAAAAAAAAAAAAAAGAAAAAAAAGACTCTTTTTCTCAATTTAAAGGTAGAATTTCAGCATTTTTTTTTATTTAATTGGAGCTTTCAACTTAGAAAGCCCTCAATTATATATTTAATAATTTTTCTTTTTTGATTTGCCCCACTTCCATAATTTGCAATTAAATGCAAAGAAATTTTTTTAAAAAAAGTCAATAGTTAAATTAATCACATCTATTAATGATAAGCAAATATTAGAGTGGAGTTAGCTACATAATACTGCAGAATTAGGAAAAAAGAGTAAAACGAAATAAATCAACTACCTTCTTTCGATAATAATAGCCACATATATGGAACCAGAAGGGCAATGGAGATCGGCGAAACAAATATTCTTGACTTAATAAAGAAAAGAAACTTCTTTTTTCCCTTCTTTTTTTAACTACGGCCAACATTTCCTTTCTGTTCTTTCTTTTTTGGGGGAAACAAAGATTTACCATTTTAAGAGACCATCTATGGATTGATGAATTTGGGAGAATATTTGAAATTCATTCATTCCTTAGAGAGATTTGTAAATTCAAAATGAATTAATTTTAAATCCATTCAAATGAAAAAGTTAATTGAAATTATTCATGTACACACTTTTTATTTTGGGTGTACTTGAAATTATCCATTTCAACCTTACAAATTATTTTAACAAATGAGTGAATTTCAAAAAAAAAATTAAATCCATCAATCCAAATATAACCATAGATAATTTGACACAAAATAAATTGTTTAAAGCGCATCAAACATCAAAATGAAATAAAGCTAAGGAATTTCTGCATGAGCTACAAAGAAGCAAAAAAATAATTAATTTGTCTTAAAATTGCATGATTTTGTTGGATAATTCAGATAACAACAGATCGATCACCAGTGGAGATTAGTACTACTTTTCTTAAGTAAAATCTCTGGGGTTTTACTTTTCCCCTCGAGGGATCTTCTACAAATTTATGTTGATCCAATAAAATGGATGACAGAAATCATTTTTGGTATTGATACGAGTATTTAAAAAAAAAAAAAACAGAGTACTTAATTAATGAAGAACTAGTATAAAATTTCAAACAAATCAATTCAAATGTTAGATTCTCGTTGTCCTTGAGAACCACACGACCTACTTGCATTGAGCTGATAAATTTTTTTTTTGAAAAATATTAATATAGACGTGGTTTTGAGTTTCATCGTAAATCTTGTAGTTAAGATTAAATATCATTCACACAATAAGGTGATATTATAAATTTTATAATATTTAATCTATACTACAATATGTATAAATGAGAACAAAAATCAAATTTATCTAAATATTTCTTAAATTTTTTTGGTGAAAATGCTAAAGGACTAATTATTAAAGGACAGAAAAAAAGTTTCCAAGGAACCAAAAGGTTCAAGTCAATCTTAAAAAAATACTAGAATTGGAGAAGCATGGTTAGAGATCCTGATCCCAGTTGCACTGCGCACCCACTTTAATCTCCTTTTGTCCATATTGGAATTTTCTCTGTTTTGCTCTTTTTTATTTTGTCAAACTCTTGCCTTTTAAGCCATGAATTATTGTATTTTTGTCCAATTAATCTGTTAACGCTGTATTGTACAGCCACGGATTCAAAAGGTTTATGTGATGTCTCACATCGTCCTACATTAAAAGTAAAATACGATATTGTATTGTTTATAATATGTTAGATTTTTTATTATTAATAATTTAATTTAAATATTTTGAATCCGATATTTTCATTCAAAAGTTGTTGGACCAACCTAGGACGAGGGTGTTATAGTTAATATCAGAACAAATTTCGTGTGATCTGTGCATAAGGTGAAACTAGACTAGTGGTATTAAACCGCACTATACAATACATGTGATAAGTTATTAAGTCCTGACTTGGGTTTTGCGAAAATCCAAAATTTAAAAAAAGGGTGAATGCAATGCCTTATCTTACATCAGAAATGGACGGAAATATTATATTATTTATACCATGACTTCTGGGTTACTAACAATTTGGTTTAAACATTTTAAATCCGTTGTTTCTGCTAAAAAATTGTTGGATTAGCCCAAAATTCATGTGTTACAGTTGGTATTAGAGTAAATCTTATGTAATTTTTGCACAGAATGAAATTAAGTCAGTGGTATTAGGCCACGCATCGTAATATGTGGTGTATGTGATATGTTATTAAACCCTGACTTGAACTTTATGAGGATTCAAAGTCTAAAAGAAAAGCGAATATGACGTCTCTTCCTACATCGAAGGTAGCAAAAAATATTGTATTATTATATATAACACTTTAGATTTTGCGCTATTAACAACTTAATTTAACATTTTGAATCCATTATTTTCACTCAACAATTCCTCTTTTCCATAATGGAAATTGGAAATTTGGAATAAGTTTCCATATATGTTTCAATAAGTCCACAGTGTCCCTCGCCAAAAGGGGGGAAAAATTATTTTTGATTCGCAATAACAAATGCATCATCACATCAAGAAATGATCAACGCTATCCAAAGATTGAGTTATAAGATTAATACTACAACTTAATATAAAAAACTCACCTGAAAATTAAGTTTAATTTATCATACCTAAAATTTTAGCTGGTATATTCATAATACTTCGAATTTCCAACATTTTCGAATTTCACTATTATAGCTTCCACACCATGACATATAGATGTGTATTCATATTCATGTCCTGGAGCATCCTTTTATCATGAATGGGAAATGGGAATCATAACATCCACTTCTTTTTTTGTTGCTAAAATTCTAATGCAATAATTTATATCATTTAAACCTGCTAATATTTACTTAATCATTTAATCATTAACCACTAACCATAATTTGATAACTAACAGAGTTTAAAGTATATCATCAGGATCATCAAGGGTGTCCATGGGTCAGGTTATCATGTGATCGTGTCGTGTCATAAGTGATTCACTTCTTATCATGTCGTGTTTGTGTCGTGTCGAGTAGTGGTCATTTCTTATCGTGTCATGTTCGTATTTAATTTATTCGGATTCGTGTCGTATTCATGTCTAACCCGTTTATTATTAATAGAGAATATCAGCCTATTTGACAATTACATAACTTGCGATCTATTTAACTTAAAATCTCAAATTTTAATTATTTAATAACTTAAACAATTATTAATATTAACTTATTATATAGTAATTTAAAACACATAATTAAAATTATTGTAATTTTTTAGATAATATTGTAAATAATTATTATGTTTGATTTAATAATATAATATTAAATCTATTATTCACAATTTTAAAGTATACTATATTAAATTATAATAAAGAATTTCAGCAAAATATGTTCAAAGAGTAACTTAATAGATTATCGATCAACCTATAAATTAACCAAATTTAGCCTGTTTAATTTTGTATCATAAACGGATTGACCCAATAATGATTCAATAAATTTTAAATAATATAATAACCTATTAATTTTATATTGTATTTGTGTTACATTATTGAGTTGTGTTAGAAATTACCACTCCTGAGATCATCTAGGATCTAGCAAAGGCCATGTTCGAATACCCAATCAAATGGTAACCAATATCACGGTTTTCGTTTGTCCGGGCCCCTCTTGTGTTTTCTGATGGTCATTTGGAATCAAATCAAATGTTCAGTGTTAAATATTTTTGGGTGAATTCGATACCAATAATAATTTTAAATTACTTTCATTTTTTTTAAAAAAAATCCTTCAACAATCTTAATCAACACTACATTACACTGCCTAAATTATCTACTTGCCAATTTCATAATTTATTGTACTACTATCTCCGTTCAAAATTAATTGTTATGTTATATAATTTGTTTCGTTTCAAATTATCTGTCACGTTTGGAAATTAAGAAAGTATTAAATGATATTTTTTTTTAACTTTTACCTGAAATGTCACATTAATAGAAAGATAATTATATAATTATGATATTAATACAAAAAGATATCTCAGTCACTTTGAATAATCTTTTTTATAAAATTAATATAATTTAATAATTTTTTTAATTTGTACATACTAATCAAATACGATAATTATTTTGAAACGAAAACAATAATAAAAAGCATCGTATAAGTATAATTGGTAGTGATGGATTGGAATGTCCCAAGTCACACGAAGACTTAGGTCACAAAAAAGTAGGTAGAAAGAACAAGTATGTCTACATGTAAATCTCCAACATGTCTATTACGCGGACCATTTGTGTGAAGGGGTTGGACAAAATTTTCAAAGAAAATAAAGAAAGTAAAAATGAAAAGCCATTGGGATTTTTGTGGGATCAAATCATACATTATGGTCCTTTTCCAAGGAAGCAGTTGGGGGTGTGTGGCGTTAAAACTCCTAAATGTCTTGCAAAGGTTCAAGAGCTCAAAGGGACCAACAATAAGTAAAACAATGTGACCACGAAGCATAAAGTCAAATCTTATGCCAGATTTTCCCAAGTAATAAATTAATACAAAAATTTTGAGATATTGGCATATAAAAATTGAGAATTGGAAGCTGAATTTCCCTATCAACTTGGTGATAAATAAAACAAGTAGTAAAAAATCATGTTTTGTTTCTCAATTTAAAGTTAGAAGTTTAGCCTAATTTGAATTTATATTGGATTTCTTTTTTACTTTGCTAACTTAGTAAGCCATTAACCTAAATAAATTTTCTTTTTTGATTTTTTCTCTCTCCATAAAGAAATAGAGCAAAATAAAAGGCTAATGCAAATATAATTGAACGGAGTAAGCTATTTAACACTTTCTGAGTTAGGCAAAAAAAGGTAATACAACGAAATAGCCATAGGTATCCAGAAGGGAAATGGAGATTGGAAAAATAAGGATTAATTTTATTTTGCATTCCTTAATTTATATTTAATTTTTATTTTGTATCATAAAAATTAGATTTGGACACTTTGTATCTCAAACTCTCAAATTCATCCTATTTTAATCTTTTTCGTAACATCATCCAATGAAATTTTTCTTTGTATACGACAAATTCAGCAGGATATACAACAATGTTTTGCGTATAAAAACAAAAATTTCGTTAACTTTTTTGATTGGTTAACAAAAGAGTTAAAGTGGAATAACTTTGAGAATTAAGGGTGTAAAATGTTCAAAACTAAAATTTAAAATACACAGTGAGAATCGAATATAAATTTAAAAATATAAAATAGAATTAGTAAGAGAAACAAATAATCTAACAATATAACACTAAGTTACAAACACAAATTAATCTTACAATATAACACTAGTACATCTTACTAGATAACTCCCAATCCAACCAAAACAAAAAACTATTGATCAATTCGCCTCAATCAAAGATTGTATTGTTATTTAATCCAATAGAACTAACATCATTGATGAAAGATTTTGTCTAGCTTGCTATATAGGAAGTAGCTGTCTCTGGTTCAGAGTCCTCTGTGCCACGAGCCTCCATGGACTAATCAAGAATGTTGGAACGTAACGCCTTTCTCGGCTAAAATGTGTTCGTCCAAACCATCTAATTCCGAGTCTTTGGCACACCAACGGCAGCAATTCACCTACTAAAAGTGTGATGTAAAGAACATAGATTGCCGGCCTAGCCGAATCCGGGAAGAGAAGGGATGCCAAAGAAGCAAATGACAAGTAACCAAACAACGTCATACAATGATAAATCACGCGAGCTAGCAGAGAACGAGGAGGTGGAGAAAGCCTTTGCTGAAAATCATAAGCACAGCTGTAGAAGAGCAAACTGATAACTCCAAAAAGAACTGTTTTGGGGTGTGTTTGGAAGGGTGAGTTTTGTTGGTTTTGGAATTTCAAGACAAGAAAGTTGAGGAGAATTGGAATTGCCTCGGAAAAAATGGTGCGAGGGAAAGTTGATGATATGGGCCAAATGGTTATATGATAATCTACTTGTAAGAAGTAGAAGTGGAAGCAAATAATGTTATGCAAGACAAAATTATTGAAGTGTGTAGTGAATCTTCTCACTGAGGGATTGAGGGAAAGATTTGTTCTGGGATAAGGCATTTTGTTGATCTTGAAAAGAGAAAGAGAGAATTTAGGGGTGTTAGCACTAATCTTTTCCTTTGAAGTGTGAGCAATACTCGTTATGGGATCATATATATATAAGAACATCTATGATAGAAGGACATATAATAAATCTTTGTTTTGAAATTTAATATTTGTGCAGAAGGAGAGAAATTAAATGTTACTACACAAATCTTTGACGTTGAATTCTTCTAGACCAATCTTAGCATGGTAGATTGTCTAAGGGATGTTGAGCATATACATTTGTGGGGATCAAAGGAGGAGTTCAAAAGGTTCAATCTTCATAAAAGTAGTTCTAGCCATATCGGTGTCAAGAAAAATTGGATGCAGACAAAATGCTGGCAAGGGAACCGACTCGGGTCAATTCTAGAAAAGTATGCAGGAAAGTTACCCAATGATGTTATTTATTTTTATCATATATATATATAAAGCAAGAATTTTTTGGTGTAATGTTATTTAATGTTTTACTTAATATACCTCATTAGATAATTTTAAAACTTTTCTCTTTTTTTTTTTCTTATTCAAAATAAATATTCTTTTTTAAAAAACAAACACACACCTAAAGTGTGCACTACTCACTACTCACTACTCACTACTCACTACTCACTACTTACTATTAATATTCAGTCGCCAAATTGCAGCACAAAAAGGGATCATCTCAAATATTTGGGAAACGCCTGCATGCTACCTTTGTTGAACACTTCTTTTGGTCCTTGTAGCAACTCAAAGAAGTCGACTATTTGTGTTTTCCTCATAATTTGTATTACTTTTATGATTCTAGATCTGGTTGATCATCCAAGGATATTTAGTCCAGCTAAATTTTCATGTTACCAAAACAAATTTTCTATTGAAATTAAGGAGGTGTTTAGTTTATGAGTATAAAGAGAAGGAATGGGAATCAAAGTTAATGATACTCATAGATGTTGTTCGGTTAATCACTATGAGAATCATTCTATGAGAATGAAAATGTTAACTTTCATTTCCCACCTATGATATAGGTTTCAGATTTATTAGTTTATCAATATAAGAAACACATTCCTTATTCAAATCAAACAAGTAAAGGGAAATGATATAAATATATATCGCTAATGGAATTTATGATTCTCATTCTAATTCCGATTCTCGAATTTGAATCAAAATCCTCCTAATTCGATTTCTAGAATTACTGTTTTGCAAAAACAAAAACTTTATAATCATTTTTTTTAGGAAAAGAATTGTAATTATATTCTGTGGTATAATATCATTTCTATTTATATAGGAAAAATAGCCAAAATTCAAGCACATAAAGATATGACAGGAAAAATTAAACATTGAAAAAGTTATTGCGTTATTTTTTGTGTGTGCGAATACGCACAGAGGTATTATTTAAAAAAAAAAAAAAAAAGATTTAAAGAGAATCTCCTCCTACTCCTTGGTAACTTTAATATTTGTCTTAAGTCATAAAAGAAGCGTAATTTTATCATTGAGTTACACTTCATTGTCAATCTTGCTATATATAAAACTTAAGGATATTTTAGTGTGTGTCATTATATTAACTTCATTTTATACCTAACAATGAAGTGCAGTTTAACTAGTAAGATACTTCTCACATAATTTATTGAATTCGAGTAACTAGAAAGTAGGAGATAAGATAGGTTAAAAAAAAAATAGTCATTTTATACCTTTACCATTGGAGGATGAGATCTAACCAAAAATTACAACGGAAAAATATAATGTTTGATTTCCAAAGTTTGGAACATGATCTAATCTGATCCCCGAAGTATAAGAAAAAACACATTGAATTTTCATAGTTTCTAATTTCAATAAAATTTAGGACAAATTCAGAATTTTCATTAATAACAAACAGAAAAAGTCACGTAGAAGGCACATAATTGTTATTTTTAACCAGATATATAATAATAGAACAGAAAAATTGCAATTTTGGTCACCAATGTTTGGGTTGTAGTCTAATTTGATCCCCAAAGTATCAAACAAAACACATTTAATCCTCATATATAGTATTTGATTTAATGGATTTAGGAAAACTTTAAAATTTTTGTTAATTACACATGAAAAAAAATTCATGTGTTATTTTTAATTTGGGGTATAACGACATAATTGACATAGTTAAATCCATCAAATTTCACTCGCCCTCTTTAGTTTTTCTTTCCTATTGTCATAAAACTAAAATCTAAAATATTACAATTGCTAGTGAATTTTCAAAAATACAGATTAAATGCCATATCAATTCAAACAATAAATCTAGTTCATTTAAACGAAATTGGAAGGCATTTAGGGTGCAACAACCAATTGCAGAAAAAAGTTACAAATAGAGTTCAGTTTTTGTTCAATTCAATGGCTATAATATCTAATTATAGGTAGTAAATTTAGAGCTAAATTTACTACTGGCTGAACGATGATAAGCCAAGCCAATATTCAGAATAACAAATCGAGTCACTTTTTAAGCAAACATTAGAAATTTGTCTGCACTTCTACAAATCTTTTCTACATTTTTTTCTTAAGTATTATGTTTGCTAGTTCTATAGTGACACTCAAGAGTGAGTGATCAACAGAGGCCCACAATTGTTTGAAAACAGTGAATTATCCTATTTTTAGACAACCATGCTGCTCTGACAAACGGGATCCCTAGCCAAGAATTATCTATCCTTTGTTTTAGCTTGTTGGCTACAATTAATGTACCAAGTACTTTTAATTTATTTATCATGTTTCATATTAATTAATTTCGGGAATTTATGTTGCCCCTATGAGTTTATATGATGGATCCATTGTCCCCTTTCTTTAATTGGTTTGGATGTTGTTCAATCTTTTATTCTGATTATTCGTTTAATATTTTGAAATAATACCCTTTTCTAATCAATTTAAATTGAGGTTCAATTCATCCTAGAGAACATAAAAATAGAGCCTTCCTATGGCAGATTTTTTATAAGTGTACTTATAAATCTTTTATTGATAACATGCATACATGAAATTTTGAACTGGTTGTATATGGAATGTCGAATATGTGGAGTTAAGCGATGGCTTATTAGCTCTGTAGTGAAGGCCCAAATATTGGTTTCTTGGGCCGAAAGCAATGGTTGAGTTGAAATATGTTTATACGTGAAAAATGCTGGGAATTGAATACCACTTTAATCGTATGGTATGAGATTATTTCTTTTCTTGGGCTGAAGCTAAGATGTGTGAAAAGCAATTTAATTACATAATATGTGTTGGACCAAATCGGTAATCAAAGGCTGATAACAAGCTTTAGCCAAAATTAGGGAATAGGGCCGAAACGGAGTAAGGCCTGAGAACCGACAGTTGATTCAAACCCAAATAAAAGAGGAGATCGTGGGTCACACATTTATGTAAGAATGAAGTAGGGCTGACATGATTCGATAACACGACATGAATACGATACGAAATTAACAGATTATAACACAATCCAAAATTTATCGAGTCATTATTGGATCAACCCATTTATGAAACGAAATTAAATAGGTAGGGTTGAGTCTACCCATGGGTTGACACGATAATTTGTTAAGTTAATGTTTGAACAGATTTTACTGAAAATTTTCCTTTATTATAATTTAATATAGTATACGTTAATATTGCGAATAATAAATTTAATATTAGATTATTAAATCAAACAAAATAATTATTTTAAATATTATCCAAAAACTTTCAATAATTTTAATTATGTGTATTAATAATTGTTTAAGTTATTAAATAACCAAAATTTGATATTTTAGGATTTAAATGTATCATAAGTTACGTAATTGTCAAATAGTTTGATACATCTATCAATAGTAAACGGGTCAGACAAACACGACACAAGCTTAAATGGATCAGACACGAACACGACATGACACGACAAAATATGGGTCACATCTAAAATGATATGATAACCTGATAATTTAACCCATTGACACCCCTAAATAGATATGACCAAACTCGTACAACGCAGCATGGGCAGTATGCTAAATAGAAAGAGAGAAATTGAAGGGAACGATTATGAGAGAACTCAAAATTGTTAATGTTCAAAGCAATTACGGAAAAAGAGAATAAGGGGGAAAGAAGGACCCAAGGAACACACAACAATCATCCCAAAAAAAAAGACGGAAAAAGAACTCTCCAAAAATACTCTCTAGTTCGGAAGTTAGTCATTAAGAATTTTGATTTTAGGTTAGGAGTAATATAGTTGTTGATCATAGAATTCTCATTGATTACGGTCGCAGATGTGTTAGGAACTGTTAATTAGGGAAGAACCCGGATTTCAGTCATGTTTAGCAAAGTATCTTGTTGTTTCATTGTAATTATAAGTCAATAAAATTCTTGGTCTTAGTTCCAAATTTTCAATTCATTAAGTTTGTACTTTTCAATTTCAAACACTAATTTTAAGTTACTAATTTCATTTGAGGTGGATGAATAGCAATCCTTAATAAGTTAGATTACAAATGCACATTTCAAAATTCATTCATATTAAACGGCACGCTCTACAATATTTGAGAACAAGATCAGCTTGTTTGTCACTTTAGGTTCAAATAGCTAAAAATTTGAACAAACAATGTTTAAGATCTTATATTGGTTATAGTATAAGAATGTGATTGACATATAATATCCAGGGTCTGAACTATTAATAATTTGGTTTAAATATTTTTAACTCATTATTTCCTCTCAAAAGTTTAACGGTCAGTTCAAGACCCAAGGTATTACAGTTAATATCAGAGTAAACCTTGTGTGGTCTCTGCACAGGTTGAGACTGGATCAATGGTAGAGCTTTGGGCTATACTACGTAATGTATATGACATGTTATTGGGCCTTGACTTGGGCATTGCATCCTAACAAGAGGTGAATATGATGCCCCTTCTTGCATCAAATGTGGGAGGAAATATTTTATTATTTATAACATCTTGAGTCATGGGCTACTAACAACCTAGTTTAAGCATTTTCAACAAGTTGTTTCCACTAAAAAGTTGTTGGGCCTACCCAAATCCGAAATGTTACAATTAGTATTAGAGTAAATCTCGAGTAGTTTTTGCATGGGATGAGACTGGGCCAGTGGTACTGGCCGCTACTATGTAAGAGAATCTAGAAACTAATTGCTATGCGAGACGAAATGCTACGTTGTCGTAAGAATGAGAATTACCTCTAGAACTCTTACGAGCCATCTCTAAAATCCTGCATAACCAAGTGTACTATTTGGTTTGCTTTGGTTGTCTAAACAATCTTTATGGTGCAGATCAGCTCGTGGTTGCAGTAAAATACCTTCTTAGCCATATAAGGTTGAGGCTTTTAAGCATAAAAGTTATAATCTTGTTATTGTTAAGTTCGATCATGTTGGGTGTTATTTCCAAAGCCTAAAGCCATAGAAGAACTTATTTTCATAGTAAAATACTAGCACCTCCACAAAAAAGTATATACAAACAAAAACAAAATAGAAAATACTATTGTAATAAATTTGACTAGAGGACAATACAGTAGAATAGCACTAAAGATATTCTATCCTTTTTCTCATTATACTGTCTAATGAACGGTTAAAATTTCATTTAAATATAACTATAAGTTTTAGTAGAGGACATGTGTAGGCTTGTAAACAGGCCGGCTTTGGATTCAAATAAGAATTCCAAATTCGAATCTGGTCCAATTACCTGACGGGTCTTATTTTTGAGATAGTCTCTAATGTCCTGTTTGACAATACTGAATTCTGAAATCTGAATACTTAATGTTGAAGTCTGAATACTGAAACAGTTAAGATGCTGAAATTTTAAGCAATTAGAAGAAATTTTAAATGTCTGAATTTCAATGCAGAATTTGTTAATATTGTTTGATAAATATATGCAGCTAAATGCTTAATAAGTCAAATTGTACAATTATGCCCTTCCTTTAATTTTTCATTTAAATATGTAATATAATTATATTTTAATTTAGTTAATTAATAATATTATTGACAATAAACAAGTAAAAGTGGTTATTTAACGAAATGAATTGCATAGAACAATAAAATTACATAGTAAATAAAATAAAGTACGATATACATTTGTTGTTAAAAAATAAAATAAAATAAACTAATAAACTTAAATATCTAAATTTAATTTAAGAATTTGAAAGTTGATCTGCAATTTGTTTACGTAGATTATGCATGAACACTTGATCGAATAAAAGATAATGTGATTTTTTACAAATTAAATTTTATTTACTATTTTCACACATGCAATCACAATATTTCTTTGCGTTGGAAATGGATATGGTGCCATTGTTTTAAGAATCGGGAAACGAGCTTTTAGAACTCCAAAAGTACGTTCAATCACATTTCTCAATCTTGCATGTGGTTGATTAAATTGCTCTTCTTTTGTTCTTGGACGAGCATCATTTCGAAAATCAGATAACCAATACCGTACATTTTGATATGGTGTCATAAATCCACGTGTACTTGGGTAGGCTGAATCACACAAATAATATTTATCTGCACAAGACAAATTTAAGCATGTTGAGAGAAAAATATGCCGTTAAATTTAAAATACAATGTAAATGTGCATAAGAGACAGGAATTATAAAATTTATGTGTTGGATCTCTTATGGCTTCTGCTAAAACTCTTGAATCATGTGCCACTCCTTCCCAACCCGCCAACACGAAGGTAAAAATCATATCGAAGTCGCAAATAGCAAGTACATTCTGCATGCACTTTCCTTTTCCTCTTCCCCGATATGGTATTTCTGTTCATCCAAAGGTATAACCGCCGGTATAAGAGTTCCATCTAATGCACCTAATGCACCCTTTTGAAAGATAACAAAAACACTAGAATTAGCAACCTAATTTAATCAATTTTAATTTAAATAAAATTAATATTAATACCTGAAATATTTGTAGAAGTCTTCGTTGTTGTTGACTTGGATTATTATTTCCGTCAAAATTTGAGACAATCATCTCTTTAGAAAAATTCAACATAGCTCGTAACACTTCATAGAAATATTTATGCACTGTTTGAGTTGAATGATTGTATCTTCTCTTAATTACACGATTTGTATATGCTGACCCATACTCGTGAGGAACATTGCTACCTTTTCTTCAACAGAAATAAAACGACTATTTTCTAACCAACCTCTATTTCGAAAGTGAAGGCATAAATTCAAGAATACTTCTTTCCTCATTCGTAAAATTTCTATGCAATGTGAAGGATTTCCGTCAAGAATTTCATTCACATATCATACCCTCTCGAATATAGAATTTGTATCGGGTCTTCTTCCGATACGTCTTAATTTCATTCTTTTCATTATTAGTATTATTAACACAATTATTAGCATATGTTTTTGCTCCTCAGTTAACATCTGCAAAAATTGAGATTAAATACATGTTACAAAAATTATTCAAAAAAAAAAACCATTAAAATTTTCACCATAATGCCTTAGGAAAAAAAAATGCAAAAACAACAATAACTTTCCTAAACCAATATAAAATGTTGTTGTTCAAAAAAATACTAAATTACCAGAAAAGAGTCATCTAAACAAAATTGAAATTTTAAAGATGAAACATCCTACAATTTAAAATAGGCCTAACTTTTTTGCATTCATTGATATCCAACCTAATTTAGCTTGTTCAGATTTTGCTGCAAATTGAATCCATTGTTCTCTATACGCCTTACTTTCACAAAAAATACTAGCAGCAGCAAGATATAGTGGATCATCCTCTCCTAAAGACATCTCATTTAGAATTTTGTTACAATCAAATCCTTCAATACTTGGTCCATTTGATTTTTCTAATGTCTTGAGAACAAAAGCCAATTGATTATCAAGATCTCCAAATTTTTCACTGCTACTTTGCTTTGGACGCTTGCCTTCACGCTTATTTTCATGTTTTGATTTTGATTTGTTAGTTGATGAGGAGGGTATTTCAAAATTTTATGATTCAAGATTGATATATGTCTCCCCATAAGTTTCGACAGCATCCTCTGGCATTCCTTCCTTAGATGGACCCTATACATCTTTACCGGTTGCTATGACTCCATCAAACATTGCTTTCATCTCGTTTTGATATTCCAATGATTTGTAACGAAATTATTGTGCTTTAGGATTTTGCTGTAACATCGTAATAAAATATTTAATTATAGCCAGTATAAGTTAGTAATTTTAGTTAACTTGAATAACACTTAAAAATAGTTACATGTATGTAATCGTCCCATTGCTCTGAGCTCCAGTTTATGGTATTGGTTATTGGATCATAATGACTATTCCTTCGGTAATACTTGTCATCCTTTTCCAAATTGTGTATTTTGTCTTTAAATAATCCCATTCATTCTTCAACTGTCTTTGTTCAAAATTACCCATTTTTTCCTCTTTTAAAACTAACCTAATTCTTTCCCAACATTCTTTTTTTAAACTCCTCCCACTGTAATTATTAAACTTAGCTTCCTCCACGCATAATTCAATAAACCGTTTCAATAAATTAGGATCTTTCCAATTAGCTCTAGTGACCTTATCAGTATGTAAAGGTTTCATCCCTATATATCATATAAAATTTAATTAGAACAAAGATCATATAAGATTAAAAAAAAAAAAAAAAAGATGGGCATCAAGCTATTACCTTGATAAAAAAGGATAATAACTCCAAAAAAAATAGAAATATGAAGACGGGATTTCTTGAATTAACCAGCAGCAATCCTTGGAGTAATACCCTAAATAACTGGAAAACAAAAGAACTTGCACTTTTGTAGTAATAGAAAACTCCCGATAGTGATTTAGATACTAGAAGAGAGAGTCAAAGTGTGCAAAGGGGATTTAAAGTGCAAGATATAGAAGGATTTGGAAAGAAAGGGATCAAGAATATCGTTATAGGAGAGAGTATGTGAGGGAAGAAGTTGTTTAGTTGGAGAACATAAGGGAATGGATAGGGACAATCTTGGAACATGTGTAAAAATCATTAAAGTTTATCTGCTGAGCGTGTTTTGCATTAAGCGTTAAGTTATAACTGTATCTCTGAAACTTTGTTATACAGTTTCAGCACTACTTAACATTTTAAGTGGATAAGATTTTATTTATCAAACATGATAAAAATGACAAATCTCTTCATGTATTCATTTTAAGTACTAATTTGTATTATCAAACACACCCTAAATCTGATCGGGTTCATATCCGAATAGGATATACTCGACTAAAAATCATTTTCAAAACTCACAAAAAAAAAAATCAATTCTTAAACATTTCAAAATTCTATCCAAACTTCAATCTAAAATCATTGAAAAACAAACAACAGACAACAATTTAACGATTCTAATTCTATACATAATTATTTTAAAATATTAAAATAGCCACGTCACACTCATCAAATTACCCAGTTGAATTGACAAGAAAGGGTTAATTAGACTTTACCCTTTCCTTTCCTCTTTTCCTTGATAATGGAAATGACATTGCTAGACCAAAGGGGACCTTAGTTTTTCTATCCAAAAATGGAAGGTGTAATTATCATTCTTTTTTTTTTCTTTTTTTTTTTGAGGTAGATACTTCGCATTCGAGTTTCATTGATGAAATTGAAAGCAAAGAGCAAGAGAGATTGGCTAGAGTGTAATGGCTCAGTGAAGATTTGGCGAAGAAAGGGTGTTGTTTTGACATTGAGAAAGATGATGGGGTATATTTGTCATTTCATACAAAAGTAGATGTGTCAATATCATTTGCCATGATTAATAGGTAGTTAAATATAGAGTAAGCGGTAGAAATATGACAAAAATCTTTTTTTTTTTTTAGTTTCTATTTCTTAAGTTAAGTTGGTCATTATAATTGTGTTTATGACATATGACAGAGTCAATCATTGTCTTTTAATATCTAATAATTAAATTTGAGTGATATCCGGTATCTATCATAATTAAAAATTCTTATGTTGTAATTCATGTTTTTGAACTCAACTTTTATTTGATCAAGAGATTCATCTCTGAACAAAAAGAATGATTATTAATCTTTATAAATGATTTAGGTTTTAGTAAAGATTTTTTAAGTAGTTAAAAAATATAGTAACTGGTAGAATCAAGGCAAACAACCTATTTTAAAAAAGATCCACTTTTTAAATAGCTATGTATTATCAATATACATTATTCACACACAATATAGACTTATTTTATGATTTAAACCCTTTTTGAGAAAAATTATAGAAAGATAGAGAAGAAACTAAAACATGACAAATGTCATGGTCTCATAAATTTTTGTTAACACCCATTTCCTTATCCTATATAGTATAGATTTCTCACTATTTTTAATTTACACTGGAAGTTGTATATCTGTTAGTCATCTTCCTCCATAATAACATTTTCAGGCACCTATACTGATAAACTAGACCACCTAGACTCGATCTTATTCTTCTTTGCTGCTGCTGACGATGAAATTCGACCCATATGACTCCTTCCATCCATTTCCAGAATCTTACATGTTCAGAGCACGGCAACTCGCATGCAGAAAACAAAATGGACAGTGAAAAAGGAATAGGGCAAAGCTGCTTTGGAAAAAGAACTGATGAAAAAGAAGCCAATGGCAATGGACCAAAGAATCCCATGCAGCATTTGAAAAAAAAGATTGCAAGAAAATCTTGATTTGGCATCACATAATAAGCAATAAAGGAGAAAACTTGAAATGGCAAAATACATTGTTCTGGGGTGCGTTTCAAATGGAGAGTCGTTCTTGTTTTGATATTTCAGCTAAAGAAAGTTAACTAAAACTGCTGCAGTGAAAGTGAGAATTGAATGGCGAGAATTTGAAGTGTGGTGGTGATCAAGAAGTTGAAGAGGAAAATGGAAGATGATTGGAATGTTGTAGAGATGAAACTGACATTAGTATTGAAGTTTTTTCTTGCGAAGTTGTGGAGACTGAAAGAAGAAGTTGAATCCTCTGCTATTGAATAAGATGATCACCTGTGTAAAGGAGGGGACATTAAGTGATGTTTGGTGTTTAAAAAAAGATGATAGTTGAAAGTTGAAGGAGAAATATATAATGATATTGTACTAAATCAAGAAGCTTAAATTAATCAATTTGAGAACTTATAGGTGATGCTTAAATTTGACAGAGAAGAATGTTGTCTTGCATCTATGGGGTTTTACTTTTTTCAACCAAGGGGTCTTTATATAAGAGTATTACATAAATCTTTACAACTGTAGGAGAATTTTACACTATCATGTGTAAATATATCCGTTAGATGAATATAAAAATAAACTTTAAAGATTGATTTAGTAGCATATATCTATAGTGCTATACCTATTGGCGTGAAAATAATCTACATCGACAGTTTGAGAAAAAAATAAGGGTCCAAAATGATGTTAATAGTTGTTCATATTTTATATTTGTACTTTTTTAGTTTCTCAAATTTAAAATAATGTATTTTAGTCTTTTATAAATTCAAAACCTACCATTTTAGTCTCTCGACATAATTATCGACATATTTTGTTTTGAAATACTCACATGTGTATCGAATGTAACTTATTTAAGGGTAAATTTGACAATATAATAATCTTGAACACTAAATTGTCTAAAAAAAAAAAGATTGGCGCTGCTAGAGTAAGGGTGACAGAGAAAAAGCGATGAGGAAGGGGAATAGGAGTGGTGATGGTAGGTGAGAATTTTGAGGTGATGGTAAAGAATATTTTAAATAGTGTTGTTTAGTATTTAAAATTTGTGTGTTTCCAATTTTGTTCCATAAAAAATATAACATTCAATGCGCATGTAAGTATTTCTAATAAAAATATACCTGTACTTATATCGAGACACCAAAATAGTGTATTTTGAATTTGTGATGTATAAAAATGCATCATTTTAAATATGCTTATGAATTAATAAAGTATAAATGTAAAATGTGATGAACGATTATGATTGTTTTCCCAAAAAATAATCAAAAGATAGATTACTAGATCAAGGCCCAAAAATTCCAAGAAGGTCTATTCATGTCAGAATTTCAGACACTCCTTGAGAATAGGCACGATCACGGTTCCAGAATCACCGGTTCCGGTTCCATGAAGAGCTAGAACTGGAACCGGAACCGGAACCTTGGGAGTTGGTTTCAATTCCGGCAGGTTTTTCGGTTCCTTCCGGTTCTGGTCTCGATTCCGATCACGGTTCCAATTTTGAATTTTTTTAAAGTAAATATACATTTTAGATAATACTAAAAAAATTAATAAAAGTTAAGATGAGAAACAAAAAATTATATTTTATTTATATTTCAATTATAGACTTTGTTTTTGGAAAAAAATACACTATTACATCATTTATTAAACCATTAATAATTAAAGTAAAGATACATTTTAGATAATGTATACTAAAAGATAATCTAAAGAAAAATTCAAATGTATCAATTACATTGGCATATATATACATATATATATTTACTCGATTCCAATTCCGGAATCGTTGGTTCCCGGTTCTGGTTCCAAAAAATATAGAACCGAAACCAAAACCATGTCCTCGGTTTCGAATCCGATTTTGGGAACCATCAACGACAGTTCCGATTTCAATTCTGGAACCACCAATTTTTATTGGTCTGGTTCTAGCAGTTCCGATTTCGGAACCAGAACCGTCGCCTCCCCTACTTGAGAACAGCTCCACTTTGCAATGTGTGAGAAAATTTTTAGTAAAAATGACAAAAAGAATGTAAGCACAAGCACTAATTAATTAAGTACTTCCATGTAGCCAAACGTATTAATTCAAGGTCCAATTTTGGAGAAAAATTATTTCTTTCAAGGCTGTATCACGGAGTGACCAACTTCTCTCTTTTTGTCCATATTGGAAACTTCTCTCCAATGTTTTCAAATTCTAACTAGACCGGTTAGTTCGACCTGTTAAATCGAAAACTAGCAATAGCTACGGTTCTAGGTCCAAATGGATATAAAAGCTAGAGAGGACAAATAACCGTTTAAAACTAGAAAGAACCGATGAACCGCTCAAAACTTGATTAAACCGGTCTAATCCGATTTACAATTTACCCAGCAAAACCAAAACCAATCCGATCAAAAAGTAATCAAAAAAGGAAAACCCAATAAATTTCAATCAATCCCAAAAATTTAATCTGCCAAAATATCAGTTCCAAACCCAATTGGCATCGGATCTCAAAAAACAATTAATCCCACATCACTCCCAAAATTATCCAATCAATCCCATAAATCAGGCCCTAAATTTATTCCCAATAATAAATCAATCCCCAAAAATCACATGTTTTTAGTTATTTATCATTGTTGTGGATTAAAAAAATGAAACCCAAAGCCACCAACCTCTTAGTCACCAAAAAAATTCCACCACCCTCACTATCTCAAAATCCCAAGCCCTTCAAACCCTACCATCCTAACCACTGCCACACCCCATCAAACTTCACCATTCTAACCAATACTCAAACAAAATAGTAAACTAAAAACAAAAGAGATGATGGAGGCAGAAGAGAGAGGACAGGCCATATGAAGGAGGAGAATGAGTGGAGATGAAGACACAGAGAGAGATAGAGCAAACAGAATGAAAGGGAAAGAAGGGGTAGTGAGAGAAAGAATGAGACGACAAGTCGATAATGGGGAGAGAGAGGAAGAAAATTAAAATTTTCACAAATAAAATGAATAATAGGGAGGTTTGAACCTTTGACCCGCTGTTATTTTTATTTTATTTTTTTTAAAGTCAAAATCATGGTTTCATTAACTTAAGTCAACATAAACTGCAATGATTACATCCTTAGGAAATTCTCAAATCAAAGAATACAACCATTGGAAGACAAAGATAATTTAGAAGCAACATAAACTGGCATATTATACTATCTCTTACATGCTTCACGTGTACAGAAGGAAATTGTTGAATTAGTAATTGGATGTTTTCAATCAAGCGTCCAATACTCAACAGATCAACTGGTCATTTGCTATTGATCTTTTTTACTATGCTAAGTGCGTTTCCTTCCAAAACAAAATGGGATAATCCAAAATCCTTGGCAAATTGGATTCCTTTTAAGAAATCTAGGCATTTCATGTGCTCGGCATTAGCTACACCCAACAGCTGCTCAGTTATCACTACTTGAATTTGGCCATTTTCGTCACGAAAAAACAACCCAGTCCCCATCCCTTCCGGTGAGAAAACACCATCCACGTTGATTTTTAGGTGGTCTGTTGGTGGAGTAGAGCATTTCGAAATCGAACATGTCGATTTCCTGATTCTTCCCTGGTGGGATTCCTAATACTGTTGCAAATATTCCTTAGCATATTTACATAGTTTCTTAGGATCTCTAACTTTCCCCTCAAAGATTTGCATGTTACAATTTCTTCACAAAAGCCACGTAATCACTACTAATAATTCTATAATTTTTTGCTCCTTTGACTCCATAATCCACCCAAACCAATCTTTGAAACTTGTCAAAATTGAGTTGCATAACAGATTGGTTTCAGCAAGGTCCAGGTTCCTCCAAATTGCATCTGCAAATCCACGTCCAAAAATATATGCTTATCAGTTTCCAACTCCTAATCACATTGGTTACACCTTAAGAGATCCCATCTAACCTGTTCTTCAGATTTTGCCCCGTTGGGAGTATTCCCGCGCTAGCTCACCAAATGAACATTCTCACCTTTAGGGGAACATTTAAATGCCAAATTCTATTCCAGAAGTTTTTCTCCTTAAAAGTTGATGATTCTTCCCTTTCCTTGCCATTTTTTTGAAGACTTCTTACTAAATGGTAAGCCGATTCACCTCAAAATCCCATTTCTTAGTATAGTGCCAAATAATCATATCTTCTAGGAATTTGGGTGCTAGTGGAATTCTTAGAATGTGCTCGACTTCAAAAGCATGAAACAACATTCTTAGTTCCCTTTCCTTCCAATTTCCTGTCTTAAAATTGATCAAATCACATACCTTTGCATCCGACCATAGGTACCTTGATTGTTGCAAAACTAATCTGAATGAACTTGGAATTGGAATCCAAGGATCATCCCACATATTGATTGAACTCCCCTTACTAACTCTCCATCTAATTCCCTTCTCCAGCAACCTCTTGCCAGCTAGTATGCATTCCCATACAAATGATTGGTTCTTCTTCTTTTTCGCCTTTAAGAAATCAGTCTGATGATAGTACTTAGCTTTCAATGCTCGTGTTGCCATTGAGTTTGGAAATTTCAATAATTTTCAACCTTGTTCAGCCAAGAGAGCTAAGTTGAAATCCCTTAGATCTCTGAATCCCATGCCCCCTTCTCATTTTGATCTGCATAAGTTCCCCCATTTGGACCCACATATTCTCTTCTCTACTCCACTTTGTCCCCACCAGTAATTTCTAATCATGTTTTTTTATATATGCACACAATAGTTTTGGTAGCTGATAACAAGACAATACATAGGTTGGGATAACTTGTGCCACAGATTTGATGAATACTTCTCTTCTTGCTTGCGATAATGTTTTTTCCTTCCATTCTTTCATCATTTCCTCCAAACATTGTCTTTGACAAAAGAAAGATGTCCTTCTTTTTTCACCCTATTACGTAGGGCATCCCAAGGTAAAGACTGTTGCCATCATCCATTTGAACCCCCAATATTCTGCACAAGTCCACTAGCCTTTCCGTTGATGTATTTCTGCTGCAGTACACTCTTGACTTGTTCAAATTTACCGTATGTCTTGATACCTCTTCATAAGCTTTCAACAAATTGCTGACCTTGAGAGCGCTACTACTATCCGATTTAGCAAAGAGTAGGTTGTTATCTGCAAACAACATATGGGAGATTGATGGTCCTCTAACACCCATTTTGATTCCTTACCAAAGACCTTGCCTTTCCATCCTCCTGATCATAGCAGATAATCCTTCAGCACACATGATAAACAGATATGGTGATAAGAGATCGCCTTGTCGTAAGCCTTTTTAGGGGTCAAAGAACCTTGTAGTTTTCCCGTTAACTAGGACTGAAAAGGACACGGATTGCACATCATGAACTCCATAATCATCTTACAATATTTCCTTGGAAAGCCAATACAATGAATCACCCTTTCCAATTAACCCCATTCTATGTGGTCATATGCTTTTGCCATATCAAGTTTTACTGTCATAAAAGGGTCACTATTATCCCTTTTGCGATTGAGCCAGTAAAAGATTTAAATCGCCAACAATACATTATTTGTAATAAGTTTTTCTTTGACAAAAAAACTCCGTGCTTTATCTATGATGTGTGGCATGACAACTTGCAGTCGATTTGTCAAAGTTTTTGCCACAATCTTGTATACCACATTACACAGTCTAATGGGTCGGTAATTCGGGATTTTACTAGCATTCCTCCCTTTTGGAATCAGGATAATATATGTTTTATTCAACTTGCATATTCTTTCATTTCCATTCAAAAATAACAATGCCAAATTAATTACGTCAGCCCCCACTATTTCCTAGTATTTCTGAAAGAAGCCCGCATGTAAGCCATTTGGTCCAGGAAGCTTCCATGGATGCTTTTATGCCTTAGAGCTTCAATGATCTCTTCTGTGCTAAATTCCTTCATTATTACTTCCCTCAACTCTTCTGATATTCTGCTATCAATAAAGTCAATTGCATAATGTGTTGATTTCCTGTTTGATTTGTATAGATTCATGAAATAGTCTACTATGTGCCACTCAATTTCTTTGTCTGATCTGACCCACTCACCATTTTCTAATTGCAGTCCATCAATTGAGGTTTTCGACCTTCTCTGTCTATTTTTGTTGTGAAAGTATTTTATATTTCGATCACCATCCATTAGCCAGTTCACCTCAGCTCATTGCTTCTAATAAATCAACCCAGGTTCATTTGGACAACTTTAAAGGCATCCTTCACCTTAGCAATTCTCAATCTAAAAGACCCGAACTTGCATCTCTCCCAGTCATGTAATGTTTCCAGAGTTCTCTTAAAACATAGGGCTAGGTTGTCAATCTCATTTTGGCTCCATCATTTCCAATTATCCTTGATGATGTCTCTACAATGCTCATGGCGGTCATCCATAGTTCCTCAAATTGATAAAGTTTTTTCTTTTTCCGCCCACTAAATCGATCTTTTAAATCATTCTGCAATTTAATTTGAATAGGGATGTGGTCTGACTAGGAACAAGTTAGATGACTAACCTTATAGGATGCAAATAAAGAGAACCATCCTGGATTTGCCACCACCTTATCCAGCCTTTCCATAATGCAATTGTTTGGATCACGACCTCTTTACCATGTAAACTTGGTTCCTGTAAATCCCAAATCATCTAGATTTGCTTTTTCCAAAGCTTCCTGAAAATCTTAAATCTACTGCCTCCACCTTTTGTTGCCTCCAAATTTCTCCTCCAATGATAAAACTTCATTGAAATCCCTGGCGCAAAGCCATGGTAGGGAGAACAAATCAGCAAACTTACCTAGGAGTTGCCACGACTTTTGCCTTTGGCTCGTAACGGGATTGCCATAGAAACCTGTGAAACACCATATCAAATTTCCTTCCACCTGCCTTACAATTGTGTATAAGAAATCAATGTGCCCTGCAGAATAGCTCTTCACTGTTAACTCTAAATCATTCTTCCACATAAGCGCCAAGCCCCGTCCTCTATTAATCGTATTCACAAAAAAGCCATTGGGGAATCTCAATTTTGCTTTTACACTTTCCATCTCTTTCTTTACTAATTTCGTCTCCGACAAGAAGACAATGGTGGGATCTATCTCCTTCAGCAAATTGTTGAGTGGTCAAATTGCTTGGGGGTTCCCAAATCCCTCGCAATTCCAAATTAGGGAACTCATTGTTCTTGGTGATGCTGCTTCGCAGACACCGCCGCTGGTACATTGAATTGCAATTGGGTTTTCGTTGTTTTGGACTTCTTACCTTTCCTCTCGCCCACCAAGTCACCTTTGTCATCTAGTGAGCTTGCTCCTAAATCTAATGTTTCCCGCCATTCCTTCTTTTTGATCGAGCTAGGTATTTCCACTTCTTACTCGAGTGCTTCAGAGACTGCTCTTTTTTATTGATGTGGATTTCCAAAATATTTTCCCCTACCCTAGACTTGTCCATGGTATCATGGTCCACTACAAATCTTGTTGGGCTTCTTTTTGTCTCCATCTTGCCTAATTCAAGGCCCACTAGCCCCAAATTGCTAACTGGGTTGTCAGAAACTACTCGATATTTATTTCTAGCAATCGGGTCTCCCTTAATATCCGATATATCCTTAGCCTTTATATCAAGAAGCGAGTTATTTTCCTTTGGAATTTGAACAGACACATTGGTGGCTTTAAAGCCATGCTCGACATGACCTTCAACACTAGATTGCATGCATGCATTAAAAGCTTCTTCCTTTTCATTATCTTCAAGGCATCTTCCTATTAGAATATTCTCTAGCCCGAGGCCAGGTGTTCCTTCGCTGGTAATACTCTACTCCCACACAGTTTTGCCCGGAATAATCTCTGAAAAAAGCTAGAAACCATATATGTTGTCCTTGATGGGTGTAATTGATTCATCCGATATCTGCTCGCACTTCTTCGTCATATGGCCAATGTATATGTGCTGTTCCGCAACTGTAGCAGAAAGATGGAAGTCGTTCATACCTTTTAATGCCTCTGACTTCTAAATTATCCTCCTTAAACATTCTAATGACTCTTCGAATGGGAGTCTTTGTGTTGACTAAAGCTATCAGCCTGAAAAATCTTTCCCTACGCTCTAGTTTTTCTTTCAGTAGAATGAAAATACAACTTGGGAAACTCTTAGCCAGCTTGAGCACCACCTCCTGAGTATAGAACTCCTTGGGTAAACCCCAAAGGCTGAGCCAAAAGTAGGTGTAGTCAAAATTCACCTCTTCAATTTTGATTCCTAGATACCACTCCTTTAGAACCAGTAGATTGTTGTCTACGCTCCATGGTCATTTATTTATGACAAAATGCAGGTCTTCTTTGGACTTGAAAAGAATTGGTAGATGTTTGAGTTAACTCTGTAAACCTTGAACCTTGACGCTTCCAAGCTCTTCCTAGAGAGTCCCACAGTCCTTTAAGACTTTCTTCCTTATCCGATACTAGTTTTCCAATTTAAAACAGCTGTTAGAATAGTCCACGATCCCTTGCTTCAGTTCTTCATCTTTGATGTTAATGATTGTATTTTCCTCATTTTCCAAATTCACGTTTGAAAGTTGTTGCTGGATTACTTGTATCGAACTCATATGAGATACCAAATGGATTAGCTAGATAGATAGACCGGTGGATGCACTTTGAGACAATGCCAATCAGAACAATTCGACTGAGCTTCTACTGTTAGAGGAGTATTGAGCCTCTACTGTTAGAGGAGCTCAAGTTGCGTTATTGCTGCATTTTTTAGACTTGCTATTATTAGGAGTATAAAACTCCAAACCATTGAGATATATCATTAGGTTAAATTTTTATATATAATATATGAAAACAAAAAATCGATGGTTGACCCAGTCAAATCAGTCGAACTGAAAACCGTGAGGCTACCGGTCACTTTTCAGTCCGAGGTTAAAAATATTGCTTCTCTCCCTATTTTTGCTCCTTTTCTTTTTTGCCAAACTCTTGCCTTTTATACCATCAATCCATTTTTGTGTTCCAAGATGTTTAGGTTTTGTAGCTCACATATGCTCTTGTGATTCTTTCAAGAAAAACTAAAATTCTAAAGGATCAAAAAGAAGTGCTTGTCGGTTTTTTCTTCTTTGTTTTTAAAGTTAAATAAAGGCATCGGAAAAAAAAGGAACAAAAAGAGTTACTAAAAAAAATAAAATTTTGGCGCAAGATAAGTCCACATAAGTCGACTTTTTAGGACAATTTTGGCACAAGATAACTCCTGAACGGGTAAATTGCAATGAACCCCCTATACTTTGCATAATGTTTAGACTACCATCCTATGATTTGATAACCTACCTACATTCCACCCCCTTTTGCTTTGGGTTTTCTTCATTTTTTTTTTATTTATTTTTTTTTTGTAAAGTGGATAGAAATGAAAAATGTCATAGAATTGCGTCAAAAGTCAAAAATGCCCCACCCCTCCTAAATCTACTAGCCTGTCACCTCCTTTTCTATCTCCTCATTTCTATTTCAAATGAACAATTTCATCAGACAATTGGTATGTATGCTTAGAACTCTACATTTTTAGTTTAATTTACATCTGCTTCAATCCAACATATAATTCTAACTCCAACAAATTGATCATACTTAATCAATAACCCAAAACATTCATCATTTTTACTCCAACATATTCACTTAATCAGGAGGGAGGAAAGGGTTCAGGCGGTGAATGGCCGGGCAGGCTGGGGGAATGAGAAGGATGAGGGTTTCAGGAGGAAAATGAGGGGGCGGTTGAGATGTTGAATGAAGGAAAAGGCTGTAAGAGAAGGGAGAGTGGGGTTTTGGGAGGTATAGGAGAGTTTTTTGTAGTAAACAATGGGTGCAGCTAGGGAAAGGAAAGAGATGGGGTATTGGGAGATAGAGTAGAAGGTTGTTGGGAGAAGGAATAGGCGGTAAAAGTAGTGAATGAAGGAAGAATGGTGAACAACGGATTGGAAAAGAGAAAGGAATGACTGCGTTTGTGAGTTTAATTACATCAATAACCCTCTGATGGAAGATTGCACTCGACCAGACTATCATTTTAAGTCAAGATTTCATAGCATTTGACCGTTAACTTAACAGAAAAGTTAATAGTTTCAATTTACCTCCAAATCAGAAGGGGGCAAAATGTAGATTAGTAAATTGTAAGGTAGTAACCTAAACATTAGGTAAGGGGTAAAAAGCATTTACCCCTTCTAAACCAATTTTCTGAAGATTCAAAAGGTTCAAATTTTCGTTGTGAATTATGAAAAATTCTTACATAAATCCATCTGGGATTTTATATATGGATCTTGTGATATAAGTTTATCAAGTATACCTAAAATTTTTGCTCGTATATTCATCACGTGCTTCATGTTCATATCAATGAGCATCCTCATTCTGTCTTGAACGAGAATAACAAAAATCCACTATTGTTTTCCAAGCTGCTAAAATCTATTGTTTTAAACTTAATATTCATTTAAGCATGTTAATATTTACTTAATCATTTACTGATTGTTAAACACTACCCATAATTTGCAAACATTATGTTATTACCATCAATATAAAATGGCAAACCATGTTTGTCAAATTGTCTGGGTAGGTCCTCTTTTGTTTTTTGGCGATTATTTGGACTCAAATCAAATTCTCAATGCGAAAATGTTTTTTCAACACTTAGTTGTCTATGTCTCAATCCATTACTTCATTATTTATTGTACTAATTAATTCAATTGGTATTGAGAGAAGGACTTTGGTCACAAAGAGAAGGTAGAAAGAACAATTATATCTGCATATTTGTGTCCTACATCGTACGCTGACCATTGGCGAAGAAAATGGACAAATTTTTCAAAGCAAATAAAGAAAAAAGAAACATACAAAGCCATTATGGTCCTTATATTTAAAATATCAATAATTATTGTTTCTTATCTTTTATAGAAATCAAATTCTTAAAAAATTTAATCAATTCAAGGTCTATGATGAAAATTATGAACAAACTAATGAAACTGTTAATAATATATCTATTGCATGTTAATGGGAACGTGATTATCACGTGACTTACTCCATTAGTTTATCCATAATTTTTATAATAGGTCTTAAATTGGTTAATTTTTTATAGATAGGGGACCAAAATTACTGATCTGTTGTGATAGATAAGTAACAAGATTGAGAGATACTCAAAAAATAAAGGAATAAATTAGTTTTTTTCCCTTTGGATTTTTATTGGATCACATGATATGGTCCTTTCCCAAAGAAGCAGTTGGGTGTGTGCCTTGCAACTCCTAAATGTCTAACAAGGTTAAGGTTCAAGACTCAAAAAAATAAAAAAATAAAAAATAAAAAAGTTAAAGGTTCAAGAGTTCAAGTGGACCAAGTTTTCATCCAATATTAATTGACTCTGCTTTATAAATGCATGTTACAAAGTAATGAATGAAATCTTGGTTTTGTTTTTCTTCCTTCCTTTTTCTACGAACGATGACTAGATAACCCAAGTAATAACCCTAATGCTACAATTTGAGATTGATATTGCCATATTGAATTGGGAATTGGAAGCTAGATGTCATTCATGCTGAATTTCTATCTCAATTTGGTGACAAATAAACAAGTAGTTAAAAAAAAAAAAAGTCTTGTTCTTTTTCTCAATTTAAAGATAGAAGTTCAGCAAAAAATTTTATTTAATCGGAGCTTTTACTCAATTATATATTTAATTAATTTTCTTTTTTGATTTGCCCCACTTCCATAATTTGCAATTAAATGCAAAGAAATTTTTTTAAAAAAATAAAAATAAAAAAGTCAACAGTTCAATTACTCATATCTATTATTGATAAGCAAATATTAGAGTGGAATTAGCTATTTAACACTACAAAATTAAGAAAAAAGAGTAAAACGAAATAAATCAAGTACCTTATTTCAATAATAATAGCCATATACATGTAACCAGAAGGGCAATGGAGATTGGAGAAACAAATATTCTTGGCTTAATAAAGAAAAGAAACTTTTTTTTTTCCTTCTTTTTAATTACGGCCAACATTTCCTTTCTATTCTTTCTTTTTTGGGGAAACAATGATTTACCATTTCAAGATCACCATCTAAGAATTATGTGTGACAACAATGTGTACCGTGCTTGGATTGATATATTTGGGAAATGATTTGAAATTCATCCTTATTAGAAGAATTTGTAAGATCAAAATAAATGAATTTTAAATCGATCCAAATTAAAAGTTATTTAAAATTATTTATTTTCACACTTTTTAATTTGAGTGTATTTGAAATTAACCTATTTCAACCTTATAAATTATTCCAACAAATGTGTGAATTTCAAATCTTTTCTCAAATCCATCAATCCAAGCATAACCATAGATAATTCGACATAGAACAAATTGTTTGAAGCGCATCAAACATCAAAATGAAATAAAGCTATATTGTATTTGGATAGGGAGATTTGGTGGATTTGATTTGAAATCCCAATCTATAATAATTTAACCAAATAAGTTAATTAATTTAATTGTGGATTTGAAATCCACCAACAAGTGGAGAGTGTGATTTTAATAGTTAAATGAGTGGATTTGAAATTCACCCAAATTCTCATGTCATTTCAAATTCATCCAATTCAAATCCATTCATTTCAAATTTTTCTGTCAATTTAAATTTTTTTGTCTTAAAATTACATGATTTTGTTGGATAAGTCAGATAACAACAGATCGATCACCAGCGGACATTAGTACTACTCAAGTAAAATCTCTGGGGTTTTACTTTTCCCGTCGAGGGGTCTTATATAAGGTTCTGTTGATAATAACTTTGAATATCCGAATCTTCTTTGGATTGATACGAGTATTTTTTACCAAAAAAAAAAAAAAAAACGAGTGCTTAATTAATGAAGAACTAGTATAAAAATTCCAAACAAATCAATTCAAATGTTAGATTCTCATTGTCCTTGAGGACCATCCTACTTGCATTGTACTTGCACTGGCCACCCACTTTGATCGCCTTTTGTCCACATTGGAAACTTCTCTGTTTTTGCTCTTTTTTCTTTTTGTCAAACTCTTGCCTTTAAGCCATGAATTATTCTATTTTTGTCCAATTAATCTGTTAGCGAATGTTGTATTGTATGGGCCGTATTCAAAAGAGTTTCTATGATGTCTCGTCTTATATTAAAAGTGAAAAGACATATTATATTATTTATAATACGTTAAATTTTAAATTATTAATAATTTAATTTAAATATTTTAAATTCGATATTTACGTTCAAAAGTTGTTGGGTCAACTCAAACTCTAGAGTGTTATAGTTAGTATCAGAACGAATCTCGTGTAATCTCTCCATGGGATGAGACTAGGCCAGTAGTATTGAGTTGCGCTATGCGCTGTATGTGATATGTTATTGAATCTTGACTGACTTTGCGAGAATGCAAAATCTAAAAGAGAGGTGAATATAATGTCCCGTCCTACATGAGAAGTGGAAAATGATATTGTATTATTCAGAACACTTTGACTTTTGGGCTACTAACAAATTGGTTTAAACATTTGAACTCATTGTTTCTGTTCAAAAGTTATTACGCCAGCCTAAGCTCCGCAGTGTTACAGTTAGCATTAAAGTGAATCTCATGTAGAATTTCAACATGGAGTGAGATTGGGCCAGTGGTATGAGACCACGCTATGTGATGTATGTGATATGTTAGTAGGCCCTGACTTGGGTTCTATAAAGACACAAAATCTAAAAGAGTTGTGAGTATAATGTCTCGTCTTATATTAAAAGTGAGAGAAAATATTATATTATTTATAATATTTTAAATTCTATCTATTAAAAACTTAATTTAAACATTTCAAATTCATTATTTTCATTCAAAAATTGTTAGGCTAGTTCGGCCAAGTATTACAATTCCTCTTTTCCATAATGGAAATCGGAAATTTGGAATAGGTTTCCATATATGTTTTTGGTTCACACGCATAAATGCATCATCACATCAAGAAGTCCAGTGTGTCCCGCGATGTTATTTTAAATTCGCAATAACAAATGCAGCATCACATCAAGAAATGATCAATGCTATCCAAAGATTAAGCTATAAGATTAATACTACAACTTAATACAAAAAACACACCTGCAAATTAAGTTTATTTATTAATCATACCTAAAATTTTAACTTGTATATTTATAATACTTCAAATTTCGAACATTTTCAAATTTCACTATTAGCTTCCACCCCACTATTCATTTTCATATCCTGGAACATCCTCTTGTCTCGAATGAGAAATGGGAATCATAAGATCCACTTCTTTTTCCGTTGTTAAAATTCTAGAACAATAATTAATATCATATAAACCTGTTAATATTTACTTAATCATTTAATCATTAAACACTAATCATAATTTGATAATGAACGGGGTTTAAAGTATATCAGGATCGTTTAACAAAGGCCTTGCTCGAATACCCCAATCAAATGAAAGCCCGTATGGTTTTCAATTATCAGGGGCCCCTCGTGTTTTCTTATGGTCATTTGGAATCAAATCAAATGTTTAGTGTTAAATATTTCCATGTCAATTCAATACCAATGATAATTTAAAATTACTTTCACTTTTTTTTTTAAATCCTTCAACAATCTTATTCAACACTAGATTACACCAGGACTGCCTAAACTATCTACTTGCCAATTTCATAATTTATTGCACTATTTCCTCCGTTTCAAAATTAATTGTCACGTTAGGTAATTTATTTTGTTTTAAATTATCTGTCACGTTTGAAAATCAAGAAAGTATTACATGATATTTTTTCAACTTTTACCCTTAGTACCATATTAATAAAAGGATGATTATACAATTAGGATATTAATATAAAAGGATATCTTAGTCACTTTAAAATATTTTTTTATAAAATTAATATAATTTAATGACATTCTTAATCTATACGCACTAATTAAATATAACAATTATTTTGAAACGGAAAGAATAATTGACATTGTATAAGTATAATTGGTGGTGATGGATTGGAATGTCCCAAATCATGAGGACTTAGATCACATAAAAATAGATAAAAAGAACAAGTATGTCTGCATGTAAATCTCTTACATGTTGCGCCGACCATTTGTGAGAAGGGATTGGACAAATTTTTCAAAGAAATAAAGATGTAAATAAGAGACAGGTTTGAATAAAAAGCCATTGGATTTTTGTGTAACCAAATCATATACCATATTGTCCTTTTCCAAAGCAGCAGTTGAGGGTTGTGTGCCGTTACAACTCCTAAATGTCTTGCAAAGGTTCAAGAGCTCAAAGAGACCAAAACTCTTTTAACAATCTTATGCCAACTCACAAAATAATGAATTAATTGAAATCCAAGTTTGGTTTTTCTTGTTTTCCCCCTTTTTCCAGAAACAATAAGTAAAACAATTTCAACACGAAGCATAAAGTCAAATATTATGCCAGAGTTTCCCAAGTAATAAATTAATACCACAATTTTGAGGAAAAATTCTACCATAAAGTCGGTTTTGGACCCACCTGTAAATTTTGCGGTCAAAATTAAATTTTATAAAATTTTGCTTACAGTAGCTGATGTCATAGGTTTCGTAACATTTAATCCATACCATAAAATCTACAAGTGGGGTTATAAATTAGGTCCACCTAAATATTTCCCCAATTTTGAAATAATGGCATATAATAATTGTGAATTGGAAGCTGAATTTGCATATCAACTTGCTGATAAGTAAAACTAGTAAAATGTCATGTTCTGTTTCTCAATTTAAAGTTAGAAGTTTAGCCTAATTTGAATTTAAATTGGATTTCTTTTTACTTTGTTAACTTGTAAGCCATTCAATTATGACACCTAAATAAATTTTCTTTTTTGATTTCTTCGCTCTCCTTAATTTTAAATTAAATGCAAAGAAATAGAAAATAAAAAGTTAATGCAAATAGAATAGAACGGAGTAAGCTATTTGACACTTGCAGATTTAGGCCAAAGAAGATAATACTATGAAATAAATCAAGTACTTTGATCCCTTCTATGATTATAAATGCCTATGAGAATAGTAGCCATATGTATCTAGAAGGGAAATGGAGATTGCAGAAACTAGGACTAATTTTATTTTACACCTTTTAACTTATATTTAATTTTTATTTTGTATCTCAAAATTTTTTATTTTGTATCTTAAAATTTACGATTTTGGATACTAAGTATCTTGAACTCTCAAATTCATACCATTTTAATCATTTTCTTAACATCATCTAACGAAATTTTTCTGTATGTATGACAAATTCAGCTGGACATATAACAATGTTTTTGCGTGTAAAAATAAAGATTCTGTTAATTTTTTTGATTGGGTTAAAAAAGGAACTAAACTGGAATAACTTTGAGAATTAAGGGTACAAAGTACTCAAAACTAAAATTTAAAGTATAAAGTAAAAATCGAGTATAAATTTAAAAATACAAAATAACATTAGTCCGAGAAACAAATAGTCTTACAATATAACAACAAACACAATTAATCTTATGATATATAACACTAGTACATCTTACTAGATGACTCCCAATCCAACCAAAACAAAAATCTATTGATCAATTCGCCTCAATCGAAGA
The DNA here is from genome assembly GCA_025175665.1 of Cinchona pubescens. Classification (NCBI taxonomy): domain Eukaryota; kingdom Viridiplantae; phylum Streptophyta; class Magnoliopsida; order Gentianales; family Rubiaceae; genus Cinchona; species Cinchona pubescens. The sequence goes on along the minus strand of JANKKI010000185.1, from coordinate 2,287,279 downwards.
GTTCATTATTATTTAATCCGCTAGAATTAACAACATATGTAAAAGATTTCCGGCAGCATGCTATATAGGAAGTAGCTGTCTCTGGTATTTCAGATCCTCTGTGCCACGAGCCTCCATGGACTAATCAAGAATGTTGGTGCGTAACGCCTTTCTCGGCCAATCTGTGTTCGTCCAAACCATCTAATTCCGATTCTTTGGTACACCAACGGCAGCAATTCACCAACTGAGAGTGTGATGTAAAGAGGCATAGATTGCAGGCCTAACCGAATCCGGGAAGAGAAGGGATGCCAAAGAAGCAAATGATAAGTAACCAAACAACATCATACAATGATAAATCACGCGAGCTAGCAGAGAACGAGGATTAATTGGAGAAATTCTCTGCTGAAAATCACAAGCACAATAATACAAGAGCAAACTGACAACTCCAAAAAGAACTATTTTGGGGTGTGTTTGGAATGGCGAATTTTGCTGGTTTTGGAATTTCAAGACAAGAAAGTTGAGGAGAATTGGAATGGCATCGGAAAAAATGGTGCGAGGGAGAGTTGATAATATCTGCCTAATGGTTACAAAATGATCTACTTGAAAGGAGAATAGAAGTGGAAGAAAATTATGTTGCGGAAGACAAAATTATTGAAGTGTGTAGAGAATCTTCTCAATGAGGGATTGAGGGAAAGATTTGTAATAGGAATAGGCATTTTGTTAAGATCAGATGTAGATCTTGCAAAGAGAGAAGAGAGAATTTAGGTGTTTGCACAAATCTTAGCCTATCAAGTGTGACCAATATATAATCTTTAAGATTTAAGAGAGGTAGAACCCTGGAGGTATATATATGGTTTGGGTAGGTGTCTTTTTGTGTGGATATTTATTATGTTTGGAAATCTTTCCCCTAGCTTGAAATTATATGGATGGACGAATTTAATTAGGGGTTAAGAAAAAAAGGTTCAAAGGGCTCAATCCGGAGGAGAATGGAAAGGAGCAAGGAGTCTAATTAAAATTACTGAGAGAGTCGAGTGGAAAGTGGATTATATGTGGCCAATACAAAAGAATGAGGTTCTTCTTATTCAAAGGAAATCGGCCACTAAGATTAAAAATGGCTTTGGTGGGGTTAGTTGTGACGTATATCTACAGAAACTTCGTGAATGAGGGAAATGAAGGAAGATACGTAATTAACATTTTTCTTTGATAGAAGGATATATAATTAAGAAAATATTTTATAAAATCACAAATTAAGAATTTCTTATCAAAATCATTCTACACATAGTATCATATTAATCATCAATCCCTCATTTTAAATTTTTGGTCGGATTTTAAATTGTATAATTAACCATTGTTTTAAAATCAAATAATTGTCCAAAATTGGGGGGGAGAAGTTAAGGTTTCATACCGTTGTTTGGGTTTCAATGTTGACCAATCTTAGCACGATAGATAATCAAGAGATGTTGAGGAACATATATATTTGTGGGGACTTAGTAATGGCATGGTTTTGTTTCGGATCAGAAAAAAGGTGTTCAAAAGGTTCGAGCTTCACGAATAATAGTAGTCATGTGGGCCAATTCAGGAGAGGCATGCAGATGTGTAAGCCAGTGTTTGAAAGTCTACAGTCATGGACGAAGACAGCAGATAGTATACTATTTGATTGCGATAGAGAACCCTCATCTCAATATTTGGCAAAAGACCTGCTACGTAACTTCTTGGACCTTTTGGTCCTATTTATAAACCAACTGGTTGTGCATGTATTCAATTGACAGTTTTGCATTTAATAAGCCAATTGGGTATTAATTCCATTTCTCATCAAGTCCCTGCTAGGGTCTTCAATGTAAGAATTGTTGGATGGTCTACACATATGAGCGGAATGAACAGCACTTACATTCTTTGGTAGTTAATCAAGAATATTACAAGTCCTACTAAACTTTCATGTTACCTAAACAATTTTTCTATTGAAAGTTCATTTCTAGGATTACTTTTTTGCCAAAAAACAAAAAATGTAGTTATGTTTTGTGTTTTAATAGTCCATTTATACAAAGTAACAAAAGTTATTGTTATGTCGCTAAATTTGAGAAAGAAGGAACAAAATCCAATCGAGGATCTAAAATCAGGGGTTGTGATACACAATTTAATATGATTTTGCTACGTAGAATGGTTTTTGTAAGTGGTTTTGAATTTGTGATTTTATAAATTATTTTGCATGTTTTAATATCATTTCTTTTTACACTTAGTATGTGAGGAAAGGAATATATGTATTTTGCTACTGATATAAATAGGGTGAGAATTGATTAATCGATCAGTCAATCGATCAAATAATTCAGTCAAAATATAGAAATCAGTTCTAAAATTGTTAACTAGCTTCAGTTTAGATTTAACTTTGAAATAAAATTCGCTTAACTAAATTCGAATTCGGCAATCTGTCTGGAATTTGATTAATCACATTCACCAATTGGTCATATTAACATTGGATTGAAATTCTTAATATAAATTTGAGGGGAAAGAACTATCTAAATCAAAGCCCAACATGCAATAAATTAATTCATAATTCCATTTAATAAAAACTATATCATATTTGAATGCATGTGATATTTTCTTAATATGTATATATATTATAAACATATGTGTTTGTGTTTAGCATCCACATATATAATATCATTTGTGTAACTATATATATATATAAATAAAATTATAGTATTAATTTGTAAAACTATATTATATAAAAAAGTATATTCACTTAAAAAGATGAAGCAAGTTGCAAGCCTTCAATTTACTCTGACGACAAGTGCAAAAAAATTTCCTTCAAAAGTTTTGGTTTCGAAATTTTATGCATATAATTTTTCCAAGAAGTACATGTAGGAGGGACTCAAATATTGGATTGAATTCGAAAATCAGTTAATTTCAAATTCAAAACTTAATTCCTATTTCGTATCCGAATTTTGATTTCAGAATTTGGTCAGACCAATGAACGAACCAAATTCTGATTCAAATTCTAATTTGAATTGTCAGTCTAGAAGTGAAAATGGTTACAAATTTAATTAACTAGGTTCATACTCACTCCTAAATATAAAGGATATATAAAGGAAAAATAACGTAAATTTAACCAAAATAAGATATGATAGGAGAATTAAATATTGTAACAATTATTTGCGTTATTTTTGTTAGTAGTGGCAAGTATTTGATCATTTTGGATCATCCTATCAAAAGTCTCCAATAAGCCAAGAGTAATGGGAGTACAAACAAGTAGTATTTAATGCTAAAGGCACTTGATCCAAAAGAGGAGAGCCCAGCTACATACGGATCAAAAACAAAGCTGGAGAAGGCTTCCAACTTGTTTAAGCCCACAATTTTCAGCGGCTCCTCTTGGAGCGTTTTTTACACTGGGCTATTAGAAGCCACTCACTCGTGGATCAGTTTAGTCTGGCCTAGGAGAAATACTCATACACAGTAGCCTAAAATGTCCTACCTCATTGATCCGCTTGCTTTGCAAAATAATATGTCTCAATTTATAAGAAAATTTTACTGCTTTGTATTTTAAAAATTTATACAGTAAAATACTATTCAATTTAAAACATTATATTATACACACTTTTCTACGATGAATGTTGGCATTGGTAGGCAAAACTGCATTTAGGCACTTCCAAAGGAAGACGTGTTTGATTTTATGTTTGACGGAAGATAAATTTATTCAACACATATAAAATATGTGGAAGAAGAGGAGAAATTATAAAATAACGTACATCGAACTCTCATATTGAAACCTGTATAAACCCACAGCATAATAGCCTTTATCTCAACTCAAAAACTTTCCTACTCTCCCAACTCAAATTTTCTCAACTGAATAAACTGACACACCCTCTATTTATAACCAATAAGACTTTTCTAACCCAAAATTTTCAATTTATCCACATATTTGGATAAATAATTTTCATCACGTACTTTTTCTTCAATTTATCAATCCTATAAATTTCATGATAATTAATATCAAAATTCTCAATTTTAAAAATCAATATTCAAACAACTTGGCAAGATTTTTTTATCACTGCCCAACACCAACACAATAATCCATGACAGGATCTTTTTGTTTAGATCTCTGTCCAAGTAGGGTCAACTTTTTTTACACCATAATTGTCACTCGAGTACTTTAAAACCAACATCACATCATGATCTAATTTTCAATATCCAAGTACTCCACTATACAAAATCTTATTCCCAGTATTTTTTTGACAAATATCCCAAAATTAAACTTTTGAATCTAGAGTTCTGATATCATTTGTTAGCACAAAAAAACATAAAGGAAGATAAATTTATTCAATCATAAAAATATGTGGGAGAAGATAAGAAATTATAAAATAACGCATATTAAACTCTCATATTGAAACCCACATAAACCCATAGTATAATAGCCTTTATCTCTACTCTAAAATTTTCTTATTCTAGGCTCTCTCCCAATTTTACTCTTCTCAAATGAATAAACCAACAACCCTCTATCTATAAAATAAGACTTTTCTACCAAGAAATTTAATTATATTGGTAATAACAATTCTAAATATAATTCTAATAAGAAACAAAATTCCTCAAATAACTAAACTACTAAATTCTAATTATTACATAATTATTAATTGGTTTTTATACCCTAATTGTCAAATAAGTACTTTAAACAAACTAATTTCTCATGATCCAATTTTTAATTTCCGAGTATTTCATTACACAAAATTTTTTTCTCCAAGTTTTTTTTTTTTTTTGGATAAATGTTTGAAGATCAAACTCTTGAATTTAAAACTCTAATACTACTTTATAGGAGACAAAAATTAACAATATATAATTAAACGCAAACCATAGACTAAGAAATCAAGGCTTGTAACCGTGCGGATAACAAATCCAAAAATAATTGCAAACAATGAAACAAAGTTTAATTCATGTTTTGATCAAATTAAATGTAACGAAGCAAATCAAACGAAGGATGGAGACGATGGAATTTGAGAGGATAAATTATTAATAATAAATTTTGAATTTAATTTTTCTTAACTAAATTAATTAGCTACAATACCTTTAAATGGGTATCAACTAATTTAATTATTTACGTATTCAACTATCACACTTGAATTATAATCCTATACTAAATCAATTTCATATCTAACAATTATATCAATTAATAAGGAATAAATCCCTTACAAACTAATGACTAAAATTTAATTAAACTAAAACTCATAAATTAAATGAGTTTGGTTTAATATGCCAACACTCTATGTTGATAAAAATTTTCTTATATTGTGTTTATATCAATGGAATTAGGAAGGATTTGAAATTTATTCATTTATTGGAGGGATTTGTAATATCAAAATTGATGAATTTCAAATCCATTAAATTATTTTTTTAAATCACTCATTTCACATTTTTTAATTTGAATGGATTCGGAATTAATTTATTTCAATCTTACAAATCGTTTCAATAAATAGATAGTTTTCAAATTCTTCTCCAAATTCATCAATCTTAACCTTAGTCAAAATGCTAAAAGGCTAATTATTTAAAGGACTAAAAAAAAGTTCCCAAGCAACCAAAAGGTTCAAGTCAAGCTTAAAAAAATACTAGAATTGGAGGAGAGTGACTGGAGATCCCGATCCCGGTTGCATTCTTTTGTCCATATTGGAAACTTATCTATTTTAAGATGATGCTCTTTTTTCTTTTTGTCAAATTCTTGTCTTTTAAGCCACGAATTATGGTATTTTTTTTCCCAATTAATCTGTTAACCTTGTATTGTATAGCCACGGATTCACCATTTGAATGATTTTTTTTTTAAATAATATTCTATTATCATTTTATAATTATTATTATTATTTTAAATAATATTCTACAATCATTTTATAAACAATTTTTAATTACCTTTTTATTTCATATATATCACATCAAAAAAATTTACTACAAGACTTTTTAAAATAATTTTCAAAAATAATAACAGTCCAAACAGATTAATATTGAAAATTTGGAATAGGTTTCATATACGTTTTTGGTTCACAATTACAAATGCATCATCACATCAAGAAGTCCTATGTCCCTCGCCAAAAAGGAAAAGAAAAATGTTTTTTGATTCGCAATAACAAATACATCATCGCATCAGGAAATGATCAATGCTATCCAAAGATTGGACTATAAGATTAGAGTAAATCTTTTAATGTAGTATGTACACTAAGTGTACAAAAATTTAAACAATTAATACTACAACTTAATGTTAAAAACTCACTTACAAAATAAGTTTAATTAATTAATGCATACCTAAAATTTCAGCTGCTATATTCATAATATTTGAATTTCGCACATTTTCAAATTTCACTATTAGCCTCCTCCCCACGATTCGTGTTCATATCCTGGAGCATCCTTTTTGTCTTGAATGGGAAATGGAAATCAAAAGATCCACTTCTCTTTCAGATGCTAAAATTCTAGTGCAATAATTAATACTATTATTTAAACCTATTAATATTTACTTGATCATTTAATCGTTAAATACTAACCATAATTTAATAACATTAACATAATTACCGTCAAAATAAATGGCAACCCATAGGATGTCCAATTGTTCGTGTCTTGTGTTCTCTTATGGACATTTAGAATCAAATCAAATATTCAGTGTCAAGTATTTTCGTATCAACTTTATATATGTTAATAATAATTTAAAATTATTTTTTTATTATTTTTTTATTCATTAACATTCTTATTCAATACACTAGACCACACAGCCAAAATTATGTGCTTGCCAATTCCATAATTTATTGTACTAATTGACTTCTTACAAGTATAATTGGTAGGGATGGATTGTAATGTCCCAAGTCACGAGGACTTGAGTCACAAAAAAGTAGATAGAAAGAACAAGTATGTGTGCATGTAAATCTCCCTACATGTTTGGCCGACCATTTGTGAGAAGGGATTGGACAAATTTTTCAAAGCAAATAAAGAAAGTAAAAATAAAAAGCTATTGGATTTTTCTGTGACCAAATCATATACTATATTGTCCTTTTCCAAAGCAGCAGTTGGGGACGTGTGCCGTTACGACTCCTAAATCTCTTGCAAGGTTACTTAAAGGTCCAAGAGCTCAAAGGACCAAATCGACTCTGCTCAAATGCATGGAGTGGCAGAGACACACTAGGGCAGTGGGGGCAGTTGTCCCGGGTAGTCTTCCCATATACTTGCTGTATTTAAGAGTAGAAATTTTTACCAATTTAAAAATATATAGTAATTTTAATATTTTTGCCACCACAATAATAAAAACAATCGTGTTTCTTCCACGTTTTCGGGTAATTGCATTTGATTTAATAGAAAAATAATTTATTTACAAATTAACAAACTAATTACAATTTTATTACTTTAGTAATTAATTAATTAAGTATTGGTAAAATTTACAATTGATTTTTGTTTTTCCGGTCTTTCTAATAATAAACAATGTCAAGAAGATATAAGTTTTGGAAAATTATACAATTCTGTTGAGCGAATTATCTTGTTGACTTTAAGGATTTTTACACTAAAATTTTTTAAAGCACATGACATTGTACTATATAAGCTTTTATAGCACACAGGGATGGTTCTTTCAAAGGGATCGTAAAATTTTTCATAAGTTTTAACATTTTATCTAATTTACTAATTATCATATCCAAAAAGAATGCATTTAAAGTAAGAAAAACATGCATGACAAATATTATATGTTAAATTCTAATATAATTCTTTTAAATTAAAAGTTGTGTATAAGTTAAAACAACAAAAAATTATTATATTATAAATTTTGCTTTCGATACACAAATTTTCTAGCTACCCTCTTGAATTGATGCTTGTTCACTCATCACAAAATATTGAATTGATTGAAATCCAAGTTTTTGTTTTTCTTGTTTTCTCCTTTTTTCGAGAAACAATATTACACTTAACAACTAAAGCATAAAGTCAAATCTCATGCCAACTTTTCCCAAGTAATAAATTAATATATCACAATTTTGAGATATTGGCATATAATAATTCGGAATTGGAAACTGAATTTTCATATAAACTTGGTTATAAATGAAGCTGAATTTCCATGTCGACTTGGTGATAAGTAAAACAAGTGGTAAAAAGTCATGTTCTGTTTCTCAATTTAAAGTCAGAAGTTCAGCCTAATTTCAATTTATGTTGGATTTCTTTTTTACTTTGTTAACTTAGTAAGCCATTCAAGTTATGACACTGAATAAATTTTCTTTTATGATTTTTTTGCTCTCCATAATTTTTTTTTTTTTTAAAAAAAAACGTCTCTTCTTACTCTCTATTAACTTGAATTCATGACCAATAAATCATAAGAAAAGTATCTTACCCCCTTCATTATCCTCCACAATGTGCAATTAAATGTGAAGAAATAGAAAATAAAAAGTTAATGCAAATAGAATAGAGCGGAGTAAACTATTTAACACTTGGTAATACAATGAAATAAATTAACCAAGTACCTTCCTTCGATAATTATAAATGCCCATAATAACAGTAGCCATATGTATCCAAGAAATGGAGATTTGAGAAACAAGTAGTCTTGGTTGCTTAATAAAAAATAGATCATTTTTATTTTCCCCATTCTTTTCTTTACACATCTCTTGTATAAGAGACATACGTACCACTTCTTTTCTTTCTTTTTCCCTTCTTGGCTTCATAAAGAAAAGACCACTTTAGAGGAAATGAATATTAATATTTTTATTTTTTAACGGACTATGGCCAACATTTCCTTTCTGTTTTTACCAGTAGGCATACAATTGAATCAATAATCTCGTCCAGTCGTTACTTATTACGCTACAAGAAAAACTTATTTTTTGTGATTTGTATTTTTTTAGAGTAACCAATACATCCATTTTTGTGACACACACTCAAGTACAAATTATAAAATTTAGTAATTTTAAGTCATAAATGATAGTATGATCTCCATTTACAAGTTACAAATAATTTTGTGACCTTTATTTCAAAAGTCATGAAACTTATTTATGACCCATAAATTACAAATAAGTTTTTCAAAATGAGGATTATCGTTTACAAATAAATTTTGTGACCCTCATTTTGAGATTCACAAAACTTATTTGTGACCTACAAATATTAGAATGGAATAAGCTATTTAACACTTGCAAAATTAGGAAAAAGAGTAAAACGAAATAAATCAAGTACTTCCTTCTGCAATAATGGCCATATGTACCTAGAAGGGCCAATAGAGATCGGAAGTGAAGCAAACATTCTTGGCTTAATAAAGAAAAGACACTTCATTTTTCCTTTTTCACTTTATTTTTAACTACCACCAACATTTCCTTTATTCTTTCTTTCTTTTTTTGGAGGGAACAATTACTTGCCATTTCAAGATACCATCTAATTATTATGTGTGTCAACCCTAGGCCATATTGTACTTGAGCTCTAATATATACTCCATGGTTGTTAGTCAGATGATCACAATCGTATATATTATATATTATATAGTACAAGATCATATTAATACAATAATACAATTAATTTTACAATGTAACACCTATACAACTTACTCTGTAATTCCCAATCTACCCAAAAAAAAAACCTATTGAACAAGTTGCCTCAGTCAAAGAGGGCATTATTTACTCGACTAGAATTAACATCTATGAAAAATTTCATCTGGCTTGCTATGTAGGAAGTAGCTGTCTTTAGTTCAAAGTTGTCTGTGCCACGAGCCTCCGTGAACTAATCAAGAATGTTGTTTGGTTTACGTAACGCCTCAATTCTCGGTCAAAATGTGTTCGTCCAAACCGTCTAATTCCGAGTCTTTGGTACACCAACGGCAGCAATTCACCTACTGAAAGTGTGATGTAAAGAGCATAGATTGCAGGCCTAGCCGAATCCGGGAAGAGAAGGGATGCCAAAGAAGCAAATGATAAGTAACCAAACAGCATCATACAATGATAAATCACGCGAGCTAGCAGAGAATGAGGAGGTGGAGAAAGTCTTTGTTGAAAATCATAAGCACAGCTGTAAAAGAGCAAATTAAGAACTCCAAAAAGAACTGTTTTGGGGTGTGTTTGGAATGGTGAGTTTTGTTGGTTTTGGAATTTGAAGGCAAGAAAGTTGAGAAGAATTGGAATGACCTCCGAAAAAATGGTGTGGGGGAAAGTTGATATGGGCCTAATGGTTATATGATAATTTACTTGTAAGAAGTAGAAGTGGAAGCAAAAAACGTTGTGGTAGACAAAATTATTGAAGTGTGTAGTAAAATCTTCTTAATGAGGGAGTGAGGGAAAGATTTTCTATAGTATTAGGCATTTTGCAAAGAGAAGAGAGAGTTTTGGTGTTTGCACAAATCTTTGGCTATGAAGTGTGACCAATATATAGTCTTTAAGATGGAATAAATTTACATAAACTTGATTTTTTGTCCTACTTGTAAATTTTACTGTCAAAATTAAATCTTATAAAATCTTACTTACATCAGTTTATGTCATAAATTTCATAACATTTAATCAATATTACAAGGTCTATAAAGTGGGATCAAAAATTAAATTTACCTAAATCTTTCTCCTCTAAGATTTGAGAGAGAGGAGAATAATATACATAATTTGGGTAGGTGTCTTTTTTGTGGATATTTATTACATGGACGGACCAATATGACCGGTTGAGAAAAAGGGGTCACGGGTAATAAGAGAATGGATTCGTTAAACGAGGAAAAAAAGTACGAGGAAAAAAAGTACTAAAAAGGATGATGGGGATGAGTGGAAAGTAATTATATGTGGTATAACAATACAAAAGAAGGAACCATGAGCCCCAAGTCTTTTCAGTGAAAGAAAAGCGGCTGCAAAGTCTAAAAAAGACTTGGGGGAATTTGCCACATATATCTAGAGAAACTTGCAAACGAAGAATAAAAGGAAGATATAAAGGGAAAATCTATGATTTCATTGAGAAATTATCTCGTTTATAAAAAAATAAATTTTTTAAAATATAATATTTTATTATAAAAGTCTTTAAAATATTTTCTTTGATAGAAGGATATATAATTAATTTTATTTTAAAATCAAATATTTATGTCAAAAAAAGATAGAAAGAGAGAAAGAAGTGAACTATTTGGCATTCAATTCTATCCAATCTTAGAAGGGTATGTACGTAATTAAAAAAGGAGTTCGAAAGGTTCAATCTTGATAGATAGTAGCACTACTGGTAATATGAAAATTTTTTATATAGATTAAAATGTACGATCTTATTATATATTTTATAATATATATTTATCCACATTATTTAACTTGTGAATAGTAGTGTTATAAATTTTAATTTTTTAAAAAAATTAAAAAATATAAATAAATAAAAATTATAAAATATACGATAAAATTATACACTGTATAAAGATTTTCCTTAATATGGGTCAATTATCAAAAAACAGTGGATGGAGACGTAGAAAGAGATACGACCAACTTTGGTCAATTCCAGAAAAGTACGAAAGCCCTAGCGAACAAAATGTAACGAGAATAAAGCACCCGTTCCTATACACGGTTCCGAATTAGAAACACGGAAACTTCTGGAGTGTGCGATCACGCACTTCTTCGAAAGTACACTTGATGGTGACTTTGGCTTTTGCATGGCTAAATTTATGGAATTTTACGATTCATTTTATGAAATTATTTTTTAATTTTAAAAATTTATTAATTTTTAAGATATATAATATTATATTATATTAATATTTAAAATATAAAAAAATAATTTTTTAAACAAATTATAAAATTTTCTAAATTTTATGCTCTGTGGGCCCCAAAAATGTTTAATACAAGTATAAAAAATTCATATTACCAGGAGCTCACGAAATGGGTCAAATTAAAAAGGTTGGACAATGTTAATTGATGGAAAATAAATTTTGTAATGATTTTTAAAAAAAAAAAAAAAACTTCTTTTAACCCGAAAATAGAAAGCAATAAGATGGGGAGGAAAACCCTCCAGGCATAAAATGAATTTTCAAATTTTAAATTTAGAAATTTTTTATTTTGGAGAAGTTATAGCAATATAAGCTACAAGATGAAATTTGCTAAATATTTTCATCCATGCCTTAATATAAATTTCTAGAGAAGATCTATTATTTCATATCATTTTACTATTAATCATTGAAATATTACCTAAAATAAATTTCTATTACACATTATTTTACTGTTAATCATTAAAATATTACCTAAACATTATTTTATACAACGTACGACATAGTTACTTTATTAGCATAACTAAATCAAGCAAGTTCGACAGTTTCGTAAAGAAATTATTTTTATTAGTTTTAAAAGTTTATACTATTATATAAATTTTTAAACAATGATATTATGCAATAGAAGTATTAAATACACTTTGGGATAGTTCTAGAGAGAGACAGTATAACTTTTCACTAAATTACAAGTCACATGACATAGTTTTGTACAATATTAATGTATATTTGTAACTTGTAAATTAAATTATAGGGAAATTCTATAATTCTTTTTAGAGAACTATTCTTTTAACTTTAAAAACTTATACAGTATAAGTTTTTAAAACATATGACTTTGTACTGTATAAATATTTAAAATCCAAGAAAATGATTTCCAAAAATAAATTGTAAAATTTTCTTAAATCATATTGTTTTACTTATTTTATTATATCATAATTCTAACATTTCCATAAAATTTTCATATAAAGCACTACCTTAAAAACTACTCAAATTGTATTTTAAGTTAAGAAATTGTTTGTGTTCTTTATAACAGAAATATATTAAAAGATGATAGTGTTAGTTACAACTTAAAAAATAATAATAATAACACAAGACAGTACATATAGAAATTTAGATGTAAAATGATTAAGATAATAAATACCCTATATGTCGATGGGTATAAATTGATTGTCCTTTATAATTATCTAGCATAGATTACATTATAAGTTATATCAAAAATCAAATTTATTTAAATATTTGTCATCCCCATATGTCCCATGTGCCGAATAAAATTGTCTTGCATTCGGTGAAGCACAGGTACCCCACACGTCCCATTTTTGTCCTAATTTTAGGAGTCCGAGCCTGCCGCAAAGGTGGAATCGTGTGGACTTTATCCTTTTCACTGTCGCACACTTTCTGCACAAATTGGTGAGACTTATTGCAGAATTTTCCTTAGAACAAGCATCTAAATATTTGGTTGAACCTTTTATTCCTTTTAGAAATTTAACGAAGTTCATTTTTGGTGTTTTCTTTTTCTTTTTCTTTTTCTTTTAAAAAAAAAAAAAAAAAAAAACACTTCCCCTACTACTCACTAAGGATCTACACGAGGCTCCGTGGGAGTGCACTAAATAATTATTTCATAATTAGTGTTAGAAATATTAAGAAATTATGGAGTTGCCTTATTAATTTTATTCCTAAGAGAGTTGTTTAGTTTAGTTATGTACTTGTAGTCCATAAAAAATGGAGATTACTCCTTTCCTTTTCTTCATCTATATAAATCAATGATTAATGCAACAAGACTTATTTTTTGTCTTCAATTAAATAGCTTCTTTTTTTTTTAAGCTCCAAGGCTTCTCAAAAATCTTAAATCAACCAAAATAACTGTAAAGTACCACTGCCAATACAATATTTTATCATATTTGTGATTGGACAAACTTTTATTCTTACATTGACTGGATTTTAAAATTGCAAAGATACTATAATAATCAGGAACATTGTGTGAAACCAAAATTTCAAAATGCTAGTGCAAAAGGTTTTGAACCAAGTGATTAATGATTTGAAAAGACTTAAACTTTCTCTCCACTTATAAGAATTTTTTACTCCGTGCCTGCTATTATCATTAACTACTCGAAATTGTAACTAATAAACTATAAGAGAAATATTTTAGTATTTAAACTATATTTGATCGTTATTGGTATTTTTCTTATAATGATCGATGTACTATTATGATTCTAGATCTGGTTAAAAATTCGTTTGACATACCTACACAATATCTTCGCCATTGGAAGTCCATTTCAAGAGTTACTGTCTTGCGAAAAAACATTTGTAATTATATTCTGTGTTTTATTATCATTTCTATTTAGTCCCTGTATGTGAGAAAAATAATATATTTATTCTCCCACCCATATAAAGGATATATAGAGGAAAAATAGCCAAAATTCAACCAAAGATATAGTAGGAAAATTATACATTGGAATAATTATTGTGTTATATTTATGCGTCTATATTTTCTGTATGTAATGTACTCGTATATGTATGCATGGAGTATGTGTTTAAATTTACTTGACATTGATATAATATATTACCATCTAGGATTTTTACATTTTAAAATTTTTAGACTTGTTAAATTTGCAATTTTGATCTTCCCCAAATTATGAAAGTGCATAGAATTAGACTCCGATCTATTCAAGATTGTAGCTCTAGTCCCCAATCTTTCAAAATAAGGTAAATTTTGAATGGATTGGGGACTAATAAGATACAGTTATTTGATAGATTGGAGACTAAAACTGTAATTTTAAATAATTAGAGACTAATTCTACACACTTTCATAATTTGGGGGCCAAAATTACAATTCTCCCGTTTCCAAATATGCATGATTTTTCTTAATGTTTCTGTGTCCATTCCTTCCTCCTTCTCTTTATAGTAATTTATCAAATTACACATACAGGAAAATTGTACAATACCTTTAGAGAACTATTTGCTTGTACTTTAAATATTTTACAGTATAATATTATGTATTTCAAAAGTTTACACTATATAAATTTTTAAATTTCAAAAAATGATTTTCTAAAAAATATTGTGAAATTTCCCTATGATATATCTATTTTTACAAGTAAGTGATTTAATGATGAAAAGATTAAAAAGTAGGCCAAGATTTGGAAAGTATAACAGTACAAGTGAGGCCAAAATTTAGCTGCTGGAATTATATATTGCATCACATCTTAAGAGCAAAAAGAAATAAAATTTTGTAATGATAAAAATGAGAATCGGACTCTATAAATAGTAGGCTTTTCTAGTTGGAACTTGGACCTTACCTTTTTTCCCAATCTAAAAAGGGAGTCAAGCAGAAATTAGTTCCAAGATACAAGGATCTGCTCACTCATGGATCGATTTTCTCTGGCCCACGTTTTATTAGACCAGGCCTAGAAGATAATACTTGCAGACAGTAATGGCCCAAAATATCCGGCCTCATTGACACGCTTTCGCAGCAAAACTCCAACATTTTCATGTCCTTGAAAGGTCAATTTTCTCAATTTTACCTCCATAGTTTACAATTTGTTCTAATGTAACTGTTAACTTCAACTATATTTTATGGCAAACTCGAGACATAAACCGTTATTCAGCTAATAATTACTATGCAATGTGTCTTGGGGACTTTATTCATCTTGTGTACATTAAATTTGAATGTATATTAAAAAGGAGGGAAACATCAAACATTGAAATAAATATACATTCTGATGTTTGGAGATTATGATCAAGAAAATCAACTATTAAGACAATTTGAAGGCCAACTTTAATTAATCCATGCTTTTCTTTTTCTTTATTAAATCCTATTTGGATTATATAGCCAGTACATTTTACATTTCTTTATCCCCAATTAATTGATCAAACATTGGTAACTAGTGTACATTCCTACACTAGTTAATTACCAATGTATTTTACTTCACTTTGTACACGGTCCATTATCTATTAGGAGCAGATTCAGAAACTGAGAATTTTTTTTTTCCCTCGTCCGGATTATAATATTATAAACCAAAACAAATAAAGTATTATAAATTAATGGCGTTAATCTTGATCTGCTGATCTCGTCCATTTCGAATTATAAAAATAGGATTTTAAATCGGTTAATACTAGATTGGTCGAATACGATGTAAATCGTATCGGATCGAAAAACTACAACTTACCAGTATACAACCCGATTCATATACAAGGTTTATTGTGTAATTTTATATATTATGGACAAATATTAGTAGTTTTTTTCTCCTTCCTTTCCTATTTATATATGGGGTATTTGTGTAATTATTAGTCAATTTTTATATTTTTAAAATTTTGAAACTAGAAAATGTCATAATTAGACTAAGTCGGATACTCGATTATCCGACCTTGTTTTTAACATATGCTTAGATGACCAGGTACTAGATGTATAGACTTGGTACGGGTCCAATTTATTCTTACTCTATATAATCAGATCAGATCGGATACTAACACTATGGACCAAATACTTGACCATAAACACTCTTGCCATAACCTAGCCAATACTCAGCCAAACTACCAAGTGCAAGAGACAATAACTCACCTTTATCAGTATACCAACTCCATGATATCCTACCTAAAGACAAAGTTATTGCTTGTCTTGTTAATTAGTTTTTTTTTTTACTAGCTTTTCTGCGTAATGTTAAAAATATAATCTTAGATGAAACCAAATCTTTCTGTCGTCATTTCTTTATTATCGAGCTTTCTTGATCGAGAGACTAAAAGTGTAAATAATTAAGGCAAATACTTAGGTAGACTTAGTTTTTTATTCCACTTGTAGACCCTATGGTGTAAATTAAATTTTAAAGAATCTATGACATCAGCTGATGTAAGTAAAATTCTTTAAAATTTAATTCTGACCACAGGATCAACAAGTAAGACAAAAACCAGGTATATCTAAGTATTTTCCAATAATTAAATCATAGGACTTCTCCCTTCACGTGGTCCAGAAATTTGCAATAATAATTCCTTAGTCAAGTTTTCTAACCACGTTTAGTTTTCCTTTTCTTTGCCTTCTTTGTTCCTTTGCAGCTTCGCAAGCTAGATTTCTGTATCTCCAATGATGAAGAACATGCACAGAGCTTATTCTTATAATCAGTGGGTTTTATACAAAATAGGAAACATCTTTCTACAAAATGTACATAACTTGCTTAAAGGATGATTATATCCCATTTTTAATCGCTGTTCTATAGTCTGCCAAAAATGACTTAGAAATCAAGTTAAGATAAAAATGATTTGAAGAAAAATTCTTAGCTACTCAATCCCCAAATGATTGAAAAATAATGAAATTTACTTAAGTTGTCTTTGGATGGATAGATTTAATTGAAGGAAAGATATGAAATGAATGGATTTAAATTGAGTGGATTGGAAATGATATGAAATTTGAGTGAATTTTAAATCCACTCATTTAATCAATAAAATCACACTCTCACTTATTAGTGAATTTCAAATTCACAACTAAATCAATTAGTTTGTTTGAAAAACTTATTATAGATTTGAGGTTCAAATTAAATCCACCTAAATTTCAATTATATTAACAATTGTCATACATATTCTACATTACAAAATGAGTAACCAATACTTTCTTGATTATGAGAAAGAACACACTTTAGTTAGATTATAGACACTTACAAAGTTTTGAAACGACTTAATCGGTATTCTATGTTGCCAAATTGACTTCGACCACAGAACATGATAATTCATGACACTATAAAGGCTAATTTCTGAAGCCTTTAATTGAATTATTGATCATACTTTCTATAGGATTAGGTGGCATATCAACATCAATCGAAACATGTGTGTTTAAAATATCTGATTAATCGTCAAAAGTCTATGAGATCACGATCCATGTCACCTTAATTACGAGAAAATTCATGGAAAGTTCTTTGCTCCAAAATGTCTTGTTGTTTAAAAGCTAAAAACATGACGTTTAAGATCTAAATCGTGCTTGTGGAAGCAAACCTTCTAACTTTAATTTTGTGAAATTTACATATATGTGGACAAGTGTTTACTCAACAAAACCGCATTAAAAGTTCCATAAAACATTGTTTAAATTTAATTTTTGAGTGTCCGGAGATTATTTCTTTTTTTTTTTTAAAGACATTTTATAGAAATTTCTCTTTCACGCACTTATTAGCAAGGTTAGTCAAAGTTACGTCATTAAAAGTCAATGGTGCTGTTGGACAGCTAATAATAGAGTATTATTTGGTAAATGATATAAGAGACAGCTGTTGATTTTATTAGTTTTTAGAAATAATGTTGACTTTTAGAATAATAAAATAATTGTTTGGATATGAAATAATATTTTGAAATAACAATTTGGATTGGAAATAATGAATAGTACCTATTATTTGGTGAATCTATTTATAAAAAAAAATAATGCAAATAGAAAAATGACAGTTATTACTGTACACTTTTAATATTTATATTCATTAATCACTTTAATTTGTAACGTTATTTTTTAAATATTTAAATCCTTCTGTTAAATTTACTCTATTGAATATTTTTTTAAAGAGAATTTACAGTTAATTTCCACCTAACCCCTTGGTGACTTGAACTCATGACCTAAATCACAAGAAAAGTGTAATTTTGCATTTGAGCTACACTTTACTGTCACTCAACATTCAATATTATTTTAACAAAAATACCCTTATTCTCTGCTTTTTCTTATTTTTTTTTAAATTTTACTTGATTTATTTTCTCTCCCTCTCTCTCACACACTAATATTTATTGACATGTTTTAATAATTTTTTTATTGTTCATCAACATATTTTAAATTTAATCAAACTCTATTTATGAAAAAAAATAAGATATTGTGTTAAGAGAAAATTTGTTTACACATCAATAATTTGAGGGTAAAAATATCACTTAAGGCGAAAATTTAACACCGTTAGCTTTAACTGTTTGTCCAGTGACTAAAATGCCTAAAAAATAACGTTAGAGACTAAAGTGATTATGACTGTAAACGTATCAACAATGATAAAAGATAATTAATATCTATACCAAATTATTTTATGCCATTATTAAGAAAATCGCCAAACACGCACATATGCATAAACATTTTGTATGTTACTGAGTAAACATACAAAATAAGTCAAATTAAACTAATAATAAATATATGTTCAAGGTTCAAAATGAACGTACAAAAATGAATTATTTTTATATTACATAATATTAATATTTATAGACTACTGACAAAATATTGCAACAAACACGCGTTAAGATAAAAATATATGATTCTAATAGTTACCAGATTAAAACGTCCTTATGTGAAAGTAAAGATTGCAAAAAAAAAAATTAATTCTATTGTTATACATAATTATTAATAGAATATTTTTTCTAAAATGTAAATAATGAATAGGACATGAATAGTGCAAATAATGTATTGTGTGAATAATGAATAAGACAAAATATGAATGGTATAAAATATTATTTGAATAGTGTATTTGTTGACCAAACAACAAATATTCTGACCAAATATCATTGACAAATAATGCAAATCTTTTGCAATCCAAACAACACCAATGTTCAATATTAATTGCGACAGTACCAGTTGCAGATGGAACTATACATACGTTTTTGCAAGATAAAGTGTTGACAAAATTATTAAAATTTAGAAAACATATTACACCGTTAGCATTTCAAAAAATAAATAAATAAATAAAATTACATGAAATAATTTGCTTCCCAGAAAACGGACCTAGGTAATGGATGTGAAATTTTATTTTGGCTATAGACCAATGAGGGATTCTTCATGTCAAAATCTAAAAAATAGGGGACATGATATATAAATGGGTGAGCTTCTCATGTCAAATGGGAGTTTAAGGAGTAAATCTTGACTAATCAGTCCGCAATACGAAATAATTATGACAACAGTAAAGATTATTGAAAAAGTAATGGGATTCTTTATTTTTCAATTATCTAATAACTTATAATACTCATTTCACAATGCAAAATGAGTAGCAAAAAAAAATTTTGGTTTAAAATCTTCAACTAAACATGCATAGTAGTTGATCATACACAAAATAAAATTTTTCTTAATGGACCCATATTTAACTATATGCTGTGATCATCCTGGGCTGTAAACAAAAATTCAATCAAATGATTCAACGGACGACGGAAGAGCAACAAATTGATCCAAATCTCAAATTCCCCATTCCTCCATTTTGTGTAGTTGGTCTCCATTTCTGTGGATACATAGTGTAAAAACTGTGAAAATAATAGGTAATAAATTACATTTATTTTGAAAAGGGTTGATTCATTTAGTCATAAAATCATTTTTTCCTAAGCAATATATCAAAGAGTTCAACTCTCATTGCAAATAAATTAACACTCCATTCCCACTCCATAGAATTGTAAAATAATGCACTCAGAATTAAATAAAAAGCTAGCTAGGAGTACATTTTTTTTTTCCAGAATATATATATATGGTGAAATATAGTTTGTTAAAATTTAAATCATGACTTTGTACTAACCAATGAACTTCTTAATCATTTCTTGACATATATTATTTTAATTAGAAAATATAGCAAACGATTTTATAATGGAAAACTCCCGAGGAATTTAATCCCCCAGAATCGTTGCGGATGTTTTTGTTGTTTAGGGTGGCCAATTGAGGACGGCAGAATCCATTTTGTGATGTACTGAATCTGGTTATATTTCTTTGACATTATGTTTGGATGGGGGGATTTGAGTTAAAAGAAAGATTTGAAATACATGAATTTGAATTGAGTGGATTTGAAATAAAATGAAATTTGGGTATATTTCAAATCCTTTTATTTAACTATTAAAATTATACTCTCACTTGTCGGTGAATTTCAAATCCACAACTAAATCAATTAACTTGTTTAGATAACTTAATATAGATTATGATTTCAAATCACGTCCATCCAAATCCCTCCATCCAAACATAATATAAAGTAAAATAGGAAGAAATTTTTTAATAAGTTATAGATTTTTTTATACTTATCTCTCATTTCTAAATTTTAAGTTGACTGCATCGTAGTTGTCTGATATTCCCCCATTAAAGTAAAAACTATAATTATAAATAGTGATTGTGATTGTGAAAATAACAGTATTTTTTTATGCAACTACTCTTTTTTAAATTGAAGTGAAAATCAAACTAGGTTTCATAATTTGTCCATCTTCTATGAATCTTGATAAATAGTTCCCTGCAAACTATATTCCATTAATCTTGTGGTTGATGTTTTTCTTTTCTGAATTGATCTTATAGATGGTTTGAAAATTTCCTTTAAAAAAATAATGGATTGGATGATTGCTTATAAGTCTTCTGCATTTACATGTTAATTAACCTCAGTCAATCATGAGTTGGACGCCTTAAACCATGGCTACATCCATCAGTTTTTCATAGAAAAAATTTTAATTTCCTTTTAATTTTTAGGGTATTAAATTGAAAAAGGTTAGAATTTTGATTACTCATGGCTCAGGTTGATAATCCATTGTTACAAAAGTCGCTATGTTTTATAGTTTCAAACACTAAAATTTGAGTTTTATGACTTCCCTTCTAATGCTGTTCTTAAATCTTAAGGATATTTTTTTGAATTAGTTTCATTGTTTTGGCTGTTACGATAATGTTGGTGCAAATCGACTTAGTATAGTTGACAGCCAATATAGTACACTATGAATCGGAGTATATGGTGATTAGGTAAGTGTTAGTATAATGATTTTTTAGTGTTGATACTTAAGGCGTTATCAATATCGACGAATTTATGTTGATATCGATTGTATCTATACCAATTGTACTTATATTAGTTGTGTCGGTAGAGTATTATTGTCAATCGATAAGGTAACAAACGATGCAGGTATGTCGATTAGGTATCACTATCAAATCACTGGAAGTGCTGATCCAAGAGCTAGTAGAAGCAGTGACTAAGAACATGGATCAACTATTATGACAAATGGTATAATTAAAATTTGCATAAAACAAATCACCCCACAAATAAGAACATTGATAATTATAGTCAAGTAGATTAAAAAAAAAGTGACAAATTCAAATTTGAATAAGACAATTTCTAATAATAGTTTTTAAAAGTTAAGAAGGCCTTATAAAAGCCAACTAGCCAACAGACATTCAAGGAAAAAAGTACAACAATCAAACTTTAACAAATCAAACAAATCAAATAGCATAGTTGCTCAAAATTCCTCTTAAAACCTCTAGTTTTAAGTAATTTATTTCGTTTCAACAAGTTTAGATGTGTGTATTTCAGCAAACAGTTTATGTGTTTCGATAAATAATTTATATATTTCAACAAGTAATTTGTGTATTTTCAACAAACATTTTTATTTCTGATTTGTAAATTTCTCTGTCAATTCAACTTTGTTTCAAATTCGGAGTATTTCCTTTGCAAATTACTCTTCAATTATAAATTCTAATTCCAAATATCAGTTTTACATTTTCTTGCCGAAGTACTTGAAATTTTAAGGCGAACGAACAATAATCATTTAGATGTCAGATTCACATTTCACCACTTTAATGTTCTTCTTGACACTTTTACGTAGCAATGACATGCTTAACAATATCACCAACTCATATGAACATGCCAAATTAATTTGTTTGTCATTTTCGGCCTAAGCATGAATAAAAAATGCACAAACAGATAGTATAGGTAAAGTTTATGGATTACTCCTATGACTTAAAAACCTAATAGGAAAATGGTTGTTTGGATAGTAAATTTTCTTAATTATTCTCTAAATAATATATATGTAATTATTTTTAATATATATATATTTTTTCATTCAATTCACATATTTACATTTTAAAATGTTAATACAATACTTATTTCAAATCATATCCCAAATAATAAATGGAACCACAAAGCAATTTACACTATTTCCAAACATTAGCATCAATCAATGTTTGTTTAATATATAGATTGTTAGAAATTGTTGAAAAAATGATGATATTATTATTTATAATTTTTGTTTAAATATAATTATATGCTATAAAACAAAACATAAACATATAAGTACTTACTTGCTGAAGATGAATACGATCACTATGAACCAATTGATGTAACTGTTGCCAAGGATTTAATTTTTTGTCTTTAAAGCGTAATTGTCTGTTACTTGGTACAAATAGATTTTATGCAATTGTCTCCTAAGATTTCAACAACTCTACCTTTGTAAGTTACACAACTTAACAAAGTTTGCGAATTTGTGGAATATTACTCAACTTTCTTTCTATGAAACACGATTCTTAAAATGGTGTAAAGTAGGAATGAAAAATCAAGAAAGTAGATAGAATGAAAAAAAAAAAAAACTCTTGAACTTGAATGACATTGTATTATCCAACTCCTTTACACCACCCTTATTTATAAGATTTTTGAAACTAATGAGTAGGTTTAGCATTAATACATGAATCAATATTCATAAATCGTGAATATACATAATTCATGAATACAACATTAATGACACGTGAATGAATTTTTATAATTAATGAACACACCATTAATTATCTAGAGATGTAAATTCACAGTTCATAAATGTATTAATGAACAAATCATTAATAAGTCTACAATTTATGTATGTATACAATATTAATTATACATGGACAAATAATCATCCAATTAATGTTATACATAATTCATGAATACAAAATAATTCATTAAATAAATTAGTGTCATGTAAATTTATTATTCTGAATTAATGTTTTATTCATGTACAAAAAATAACTGATTAAACAAAAACTAAATTGATAATTTAAATGTCATCTGAAATCAATTTTTCATTCACCCATTGCCACATAAATATCATTTTGTTTAATTTTTCTAATGCTTGAAGTTGGACTTTAATTGGAGGGTTGCGTGGTTCTATGACTCAGACTAAATTAAATTGTTGCACTAGTATCCTGGCAATCGACAAATACAAAAGGCAGGAATTCTTATATAGATCGATGTCATGAATTTCTTGATGCATAAGATTCTATATCACTTTACTTGAATAAAGTAAGGTAATATAGAATGATGTAGAAGTTTATGAGCTAAAGAATTGATAGTACTGTGTCATAAACCAAATTCATATAAAAATTATCTCAAGAAAGACAATAATATTTTAGTCAAATCATGAATAAATCCATTGAAAATGCAAATGATTTCAAAGCTCTATGCAAAATCTAAAAATAGAAAGTAGGAGTCTTTTTTTTATTTTTATGTAGAATTGGATATTTCAAACTGTGATTCATATCTATTGTTGAATTACTGGGGAGAATAATTATATTGAACAAAAATCTTACGTTTCTTGCTATGACTTTGTGTTAGGGAGGATTTCAGGAAATTGACAAAAGTTCAAAACAAATCCACAACAAACGATAACAAAATAATAGAGAAAATAAAAGGGAGACATCGGATTTACGTAATTCGATCAAATTAACCTACGTCCACGTGCGAAGGAAAAAATCTACTAAATTAAGAGTAATACAAATTTGGAGAGACATCTATAAAGTGAGCTATATGCACCATTATAACAAAAGTACAAAAAAAATCAAATAAGACAAAAGATCGGATGGCCATAAAGGCCCTGAAAACCTACTAAAACTCTCTTGGCTTTGTGCATTTAAAAGCTTAAAGCGCTTTATAATATTGAGTGGGAGAGAAAAATTCTTCCCAAACTAATGTGGGATAAAACAAAAGTTACAAGGTATATTCAACAAATCTCCACCTTGACTTGTATCGCACAACAAATCCACATAAAATGGCAAATCTTCACAAAACAAAATTCTCCACATTTTTCATTTTGAACAAAAGCTCAATAGTTCAGATTCTTGATTCACAAATAGATCGTCGTAACTCCACCTCCAACAAAATCCAAAATTTGTATTCAACGCAAACCCACTCTTCATCAACAAAATAGACCCAATAAACCTCTTCACAAATACCAAACGGACCACCAGAAAGGTCAAACGTTCGATACACAAAAAAGAGAGTAAAAAAATGGCCAATACTAAGAAGAAATTGTTTGCCAACGAGTAACCCTTGATTCAAAAATTTTCAACCCAAAATTTTGTTACCATCAAATCAGCTTAACCCAGGTCCCCAGTTCTAATACTAATTTTTTAAGGAGGATCCCAGAAAATTGACAAAGTTTAAGACAAATCCACAACAAACAATAACAAAATATTAGAGAAAATAAAATAAAGACACCAGATTTACGTGATTCGGTCAAGTCGACCTACGTCCACGAGTGAAGGAAAAAAATCTACTAAATTAAGATGAATACAATTTGGAGAGATTTTCACAAAATTGGTTTTTATAGGCACTATTATAGATGTTATACAAAAGAGTTCAAATAAGACAAAAAGTAGGATGGCCATAAAAACTCTGAAAACTCACTAAAACTTTCTTGACTTGGGACACTGAAAAGTTTAACTAAAATCCTTAATTTATAACACTGAGTAAGAGAGAAAAATTCTTACCAAATCAATGTAGGACAAAACAAAAAATATAATACATACTTAACACTTTAAACTACAAAAATCTCTTGTTCAATGTTCAATTTACATCATCTTTTGCCCATTAAACTAATGAAAGGAACTTGAAGCGTGCAAAATTAACTTTCTATTACTATTATTTGGTAGGTGAGTCGTGAAACTTTCATACGCCTAAACAAATATATATATATATATATATGCTTTTGTGGCTTGTATTGATTTTCCAGATTAGCGGTTTAACAATATTTAATAAAATATTATATATTTATAAAAGTGATAAAATTAATAATATATTAATAAAAATACAAAAGAATATATATAAATTTGATTTAATATCTAAAAATTAAAGTTTATAATTTAATATTATTTTATTACGTGAATTAGTTTTGTAAAGTGATGACATTCAATTCTGTCACCTTGTAAATAATTTTTTAAATGAAAATCAAGTCACCTATAAGTCAAAAATGTAACAGCACAAACATCAAGATGACATGAGCGGCTATGCCAATTAAAAATCAAGAAAATTTTACTCTTTCTTTTAAGAAATTATTATTTTTAATTTAAAAGTTTATACAATATAAATTTTTGTGACACGTTATATTATATTGTATAAATTTTTAAAATTAATGGAATAATTCTCTAAAAGAAATTATAAATTTTTGTTAAAAATCATACTACTTTTTTTTCTTTAAAACGATTTTCATCCGTAAATCTCTGCCTACTTGTTAATCATTTGAATAAAAATTATATTAATTGCCAAGAAGAAACGAAAGCATCGTCTATTTAACAAGTATGCTGTACACTTGAATCCAAAAAGAAAATATACAATAGTCAGATGGGGCAAAAACAACGACATTTCAACAGGTTGTGGACATGATAAAAATGAACAATTATTGAAGGGTAAAGTGATTTGGACAGTCACTAATTTTTTGTATTCTTCACCTTTTCATTGCTGCACCTGTTGTATTAAGAACCTTGGAAAATAACTATTTAAATCCTTGTAAAATCAATTATTAATAACAGATTTAAATTATTTCGTCCCTACGTCTTTCTTTTTGGTCGTAACTTGCTGATTTTTCAACATGCATTCTTTAGTCAACATTGGAATTTTCAAATAGTTATCCATTTACTAGTATATAATTTTTAATGGTTTCAAAGCTTTTCCATGTACAAAAATCACCAATAAATGCCAATAAAAAGAAAGAAAGAGAAAATCACCAATAAAAAATAGAACACGAAAAAAGACAAGACTAATGGGAAGTTACTTTTTTTTTTTTTGAACAAAGAATGAGAAGTTACGAATGACGCATATTAAAATGGATATTCCCACATGTAGTATATATTGATATTACCTCCAACACAAAAGAAAACAAATTACATAAATTAAAGTGGATATTCTCAAAATCTAGGAAAACAAATTTTCCGAACTTAACTTTTCACATACTTTTACTCATGTTAGAATTTCAAATTTCGATATAATAATTATTGAAAAGAATTTTAATATTAAAAATAATTAATATTGTCCAAAAAAGTTAGTACAAAAGTTAAGAATTCTAATAATAATAATATAAAGTGAACAGGGGGGATTTTTTTTTTTTTTTTTTTTGGATCTTTGAGAGCTGAGATGGGATAGTATTCGTGTGAGTGTATTTATATAAAGTGACAAAGTAATTAAACTGTCGTTAAATTTGAAAAAAAATAAAATGCAATTAATAAAATTAAAATATTAGTGATTCAATATAATATTGTTACATATAATTTCTTTAAAAAATAATCATGAATTTACGACTTTTTAAATCATTTTTTTCTATTCATATTTATGGTAAAGGACAATGTTTTTTTGTGCACATTTATGCGGTCGGTGAGCCCAGTTACACATGCGTGTTGCGACACAAAAAGAGCAGCACTCAAAATGCCAATTTGGCTTTCAGCATTAGCCATTGCTCAAGTGTGAACGCAACGGTCCAAAATACAATTATTAAAAAAAAAAAAAGGAAAAAAACATTTAATGTGTGAACCGTGAGATAGCAAGAAAGGTCTAGTAAAAAAAAAAAGAAAATTTGAATATATATATATATATATATATATTTTTTAATGGAATTCTATTTTTAAAAAAATTTCAATAGTTTTTTTCTTGATTTCTTTCAGTTTTTTATGAGTTAAGAGGTGAATTTATTTTTTTTAAAAAAACTTGTGTTTCAATTTCATTGGATTGAGACGTGAAGTTGTTCATTACTATTATTTCTGTATTTCGTTAAAAGGATAAAAATAACTAAAATATTTGATAATTAGTTAACATTTAAAATATCCATTTGAGTGAGAATCACTGCCAATAAAACCAACTAACCTAATCAAAAAAAGGGTCATAAAACAAATTCACATTGATCCAAATTCATACTCTAACGAAATTCAATTATTACTGTATCTTCAAAGTTCTATAAGTCGAGAGATAAATTTCTCTTTTAAGTTTTTTAAATCGACAAGTAAATTTATTATTAAAAATTATCTCAAGTGGTAACCTAATTCGGGAAATTAAGCAAAAAACAAAACAAAAAAAGTTTTAAAAAATGCATAATAGGTAAACAAAATAGTAATCATAAAAGCAATTAAAAAAAGAAAAAAAACAAAACAAAACAAATTTTCTTTCTTTCTCTTTTTATTTTATTTTTAGTTTATTTTCCCCTTTAAGAATTACTACAAGTCAACTTGGACCCGTATTATATCGACATCCTCATACATATCCGTGTGTATCTATACCTCTATAAATAGTAGTAGGCCAACGATTGACCTCGGGAAGTTCAACTTTTCTCTGTATATCCTTTTTCTTATCATTATCAAAATTTCTCTGCAATTTTTGAATTTAATTGAATTCTGATTGTAATTTTAATTCTGAGAATAAAAAAACAAAAAAATGGAAGGAGGAGTAGATTACTTAGCTGATGAGAGGAAGAAGGCGGAGTTCGATGTTCAACAGATGAAGATCGTTTGGGCTGGGTCCCACCACACTTTCGAGATCTCCGATCGCATTTCCAAGCTCGTTGCTAACGATCCTGTAATCTTCTTCCGTATTCTTTTTTTTTTTTTCTCCGAGTAATATAGTTTAGGAATTTTTTGGAACACGTTTTTCAATCACCTTAATTAATTAATAATATCTCGAATAATAATTGTAAACGAAGTAACTAATTTAATTTTCACTCTCTCTTTTGGTGTTTATTTGTATAAAAAATTTTAGTTTTTTTTAGGTGAAAAAAGTTGAAGTTACTAAAATTGATTTTGTTGTTATTTATTTATTTATTTTTAGAAGTGAGAAGGGGAAAAGTTTTGAGCTTTGCAATGGAACATGGTGGTACAAGAAGATTGAGCTCTTGTTTTTTCAATTTTAGATGGATTTTCTTGATAAAGAAAAAAAAATGGAAAAAAGAAAAGAATTTGTTGAGTCAAAATGAAGGGGTTTTATGGTTTTAGCTGATTAAATTAGTTTATTGATTTGAGGTCTAAGGAGTGAATAATTTTGGGTGTAAAGAATTGAGTGTCTAAGTTATAAAGAAACTTTTTTTTTTTTGAATTTTTTGTTGAATTGCTTGGCCCGTTTATAGAATTAAGGATATTGTGATATAAGAGCGAAAGAAAGTAAAAATGTAACTTATTTGTGTTTGGGTTTTGGAATTTAGGCCTTCAGCAAGGATGAAAGAACTATGCTTCCTAGAAAGGAGTTGTTTAAAAACACTCTTAGGAAGGCAAGTTATGCATGGAAACGAATCAATGACCTTCATCTATCCGGTATTTATACCTTTTTTGATGTTTGGTTTGAATTTGTTCTCGGCATTGGCTGTTGAATCCTGCATCCGTATCTATTTAATTTGAAAACTTGATAACTAATTTTGTTGTTGCAGAGGAAGAGGCATCACAACTCAGGTTTTATGTGGATGAACCCGCCTTTACTGATCTTCACTGGGTAAGATCCAGTTATGGAGTTGTTTGCTCAGTTGAATTATTTTGTCTATGTAATTGTGTCATCTCTTTCATGATACATGTATGAAAATATCATGAAATCAACAGAAGTAATCTTCAGTATTGAATGCTTCATCCTGATGGCATGCACTAATTAAAGTTTTACATTGTTATTGTCTGT
Source organism: Cinchona pubescens (assembly GCA_025175665.1). Lineage (NCBI taxonomy): Eukaryota > Viridiplantae > Streptophyta > Magnoliopsida > Gentianales > Rubiaceae > Cinchona > Cinchona pubescens. The sequence goes on along the minus strand of JANKKI010000185.1, from coordinate 2,258,035 downwards.
AGGGAATGTTTATTCCTGCAATCAAAGGACAGGGTACTGATGAACAGCAGAAGAAGTGGTTGCCTTTGGCCTATAAGATGCAGATAATAGGCTGTTATGCACAAACTGAACTTGGTCATGGCTCTAATGTTCAAGGGCTTGAAACCACTGCAACATTTGATCCTCAAACAGATGAATTTGTGATTCATAGTCCTACTTTGACTTCCAGCAAAGTGAGTAAAATGGCTATCAAGAGTTAATTTTTACTTGCTTTGTCTCATTTAAATGGCACAAGAAGCAATTTTTATTGTTATTTGTACCAAATGTTAGGGGTGCAAATTCAGTTAATGCAACTCTTTGATATTCATAAGCATAATCCAAATTAAGGACTTGTCCTTATTTTTGTATAATTATGTTTTCTGAAAAAGTAAGTTTGCTTTGCAACTGACTGTTGTAGCTGTTTCCTTCAAACTATTATTTATTCCCTGGCTTCACGATTCTGAATAGTGGTGGCCTGGTGGATTGGGAAAAGTATCTACTCATGGGGTTGTATATGCTCGTCTTATAATTGATGGTCAAGAACATGGTATTCACGGTAAGTCTCAACTATTTTCTTCTCTATGTCAAAACATGTCTGAAATATGTTCCTTTTTTTTTCTTTCTGGGGATGGAATTTTTCTTAACTATCTCTCATCTTCAGGTTTTATTGTCCAACTGCGGAGGTTGGAGGATCATAGGCCACTGCCAGGTATCATTATTGGTGATATTGGAGTATGAAATTTGGTAATGGAGCATACAACACCATGGACAATGGGGTTCTAAGATTTGATCATGTGCGTATTCCAAGAGATCAAATGTTGATGAGGTGTGTTACACGTTATACCGGACTCTTCATATTATTATACTTCTCTTATTTGTCAATTTTGTGTTTCTCTGGCATTTACAGTACTGATAAACCAGGTAGAGCCATGAGAGTACAGTTCAAGCAGTCTTGTTCTAGACTTAATATTCTCATGAGTAGGTTTTTAACTGGCAATTCATGCAACACGAGATTGTTCTGGTCTGCTGGCTCAATTTTAGCCTCATAGTCTTTCATTAACTAAGGAGTTGGAGAGATTCTAGATTTTCATGGCACTGCACTCTTGATTGAGCTTGATCTCTTTTATAGGGGTGGGAGATATGACCCACCTACTTTTCATTCTGAAAGTTAAGAAAACTGCAAGATAAGTGGAAAGGATTAAACTTGTCTTGATTTTAAAATTTTGAGTGAATTGTTTATATATTTATGGAGCATTCCTGAATTTGATATTGTTTACCCATCAAAGAAATAAGAAAATTCCAGTTGTAAATCATTATGGGTTTCTAGAATCTGCATGTAATTACATGATTGTCTCTCATAAATCCATAAATAATCTCTTGCATCAAAATTAATTTTCAGCTATGTATCTAATTAACTTTCTAATGTCACATTTATCACAGGTTACAAGAGATGGGAAAGTTGTGCAATCTGATGTTCCTAGGCAGCTGGTCTATGGAACTATGGTATACGTCCGGCAAACAATTGTACAAGATGCATCCTGTGCCTTGTCACGGGCTGTTTGCATTGCAACTAGGTATAGTGCTGTTCGTAGACAATTTGGGTCACATAATGGTGGACCAGAAACCCAGGTAATGATATGAAAAACAATGTATATTTTAGGCACTAGAGATTAAATTTTTTCTAATGTATGCTGTTAGATTTACTAATCACTAAAGTAACAGAAAAAATTAGCAATTGATTGTAGTAACTTCTGCTCATTAAAAGAATACTTAACAATAAATATTTAATTTAGCATGCTCATAACTTAAAGTTTTCTACTTAGCAATGCACTTGGAAGGAAGCGAAATGGGGCAAAAGATAAACAAAAATGCTTATGCTTATGGATAAATTTAGATTTTTGTGGCATTTCTTTTTGAATTATCTTCAGGTGTATTTTACGGTATAATCCTTGTGTTGACCTGAAGAATTGTTATGCCTTCTGATCCATAGGTGATAGATTACAAAACTCAGCAAAGTAGGCTCTTTCCTCTGCTCGCATCTGCTTATGCATTTAGATTCGTTGGTGAGTGGCTAAAATGGTTATACACGGATGTGACGCAAAGGCTGCAGGCAAATGACTTCTCAACATTGCCCGAAGCTCACGCATGCACTGCAGGGTTGAAGTCTTTGACTACTTCTGTCACTGCTGTAAGTAGCAAAAATTTTGTTTATAACTGTCTGTGTGTCTGTGTGCGTGCATGTGACATCCTGTCATGGTCTGATGGTACTCTTCTGGGTGGACTGCCGATGGAAAGATTTTTGGCTGATTTCTAAAATTAAAGCCTAATAGTTTAAGAGCATTTTCAGTTTATTTGCATGACCAGTAAAAATGACTGAATAAGACTTCACAAGTTTAGATAATTTCTAACTAGCAGGTTGCACAATTTTTTTTTTTGGTAATCTATGGACTTTCTTGTCTATTGTAGATTGGGTTGAGTACCTTGGTAGTTTAGTTCCTTCTAGCTTGATGCATTTTCCATTACTTGAGCATGTTTAAATAAATAGCAAATACATCTCTCTCTGGGCTTCAACCATGATTTGCTGAATGTGAACTTCTCGTTTCTGAGAAGATGAGTTTAGTATTTCATCCTATATGTTGGATTGCAGGATGGAATTGAAGAATGCCGAAAATTATGTGGAGGCCATGGCTATCTTTGTACTAGTGGGCTTCCAGAACTATTTGCTGTTTATGTCCCTGCTTGCACATATGAAGGAGCCATAACATTGTGCTGATGCTACAGGTATAAAAAATTTCAATGTTTGCAAAATACAGTATGTGTATGCTTTTTCACATATCAGAAAAAGAAAATGTTATGCTTTTCAGAAAAGGTTGCTAGCTTCTTTCTAAATTTTCTGTTTAACTTGGGGACTTCTAAGCAAATGTTGAAATGTTTACTCAACCTGAGGAATTCTGGGCTTTGCAGCACATCTTTAGCACTAAATCATTGAGTAATAGTAAATAATTAGGTAGTTTGGTGGGAATTTTGAAGACTTTACAGAAGGGCATTTATTAGAGTAAATCTTGGCTACTTGCTCCGTAATGTGGAGTGAGTATGACAGCGGTTAAGATTATTAAAAAGTAGGAGGGTCTACTATTTTTCAATCATCCAACGACCTGCAATATTCATTCCGCAATGCGGAGTGAGTAGCAAAGAATTTTTCCATTTATCATATTACTACTGCACTGGTGTTGCTATTTTGATGGTTTCAAATTTTCCATGTTCTAGTTGTAGATTTAAAAAAAAAAAAAAAAAAAAAAAAAAAGAACTGCAGTTATGGGTTAGTACCCAATTTGGAAAAGTTCACAACTGAATCTTATGCATGTCAACATTAATATAGGGGCTTAGTGTTGGGTTCATTACTTTGACTTATTATCTTTCTCCATTGTATTGGTATAGACTGTTTGGACAGAGTCGTGATTAGTTCATAGCTTTTAGCTCTCTTTTGCTTTGAAATTTCACCTTCTTTAAGTGGTTAAACGTTGTTGTACTGCATTAAGACTCTGGTAGGTACACATTTTCTTTCTTGTATGTGTGGAACAGAATCAGAATACGAAAAATCGAACTTGTAGTAAGGTTTAATTGGTTACTTGATGCAAGGTGTTAAATGAGTTAGCTTTTTGGCAAACCTCAACAACTAATGCTTTGTATACAAATTTTGTTGGAGGAGGAAGCTGTCACTAGTTTTAATTGCTAGATCTTTCTTATATTTTAGTGTATTTTTGCTTTCAAAGCAGTTTATACAATACCAAAAAGAAAGAAAAAATGAAACAAAATAAAAAGGTTACTTAGCTCGATGAAATATAATAGCACAAGTGGATATGAAGATCTTTTTGATACATTGAGAATATTGATTACCACTTGATTTCTGTTTACATGTTCAACTATTGCTTTCTATAAATTGATGTTTAGTTTTATGCTGTAGGTTGCAAGAATTCTCATGAAAACTGTTTCTCAACTGGGGTCTGGAAAACTGCCAGTGGGAACAATGGCTTATATGGGAAGGATTGAGCATCTGTTGCAGTATCGTTGTAATGTTCAAAAAGGTATATTTTGATCTAGATTATTCAGGTTTTCTCATAGCTACTTCTGCCAACTTCATTATGAAAAGGTTGAGTTAAATTCTAAATTTAGAGATGCATTTTCTCAACGAATTACGTCTATCCGTGGGTAGTTTTCGCCATTAATCTGTGAATTCTTCTTCTTTATACAACTTAAATTATCCAGGAAACACAAATCTTCACCAGAATCAGAGATGGTCAGTAATTTATACATGTGAGTTGCTGATTTCTCTTGATTTTATGTCCTGCAGCTGAGGATTGGTTGAACCCTGCTATTGTTTTGGAGGCATTTGAGGCGAGGGCTGCTAGGATGTCTGTTTCCTGTGCTAAAAAATTGAGCAAGTTTGCTAACCCAGAAGAAGGTATCCATATTTTTTGTTCCCCATGGTAGTCAAATTGTCCTTTTTTCGGAACGAGTAACTTGTCTGCATTTTCTCATCTTGGCTTCTCTACCAAACTGGCAAAATTTCAAGGATCTAGTTGCAAATGTATAACATCTCCGCCTCATTTTTGCATATTTTGTTACCCTTAACCCATACCAATCCGCCAAGATTTAGGATTTTGATTTTTCATATGAATGGTTAACTGTAGTTGCTGTGAAACGGGCCCCTGAATTAAAGTTGAAGTTTTAAAATAAACTAGTTTAGAGCTTGCACGCATAGGGTGGTACTTATAAATGCCAATTGCTGCTGTCTTATCACCTTATAACTTGCACATATGCTCAATTTTCCCCTTTTTTCTCCTTCAAAACAGGCTTTGCAGAACTATCAGCTGATTTAGTTGAGGCAGTCGTTGCTCACTGTCAGTTAATTGTTGTCTCCAAGTAAGCTTTTATTTTGCTTCTCCCTAAGAATTTCCTAAATCAAATATGTGATATGATACTTGTGATGGATATTTAGTTACTAATCTAATGGCAAGTGGAACCGTGAATATATTGACGTTGATAGTGGGGTGTTTAACTGCCTGGAAACTTACAAGCTTGGATTTATTATTATTATTATTATTATTTTTTTAAAGTTAATGTCGATGTTTTGAATGGGTTCCTGTGATTGTGTTGCAGAAATTGGATTATCTCTGTCTTACCATCTTTCTGTTGTAGTGTGGTTGCATTTCGGCACATTTAGATGTGGACTGAGTAAGCATGATAATATTGTGGAAGTTATATGGAGTCAAAACCACCCTTTTTTTTTGGCCCTCCTCTAGTTAATCACTAGCTGTTTAACTTATTAGCTTAAGTTTTGTAAAACGCTAAGCTCATCTCACAGAATATAACATGATTTCTTTAGGTTTATTGAGAAACTGCAGCAAGACATTCCTGGCAAGGGGGTTAAGCAGCAATTGAAAGTGCTTTGTGGCGTTTATTACCTGTTCCTCCTCCACAAACATCAGGGTGATTTTCTTGCCACCAGCTGTGTCACCCCTAAACAGGCTTCACTTGCTAATGATCAGCTCAGAGTGTTGTATTCCCAGGTCCGTTCCATAAAGTATATATTTTTTATCTGTTTCTCGAAATGCCATTTGCTGATTGATACGGCTTATTGATTGTTTCTCAGGTTCGTCCTAATGCTATTGCACTTGTTGATGCATTTAACTACACTGATCACTTCCTCGGTTCAATTCTTGGCCGCTATGATGGAAATGTGTATCCAAAACTTTACGAGGCTGCATGGAAGGATCCTTTAAATGATTCAGTTGTACCCGATGGCTATCAGGATCAATACATTCGGCCCCTCCTGAAGCAACAACGTTCTGCGAAACTGTAAAAAATTAGACGACTGGACATGCATCGGAAGTTTGGAAGTTTACAATGTTGTACCCTTTTAGCTTCTGCCATCTGTAGTAAACTTATCAAGGAATGAACTCCTTGGGAAGTCTGTCAGTTCAGCTGTCTATGATGCAAGATACGATTTTTATTTTTTCATTTAGTTGTTTGAATTGTGAGGAAGATAAATTACTGACTCCAATGTTAGGGAAGCTGTGCTTTCCTGTTTTCAACTTTTCGATCAATAAAAGTAAATCCATTTTTCTAGACTTTGCTCCGTGGATTCTGAACAACCTAGGGTTGTGTTTGAATAGATGGATTTAAGGAAGGATTTTAAATTTGTCTATTATTTGGGAGATTTGTAAGGTTAAAATAGATGAATTTTAAATTCATCAAAATTAAAAAGTGTGAAATGAAAAATATTAAATAATTTTTTTAAATTTTGATAGATTTAAAATTTATTTATTTTAGCCTAACAAATAAACAAATGGGTGGAATTTTAATTTTTTTCTAAATTTATTAATCCAAACACAACATAAAAGTGTGTTTAGATAGTTAGATTTGATTTGTAGAAAGAATTTGAAATGAATGGATTTAAATTAGGTATATTTGAAATTTACTCATTTAGTCATTAAAATAACACTCTTATTAGTTAGTGAATTTTAAATGTCTAATTAAATCAAGTTACTTGTTCGAATAACTTATAATAATATTAAATTTCAAATTCAAATATATCTAAATTTCTTCGTTCAAACACAAAATAAATTCTTATCACCTATTGCATTTAGGACAGTGAAGCATGGGAAACAATGGCTAAAGTGAACGCTGTCCAATGACAGCGAGGTTTAAGTTAACAAAAACAACTTTGGTAGCTTTAGTCAGCCCATTGGACTTCTTTTAATCATTATTACCATCTTTTCCTAACTTTTGCCAACAAAAAACAAGGACTTAAAGCCAAACTCAATAATTAATATAAGATCAGCAATTCGTACGGAAATATTTAAATAGACTTGATTTTAAACCTCGTTTATAAATCTTATAATTTATAACTTTCATCAACTAATATTATTTATTTTATACAACAAAAATTTACAAATAAAATCAAAAGATCAAATCTAATTAAATATTTTCTTTCAACATATAGACCTCCACATGAAACACGCTACCCGTTAATGTTCCAAATTTGGCCACCTTAGCTAATAATTAAGTAGTTACAAGCAAATTCCTGAACAAATGCCAACTCAAACAAGCCCTTCAATTAGAATTGCTTTCAAATCAAAAAGCTACATTGGAATTGCTGGTGCAGCTTATAATTAACAAGTACTAGTACTAGTACTTTAACTAAGTATATAATCTACTCTTGAGAGACACTTTATTTTAAGATATGAATACAAATGATATTCAAGCATGAATGATTTAAGGGTTAGCTCAATAGACCCCCTAATATGACCAAGTATAAATCCGTAATTTCTATTAATATTTTTCCCCACAAAAGTTTACCCCAAAGAAAAAATTTAAATGTATGATTCTGTTAGTCTTATTTCTTTAACTTGTCAAGGTTCAAGAATTCAGGAAATGGTTTTTTATATCAGTCTTACCCAGATGTCCATTTGGAATGTTATTTTTTTTTCTCCAAATAATAGTAGTATTTTGCAATATATAATTTCTTGAATACGTTTTCCACCACATTTTATATTATATATATATAACATTTCAAAAAGTGATTATAGTACTTATTTTGAATAATATTATAAATAAATATCGTTAGCATGTGAGATTACCAAAGTATATTCGTCTCCAATCTCTCTCATTACAATATATTAGTGGTGTATATTGTGATAATTTCATAGTCCAAATATTGTTTATTGGCTATTATTGTTTGAAATATTATTTAAAAAATTATTTAGGGTAAGTATTATGGTAATTTTAAGATTTAATATATGTAAATAAAAAGTAATTGAAACATGTTTAAATAATTATTACAAAATATTACTGCCAAATAATGAAGATTGATTACCGTCCGAATGGAGTTACATTATCATGAGCCGTACTTCGTACTAGTACTATAACCATTCTATTTGACACATTGGAAGACAACTCAGGCATCCAACATTTTATTTAAGTGTAAAAAAAAGAGTTCAAATTTTTACATTACATTCTTGAGAATAAAGAAAAAATTTTTATCTTTTGATATCGTTGAATTGTTTTTTATCTTTTAATAATAGATATAATTAGATAAGAGTTGTCGTTAAAAAATAAAATACTACTTCGAATTCTATCCATAAGAAGGGAATAGAGGGTCTAGTCATTTCAATTGATGTAACGTAACTAGACGAGGGGTGTCTGGTTTGAAGCTGTAAAAGTCCTTAGATGATAAAGATGGATTAAACAGTTAATTACTTTCTAATTGTGTTCCATCTGGCTTCAAGCAATCATGCCTTTATTGTGCATTCTGATTAGGCAAAAATTTAAATGATTTTGGTGATCGATTGCAAATTGATATTCGTGGTTTGAGCAAAAGCTGGAAGGCTTTTTATGTAGCGACAAGATTATGAATAGTACAAGTACTTTACAGAAGGTTGTGGTCAAACGAATGTTTAAAAATTTAAAATTCGGATTCGATTCGAAAAGTTAATGAGTCAAGTATATTTAAAAATTCGATTGAGTTTTATAGAATTAAAAATAAAAAATTCGGAATCATAAGTTGTATATATTTATTATTTTATCTATTAAGAATGAAAATATGCTAACAATTAGGTTAAGTAATTAAAATTTTAGTTTTCATATGTGATTCTTTTATATATTATTCATTATCAATTCCAAAAGTTTAAGTTTTTCAAAAATTTTATAGAAAAGTTATTTATTTTTGAATGTAAAATAAACTCGATTCGGATAAATACTCGTGATTCTCAGTGAGTTTATCGAATTTAATCTAAAACTCGTTATTCATTGAGTGTTTTATCGAATCACCTATAATTCTATCGATGTCGAGTATAACTCGATCGAATTTTTCTGAATTTTTAAACTATGGGTCAAACATCACCTACTTGTGGCAAAATATGTGCATTATTTAAATTAACAGTGCATCTATATAAAATGACAAAGTGACAAAATCATTGATGTGTTATTAGATTTCTAAAAAAATTAACGAAGTCCAATTGAGTCATAGTTATTAAACCTAGCTTGAGAAGGAATTCAGTGAAAGAGGTAAATTAATGAATTGTTGGTTCAACTAGTGGGTCGTTAAAATATATTTTTATTAATATATAATACTTAAAAATTATTAAATACAATATATATGATGAAAACATTGATAAAAATATATGTTATTAAAAAAATTTAAATAAATGAGGTTGTTCTTGTCAAAAATAATATGATAATTTGTTGCTAATTGATATCCAACAAAATTTTTCTAAAAGAGAACTTAATTTCTTTCTTAAAATTTTTAATTTCATTTGTAAAAAGTTGTATTACTGATGAATAAATTTGATAATTCATATGTTAATAATAAATATTTATATACGCTTTTTACATGAAGAGCTAAAAATGAATTAATGCATAATGTGGAGTTTGAAGTGTAAATAAATAAATAAGAGGCATATAATAAAAAAAAATTATATGGTTTTGTGGCAAGGCCCTTTCTCTTTATTTATAAAGTCTTTGGTTCCAAACTTGACAATTACAATTTGATTTTTTCTTCAAAGAAAAAAACTCGCCGGGTTTCTCCATACCCGGTCAAGTTCCCAAGTTTTCCAGTTGGACTGTCAAGTTTCTTGTAACCCGGCGGGTTCTTTCCTTGTTTGATCATTGGAGGAACCCAAGCCGGTCTTAACGCCCGTTCATTGGGTTCACTGGTTGAACCACCAATTCGGACCGGGTTTTATAACTGTGGATTGAGTATCTAAGATTAGGGGATTGACAATTCACCGAAATTTTGTCACGTAAAGTGACTTTAACAAGTGATCTCAAATTTGTGACATTATAAATTATTTTCTACTTAAACTAAAATGCTAATTATACTAAGGAAAGAGGATTAATTATTAAGGACAGAAAATCACCTCATATAAATGTCTACTACAAAATTAATTCAGATGTTAAAATCAGTGCTCATTTTGAACTAAAAATGATTTATGAGGTTAATAATCGGTTATTTGAATACTTGTGAAATAAGAGTGGGTTTGTTTTAATTACAGTAATCACCTCTCTCCATATCACTTATTAAAGTAATATTGAAATTGCAAGCAACATTTTTCTGATTTAATATCTTAGAAAAATTCATTAATCATGATATGAATTTTAAGGAAATTCTACAGTCCATTTTAAGGAACAATTTCCTTCTAATTTAAGGGCTTATATAGTACAATACTATGTGTTTTAAAAACTTAAGAGGTACAAATCCTTAAAGTCAGGGAAATGATTTCCTCAACGAAACGATAGAATTCTCCTGAATTTTAAATACTTTAGTAATTTTTAATAATACGATATATATATATAAAATGAAAAGATAGTTAGGAGACGTGTTTAAAAAAAATTTATTTATTTTTTAGTGAGAATAATTATTATCCAAACGGAATGTGATTTTAAAATTGCAGAGACTGCCGTTGTAATTCTAGTAGAAGTAGAAAGAGGTCAATAAAATTAAATCATTTCTTAAAATGTTTTCTGATTATAATTGGAGTAATTTCCCATGAGTTAATGGGACACGCGAAAAGGACAAAAGACAATGATAAGACTAATTCAAAATCGGTGCAAGAGGCGGATTGAAGAGTTAGACTTTGAGGGTTACATTTGAGATAAAAATTTTATGATTTTTGAAAAAATTTTAGAAGGTAAAATTTAATTTTTATAAAAATTTTAAAAAATTTTAGAAGGTAAAATTTAATTTTTATAAAAATTTTATTAAAATTTTTATAAATATATTATATTTTTGAAACTCTTGGTGATAACACTATATAAAAATATATGCATATGAAATAATTTTATATATTTTTAAAATTTTACAGGAGTAGATTAAGTCTAATTTTTATAATAATATAATATAATTTTAAAGAATTTTAAAGGACAAAAAAAAAACATAATTTTGAGAATTTGGCCGCCCTGATCATCCGCCCGTGGCCGTGTAATGCATCCAAGCAAAAGAAATTTAGATCTATAACTTGAGTTAACTGCTTAAGAGATATTATGTTTTCTTTTTTTTAACCCCGACCAATTATTATTTTGGCATAATCTTTTCCTTCCATCCTTGTGAAAAATCGAGGAATAAATATTCTTGTGGAATTTAATTATTTTATCTTAGAACATGATGGCATTAATTAAGTTCACTAATTAACTTGTTTAAGAGGAAAAAGTGGATAATAATGATAGGTGATTTAATTAGCTAACCATATGCTGTGATGTCTACACATCTCCTGATTTGATTATTTAATCTTTAAAAATTCGACTAATCAGACTAACCAATTTCCATAAGCTAAGTGGTTGGGATTTGAGATTTTGGAGCGATGCATCTTAGGTTAGATATAAAATGAATTTTCCTTTATTATACTATTCATGTGAGAAGTAATAGCCACGTGAAAATTAATGGAAAGAGTGGCAAATTGTAAGTCTAATTGAAATATTCAGCAAATAAGTACAAACTTTTGAAAACCAAAGTATTACTATTAATAATTTAATCCATTTCCCGTTATTCATTAGTTTTAGAGTCGCTAAGAGAATTCAATCAATCACCGTCGTGGTAATTTATTTATTTAGCCAACCAGTCGAAGACCAAATGATTCTTCAACAACTATTTAGTTGGTTTTGAATTTCTTTAGTAGCAAATCGAGTTGAGATTTTCTATTCTGCATGTTGAATATTATAACAATAAAATATATATTCTAGTTTAAGAACATTCTATCGCCCTATTAGAATATTAATATCGTTATATTTTAAATGTTTACATAATACAAATTTTAGAATAAAACAGTGTGAAAGAGACTAATGTGATCATAGAATTTCCGTTAGTTTGAGACTTCAAGGTTAGGTTTCACAACATATGTGTATATGGACATCTTTTATTTAATAGTTTTTTGTAAAATTAGCTGGCTTGTAGAAAGATCGACCAACTTTAATTTGTCAATTAAGCTTATTCTTTGTAGTTTAATAATCTAATGACGGTTTAGCTGTCAGCAACAAATGCCTTGAGTGATTTGGTATATATTTTGTCAACTCACCTCCTAATAACCATTCGAGCCTAATTGGTATAACCGACGTTAGAAAGTCTCGCTAATAATTTTATTCCCTCAGACTTTACCATCTAATACAAGGATTTTGAAACACAAGTGCAGTTGATTGACAGGCATTTATTAAACTGAAGGGGACAATCTACTGCCATAATTTTGCATACAAAACCACTTTACAATTGAGTGCACTTGTACAGAGTGAAAAACAAAAATTATTGATATATTAATAAATTTAGAGAAAAAAGAAAAAAATTTGACCAAAAATCTAAAATCAAGTAGTTAGACATTCAATAGTTTCTTATAAATTTCTTTGCATACCTCAATGTGTATAAGAGTAGGAAAGAAAGGAGCATAGATTTTTAGTTCTTAATTTTTTGATGGGATAATTTCTTAAACCTCTCCTGAGGTTTATGTTAATATTATTTAATATTCTTAAACTTTTAAAAATATCACTTACCTCCTCTAATTCTAAATTTGTTATAACATTTTCAGTCCAAATGCTTAAAAAAACTAATTTAAGGGGAGAGAGAATACTTTCGTTCCAATTTTACCCTTACTAACAAAATTTTAACTTATTAAAATGGTGTGAAAAAAGGAAAAGAAAATTAGAGAGGTGTAAATATAATTATTAAAAAACAACAGTGGATTGTAACTTAATGTTATTAATATAAAAATATATTCTTCCAGCTTATAAATTTGTGATTTATTAAAAAAATACCAATATTTTTCTTAAAATATGTAGTATTTTCCTACGTGTTCTAAATTTTTGTTCAAAGCAACAAATATTTTAATACTCTCATATATATATATATATCATTAACAAAATTAATTAAAAGAACTATGATCAAAAGTTCATTTTAATTTTTCTTAGCATTTGTAATTTCCCAAATAAAATATCAAAAAGTTTTATTAAAATCTATAGTGCTTTTCACGTGTTCCAACTTTTTTAAATCAATACACATAATAACATTACATGCACATACATTTTTGCAAATAAATTTACAAAAAAAACAAATATCAAACATACATTTTAAGTTTTTTTCATTCAAGTTTGTGAATCCCTAAATAAAATATACCAAGTTCATTTATTTATTACATTACATGGTATATTTTTACATATTTCAAAATTTTATTCGAATTGATATAAACGACCACATTAACGTATGCACATATTTTCTTAAATTAGTTGATAAATATTTTTATTGTTTCAAACTTTTTTCATTCATGAGATTGTGATTCCCTAAAAAAGTAATAATTATATTTATTCTATTACTGTAATATATGGTATGTTTCTACGTGTTTATATTTTTGTTCAATGAGACAAACCTCTCACAAAACAAATTAGTGTGCACATATTATTATAATAATAGGTTAAACAAAAAATTTGTTAGGAATTTAATGGATATAAAGTGAAATTGTTAAAAAACCTTAGGGTTTGCTTTTGAAACTACCCATTTCATAATTTGGCTAATGTAATGAGGATATAAATGTCTTTTCATACTATTTGATACTAAAGATGGGACCCACTTACAAGAGAAGGGAGACATGTGATATTTTTAAAAGTTCAAGAATACTAAGTGATATTAACATAAATCTCAGGGAAGGTTTATGAAATTATCCCTTTTTCGATCAACTTGCATCTCACATAATTACATAAATTAAAGTGCTAATTAAAAAATTGGACTAATTTCAACTTTGACCCTCTAACTTTTGCCCAAATCTCACTCTGCAACCCCAATTCCAATTTTAGCCACATTACCTCTCATTCTCATATTTGTTCCGCTTTAGTCAAATTTTTAATAGTGTGTACTAAAATTTACGGATGTTAGGTCTAAGGTAAAATGACACAAGCAAAAATAGTTAGAACAAGTTCCACCTTAGAATGGACGGCTTAAGCATCGCATATTGTACTTTTTAAAGTCAAAGACATTTACATAAAATCCAATTGTAATTTTTTAGATGAGTTTTAAATTAAACAGGAGAATGTACAAAAAATCAAAAAGAGTTTGTTGGACAGAACCAATTGGATATATACATATATACATATATATATATATATATATATATATATATATCTATATATATATCTATATAAGTTTAAGAACAGTTATGTTTTATATTAGAAAAAGGATGTTGCTTTATTTTTTTTAAAAATGTAATACTTCTCTTAAAAAAAAAAAAAAAAAATAGCGTTAGTTGTTGTATAACTATCACTATATTTAATAGTTATTTGTTAAAAAAAAAAAAATAGCTAAAGCTGCCTTCCTATAAAGCTATTGGGGGACATGAGGGACACCTTGAATAGAATTTTCATTGCAATTATACCTACATAGGCGAATGTAGAATACGAAAGTGGCAGTCTAACCATATCTAATCAACATAATGTAACATAATACTATAGTTCTATATATGCCACTTTAGAGTTTGGCTTACCTTAGTTTGGAAAAATTATTTATAATACAGAATTGGTATTGAACGATTAAAATGGAACTTATATTTTTTAATTATCTCAACAATTCTATTATTTATTTTTCATTGTAAAATGAGTAACACAGACTTACTTTTTAGTTTTACCCGAATTCCATTTATTTATATATCCCACCTCATTCCATTTTGTGTTAGAATTATGGGAACCTAGATCAATAATCAATCTCCATATCAAACTTCCCTCTCACGTTCCCACTAATCTACAAACCCAAAAGCCAAAAGCAATATACACATTCCAACTATATATGAAGACCCCTAAGCAGACCACTTCTTCTACAAGCAAAATGGCCATGAAAAACAATGAAGGAAAAGGAGTAGAACAACAACGTCAACATTCTCCCACAGCATATCACGGAGTCCGAAAGCGACTCTAGCTGGGGAAAATGGGTGTCCGAAATTCGGGAGCCGAGGAAGAAATCAAGAATATGGTTAGGAACATTCGCAACACCTGAAATGGCAGCTCGAGCTCATGATGTAGCAGCCATTGCAATAAAGGGCCACTCTGCTTTCCTCAATTTCCCCGAATTGGCTCATCAATTACCTCGTCCGGCTTCGAAATTGCCTAAAGATATCCAGGCTGCTGCAGCAAAAGCAGCCACATCAGTCATTAGTCCAAGAAGAAGCTGCCAGCAAGAAGAAAGAATTGAGTTAGAGAATACTAATAAGTTTAGTGAGGACCCTTTTCTTGATTTGCCTGATCTTTTCTTCAACAAAAAAGATAGTAACAAATTTGATGGATTCTGCTATCAGTGGCAGGAAGTGGCTGCTTTTGATTCCATTCATGGTGAATTCTTGAGTAGTGAAGATCTATTTTTGTGGGATCATTATCATATATAGCTAATTAAGTTGTTTAATGAATAATTTGTGAAAATAGAACTAACTTGATTAGATAAAGAAGTTGGTGAGGTTTTTTTCAAGAATTCTGAGCTGATGTAATTAGCAAATGTTTGACAATATTAAGAAGTTTGTTGGTATTAATTTGCATAATCTCAATTTCATCCTTCTTTTTATGAAATTTATCATTTCGGTAAAATCTTTATCATTTGGTAACCTCACTGGGGGTTCTTTTATCAGTTCATAGATGTGCCAAAAGTCTTCTAGTTTCTCAAAACTCGCAAATGTTTGTTATGGTGGGTACTATTGGAGAAAAAAATCCAAGAGAAACAAATACATAAATTAAACTCAATTCTAACCAAAAAGTTTAAATCAGTAGATTTTAATTCATACATTTTAAAAGAAAAAAAAAATCTGAAAGGACCGAACAAAACTCTTATCTAGATATTAAATACGTACTTTTTTATTTCTTTCAAATATTTGTAGAATAACCAACTTACAAAAGAACCCAACACGTACAATAAAATGTAAACGGAAATAAAGCTTCCATTCGTCTAACGATGTTGAAAGAACAAGGATCGCAATAAAAGTAAAGTTTCTAGCAAGTTTTTGTCTAAACCAAGAAAAAAAAAAGCTAGTTTTGATTAGTTTTCCTAGCTAGAAGTAGAAGTTGATAAACTAAAAGAAATAGTTAAAAGAAAAATATTCAGTTGATAACCCAAATGGACAAAATCTTGGAAATATTTTATAATATTAGAAAGCTGATATTTAATTACCTGCATTTTGGAAACAAAAAGAAAAATAAGGGTCCTAATTAACAACCTTAGAAGGTTAATTCAAATACCTTTCCCAAAAAAAAAAAAAAAAAATGTTAAAGGTAATTATAGTTATTCATGAGCCAATACGGTGGTCTAGATTTCAATTGCGAGAGCACACGATCGATCCTCACGTGAAAAACTGAAACATATGCCCACTTTTTGCTGTGACGTTTGTTGGTTCATCATTATTATGATTATTATTATTATTATTATTTTGAAATCTACCAAATTTATTCTCTGCTACATTTGAGAATTAGATTGAAGATCTTAGTGGCTGGCAAATTTGACTGAAAAGGAAAGCGCTGGGCCACTGGCCTTGGCTACAAAGAGTGAGTAAATAGGCATCAAGACCACCTGTTTTTTCCTTTTGAGTTGGAAACATATGCATGCATGTAATTGCTTTTTGTTTAAATGATGGAGATACCCTTATTGTATGCTTTTGATGCATCACCTCATTCTTCTAGTTTCTGTTGCACCCTCCCCCTCAAAAACACACACAAGAATTGTTTTTTTTTTAGTTAAAATGCAAATAATAAATAACCCATGTGGTATATGTGCTGAATACGCACTTTGTCCCTTATATTTACAAAATGTGCATTTAATCTCTTTGTGCTTTAATTTTATTTTGTAAAATGGACAGATATCGTCTAAACTAAAACTAATGTGAAAAATGTCAAACAAGACCATCTTTTTTTTTTTTTTTTTTTTTTGAAAAATCTATTGTCACATAAGACTGCTAAAGAATTTTTTCATATATAAAATAAGCTCATTTTAGGAAGTGTGCTACCACTATGGCTAAATATTTAAATTTGAAATAATGTCAAATAAATTTTAGAAATTATGAAAATTTGACCACAAAATATACTGATTTGGATTACAAAAGATATTTCACAATTTTTTTTTTCCTTATTTTTAATAATTTTTGCACCAACATAAAAAATTAAATACATGAAAAACCAAAATATAGTACTAAGAGAATTTTAATCAATTAACAAGATTTTGTTTATTGTGTTAAAATTGTTAACGAATGAATAGTATTAACAAAGAATAAAGTATAATATATTTTTTTTAATTCATTACCCACCTAATTTAGGCGGGGCAAAGTGGTATTAACCATTATTACTTCATTTTGGTTCTAAATGAAGATGATTCTGGACTCCATGATTATTCAACTTTCTAGCTAGCTTCTACTATTGGCATTGTATACCATAAACCAATATAAATGCAATTACTGCTGGGCCATTATTGATTAATCCGATCCTCGTGCCTATTAAACTTTGCCAGAACTCTCTTGGCACACTAACAATGCATTTCATCATGATGATCATATCTTGATTTTGATTTTGAAGTCATCTTTGTTCTTGTCCTATACGGCTATACCATAAAGGATCATTCCACAAATTAATAGGAACAAGATATCAATCAATAAGCAGTAGTCAACACAATTATGATGAATTTTTTGAAGAAAACTAGCTCCCGCAAAGTAATTAATTCAGGGTTTTTTTTCCCCTTGGTTCTTTAATATTTTCTTTTCCACTCTTTTCATTCTTTCTTTCTTTTTGACAAAGACATTATTATAAAGAGCCATGAGAGGATTATTTATTATTTTTTCAACCCCACAAAGAAGGTGTATGTGATGCAATTGGTTAAACCGAAAGTGGAAAAAGAAGCCACAAGAAAAAGGAAGGTGTTATTTTTTATTTTTTTTAGAGAATTCTTGCTTTATGAGGAAAACAAGTTAGACAATGGATAGCCAAAGAAGGACAAAAAAAAAATTCTATTACATTTTGTTTAAAGAAAAAAATAAATTTATAGTGCAGCAATTTAATGCCTAATAAATCAATTTAGATTACATATATTTTACGCATACTTGCTTGACAATAAATTTATCACAACTATGTCATCTGAAGATAAAAAATAATACATCGATCAAGGACAGAAAAGGATACATTATCTGGAGGCATCTTCAAAAATCTTTAGAAAATTGCAAAACCAAAGCCAGATTGGCAAAAGTGCAAAAAAGAGTGATAAGAATGCTAAGCTCCAATAGTCAAAACTTGGAAGCCAAGCTAGAATATAATCAATATATCACGTTCAACTTTTTTTTCCAGTTAACTTAGTGGTCAAACTGATCAATGCATATGGTACCTCGAGCATTAATATTTGTAACCTAATGGTTGACACAAACTAAAGAAAAGAAACTAACAACAAAGGTGCATGTAGGTCGGTCCTGTGCAATCTCGATCGAAGCCAGCATGCAGGAGTCATCATTGAATGTGTTTTGCCATACTTTGTTATATCGAATGGGCAAAATTTATTGTGATTATTGAATAATTATTTATTTTTTAGTTGTTTAAAAATTAATAAAAATCTTACATTTAGACAAAATATGGTCCCTATTTGTAATAAAATAGGCCGCTCAGTACAAATGGATTTTCCCCTTAATTATTGAGCACTTATTAGAATGTCACTAATTATTCAATGACCACTATAAACCTTCTTGTATGAACTATATACTTCCATTTTAGGTCAATCTCAAGAATTACTCCAAATACTTGTTGGGGAAGTGCCACTCTGGCTGACTAATTTGGCTACTATTGGACATAACCAAAACCCTATGCTATGGGAGGATAAAATTGATGGATCGATTTGGGTCTCATAATTCAATGACAAGAAATAGAGTAATTTTCTTTCAATGTATTATTAAGTGAACCAGTATTAACTAGTGAAAATGACACACTTTATATGTGTGTAAATAATAAAAATTGGAAAAAATAATTGTTATAAGTTTAACAGGAAATTAAAAAGCTATTAGCTTGTTAGTTATTAATAAGATGTGGAAAATTGGGAGACATTAGTGAAAACTGGAAAGAGAAAAAGTCTTTCACAAAAGAGTTTGCTCTAGCATCATTAAAGTAGTAAAAACAAGTGGGAAATACTTTGGCAGATCTGATCTTTGGTCTCACTTATGGACCCTGTGGTGTGGATTAAATGTTATAGAATCTATGACATAAACTGATGTAAGCAAGATTTTATAAGATTTAATGATGACCGCAGGGTCTACAGGTGGAATAAAAAATCGGATCTATGGTAGTATTTTCCATAACGAGGACAAGGCCCAGATATCTTGATGAATATAATTGTACAATGTCATAAAGGGATAAGTGGAGCAAACTCCATTTACCTTATAATAATATTTTCAAAAATCAAAACTATTTATAATTCAAATTACATTTTGTATAAATGTATTGCAAGAAATTAAAAGAAAATAATAAAACTTTACCATTTGATTAAACACAATTATATTTTCAATCAAAATTTGAAATTTCCTATACCGTTCAAATGTAATTTATAATTCAATAGTGAAATTTTGTCATAATGAATTGAATTTTAAATATGAAAATCTATTCAGTGAGATAAAAATAATAGTATGTTTCAGATTATCTTTCTCTACTTTTAATTATTAAAATATAGTGAAATGAACAAAGAAATGGAGGGAAAGAAATAGATTAAATCCAAATCTGTCATAAAGGGCGAAAGTTTAATATTTACCAACGTTAGCTATGCATCTTTCCTCTAATATGAGACATGGGTATTTTAAGAAACTTGTATGAAAATTAATCATATATAGTTTGCAAGACTGAATCAAGTGTAACAAAAAACGCAGTGTTCTATCGATTAGATCACTTCAGTTTGGGAAAAATTAACAAAGATCAGAGGCGGATCATAGCAACCCCCAAAATATTCAAATTTATATTTTTCTCTCTTTAAAATTTTTTAAATTTATTATTATACTATTATAAAAAATTATTAAACTTTGCCCCCTCCCCAAAAAAAAAAAATAGAAAATATAAAAAATTGTTCTCTATCTATGTATTTATATAATTTTATTCCCCAAAAGTTTCAAAAATATATTATTTTTCTTGATATTTTTTTAAAATTTCAATAACTCCCGTTAAAAAATTACATTTTATCCCGTAAAATTTTACAAAAATTATAAAACTGTCTCTTCAATAATAATATATATATATATATATATATAATTTTTGACCCTCCAAAATTCAATTCTTGGATCCGCCTTTGAACTAAATTTTCTAACCCTCTGTATTCAGCATAAACATTTAGGTTTCCTGCTGAAATTTGACAAGTATATCCATTTAGAAGATTTACAAAAAACAAACTTAAGTGGCCCAATAAATTTGGGCCTGACATTTTTGTTTTTGAATCACGAAAATAATTAGGTTCAGGCTTTCATTTTATTTTCAGTTTACTTTCTAGAAACCAAAATAAACAAAAATAAATAAATGAATAAACCCTAAAACCAAGATTAATTTCTAAAATACAAATAAATTTTAACCAAACCAAAAATATAAAATCAAATCAATTTGGTTTACTTAGTTTCCTTTTTGTATGAATACACCTACCAAAACCATTTGGTGAGTATGAATTCTCTCCAACACTAGAAACTATTAACCACATGAAGCCTAAAGCCTATGTTGTAAATGTATTATTCGGACCACATAGAAACATAATGGTTGGCATGCCTCATAAAAGATTCAATCACTATTTTCGTAACCTTTACCTTTGCTACATTTTGCTTTCTCAATCTCCATCTCTTTTTAGTACTAAATTTAATACACTTATAGCCTTTTATAGAATATGGTTGCATGTGTTGTACAAAAAAATTCAATAAAGTTTCATATCGGATCATATAAGATGACAGGCGGCAGAATTAGAATGATAGAAAATGCACATTGAAAATGAAGGATTTGGGATGAAGGTAATTTTAAGGGTTAATTTCACTTTGCCCGCTTAAAGTTCACATTTAAGGTCACTATAACTTTAGTTTTTAACGTTCTTTTTTAAATATTAAAGTTCTCGAATAGCTGGTCAAATCTAACCGTATTTGATTTTCGCCTAAAAGGCCATTTTTACTTTCAAATTATTGATGTGTGGATAAATTTTCTCATGACACCTAAAATATCTTATTTTCTTTTTATAAATAGAACTTGCTAATTTTGAGACATGGTGATGAAAGAGGAAAAATTATTAAATTATATTTATAAAATAAGAGAGAAAGGGAAAAAAAATGAATCTGGTAAAAATGAGAAGAAGAAAGATAGAATGAAGTTCTGCAAAAAAAAAAATGTCTTTTATGACAACAAAGTGTAACTTAGGTGGTAAGACGCTTTTCCTATAACCTATAGGTAATGTTTTCGAGTCACTAGAGGGTAATGGGGGAGATGAGTTTTTTTTTTTATTGTCTTTTACTTATACAAAGTTATAAAGGTATTTTTGTCAAAACGAACAACAATGTTGAATTGGATTCAATGTAATTTAGAAAGAGTTAAGTATCTAAAAGATAGAGTTAAAGTGAAGCACAAAAAATCACGCAGTAAAACATATAATTAATACCACTTTGAATGAGTTAAAATAATTAAGAGAACCAAGAAATAAAATATTTTAACCAAACCAAGAACAAAGCCAAGAGGCTTTACACAAATAATTAAACGAGCCAAAATATTAACCAGCAATAGGTGGGAAGCCTTTTATAATTTGCACACAAATCGTAAGAAGAGAAAAAACAAAACAACAGACTTGGAGAGAATTTTTGGAGGAATGTAACTTTTAATACAAATTTTCTCAACCACACAATTAACTACTAAGGCTTTTAAATAGGTACAAACTAAATTAAATCCTTAAAGAATTCAATTAGCACAATTTCCTAACATTAAATAAATTAGGGAATAAATCACTCACAAACTCAACTACTAATTTCCTAAATAAATTACATTAAAATTTTAAAACTAATTATTAAAATTTCTAAATCCTATATTTGGCTCTATTAGTTTATATGCCAGCATTGCCTCTCTTAAACCAAACCATCACAGAATACGGCCCAACGCCATCACGAGCGATAATCTCCATAGAAATTTTCATCATTGTATAGACGGTATGCAATTTCAACTTATAGTTGATTTTCGTTTTCATCTTCACATGTGGTAGTAGACAAAACTTGTACTTTGCATACAATTTGCTAGCTAATTCTTCTTGATCAAAGAATTGATCCATATTTACTCATTCACCATTGAGAACATCATAATTTTGTCTCATACAATACTTCTCCAAATTGTTTCCAAAAAAAAAAAAAAAAATCATGTTTTTAATAATTTCCACCACCAAATTCTTTAATAACACTAATACCAAAAAAAATTTCAATACCATAATTTTGAATTAATAGATCCACTCCACCATAACCTTAAACAATAATTTTTAAACCATCTTTTTCTTCAATAATTCATCAATACAAAAAAATCAATTTCGTTGTTACCAACAAAATCAATATAATGCCCACCACAAAGTTTTTCTCAACAATATTTTCAAAAACATTAATGGTGTCTTTTTCAAATTCTTTTCTTTCTTTCCCAACTAAATCAAAAATTTCCATCTCATCTTCATCTAATTCCATAATTTTTTCTTTTTCATGAACAAAGTCATCATCCTCAATCACCCCAAATAATGAATGCAATTCAAAATGATCTTGTTAAATTATTGGTTATTTGTGGAGCTTGATCGAGGCATAAGCCAAAGAGGCCAAAAAACTCAAGAACAGAGAAAAGAAAATTTTGTCAAGGTATGTAAATAGTTTTTTAGTTGCCATAATGAAAAGAGAATTTGTTAACGGTGAAATATTTGAAATTTTGCACACATTTAAGGGTAGTGATGAAAGATTTGAATGGGTTGAAATCATGCAAGAATATTTGAAAAGATATGGTTTCGGTGATGTCATAGAATTGAGAATATCCAACCCTTTACCAAAAGAGATTTTGAAGAGGAATGCAAAATTGTTTTTCCAAAATTATGCATAAATTAATGGCCAGAAAATTTTTCAAAAGGGTTATTATTAATGCTCAATCACCTGAGTCTTTTTGGTCAGATTTATTTTATATTTTAATGGAATTTGCAAATGATAATTGTGGTTGCAAATCTAAATTTGAATTAGAAAGGCCAGTTAATTTTGGAAAGGACATGTATATTGATGATGACATAATTTATCAAAATTTTAACATTATAAAATTTCACAAATTATGTCATCATCAATACACATTATAAAATTTCTTTTCTCCGTTCTTGAATTTTTTGGCTTCCTTGGCTTATGTCTAGATCAATTTCCACAAATAACCAATAATGTAACACGATCTTTTTCTCGCAATTATTATCTAACACCAACAATTTGACACGTTTTTTTGATCGTTGTCCAACACCAACAAAAACAAGTGTGGCAGGATCCCTTTTTTTTTTATTACTGTCCCAACTAGAATGTCAAACAAGTACTCCAAAATTAACTTCTCGTGTTAAAATTTGACTTAAAAATTCGGGTACTTAATTTTGACAATCTTCATGCCTATGACCACAGCTTTGGACTCTTCTTTTTCTCCAATTTTTGACAAACGTTCCACGATTAAACTCTTGAACCTAGAGTTCTGATGCCAATTTGAAGCACAAAAAATCACGCAGTGGAACACACAATTAATATCACTTTGAAAGAGATAAAATAATTACTCAATTAAGAGAACCAAGAAATAAAATATTTTAACCAAACCAAGAACAAAGCCGAGAGGCTTTATACAAATAATTAAATAAGCCAAAATATTAACCAACAATAGGTGGGAAGCCTTGATAATTTGCACACAAATCGTAAGAAAAGGAAAAACAAAACAACAGACTTGGAGAGATTTTTGGGTGATCAAACGAATTTATTTAATGTAACTTTTAATATAAATTTCCTCAACCAGACAATTACCTACTGAGGCCTTTAAATCAGGCTTTCGCCCATTGCGGAAAATTCCCCACTGCTGCCTCCCGTAGGAGTCTATGGGTCGTGTCTCAGTCCCAGTGTGGCTGATAATCCTCTCGGACCAGCTACTGATCATCGCCTTGGTAAGCTATTGCCTCACCAACTAGCTAATCAGATGCGAGCCCTCCTCGGGCGGATTCCTCCTTTTGCCCCTCAACCTACGGGGTATTAGTAGCCGTTTCCAGCTGTTGTTACCCTCCCAAGGGCAGGTTCTTACGCATTACTCACCCGTCCTCCACTGGAAACACCACTTTCCAAGAGCTCGGATCGAATCGATATATAGGTACAAACTAAATTAAATCTTTAGAGAATTCAACTAACACAATTTTTTAACACTAAATAAATTAGGGAATAAATCCCTCACAAACTCAAATAATAATTTCCCAAATAATTACATTAAAATTCTAAAACTAATTATATTAAAATTTCTAAACTCTATTTGGGTTTGGTTTATATGCCAACATAAAGTGATATTGACTCTAATCGTTAAAAGGGGCAAAGTAAAATTAGCATTTTTTATGTATGCAAGTTGACCATTTAGAGAAGTTTGATCATATTAATTTCTTGAGAGTTTAGAGAAACAACATCACAAGAAAAGTCCTTTACAATCTTTCAAGTTTAAAGTAATGGCTAATATCAGTTTTCGACTTAGCTAGACTAAGATTTTAGGTAGAGAGAGAGAAAGTAGAAGAGATGAAGAGAATTTGTGATTGGTATAATTGTGGAGAGATTGATCCATGTTTTTTATGCCCATGGCCCTTTTTTATAGATTTATATGAATGGGCATAAGGCTACCCTTCTACTAGTTCAACTGGGGCTAAATTACATAACTACCTTTAATGAGACTGCCACATAGGCATCTCCAGAACATTCTTGGGGTGCGAACCACTTTTGAGCTGGATCTCGAAGGATGGTGGCAAATAATTTGTAGCAGGTGTAGAATTGAAGTCACTCACAAATGCACATTTACAATTTGAAATGATCAACCCCATCTATTTGAGTTCTTTCAGTCAAAAATACAGTTATGGGCTTCAAAACGTTATAACTGTTAATATCCAATTGAATAGCGGGCTGTGGTGATTGTGAGCCCAATTTTTGAGTCCATCTAACAGCCCCATTGATTTAGAACTAATACATTTAACCTATACTTTAGCCCACTATAAGAACTAAATTTGAATTGTGATGTCCAAAATTCCATACTATCCATGTGGCCCAGTATTATAACCAACTTTGAATTTGGACTACAGGATCCCAGAATCACAATCCAGTACCAATTTTTTTCCCCCCCTCTATTGTATTCTCGGAAAGCGTTTACTAAATTAGAATCAAATTAAAGTTTAAGAAAATTCTACGGTCCGATCATTCTCTTATATTTTATATAGATATATAGTACAACATTATATAATTTAAAAATTTATATTGTAAAAATTTTTAAAATTAAAAAAATAATTTTTTAAAAGAGACTGTAGAATTCTCGATAAGTTTAAAATGATAAAGTATCATATTTTGGTACAAGACAATCTCGACCAATTCTGTACGTTGCTTTTCTTACCAATAGCAAAATACATTATAATATGACAATAAATCTTGGTGGATTATACTAAGTTTCATAATCTCTAATGTTATTTGCAAAATCATCTTCAAGGGTATCTTGAAATTATATAAGCTGATAAAATAAAAAGGCAATATTCGTTTGCTATAAGTAATGAATTAATCCTTAGCAATTAAGATTAGTTTTTTTTTTTATTTTTTTTTAAAGTGTTTGTGATTAGTAAAAGACAAACTTTTAAGAAACTTTGGCTTTGTGATTTCCAAAACTAACTCTAACCACTTGTTCTCAAAAAAAAAAAAGAAAAAAAAAAGTCATTTGTTTTGTTTAACATCATCCAAAAGATGGTAGATACTCATTTTAGGTCATGATAATGCAAGACAAATTTTTTTTTTCTTTTTTGGGTAAGAAAAGGAAAATAGATTAAAGACAATATAAAAGTCAATTACATAACAACACTACGTGGGAATTGAACGCCCCAAACATTTATATCTAATAAGTCTACTAAACGAGGAAGTTTGCAATATTAAATGTAAAAAAGTAGCTCTTCATCCATAGCTTCTTTTGTCAAATAATTCGCTAACCTATTTCCTTCACGAAACTAAGTGTTAGATGCTGACATCTCTCGTAGATTTCGTCAAAAAACTGCAATCAAATTTAAAAACACATAATATCCAACATTTGCATTCAAAATTAATTCTACCACAACTATAGTATCTAATTCAATTTCCCAATTCTGTAAATTGGGAGATTTAGCCAACATCAATCCATTTTTTAATTCTTTAAGTTCAGCTTAGATAATGTGACAGTTATTTTTTTAATTTTAGATTAAACAAAATAATTAGATAAACTCAATTTTTTATTTTATTTATAAAATTTTTAATATTAATTAAATATTATAAAATTTATAATATCAATTAATATAAATATAATTTTATAAAATTTATGGATAGAGCTCTAGACCTATCTATGTTTTCCCTAGATTAATTCATCAAATGTAATAATCAGACAAGGAAACGTGTAGAAAGATAAGCCAGCTGGCACAATAATTTACCTTTCTCAAATTGATATTTCCACTTGACAGTTGACACGGCACGGCATGGATTCTTTCTCCATTTATTTCTTACAAGGCTTTTGCTCTATGAGTACGTGAGGGAGAATGCAAATTAAAATTAATAATATTTATAAATGTTATTTGGTTGAATATTATGAAATTATTTTATGGGAATAAAAGTGTTAAAAAATGTATACTTTCATTCACTACTTGTGACATAGATTTCAAATTGAATAACTCATTAACATATTGAAACTCATTCATATGTTAAACAAAACAAGTAAAAGTGTTACTGATATTCATAAATGTTGTTTGGTTGAATACTACGGAAATTATTCTATGGGAATAAAAGTGTTAAAAAATGCATACTTTCATTCTCTACTTATGACATAGATTTCAAATTGAATAACTCATTAATATAATGAAACTCATTCATATGTTAAATAAAATAAGTAAGGAGGAATGATATAAATCCATACCAAAGCATTTATGATTCCCATTCCGATTACCAAATGTGAACCAAACACCTCCTTAATATTAGGAGGTGTTTGTTTCATAATCGGGAAACGAAGTCGGAATGAGAATCATAAACTCCATTATTGATATATGATTATATTATTCTCCCTTACTTATTTGCTTTGACATAAAAATGGGTTTCATTATATTAATGAATTATTCAATTTGAAACCCATGTCACAAGTAGGGAATGAAAGTAAGTTTTTTCTAACACTTTCATCCCATATAATGATTCCCATAATACTCAACCAAACAATATTTTTAGGTATCATTAACTTTGATTTCCATTCCCTGTCCTATACCCATAAACCAAACACCTCCTTATTTTTTCACAGCAATGCAGCTTTCCCCCATAATTCTTTTCTGGGTAGCTTCGGATGTTTGGTAAATTAAATAAGGAAAGATAAACCTGAAGCTATCAAGGAAAAGAAAATAAAAGAAGATATAACTTGGTATTTTAAAAAAAAAAAATTTATTTGGCGTGAGCTTTGAAAGCAATAGGATCATTTAGATTCACGAACTATTATTAATTTGTTCTTAAGCATTTTAAAGGAAAAATCGATAATACAATTATATATTAGAATATTTATACTATATATAAAAGCAGGGAGAAAATTTTGGTGTCCATTATTTCTTGAATTTTCAATTATACCCTCTCCGCTTCTTTATATTATTATTTTAATTAACTACTCTTAACTTCCTTTTTTAACTCCCTTTACATATTTCACTCTTTACTTTCTATATTATTCTTTTTTTTCCTTTTGAAATTTGGTGCATTTTTTTTTTTTTTAAATTGCACATTTTTTTCAAAAATTTTTGTGTAAATCTTTTTTTATAATTACACACTGATAAAGTATATATTTTCCTACTAATTATTGTATTAATATTCCTTGAACCATCATACAATATATACTTGCGTTTGAGAGTAAATATTAACTACTCATTTCACAATGCAAGATGGGTATTATAATAGTTGAAATTACTAAAAAAATAGTGAGTGAATCCTATACTTTTTAATCATCCAACCGTCTGTAATACTTATTTTGTAATACAGAATGAATAGCAAATAATTTTTCCTAATTTGATCACTCCCTTAAATAAAAAATTATACCTTCGCTTTTTAGAAAATTATTCTCTTATATATTAAAGTTTTGTATAATAGAATAGTATGTGTTTTTGAAACCATAATCCATTCAAAATCTCCAATTTCCTGTCCTAATCCTAAATCAATGAAAGTGACCCCCCCATTTCACTCTCCCTCACCGCCATGTAGGCCCCACTCCTGCCATATTCTCCGCCTCATCTTCATGCTCCCCAACCCAATTTAAACCCGCCATTTGCCCTCCTCCCTCGTTTAAAAAACTCTCCACTCCACCCTATCATTTCACACACTACACACACTACACACACTATCTATATATAAACACACTTTTTTTTTGGCCCTACTGACAGAGTTAAGAGAGGGATGATTGGGCATTCGTACGGGATGGATATTCAGCTGAAAGTGCGACGGAGCTGGCGGCGACGATCCTTGCCGCGGCATCGCCGTCGCAGATATCCGCCGCTTGTGCCGGAGTTGAAGCATTTTTGCAGAAGCATACGCCGGATCAGTGCCGTTGGTTCTTCTCCATTACTTTCCCTACCCTAATTTGCAAGATTTTTGGCTTCGACGAGTCTTCTTCGCCTCCTCCCAAGCCTCAGTCCCCTAACGGTTGGATCGATGTCGCTATCCTCTCTGCTGATTCTGAGCTCGCCGGTTAGGGTTTTTTACTTTAACAGAGTTGAATTTACGCTGTTAATTTTTTTTTTTTGGTACGTTGTCTGTTATTGCGAGTAGTTATCAAATTGATTTTACCGAAATTAATGTGCTAGTACTATTTCATTTTTAACTTTACATTTCAGGTTTTTCCTGGGAAGAAATTTAGGATTTTTTGTTTTGAAATTCATGACCGACTCATGAATTGAGTAGCCATAGAAGCAGGAATGATCTAAATTATGAAAAGTTAATTGTTTGTTTTCTTAATTTAATTTTTCTGATTTTCTGCTGGCATGGCACTGTCGTCTATTGTTGTTTAGATAGGATTACGGTCATCTGTATTTTAAGCAATATTGCAATCATTTGCCTGTGTGCAGGTAGAATTTTTGGCTTGTTATCACCAAATGGAGTGTTGTTATCTTCAATTGCTGCTGTCGATAGGCTTTCTCTAGTTAAATATGTGTTTCCAATTGAAAGATTACCTGAATGGGTGCGGTATATGCTTCAGAACCAGCAAGATTGTCGGGTTTTGGTTGACCTGTGTCCATTGTTCAAGGACAGGGTTAAGGAAGATTCATCTACTGGTTTGCCTTCTCAAGTTCAGTTGAGTGTTTTTGAATATTTCTTGTTTTGGTTTGTATATTACCCTGTCTGCAGGGGCAGCAGTGAGGGTTCAGATGGTGTGAGAGTTCAGAGACGTAAAAAATTTAGGCTGGAGAATTGGGCTTATTCTATTCCGGGTTTGTGCAGTAGTAAACAGAGGGAATGAGCAGAAAAATGAGGTCAACTTGTATGTACGTCTCCTTTATGCTTATCTCCGTGTGTATGTACCCATGTATGATTTGAGTGCTTATCAACCTTATCATAGTTCTCTACTTCACCATTCCTGGGGATATGATACATCAGTCACTGAAAGAGCAGAGTTTTTGGTCAATGCTTTGATACATTTTTGGTTGATTGATAATGATTTCTCACCTTTGCCTGTGAGTGTGTGCAAGTCATATGGTGTCACTTTACACCGGTCAGTTTTTGGTGAAAACGCACCTACTTCAGGATTGGGTGAAGTAATTGATGTGTTTGTTAAATATATGACTCTGAGTTCAGTTGTATGTATTGAGGGACATGACAAAACTGAATCTAATGGGAGTCCTCTGTGGAAGGTTTCAAGGTCATTTGATGTCATTAATCCTATGGAAGTTTCTTCTGATGTGCACTCCAATAATTCTTGGAACACATGGATTCGGAGGCCGTTATACAGACAGTTTGTATTGAGAACATTTCTGTTTTGCCCTGTGGAAAGTTCTATAAAAAATGTGTCTCAAGTATTCACTGTCTGGGTTAATTACATGGAACCTTGGAAAGTTAGTTTGCAAGAGTTTCCAGAGCTTCCATGCTGCAATTGGAATGCCTCCGACAAATACATCAGGGGTTTTTCAATCATCTGAATGTAGTTATTCAACTACTTGGCAAAGTTTTGTGCTGGCTAATTACCTCTATTATAGCTCTTTGGTTATGCACTTTTTTGGTTTTGCTCATAAGTTCCTCCATACGGATCCAGAAGTAATAGTCCAGATGGTTTCAAAGGTTTGATTCACACCTTAGATATCATCACATCAATGTTACATGCAATGATTAAACTCTTTGAATGCGTTTTTACGTCTGATTTCTTTGATGTTTTGAATGCCTCTAAGATAAGTGTACTCTAGAATATTAGGCCAGAGGCAAGCACTTATGAGTTGTGAAATCATGTAGAACACTCATAAAATATGCCTGACCTTAATGACGAAGGCTTAAGCAATTCTCAGTGGGATTTTAAATAATGATGATTTCAATTGGAAACGGCATTTGATGCTGATCAAGAAAAAATATTTTTATGACCTCAACAAGTTGTGCTTTTTATGCATTTGTTTTTGAGATCATTTCTGCAAACAATTAATCCAATTATGTAATAGTTTAAATTAATATGTGGCATTGTGCATATTCTACTAAAGGCAGTCAGACACATGCAAATACACGGGTGGATTACTTTTAGTTATGTGCATGTATCCTAATAAATGGTGCAGCATGTTTGTTTCTTGCTTGTCTAAAAATTGTCATACCTGCATATCGTTTGTTGTGTATTATCCTTGTTTTGTGTGTTTGTCTTTGTTTTTAATTTACAATTCTCACACATCCATTTTTTTTACAGGTGATAAACATTTTAACGTCATCTGCAGAGCTGATGGATCTTATAAAGAATATGGATGCTGCTTATCATTCAAAACCAAGAGGTGACGGTCATCCAAATCAATGGCTAATGCCCTTTATAGATTTGTACACAGCTATCCGTGAGCAATTACAGGTACTTTGTATGTTCTTTTTGGTTCAATTATAGCTGATAACATAATTACATGGGGGGAATGAATCTGTTATGCTATTTCTATGTATTGGACACTTAGCACCACAAAAAAAAAAAAAACAAAAAAAAAACAGAACTCTTGTTTGTCTTCCCTATGTGCAAGAGATTGAAAAAAGTGCTTTGGTAGCTAAAATCACAAAAGCTCGTTTCCCAGCCATGCCCTATTGCTTCCATCCCAAGTGCCTTGTCATTTCTGACCCCTTCCCCTGCTTGTGTTCTGTTACATATCTTTTAAATGTTGTTGGATGCGTAAATGCTTCCAAGGAGGTCAAAGGGAAGTTGATATTTCCTTTGCAGAGTGAGTTTAGAGGCTTTATGTATTTTTCTTTTATTTTTTCAATTCATATTTCCTCATTGGTTGCTTCTTGAGAAGCTTGGCTTTGTCCTTGGATCCGTAGCTTTGATGGGAATTTGGATTATAAGACATTTTAAGTATTTTGTTTACCATTTTTGAGCGAACATGTGGTCATGCAACTGGCACTCTTGTAAAGGCCTTTTGAAAAGTTACACGAAGAGTTTTTCGGATGCCTTGTGGATATGTTCATTGAGAATGTGATTTGATGATCAGCACTTGCTGGAGGTAAACAACGCGTGCAACTGATATTCAGTCTCCTTGGTTTAAAAGTTTTTTTCAAGAGTGATCAGATGTAGCCTATGACTGGAGAATCTCTTGATTGTCTTTTAAAGCAGAAATTGAAGGTTAACATCACTGAATTGGCATGTAGAGCTTCAAAGGATTTTCATCATGCATTCTCATATTTCTAGTTTCTTTGGATGATTTTTATACCATCATGAAGACTTTTTAAAGAAGAATTGGTTGTAGAGAAATTCCTCATTGTTATTGAGACAACTGGCAAACTCGGAAGGATTGTATGCATAAAAGATGTACCTTTGTGGAGACCTAGTGGCTGTTTTAAGGTTTATTTTATGTGATAATCTGTTGGAGATATTCTGGGTTTTGTTTGTACGTGCTGGCTTCTGGTTGCATACACTTGCAGTATGTAGAAATGTAGACTCTTTTTCTGTTTGTGGTATGTAATTGTTTGCTGTCTGGCTTTGCAAATTCCTTTTGTTTCTTATAATATCTTATTGTTCTAGGACTGGGAAAATGGCCTATGTGAGAGCGACGCAGATGGATCCTTTTTGCATGAGAATTGGAACAAAGATTTACGACTTTTTAGTGAGGGTGATGATGGCGGACAACAATTGCTTCAGGTGTCTTGCTCTTGCTAATATATTTGCTTAAGAGTTTTTTCATCTATTTTTGTCATAGACTTAGTGGAACCACTGTCATACAGCTCTTTGTGTTGCGAGCGGAGTCTGAGCTGCAAGCTCTCACTGGGGACAATCTTGTGCAAAGCCTCAAGTGTCTAGACTCTCTCAAAGCCCAGCTAGGCAGCTTATTCTGGGTGGTGGGGCTATTGTTAAATCATCTTCTAGAACGCAGGAGGAAAGGCAGCACCAACAGACTCGTGATGAAATGTTCCGACCAAGAAGTTTTGGCAATCATATGGTGCCTGATGTGAAATACAAGGGTGACTGGATGAAGCGGCCCATATCTGATGATGAAATTGCATGGTTGGCAAAGCTTCTTGGTGATATATCAGCTTGGCTGAATGAGAGTCTTGGCCTAAACCAGGTCAACAGCAGCCATGAAGGTTCTGCTTGGTCTTATGTGGATTTATCAGGCGATGGAGGAAACGTGTCTGGACTGATGGATGCAATGAAAATGTTGTTGTTCTTGTTGTCCTCCTGGTTTATTGCATTAGGCAATGCAGGGCTGATGTTTATGCGAAAGCATGGTCTGAAGATAAACCTTCGAATACTGGCCTCAAAGAAGGTAATGGTGGTGTTTCTTGTTGTTGCTGCATTCGGTATGTTGCGGAAAGCAATTTCATAGGCGAAATACAATGTACATAAGAAGTTGATAATACAAGTTAATGTAGAAAGTACTGAAACGGAATAGAAAAGAAATTTGCGCGAGTTTTTGGCATCTTTCTGCTATTGTAATTAAATGTAATGTTTGTGCAGCATGAAGATTTTACCCACCAAAAAATGTTACCCTGTGGATTTACTTTTTGAGTTCTCCCTTGTTGTCAAGGAAATTGACCCTTTTTTTTTTTTTTTTTGAAGAAGATAAATTTCCTTTTTACCTCGAATTTGCATTTGCTATGTATGCCAACAAGGTATGACAGAGTTGGTAATGGGCAATAATATTGCAACAGCAAAAATTTTATTGCCACAGCACATTTTCTGCAAATGACAAAACTAACCTTATTAAATCAGGATCTCAGTCTACACTCTCCGCCAGGGCCTCATCCCCTTCCCCACGGACACAAACACCACAATTTTTTGCAAGCCTGCTTTTCACTATAATAAATCTCCCTCACAAGTAATATCACAAATTTCCTTAACAATCTGAACAATCAATTGGGGTATTATGCAAGTGGTGTCGATGCTGGGGTTTACTTAGAGAGAGAAGATGTCACCCATTGCTGAGATCCTCGGTGGAGCTTCCAACGGGAAACTGCGGTACTGGTGGTGGTGGTGGGAGGATGAGCAAGAAACCTGCGTAGTGCGAGTTGGGGTTTGTTTTCAGATCATGGGATACATGGGATCTTTGATTTTCCTAGATTTTTATTTCCCAGTGACGGTTTAATTTTCCATCTTCAATTCTATAGAGGAAGGGGCGGCTCTCTTAGACAAAAAGTGGGGTTGAGTGATTGACTGTTGAGAAGCCTTGAGGGCTAATTTTGTTATTTGGTAGAAATTTGTTGTGGCAATAAGATTGTTCCTGTGGCAATATCATTGCCCATTATAATCATGAGATCACGTGTAGCAGGAATGGACCATGAAGGCTTTAATCCATGGTTTGTACTAGGTCGAAGTCAACACTAACACGTACTATCAAATTTTTGAAAGTCCACGCAATGTTGTATGCTCGTGTATCTGCCAATGCAAATATCATGGATGGTATAAGGTTTTGAATTCGGATTAATTTCACTTTACTCCGTTTAATATTATTATTATTTTAATTTTTAATATTATTTTTTAGACATATAATCATTTTCGTTAAATCTAATTAAACAAATTTTTATAATTTTTTTTTTAGAAAATTATTCCCTGAACTTTAAAATTTTATACAGTACAATCTTTTAAAATACATAATATTATATTATACAACTATTTAAAATATAAGAAAATAGTTTCCTAAAATAGATTATAGAATTTTCCTCTAATTTAACATTCATTATCATTTTGTCAAAAATATCCTTATTCTCTCTCTTTTTATTTTTACTTGATTTATTTTTTGCATCTCTCCTATCTTATTAACATGATTTAATATATATATATATTATATATATATATTTTTATCATTCATGACTATATTTTAAATTCTATCAAATTCTATTTATGAAAATAAAATAAGATATTTTATGTATCATAAGAAAATTTATTCACACATTAATATTTTGAAGATAAAATATTATTTTAAATAAAAAAATCTAACACCATTAATTCAAGAATTTAAATGTTTAAAAATAGCATTAAAGATTAAAAGTAGGGATAGAGTGAAATTAAACCTTTTGAATTGGGGTCGGTCTTCTTTTACCTTTGGGCCCAAATTCCGAGGCTAACCAATCAGCTCTGAATGTGTCGATATCATTTCGCAGTTCAAGAAATTGTTTTGTTGTTCATCAATCACCGGTAGTAAATGTTTTGGAATTTAGCATGCAACAGTCATAAGGTACTGTCTTTACCCCCACCTACCTTGCATCAAAAAGTGTGTAGTCTACACGGCAATTCCATGGACGCAGCAGAATTGGCAAGTTCTATACAAATATGAAATCTAAAACCCTTACATCACAGAAATTGTTCCATTTTCAGATTTTTTTTTCTTCTGTGAGAGGGAAAAAAAAAAATGAGAAGAGAGGAACAATACAATTAGAGGTGGATGGATTAAACAAGGGTGTGATAGTATTAGTATGGATTAAATTAAAAGAGATGCTTTCGGAGCAGTACATAAGCTTGTTTTTCCAAAGGGGAAAAAAATGACTATTTTGGTATTTTATTTTTGAGGTATAGTGATCTCTTATGTATCGCAACAAGTTAATTTAATCCATCATATTTCAAAATGTTAGTTAATGTAAGATTTTTGACGAAAAATTTTGACAAATTAATACTGAAAGTCACGTGAATATCACATGTAACTGGAGGTTAATCTAAAAATGTTGAAATTTGTTTCACTAATTTCTGTTGTTGAAAATTGTTTGAAAAAAATGAGACAAAATTAAGGTTCGAAAATGAGAGAGAAAAAAAATGGAGGTATTGAGGAATAAGACTTTTTAAATTCAACATGTTCGCGTTTTAACGGTCATGTGATATTTACGTCACTTTTGGTGTTAATTTGTCTAATTTTTTTGTCAAAAGCATTACGTTGACTAATATGCATTAAAAATATGAGGAACTAAATTAAGTTGTTCGAATACACAGAAGACCAAATAGAGACATATCTTAAAGATAAGGGACTAAAATATTTTTTTTTTCTACTTTTTGCCAAATGAAAAGGATAATAGTTCAAAAAAAGAAAGAAAAGGAAAAGGATAATAATAAGAGAAATAAAAGCGCAGCACGTAGGCCTATTCAACATGATATGAATGTAAAGGTGTGCAAGAATTTGGTTAATCGAAATTGTAATTAATTTTGAATTCAATTTGTTTAATGAATTCGGTTAATTTTAATTTTGGTTAGAAATTAATTATTCAAATTCATGAATACGATTAATGAATTTGAAAATGGTAGAAGAATTTTTTAAATTAAGTTAATCAATTTCCAAATTCAATAATTAAAAATAAAATTTTATTAAAATATTTTAATATATAAATAGTACATCACTAAAAATATAAGTGTAGTTATTCAACTAAAAATATATTTATTCATACTTATTATAATTAGCTAGCCATTAATTTTTTAACTTAATTCATACTATTGTTATATTCTTGTACATTAAATCATACTTATATTACTAAATTCATATCCACAAATTACATTAAATAATTTTGTCATACTTATTTTATTAATATTATTGTATTATAAGTAATTATGTTTGATTATACATGTTTTTTATATAGTTTTTATTTTTTTACTTTTTTTGAATCATTTATCAATAAAAACCACACAGACATGTCAAATTATGTGGAAAAATAAAATAAAATTAAAATTTTACTTGAAAAATAGCTTTTGTACAGGATTTTAACCTAATATTAAGGATCCAACTAATTCAAGTTGAATTTCGTTAATTCAAAATTGAGTATCGAATTTGAATTAGTTTGAATTTTCTTCCGAATTGAATTTAAAATCCAAATTGGTTAAAAGTTTTAGAATCTATTTACAAATTTTGACCGATTTTATTAACCAATTAACTGATCGATTAACCGATACTCACCCCTAAATGAGTGTATACAGCCCCCAGACATCCTAACAAACAAAAAAAATGTAACGAACCTAATATACTAATTTTACTATTTTTTTAAAGAAAAAAAAAATCATCTACTCAATTACATAGGACTATGCCAATAATAACGAACTAATTATACATAGTTGAATGAGTACATAGAATTAAAGTTATAAAATTCAATTTCCTAATTACCGTAAAATTTTATTTGGATATTTCAAAAACTTTTTGCAGGAAATCCTTTGATAAACACAGATTCCTATTTCTCAATGATATTCCACCATGTATGAGGATCTCCGGTTAAGCATCCATGGCTGAATGGTTAAAGCGCCCAACTCATAATTGGCGAATTAAATAAATAATAAAAGATCTAAATCCATTCAAAAAATTGACCCGTTGTATATTTTCTATAAAAAATTCAAAAATTCTATTATCTATTGAGTTTGGAGAAAATATTCAAAAATTCTATTATCTATTGAGTTTGGGAAATCACATGGTCTAGTCTAGTCTAATAATCAAACATTCTGATGGTTTCAAAAAAAATTGTGAAAAAAAAAAAGAATCAATGTATAGATTCCAATCCTCTTACTTTACTGACAATTACATATTTTTTGTCAGAAGAATCCTCTGAATATTTTGATCAACAAAGATGTGAATTAGGAAGGGCTGGTCTTCAAATTATTCATTTGAAAAAATTGAAATCCTTCTTATTGGATGATCATGATACTTCTAGAAAATTTCAGTACATCATAAAAACTAATGGTGAGAAATACTTAGTTTTTGATTTAAATTATCTATGTAATAACATATATAAGTATGTAAGACAGAAGAAGTAAATTGATTTTATTTTTTCTTAAAAATCTATTATATGAATACTCAACCCCTTAGAATTGTCAAATTGATTTCTGTTTCTATTGTGTTACTCTCCCTAACTTCTGGTCAGCCTCGGCCCCCCAGTATGATAGTATATGCTTGTGGACACTAAACAAAATAACTAATTGAAATTATAATGAATTGGTTAATTTTATACTCAATGAAATCTATGAATTATTGAAATGACTAGCCAAAGGTAAGTCCACTATGAATTGGATACACTTGAGCCCACTAGATACTTTTTATTCCAACAAATTAAATGTTTTATAATTAATTAAAAGAAATAAAATCTCTTTAATTAATAAAATTAAAGAAGTCAATTATGTTAATTAAGAAAATTAATTTACCCTCTATTAAGACAAACTGATTGGCTTTTCAAAAATAAATTCGACCCATAAAGAGAATTGATAATAATAGGCGGGGAGGACTTTGAAGTTTGAAGTAGTTAAATACTTTGAACAGCAAGACTTCAATAATGTGGGAGATCAATAATTACGATAAACGTAGTGCCGCTTCTTCTACGATAATCAAAGTTTGTGTTCTTCAATACTCTTTTCAATTGAGATCAAACTTTTAGCCTTCGGTGCATACACTCTTCATTGATTTCTTTCACGAGAAATTGTAGAATTCAGTGATTTGAGATCAAGCGTATTGTGACTCTCGAATTGTTGTTAACACATCGACTTTTCAAGATCTAGTCTATATCTACCCTTAGATCGTTACAAGATTTAGAGTTTAAATAACAGAACGACAATCATAGGTATGTTCTTTATCAACTCCATTTTTAATCCGAATCAAACTTCTGCCCTAAATTTCAAATATTGCTTCGAATCTCTCACACAAGAGAAATTGATAATGTTCATCAGCAATTCAAAATCAAGCCTACGAAACCGACCCTTGTATTGTTGCCAAATTCAAAGATTGAATTACGGAATTTTCACCCTATAAATAATGTTAAACTATAGAGATTGCCTGCTTTTTTTTTCTTCAAATTAATAAAAATCATTCATTTGTCATTTTTTTTTTCTTGTCTTAATTTTCGAACAGGAAATTTGTATGTACAATAGTAGTAAACATAATAGTACGTCTGTAAGGCTTTATCCTACATCAAAAATGGGAAGAAAGATTATAATGTATCTAGTATCTTAAATTATAAATTGTAAATAACTTGAATTAAATATCTTTAAATCCGTTATTTACGCTCAAAAATTATTAATTGAGCCAAAATTTTAAGTGTGAGATTAAGATAGTAATATTAGGCCCCATATGATCACCAACACAGGTCCCCCGTCTCACATTAATTAAACGTGGCCTTAAGAAGGAGTGAGGCTTAAGTGGTGAATCTAATGCCACACCAAAGGTAAAGGTGAGAAGGCATCTCACATCAATAAAATTGGAGAAGAGATTATAGCTTATGACGTTAATAGGTATAGTGGGTCACTAAGAAATCAATAACACACCAATCATTCAAACCAAAGAAACAGACCAATAAAAACGACTTGTTAAGAGACAAATGTCATTAAAGATTTGAACAGTTTGTATCATTTAGGACAAAATTCCAAGTAATTATTGAACCGTTGTTCGCTGTCCAGCCCAGCCACATGGTTCAGAAACCCGTGAAAACTCCACCATGCGAGTTTTGCATGTAGATTGTGGAGACTGAGATTCAGAAACACGTGAAAATTATGAAATACTCCACCATGCAAGTTTTACATGTAGACTGTAGAGACCACAGTTCACCCGCTTTTTACCGAGTAAGTATTGATTATATAATATTATAATAGTCGTTAAAATAATTAAAAATAAAATAATATTATTTGTTTTTTAATTATTTAAAAACATGTAATACTCACTCTTTAATTTTTCTTTTTCAGCAAGATCGACATAGATCTTACTTTATGTATTCACTTTTTCTTACCTTCTTCTTCTGATATGTGATTATAAGGTTCTACAATATTTTCATAATCTGATTCCTACTATTGAAATTTCTCTGTTAAGGACAAATTTTTTTTTTTTTTTTTTTTTTTTTGTATGGATAATAATTTATTTCCCTAAAACTGGGATAAGTAATTTGCAAATGTTCTTCAAATTAAATTCCAAATCTCAAAGTCATAAGTTAAAGAAGGTAGTACAAAACACGTGTCAATAAAAAAAAAATGTGTAGCAAAATGTGACGTGTAAATTGTAACGAAGATTTAAAAGTCGTTAAAAACTCACTATTCCGTAATTTAACTTTCACAAGTGGAATAACATTTAGTTTAGTACTACTTGGTATTATTTCATTTGGTTTTGCGGACGTTAGTTAATTTGTGTGATAGTTAATTTTTGTCTCCAACTTTTGTATAGTTCACGTATTTCCTCAAGATTAACTCTTAAAAAAACTGAATAAAATCTTTGATCAATAACATGTCTTAATTAATAACATAAAAGTTCAGAGAAGGCTCTCGATTTGTAAATAAGAGAGTATATATAATATAATTAAATTTGAGAATTTCATTGTTTTTTTATTTTATTGTTTAGTCTTTTTCCTTTTTTTTTTTTTTTTTTGTAAGAGTTGAATCATTTGTTGGCCTTTTCTTTTCGGGTTAATAAAACTTTGCCCCCCTAAAGTAGGTGATAATTACATTTTTCACTCTTGAACTATAGAAATATACATTTTATCCCCCATTGATACTATTCATCTATTACCAATATTAAAATCATTATTAGGATATTCTAGTTAAATGACTAAAATATCCTTGGTACTATATTTTAATTTTTTATGTATTTAAATGTTTATTAGTGATGTGATAATTATTTAAAATAAGCAAAAATAAACTATATATAATATTTCAATATATCTATATCAATATATTTCTTAGTCAAATTTTTAAAATTTTTGGATTTCATTTTATATTATTTCGAATTTGAATGTTTAACTATAGTGGTAGAAAAATTTCCAAATGGACTTGTTTTTTATTGAAATTTTTTCTTTAAAAGTATTGTATGAAATGATATTTTCTATAGAACTTTGTGATTTTGTTGATGTCTCTTAATATTTTACATTTTTAATGTTTGAATTAACATGTGTAAATTGTGATGTCGGATATTCAATATTTTCTCACATTTTAACCCCTTAAAGTCAAAAATACAAATGCGCTATTATATTTTATTTTTTTCCAATTCTTTTATAACTATAAAAAATCAATTAAATACACGAAAAATAAAAAATACAGATACTAAGGGCATTTTAGTCATTTAACTAGAATTCCTCAATATTTCAAAATTTTTAAAAGATGAATAATGTGAATGGGGTAAAGTGTATACTTCTATAGTTTACAAGGGTAAAATATAATTACCTACCTAGTTTAGGGGGACAAAGTATTATTAACCCTTTCTTTTATTGCACTTCCAGTTTTTCTCCACGGCATTTTTCTCTTAGATGTTCTATACAAATTTGTTTTCTGTCCATTCATTATTGCACATGTGCCTATGTGTGTGTCATTTTCAATACATATATAAGAATCTTTAAGGGACCAAACTAACAAGTCACCAAAGATCTATCTTGTCAGACCGATGAAAATACATCCAAGCAAATTAGAATTTTTTTTGAGATATGTACAACAAGAATTTCTCATTATCACAAATGAATAGATGCATATATAGACTTTTTAGAAACGAGGAATTCGGACTGGATGTAGAAATTAAATTATTGAGTTGAATACATCCAGAAACTCGTCGATGAGTTAAAAAATAAAAAGTCTAAGTCCTATGTATTATATTTATTATTTTATTTATTAAAAAAGTAAAAAGTCTAAGTCATATGTATTATATTTATTATTTTATTTATTAAAAATAAAATTATTATTACAATTAGGTTAAATATTTAAAAAATTTAGATTTCTTATATGATTTTTTTTTTTTACATATTATTCATTATTAATTTTTTAAAAAAAAAGTTTAAATTTTTTTTGTTAACAATTTTATCCTATTTTCGAATTTTCAATAAAAAGTCTTGATTAGTCGATGAGTTTGGTGGAGTTAATCTAAAACTCAATGTTTATTGAGTCACATATATTCTACAAAGTTGAGTCAACGAATACAACTTGATTAAGTTTTTATGCGTTTTTAAAGTACATATCTTATAATTGTGCTTGTTACTTAATGAACCTTAATAGACTCCAAAACTTTATTTTGTCACAAATTATAATT
Source organism: Cinchona pubescens (assembly GCA_025175665.1). Lineage (NCBI taxonomy): Eukaryota > Viridiplantae > Streptophyta > Magnoliopsida > Gentianales > Rubiaceae > Cinchona > Cinchona pubescens. The sequence continues at coordinate 2,216,148 of JANKKI010000185.1, read as the reverse complement.
TTAAAATGGGCTCGATCTACAATACTATGTCTTAAACGTGTTTTTTGATCTAAAATGAAAACGACATCACTCATCGCCTTAGTGCCCTAAATAGGGTCCATTCCCCAAAAAAAAAAAAACAAAGGTGAGGTTAACTTCAAGCTGGCCCTCTTATCTTGGCTTGGCTTCCTAATGTCTAATAGACTAATACTACGTACTACTACTAAACTAGTAGAGACCATAGAATAATGCATGGAACTACAGATGCAGTACTACTGGTAGTTGAGACATGGAATATGTTAAACTCATATCCAAGAAAGGTAGATGGATGATGGTGCAACACTACTAACTAGCACAAATTTGTTTCCACAAGAAGCCCATCATTACATTCTTATTTAAGCCCTCACCATTTGCACTATGTTCCGTCATAAGATCTTCTGTCTCACATTTTATTTTACTTTTTATTACACTGTCAAATGAACTGTCAAAATTCTGTAAAATAATTCTAATAAACTAATTTTGATAGTTTATTTAATAGTTTGACTGTGAGTGAGTCGGTAAGATAGGGTGTGGGACAGATACAAGATTTTTAGTGCTTTTTTCCTCATCCATAAAAATATATAGTCCACTCTCCACTCATCTCAACATTGCCAAGCTATACATTAATTGTACTCCAAAAAAATAAAAATAAAAAATAAAATTGTTCATTGATCATCATCTTTTCCTCTTATGGCTCCAAAACAAGAAGGTTCTGCTAAAAGGGTTTTCAATAGAGGATCATGGACTGCTGAGGAAGACAAGAAATTGGCTCAGTATATTGAGACTCATGGTGCCAAGAAGTGGAAAACAGTGGCAACAAACTCAGGTAAATTAATTAAGATTTTATTATTGGCAATGGCACATTGTCTTTAATTAACTATTCTCATTTTGAGCTCAGATTAATTAATGATTTAATTAGTGGTTTTGGCCTTATAACAGGTCTCAATCGGTGTGGTAAGAGTTGTAGATTGAGATGGTTAAATTATCTTCGTCCAAATATCAAGAGAGGCAATATATCGCTTGAAGAAGAAGATTTAATTCTTATTTGGCTTCATAAACTCCTTGGTAATAGGTTAGTCACTTTATTATTTTCATTAAATCCATCTTGGTAATAGGTTAGTCACTTTATTATTTTCATTAAATTTATTTCCTAACTTGATCAACTAGTATATTGATACGACAATAATTGCACCATTATTCTTTTCATTTTTTGGCATTGATCTAATTGAGCTGCATTATGTCGACAAAGTATAGTTTAAATGGTAATTAGATACTTTTTCTATCATTTATTGATTATACATTCGAATCACTACTAGATACACATCAAGGTGTTTATTATTATTATTATTATTATTATTATTTGAAAAAAAAAAAGACTGATTCAATCCCTTGTTTTACCCTTTAATAAAAGAAATAGTAGTACAAGTATAAAATGATGGAAAAAATCTACTGTTCAACTATTTTATTATATTTTAAAAATTTGTACAATATAATATTTTATGTTTTAAAATATTTTTTTCTTACAAATCTCAAAATATAACAGGATTATTCTCTTTAATGTTTTGTTTGAATGGAGGGATTTGGGTGGATTTGAATTTGAAATTCAAGTTCATCATAGGTTATCCAAATAATTATTAATTGATTTAGTTGGAGATTTAAAATTTATCAACTAATGAGAGTATGACTTTAATGATTAAATGACTGGATTTCAAATTCTCGCAAATTTTAAATTTCATGTCATATCAAATTCATCCATTCAAATTCACTCATTTCCAATCCTTCTTACAATTCAAATTTATCCATCCAAATAAACCTAACGGAATTATAAAACTTCGACCCAAAAAAGATCAAAGCACATGAGCACTAGAATAAAAATTGATGTAAGCAATTAAAGAATGCTGAATTTAACTATCACACATTAATTGTTGATAGTTCATTGATTGGCAGGTGGTCGTTGATTGCTGGGAGACTTCCAGGAAGAACATAATGATGTAAATAAGAGACTGGAATTCTCATTTGAGTGTATAAGTAAATTCAATCAAAAAAACTGAAGAACCAAGAACATGCCACAACAAACGCTACCTCAAACGACCACTGATACTGTTGCTAAAATAGAAGTAGAAAAAGCCACTCATCACAATGAAGGGTGTGGAGACACAGAACTAAATTTTGATGTCAATGAATTTTTTGATTTCTCAGTTGAAGGGTTTTTTGGAATGGATTGGATAGACACATTTCTTGAACTTGATGGGAATCCATAAGCCATTGAGAAAATAAAAATAAAAAGAAAAATTGTGCACAAAATAAGAATTGTGTTTAATTTGTGAAAGATTGTGAAAGATATTTAGTAATTATAAATTTTGTGAAAGATGTTTATATTAATTATACAGTGAATAAATTAAGTGTACATGTTTAATGTGTGCTTGGAATTATTGTGTTGCAAATCTTATCCTTGGTATTTGGACGTAAATCATAAGCTTTGCATGGGATCGTAGACAGACAACGTTCAATAATTGGACGAATAGAGACAAACGCAAAACAAGGACATATTTCATTTTGCACCCCTTCAACTTATACCTAATTCTCACTTTATACCCTAAATTTAAGTTTTGAGCACTTTACACCCCAAAACTCTCAAACTCATCTCACTTTAACCCTTTTTTTTAACACCGTTTAAAAAATTAACAAAATTTTTTCATGTGTACTATAAATTCAGCTGGATGTACAATGATATTTTTGTATACAAAAACAAAGATTGCATTAACTTTTTTGACGGTGTTAAAAAAATGAACTAAAGCGGGATAAATTTGAAAACTGAAGTGCAAAGTATCTAAAACTGAAATTTAAAATACAAAGTGAGAATTAGAGATAAATTGAAAGATGCAAAATAAAATTAGTCCCGCAAAACAATTAGCCATGATTTGAAAGTTGGGAAAAGGAGGAGCAAGATGCATAGCGGCTGAAATTTGTAGGGAACGATTCCATACTTCTTGCAACAATTGTAGGGAATGTGCATAAATATTAGGAAAATTCTATAGTTTGATTTTTTTGTTTTTTAAATATTTGTACAGTACAACATCATGTGTTTTACAAATTTATATTGTATAAACTTTTAAAATCAAAAAAATAATTCCTTAAAAGAAACAGTAAAATTTTCCTAAATATTAACCGCTTCGTTTCATTTTAACTATCAAGGAGAACTTTGATCCCTGCAAAGCTGTCGAGTCTCTCTTGTCTCTTTGCTTGGATCCAGCTAGAAAAGAAAAGAATAAAAGTGTTGCTCACGATAAGCTATGTCGCCCTAGCGAGTCGTACATAGTTTGGCGTCGGTGTGGACATCTAGGCCCGTCTTTACTTCCGTCCATAAAATAATTGTACTAAAATAATATCAAATTAAGAAAGAGTCAAATAATTCAATCAACTGATCAGTTAGCGTACAAGAATTAAAAAAATTTATTAAATTATATTAGTTTTATACAAAGATAATTTAAAATGATTAATTATTTTTGTACATATGTGTAGTGAATTTACCCTTCAACATTAATGTTTTTCACTACTAATAATCTTCTCTGCATTAATATGCTATTAAGGACAAAATTAAAAAAAAAATCATTTATTATTATTTTTAATTCCTAGAACGTCAGATAATTTGACTGAAAATAAATTGTCTAAAGTAACAAATAAAATAAAACTGGTTAATTGTATAAGAGTATAACTAATATGGGGAATTTTCAAATCTCAATATTAAGAACTTGTTCCCAAGTTCTTTTCATTTGATCAGTATCACAAAGGAAACTTTACAACAGGAGATGTTAGCCTTAAGCAGGAAATCCTTTGTAGGATCCATCTAAAGTATACTTTAAAGTAATATTATTCAGTATTCTATTTTTTTAGGGCAAATTTCTTTAGCATCTGTAATCAATAGGTAAGCGATTATGCTAGATTTTCCACCATAATAGATGGTCCTTGATTAAAGATACAAGAATATACCTAAAAAAAGGGATACAAGGTAGTCAAATCTATCATGCATATTGCTAGCTAACTCCTGCTATTTTTTTTTTTTCAAAAACAAATTTAATACATCCTTCGTATTTTATATTTGTACTTTTTTAATTCTTTATATTCAAATTGATACATTTCTATCGTTACAAATTCAACATATCATTTTAGTCCATCAACACAATTACGAGTATATTTTAATTTTAAATAGTCACATACGTATCACATGTCACATTTTAAGAAGTAAAATTGGCCAAAAAAAAATCCTAAATACTACATTGTCGAAAAAAAAAAAAAACTAAACGTAACCACCCACCACTCAACCAGACCACCACCATCCCACCATCTATGCATTAAAGAAAGAGAGAAAAGCTACAAGAGGGAGAGCGGTAGGGCTAGTGCTGTGAGGTCAAGAAGAAAGGGATTAGGGGTTGGAATAAGGAGTGATAGAGGGAATCAGTGTGGGAAGGGAATGGGATTGTGATAATGGGTTGGAATTTTGGGATAGTGGACTAGAGAGGGTGGAGGAGGTTTAGTGCTTAAAATTTGTGTGTTGTTAATTTTGTACTTAAAAAATGTAATATATGATATTGCATATAATTATATATTTCAGGCCAAAATATTATTGAAATTGTGTTGAGGGATCAAAATGATACATTTTAAATTTGTGATGGACGAAAATGTATCATTTTAAATATAAAAGACAAAAAAAATACAAACGTAAAATGTAAAAGACTATTAAAGTTATTTTCCATTTTTCATTTTCTTTCGTATTTCAATATTTTGAAGATAGGGTAAAGTGGAAGTTAAAGTTGTGATCTTTTGCATAATCATGTCGGCATTAATCTAACCATTAAATTACACTTTTAATTAATAATTGTCTCGTACAATCAAAACACTAAAAATATACAAATATATCCCGTGTAGGTGCACAGAATGCTTTAAGCAAGACATATGTACGCCTGTATGTAAACTCAATTTTATTTTATTTTTCTTTTTTGAGTGAAAAATGCATGAAATCTTGTTTCTCTTTTTATTCGAGTTATAAAAACTAGCCAGATATATGAGAGGTTAGGAATTACCATAATGCAAATATCATAGGAGCTATCAAGAACCAAATTATTTCTATGATATGCCAAAAACCAAAAGAACATGATGATAAAAATTTGCCCCACTCTTCTGAGGGAATATCACGGGACCAAATGGGACGTAAATAACTTGGGACCAAATATTAGAAAATTCTAGAACCTCTTTTAGGAAATCATCCTCTTGTGTTTTAAAGGTTTGTGCAATACAACACTATGTGCTTTTAAAAATTTAGATACAGTATAATACTATATACTTTAAAATCTTGTACAGTACAAATTTTTAAAATTAGAGGAATCGTTTCCTCAAGAGGACTACATAATTCGCCCCAAATATTTCCTAGTTGATAAGAAACAAAAAAAGATGATGATGATGATGATGATGATAATAATAATAACAATAATAATAATAATAATAAAATGCCCAAAGTAATTAACACACCAAGAAGACTAAGCCTATAATAAATAAATAAAATGCCCAAAGTAATTAACACACCAAGAAGACTAAGCCTATCAGCAGAAAAGGGATTGCAATTTAGAAGAAGTCCATAATCATATGAAAACAACACTTCTTTTGAACCTTAAAGTTCCAATTCAACTGCTTGATCATTTTTCTTTCTTTACATCATCAGAAATGCACCTTCTAATCAGCAAGAACATGCATTCTTTTACAATGAAATAAATATAGGGTTAATAACACTTTACCCCCTAAACTAAGTAGGTAATAACACTTTGTTCCCCTAAATTAAAAAAATTACACTTTGCCCCCCAATCACATAATTCATCCTTTAAAATTTTTATAATATCATGTTAAATTACTTAAATACCCTTAGCATTATATTTTGATTTTTGTATTTAAATTTTGATAATGATATGATAATTATTTAAAAATAATGAAAAATAAATTATATAATATTTTAATATAATCTATATCAATATATATCTTGGCCAAATTTTTAAATTTTGTTATTTCATTTTATATTATTTCGAATTTGAATGTTTAATTATAATGGTAGAACAATTTCTAAATAGGCTAATTTTCTGTTGAAAATTTTCCTTTAATGATATTGTGTGACAATATATATATATTTTTTATAAAATTTGTACCTTTTTTTATGTCTCTTAGCATTTTACAATTTTAATATTTGGATGAACCTATGTAAATTGCAATGTCAAGTATAATATAATTCGACATTTTATCACATTTTCAATCCCTAATAATTTTGTTATTATATTTTATTATAATAAAAAAATTTATTATAATATTAGTTTGTTATTATATTTTATTTTTTCTTAATTCTTTTATACGTATTGAGCATCAAAATTAAATACACGAAAAATCAAAATATGATACTAAGGATATTTCAGTCATTTAACTTGATATTATAAATTTTTTAAAGGATGAATCATGTGATTGGGGGGCAAAATGTAATTTTTTTTTAGTTTAGGGGGTAAAGTGTAATTACCTACCTAGTTCAGGGGGCAAAGTGTTATTAACCCATAAATATATACCCTCAAAACTACTGTTATCTACTTTTTCACTGTCTATTTGTGACAGACTATACAATTGAAGTAAAAACCAACTAAACATACCAAAAAAAAAAAAAAAAAAGAGGTGGAGTGGGGTAAAAAAGAAAAAAGAAAACATCTATCTATTGTGTTGACTGTGTATCTGAACCTGGCTCAACCTGCTTAACAACATAGAATGCAATATCATATGGAACAGATCATATCTAATAAATAGGTCTAAAGTGCCAATGAAAATGGTTCTACAACATTTTTACATTGGTTTGTATCACGAGATATCGCTTTAAATGTATAGCTAATAGAAATATAGAATCTCCTTCAATTTGGGAATATCCTTCTCAGCAACAATAACAAAGAACGCGCTTATACAAGGGCAAGATGATTTGCTGTGATCACCGGGACACATTCGTAGAATATTATTCCTTACAGATGTATACCTTTTCAAGTATGAGGTCCATCATCTCGTAGCTCCTAAAATTTTATATGAGTTCCATCATTTACGACTCCACGATGCTGTTCAGTACATCAATGAAGCAGGAATCACACAACCATGATGATACTTACCTCTTCAAAGTAGACACATTGTGGAATAAAGGAGCATACAAATCCGGATCATCCCAAAATGCTTCCTGCGCCTTCTTTTTCACCGATGACGAGTCACAGTTTTTATTCTTTTGCTTGCTTCTAGAAGCAACTTTTTCTACTTCACTCAACTCTAATACTGATTGATTCAGTTTTGCAGAAAAATTAAGAGAAACATCTACAAGGGCAACCTGAACTACTAACCGGTAGCCAGAATCCAGATGCAAAATGAGATTTCTCACTCGCATCACTACTAAAATTTTTGTAGGCTATCAACTGGCTGAGGAGCAAAATAAATTCACTCAGTGGATAAGGAAGTCTTGAAATTTGAAACAAAACACTAACAACTGTAAGCAAGGAACTATAGAGCAACAGTTTTCTCCAATCAATTCTGAACTACTAAGTAATACAGATCCGCCTCCATAACTTGGTCATCTCAAAGACCATTGAGCTGAACGACGACGACGACGACCCCTGCTATTATAAATAACACATCTAGACAGAGATATCTTAAAGTACAATCCAACAGATATCTTAATAAAGCCACTCCGTACTTCCAGTCCGGCATTTGCAACAGCCAAATTTTGAAAGTTTACAGGAAGAAGAGGGGAAAATTTCATTGCTTAGTATAGATATGTTTTACCTACAGCTACCAGAACTGAAAGATAATAAACATCCACAACAACCATAATCAAAGATAAGATTTGAAGCAAATAGGTGACATGTGAAAGTAACTTGACAACCAATACTTCAAAACCAGCTCCATTAACCACCCATCAGAGCCATCTTTCATTTGGGCATATTCTCAAAAAGGGATGATTGAATGTGTCTATATGGAAACAACTATCCAATTAAATTTCTGCTCTTACAAGGGGGAAGATTTAAACTTATCTTTGATCCTCACATCTAAAAATCCTGATATAAAGGCAAACTCTCCATCATTCGCCCCGTTTCAAGCCCCGAAAAATAGAGAACAACAAAATTTTCAAAAAGATAGAAATGTAGAAACAGAATGACGCTGAAACAATATCCAAGGTGCTGTCTTCAACCATATATAAATGCATAAGCCAATGTCAAATCAAAAACTTAAAGAAATTAACAAAAAAAAGAAATATATACGTGTATATCCTATCTTACTAATCCTACTAAATAGATAAGAGGGAGTTGTAGATTTGAGTATTGCTTTCGTCGTTCGTCCATGGGGCTTTTGGTCATTTAACTGAGTAGTTTAAGCACAACATAACGTATAATCCCTGATGTCGTCTGAACTTCCAACTTCTTCAACGTATAAGCCCCTTGTTTTCTCGGCCTAAACTTCTTCTTCAAAGGGTAAAGTATATCCCTTCTTTGTTTCTTCTGCCTCTCCTCGCCTCCGTCTGCCTTCGCTGGATGGCTTCGCTGAATGGGCTGCTTCGACATATGTCATCCTTCATGAAAACAGGAAAGCAGCAACACGCAATTTTGGATGGAAGTCTAACATTGCTTAACGAATTGCATGCAAGAAGTTAAGTTTTGTACTGCATTAATCCTAAACTTAACTCTTCATACTCTCTCTGCCACACCACAGCAGAAATTTATGTCAAACTCACGACGCAAAATGTTAACTTTTATTTCTCCCATTGTTAAAGATTGTCATATATATGATTGCAGGTGCTTACTGTTTTTGAATATCCTTTCTAAAATTATGGCGCTTTATTTTAGAAGGGAAATATTCAATTTTTCAGGTTTTTCCGGATTGTACATGCACCAGTGTTCCTCCAATATTTTGCATTTGATAGAAGACACATGAAAGATTTTGCATCATAAAAAAAAAAAAAAAAATCCAATTTTTATAATAAATTTAGGAATACGCCAAGAAGTAAATGATTTTATGCTGAAGATGTGATTTTTGGTTGTAATTATATAGATAAAAGTGCATGTATATTTACATATCCATTTACTTCTATATGCCATGAAGTTCATATCTGGATGCATATGCACATAAAATGTTTATGTAGTAAAACGCGCGAGACAAAGTTTCAATTATTATTGCTAACCCACAACATTTTGGAGATCAAAATAGACGTAGAATACAAGTACTTTAAAGACACAAACCACTTTATTCAAGCTTAACTTTTAAGCATCATTACATACATCACATCTACAGAAAACCAGTTTGCATAACACAAAAGCTCTCAAAAACAGAAGCAAATCATACTGGTTGCAAAACTTCCATGTACAATTACTTATTTCTATTTCTTATTTCTTTCTTTCAAACTCTTGATTTTATTTTTTTTTGGTGAAGGTAGAGTTGGGAAAGGATGGGAAGTAAGGGGAAGTGTCTGCCCTGTCAAAGACAACAGGAATATGACTTTTAGTCCTTAAGATCAAACAGAGCTTGAGGAAGCTTCAGACGTATTAAATCTGTAAAGTAATCAATCTATAAATAGTAATTAAGTCACGTCTGTAGATTTACAAGAGCTACTAGAATGTTCAAATGAAGGGACAATAAGAATGTATGTCCTTTCTATGCATTGGGTTTCTCAATCAAGCAAATTTATGTTACCTTTTCAGCAAAAGATACATGGCCTGCTTTTTCTCCGACACTTGACTTGTTTATCATGTCCCTTGTCTGCTCAATTTCCCTCAGTTGGTTCTCTCATGTTGCAAGCTGAGCTCAATCCATGCTGCCCTTACAATGATGTAATCAGAGTTGAATGCTGCTCTAAGACAAAAGTGTAATTCTACACTTCTAAGCTTGGGCTAATTTGCTTTCTCAAACTTGCAGGACTATTGGACATATTCCCCTGACAGTATTGGCGGTTCCAGTTTCAAACTTGCGGTACGATGTCTACCTTTTGCTTGTAAAGTCATAATGTGTTTTTTGATTCTCTTAGAATATTGATTCTCTTAGAAGTAGTAAGGAGATGTGAAAGCCTGATGGGAACTCTGCATCTTCTTTAGTTAGAAAGAAGTGCATGCCTGGTAAGGTAGCTATATGTTCTGGTGGAGTTGTATGCATCCGATAGCACCATGAATGATGATCCTCTCTTAAAATGAGATCAAACAATAGACACCTCAGGAACTGGTAGTTCCACTTCTTGCTTTGCCACGAAATTTAGACTTCTTATATTAATATGGCATGATCATTGCCACCCTTTGCTTCAACCATCTAACAGGTATCGGAGCTGTTCTCTGCACCAACAATGTATAACAGAGTTTCCATCTTGAAATATATTTCTTTTAATTGAAATATCTTTATTGACCGCATGACTCAAAGTTCTAGATTAAGAGTGTTTGGTTGAGTTTTATATATTTTTTTAATTATTATACGTTGCTGCTTTTTTTTTTATTTGTAACTAAGAAGTCTTAGCATTCATCTATACGAACACATACTGAAACACATTTCTTTGAGACTACATTATTCATCAAAGAACAGATCTATTCAAAAGCAAAATGGGTCTGCAAATTATGACTATACAAAAAGTGAATGATAGGTGTGATAGTTTGCTTTAAGCAGTCAGTTCTTGGAATAGTCAGAAACTCAGAATTACTTTGGTTGGACAAGCTTTGAGGGTTCCTAGCAGGGACAACTGAACTGAGACTTGGAGTGAGGATGAGTACAAGAGCGCTTTCCTTCGAAGGACAAAAACAGTGTCATTGAAATCTAAAGCTTCTCTAGAATTTTTTGATGTTATCTAAAATGTATTTTATTGTTTAATCCTCTCTATCAGAACGAATAGAACTGTGTTCTCTAGTGTTGTTTCAATAGTATTGACCTTGGAAGCCTTATCATTTGGTGTAGCAAGTAACTACAATAGAGCTCTTTCAACTGGTAAAATGTTTAAAAAATGAAATTTCTTTATACTGTAAACACTGCTAGCTTTATGAAGATGGCAAATATCACCTTTTTTCATATGACAGCTGAATTCAGGTTCCTACAGCATTTTGTCCAACTTTGAAAAGCAATATTGGATATTGAAAACAACATGCTATCTGGAACACAGTCTATTGCTCTTTTTTTGGACAATATGCTCTATATTTCACTGTCACAATTTGGAAGAGAGCCTTTTGGTTTTTATTTTTTTTATTTTTTTATTCAACAGTTGTCTAATAGCTCCTATAAAATACATATTCCTATTACTCAAAATAATTGATGATTACATATGATACAACCAACGAAGCATTAATCTTTCATCCTTTGTAAATTTTGTAGGTCCCAACGCATTCCACGGACCAGAAACTAGAGTGAGTGAGTGAGTGTGCATATATATATAATTTAAAAAAACCATTTATTACTGCTAAACAATCCAATCAAAAACTATAAAGAAAGCAGCAAAACAAGACCTTTAATTATTCTAAACAATTCTCTAACAGAGGTTACTGAGAAAAAATAACAAAATTTAAGGGACTTAAACTTTTGTCATAATTTATACTAATTCCTAACTTCTCAGAAACAAAATCATTTTTAGAAAGATTAAAAGGGCCAAAAAAATAAATGTTTAATTTACATTCAATTCCAACTGCTAACTCAAATAAGATTAATAGGAAAGCATAGGAAGCTGACGAAAGAAGAAAATTAAACAAAAGAACATATTTGATTCTATATAATTCTATTTGTAATTAGTAATAGTCCAAATGTATTACCTAAAATACCCCAACCCAACTTTCTATAGTTTAGTAGTTGAATTTAGAAAATTTTGGAGATCAGTTTGTAATTAGAGAAAAAGTTAAGGGTCAAACTTAAATAGTAAAACTAATCCCCACTATTAAACAATTTTCTTCTTCTAACCTTCTCAATTCTTCTATCTAGAATAAGGGCTTGGTCACCAGGAGCTTGGGGAAGAAGAAGAAGCTTTATCTTCCACTTGATTTCCAGAACTAAGGTAAGAAATTCCTTTTTCTAGAGTTCAATTAGCTAATTTGATAGATTAAGAGATAAGGTTTAAAAATATCTCAAGAACATAGTAGATTTCAATATCCTAGATTGTGGTTATAATTTAATACTGTTAGAAATTAGTTTAATTGGAATTATTTTCTTGCTCTTTGTTATTAAAATTAAACCCATGGATATATGTATTGAATTTAAAGGATTTGGGTGTTTTTATAACCAAGAAAAATCAAGAAATTTACCAAATCTGTAGCTGAAAAATTCGCATTAGCACTGCGCAAATTTAGAAAATTAGTCATATCTCAGCGTAGGAATATCGAAATTGCACACAGTTTGTTGCGTTGGAAATTAGACTCATAGCTCTTCGAAATGGTATGGATATGTTGTTCGATTTTCCTGTAAATTAACACCAGTGTGTGAACAAAATAGGCAAAAAAATCTAATACTACAGCAGATTGTTTTCTGATTGCAGACCATTTTTGAGCAAGTTATGTTTTGAACAGGGGAATGTTGTCTTTCTTGAAACTAGTATATAGAGTCTAGTTTCTAACGGTGCCAACCTCGTGATTTTTGGACGAATATAACTTCAATTATAGTCATTTTTATTCAGCACTATCGGTGCTGAAGTATTATGATGGCTAATCTTGCTATGCCATAAATCATGCCCTATTAGAAATTTAATGAGGCTACTATTATTTTAGATTATTTCTTAGGTTATGAGGAGATGGTTTATGTTTGGATTTTATTGTTTAGAAAGGATTAACGAAATTTCAAATAGCGTGGGTTTCAAACTTGGAAATATTTGGTTATTTGGTAAGTGACTTTTTCATGTTTCTATTATTTTTAAAAACTGATTTTTTAAGTACTTTTATACTAAATAATTATTAATGCCTTAAAAGTCTATTTGTTGTATGAAATTGGATTGCACATAGGGATAATTTGTTTGGTGATTATATGCTTATAAATGGTTGCTTATTATGCTATCTTTGGTATCATTGGACTCATTAAACTAGTAAATGAATGAGATAGACTATTGAATTGCTATGTTAAAAAGTCGATATGCCCATCCCACGAGATATAATAGTGGACAAACGGCCCTATCACGGGTATAATAGTGACCACAGTATGATTCTCATCTGGAGCTACATTTTAACCGGCATATGACCCTACCGCGGGTAAGAATAGTGGGTAACGGCCATCACGGGTAATAATAGTAACCATAGCATATTCATTAGTTGAAGGTAAATAAAAAGGAAAAAGAATTCTAATACCCAAAAAGAACAAAAAAAAATACATCCATACATAATTGTATGTGCTACACTTGTATATAGCTTTGATTGTGATTAAATGGATGTGAAATGATTTTCTTGAAATGTAATATGTACTTTTAATATACTCAATCCAGTAGAGATATGACTGAGTTACTTACTCAGCAAGTGGATGCTCATCCTACTTACCTTATTCCCGTACAGGTGATCAGGTTTAGATCACTTCCAAGTGGAGTTTTGATCTACTGTTGAGTAAGGTTAGTTTGTCATGTTTTACCTTGTATAGAAGGCTCTGTATAGTTGTATATAAGCCTTTGGTGATCCTAGTGTGATTTTGTAGTTGTCATTCTTTCTAGGTTGAAAACTTGTAAGATTGTGCGATGGTTTGAACTTATGTAAATATTTGGGCTTGTATTGATATAGGTAATTTATGTATATTTTGGTGATTGTTGTTCATAAGTGTGATAGATGGCTTTGTATCCTTTTAGGAGGGTATGTCAGTACCGCATCACAAATTACAATTTATTTATTATTAGCAAGAGTTTAGCGTGTGACATTTAGTGGTATCAGAGCCAGGTTTCGATCCTGGGACCTATAGGTGATAGGCCTATCACGCTTCTGCTGTACCACTCCAATGGTATTAGAACCTAAGGTTTGGGAATTTCATAAAGCGTTAGGCAAAATTGATTATTTGTCGGAGTATAGGTTAAATGAAAGTGATTTCAAGATTTACATATACTAATATTATGACTTTGTATTCTAGGTCATGGAAAGGACACAAAAGAGGAAGAATGTAGATATTGCTAGTGGGACTATAGATGATCAGATTCATGATGCAGAAATAGAGGTCCCAATAATTAACTTCGTGCATGAAAGTAGAAATAATAACAGCTCCAAGAGTTGACCAAGGTATACCTATGGCACAAGAAACTACTTTTAATGTTGAGACAGTTGTAACTAGCAGTCAAGTGTTGAATGGAAATGGTATGCCACCGGATATAAGGGTTCTCTTGCAAACAATGACTCAAGTGATACAGAATTAGAACCAACAATAGTTGCAACAACGAAAACCATAGCAGGAACAAACACAGATCTATTACTTTGATAAACTGCATAGAGCTAATGCTCCGAATTTTAAAGGTGGGCCTGATCCTAATGTGGCATGAACTGGTTACTCAAATGAAGACTAAATTAAAAACTTTTAAGGTTTTCAGAAGATGTGAAGGTCCAGGAGGTTATTCCATTCTTGGTAGTTGATGCAGAAAACTAGTGGAGATTAATAGAACCAATGACCAACGTGGCTGAGAATGATATAACTTGGGAGGAGTTCAAGAAGATATTTCTTGATCAATTCTTTCCAAGAGCCTTAAGGAAGAAAAGGCAAAATGATTTCCTATATCCTGAGGCAAACTGAAAAATTAACAGTGCTTCAATATGCAAATAAATTTACTTCTGTTGGACTCTTTTGCCCAAAAGTGTTTGAAGATGAAGAGGAAAAGGTGGACCGATTTGAACAGGGTCTGATAGAAGAAACTGGTGCCAACTAGCTTCATATAAATTCACAACACTCAAGAATATGTATGATGCCACGTTAGCAATGGAAATGCGATTCAAATTGAATGAAGTGAAAGAAATGTAGGCAAGAAGCTAAGATGGATGCTTGGTTCTAGTCAAACTGCTGGATCAAGGCAACAGGGTAATTTTCAAAATGACAACAAAATGGGAGGACTTGTAAATGCTAATAGAGGTAAACTAAAACACTGTGAGACTTGCTAGAAGTTCCATTAAGGTGAGTGTAGATTGAAGACCGGAGCTTGCTTCCCTTGTGGCCAACATGACCATATTGCAAGGAATTGTCTGAACAAAACAAGTGAAAGAGGAGTCAAATTCTCTAAATTAGGCGATTGTTTTTACAAGGGTCAAAGACCAATGCACGGTTATTTGCTATGACCGGCCAAGAGGCGGATACCTCTAATAATATGGTTACAGGTACGATCCTATTAAACTCAACCCCAACCTATGTGTTGTTTGACTATGGAGCCACTCATTCATTCATGTCTTGCAAATGTGTTAAAAATTTGAATCTTAAATGTGAAAAATTATACTATCCCACGGTCAAATTTTCAACAACATAATGTGGTTACAAGTAGCAACATAATAGGGATCGTGCAATTTTTCACATTTAAGATTCAAATTTTCAACAAATTTTCTAGACATGAACAACTGAATGGCTCCACAGTCAAACAACATATAGGCTGGGGTTGAGTTAATTAGAATCGTACCTGTAACCACATTATCAGAGGTATCCGCCTCCTGACTGGTCACATCAAATACTTGTGCATTGTTCTTTGGCCCTTGTTTGCCTGGTTTAGAGAATTTGACTTCTCCTTCACTTATTTTGTTTATAAAATTCCTTTTCTAGCAATATGGCCATGGTGGCCCCAAGAGAAGCAAGCTCCGGTCTTCAATCTACACTCACCTCGATGGAATTTTTGGCAAGTTTCACATTGTTTCAGTTTACCTCCATTAGCATTTACAGATCCTCACTTTTTGTTGGCATTTTGAAAATTACCCTGTTGTCTTGATCCAGCAATTTGACTAGACCCAATCATCCATCTTAGCTTCTTGCCTATATTTCTTTCACATCATTCAATTTAAATGTATCTCCACTACTAACATGGCATCATATATATTCTTGAATGTTGTGAATTTTTATGAAGTTAGTTGGCACCCAATTTCTTCTTTCAGACCCTGATCAAATTGGTCCATCTTCTCCTCTTCATCTGCAGACACTTTTGGTCAAAAGAGTCCCGAAGAAATAAAGTTATTTGCATATTGAAGCACTGTCAATTTTCCAGTTTGTCTCGGGCTGTAGAAATTATTTTGCCTTTTCTTCTTTAAAGTGCTTGGAAAGAATTGATCAAGAAACATATCTCCTTGAACTCCTCCCAATTATATCATTCTCAGCCACGTCGATCATTGGTTCCATTGATCTCCACCAGTTTCCTGCATCACCTACCAAGAATGGAATAACCTCCTGGACCTTCACATCTTCTGGAATCCTTAAAGTCTAAAATTTAGTCTCTATTTGAGTAATCCAGTTCAAGCCACATCAGGATCAGGCCCGCTTTCAAAATTCAGAGCATTAGCTCTATACAGTTTATCAAAGTAAGATATTTGTGTCTGTTCCTGCTACGGTTCCTATTGTTGCAACTATAGTCGGTTCTAATTCTGTATCACTTGAGTCATTATTTGCAAGAGAACCCTTATATCCGGTGGCATACCATTTCCATTCAATGCTGCTTGACTGCTAGTTACAGTGTTTCAGTATTAAAAGTAGCTTCTTGTGCCATAGGTATACCCTGGTCAAATCTTGGACCTGTATGTCTACTTCCATGCACAAAGTTAATTATTGGGACCTCCATTTCTGCATCATGAATAGATGTTGATCATCTACAGTCCCACTAGCGGTATCTACATTCTTCCTCTTTCGTATCCTTTTCATGACCTAGAATACAAAGTCATAATATTCGTATCTGTAAATCTCAAAATAACTTTCATTCAATCTATACTCCAAAAAATTATCAATTCTTGTCTAACGCTTTATGAAATTTCCAAATCTTAGGCTCTGATACTGTTAGAGTGGTGCAGCGGAAGCGTAGTACGTCTATAACCCATAGGTCCCAAGATCTAAACCTGGCTCTGATACCACTAAATGTCACACCCCAAACTCCTGTAATTTAGGATGTGGTACCGGCATACCCTCCTAAGAGGATACAAAGCTGTCTATCTCACTTATGAACAACAATCACCAAAATATACATAAATAACCTATATCAATAAAAGTTCAAATATTTACATAAGTTCAAACCATCACTCTACAAGTTTTCAACTTAGAAAGAAAGCACAACTACAACATCACACTAGGATCACCACAGGCATATATATACAACTCTGTATACAAAACCTTCTATACAACGTGAAACATGATATACTAACCCTACTCATCAGTAGATCAAAACTCCACTTGGAAGCGATCTAAACTTGATTACCTATAAGGAAATAAGGTAAGTAAGATGAGCATCCACCTGTTGAGTAAGTAATTTAGTCATATCTCCATTAGATTGAGCAAATTAAAAGTACATATTACATGTCAAGAAAATCATTTCACAACCATTTAATCACAATCAAAGCTATATACAAATGTAGCACATACAATTATGTATGGATGCATTTTTCTTTTTTCTTTTTTTTGTTCTTTTTAGGTCTTAGAATTCTTTTTCCTTTTTCATTTACCTTCAACTAAAGAATATATGCTATGGTCACTATTATAACCCGTGAAGGGGGCATTACCCACTATTCTTACCCGTGGTAGGACAATATGCCAGTTAAATTGTAGCTCCAGATATCATGTTGTGGTCACTATTATACAATGACAATGCCGTTTGTCCACTATTGTATCCCGTGAGAGGGCCATACCGACATTTTAACATTACAATTCAATAGCCTTTCCCATTCCTTTACTAGTTCAACAAGTCCAATGATACCAAAGATAGCATAATAAACAATCCTTCACAAGCATATAATCACCAAACAACTTATCCATATTCTCAATCCAATTTCATACAACAAATAGACTTTCAAAGCATTCATAATTATTTAGTATAAAAGTACTTAAGAAATCAGTTTCTAAAAATAATAGAAACATGAAAATGCCACTTATCAAATAACCAAAATATTTCCAAGTTTGAAACCCAAACTACTTGAACTCCCGTTAATCCTTCTTAAACAATAACATCAGAACATAAACCATCTCCTCATAACCTAAGAAATAAACTAAAATAATAGTAACCTCATTAAATTTCTAATAGGGCATAATCTATGGCAAAGAAAGGTTAGTCATGATAATTTCAGCACCGATAGTGCTGAATAAAAATAACCATAACTCAAATTATATTTGTCAAAAACTCACAAGATTGGCACCGTTAGAAACTAGACTCTATATACTAAAGGTTTCAAACAAGACAACATTCCCCAATTCAAAACATAACTTGCTCAAAGATGGCTCGCAATCAGAAAATAATTTACTCTAGTATCAGATTTTAGCCTATTTTGTATAGAATTGGTGTTATTTACAGGGAAACAGAACAACAAATTTATACTGTTTCGAAGAGTTATGAATCTAGTTTCCAATGTAATAAATAGTACCCTATTTCGATATTCCTACACTGAGATATGACCAAATTCTCAAATTGTATAGTGCTGTCTACGAATTTTTCAGCTACGGATTTAGCAAATTTTTTGATTTTCTTGGTTATAAAAACACCCAATTTCAAATTCAACACATATATCTATGGGTTTACTTTAATAACAAAGAAAAAGAAAATACATCCAATTAAATTAATTTCTAACATTAAATCATCACCTAGGATTTTGAAACCCACTATGTTCTTGAGAAATTTCTCAACCCTCTCTATGTAATTTATCAAATTAGCTAATTGAACTCAGGAAAAAGGAATTTCTTACCTTAGTTATGGAAATCCAGTGGAAGATAAAGATTTTTCTTCTCCCCCAAGCTCCTGATGACCAAGCTCCTGATGACCAAGTCCTTGTTATAGATAGAAGAATTAAGAAGGTTAGAAGAAGAAAATCGTTTAATAGCTGGGGGTTAGTTTTACTATTTAACTTTGACCCCTAACTTTTCCTGTAATTGCAAACTGATCTCCAAAATTTTCTAAATTCAACTACTAAACAATATAAAATAGGGTTGGGACACCTACGACCAAAATATCATCAATAAAGACAATCACAAATAAGTCCAAGTAATGCTTAAACACTCTATTCATTAAATCTATGAAAGCTGCAGGTGCATTAGTCACTCTAAAAGGCAAGACCAAAAACTCATAATGACCATACCTTGTTTCAAATACAGTTTTCGATACATCATCAGATTTAATCTTTAGTTGATGATAACCTGAACGCAAATGACCTAAGATTCAATTTTTTAGAACACTGATGCCTCTTTTAATTGATCGAACAAGTCATCAATTCTGGGAAAATGATACTTGTTCTTGATGGTTATTTTGTTCAACTCACGATAGTCAATGCACAACCGTGAGGTTCTATCCTTCTTTTTACAAATAGAGCTAGTTCTCTCCAGGGAGGCACTAGGTCGAATAAAGCCTTTATCTAACAATTCTGGAAGTTGCAAACTTTAGCTCCCGTAACTCAGTAGGGGCTATTTTATAAGGGGTTTTAGAAATAGGACCAGCTCCAGGTACAATATTAATTTCAAATTCAATCTCTCTGTCTGGAGGTAAACCTGGCAATACTTCTGGAAAGACATCTAAAAATTCTTGTACCACCGAGAAGTCTTCAAGTTTCAATGCTTCTTTCCAAGTATCACTAATGAGGGCTAAATATCAATTGCACACTTTTCTCAAGGCTTTGAATGCCTTAATAGCAGAAATGATAGGTATAGAATGTGTAAATTGCTTCATCAATTTTTGCACTAAAAAGAGAACTTTTTTTTTTCCTGTAAAGAAAATCAAGCTTTTTTCTCAAACAATCAATATAAGCATGGTTTCTAGCTAACTAATCCATCCCTGGAATTACATCAAAATCATCCATGTCTATTTGTGCTAAATCTGCTCTCAATTCATGACCGCCTGTATCTACCTAATAATCTCTAAACATTAGATAAGTTATAATTACCTTTTTCATAGAGGTAGCAACATAATAGGGATCATGCAATTTTTCACATTTAAGATTCAAATTTTCAACAAATTTGTTAGACATGAACGAATGAGTGGATCCATAGTCAAACAACACATAGGCTGGGGTTGAGTTTAATAGGATCGTACCTATAACCATATTATCAGAGGTATCTGCCTCTTGGCTGGTCATAGAAAATAACCGTGCATTGGTTTGTGACCCTTGTTCGCCTAGTTTATAGAATTTGACTCCTCTTTCACTTATTTTGTTCGGACATTTCCTTGCAATATGGTCATGTTGAAATGCCATAAGAGAAGCAAGCTCCGGTCTTCAATCTACACTCACCTCGATGGAACTTCTAGCAAGTCTCAAATTGTTTTAGTTTACCTCCATTAGCATTTACAAGTCCTTCCCTTTAGTTGGCATTTTGAAAATTACCCTGTCATCTTGATCCAGCAATTTGACTAGAACCAAGTATCCATCTTAGCTTCTTACCTACATTTCTTTCACTTCATTCAATTTGAATCGCATCTCCACTGCTAACGTAGCATCATACATATTCTTGAATCTTGTGAATTTATATGAAGCTAGTTGACACCCAATTTCTTCTATCAGACCCTGTTCAAATCGGTCCACCTTTTCCTCTTCATCTTCAAACACTTTTGGGCAAAAGAGTCCAACATAAGTAATTATTTGCATATTGAAGCACTATCAATTTTTCAGTTTGCCTCAAGATATAAAAATTATTTTGCCTTTTCTTCCTTAAGGCTCTTGGAAAGATCAAGAAATATCTTCTTGAACTTCTTATTACCCAAGTTATATCATTCTCAGCCATGTCAGTTATTGGTTCCATTAATCTCCACTAGTTTTCTGCATCACCTACCAAGAATGAAATAACCTCCTGGACCTTTACATCTTCTAGAAACCTTAAAAGTCTTAAATTTAGTCTCCATTTGAGTAACCAGTTCATGCCACATCAGGATCAGGCCCGTCTTCAAATTTCAGAGCATTAGCTCTATACAGTTTATCAAAGTAATAAATCTGTGTCTATTCCTGCTATGGTTTCTATTGTTGCAACTATTGTTGGTTCTAATTCTGTATCACTTGAGTCATTGTTTGCAGGAGAACCCTTATATCCGGTGGCATACCATTTCCATTCAATGCTGCTTGACTGCTAGTTACAGCTGTCTTAGCATTAAAAGTAACTTCTTGTACCGTCAGTATACCCTGGTCAATTCTTGAAGCTGTATTTTTACTTCCATGCACTAAGCTAATTATTGGGACCTCCATTTCTACATCATGAATCGGATTATCTCCATGTCCCAGTTGCGGTATCTACATTCTTCCTTTTTCGTGTCCTTTCTATGACCTAGATACAAAGTCATGATATTAGTATCTGTAAACCTCAAAATAACTTTCGTTCAACCTATACTTCAACAAATAATCAAGTGATGCTTAATGCTTTATGAAAATTCCCAAATCTTGGGAACTGATACCACTAAATACCACAGCTCAAACTCCTGCTAATAATAAATCGACCTTTAATTTAAGGTGTGGTACCAGCATACCCTCCCAAGAGGATACAAAGCCGTCTATCATGCTTATGAATAAAAATCACCAAAATATACATAAATAACCTATATTAATACAAGCCCAAATATTTACATAAATTTAAACCATCACACTACAAGTTTTTAACCTATAAAGAAAGCACAACTACAACATCAAACTAGAATCACCATAAGCTTATACATACAAATATACAAAGCTTGTATACAAGGTGAAACATGACTAAACAAACCCTACTCATCAGTAGGTCAAAATAACTCCACTTGGAAGCGATCTAAACCTGATCACTACAAGGAAATAAGGTAAGTGGGATGAGCATCCATTTGCTCAGTAAGTAACTCAGTTATATTTCTACTGGATTGAACATATTAAAAGTACATATTACATTTCAATGAATTCATTCCATAACCATTTAATCACAATCAAAACATTATACAAGTGTAGCACATACAATTATGAATGGATGCATTTTTAAATTTTTTTTTTTTTTTGTTCTTTTCAGGTTTTAGAATTCTTTTTCCTTTTTCATTTACCTACCCTTGTTACAAAATTCAATGGTCCAATCATACCCCACAGAAAGCAATATGGGAGCTAGAAGAGAAGATGAAAAAGAAATATCCTCATTTGTTTCGATAATCAGAAATGCGAAGTTTCTAGAACGAAACTTTTTATAACGGGGGTAGAATGTAATAACTAAAATACCCCAACCCCACTTTGTATAGTTTAGTAGTTGAATTTAGAAAATTTTGGGGATCAGTTTGCAATTGAAGAGGAAAAGTTAGGGGCCAAACTTAAATAGTAAAACTAATCCCCGGCTATTAAACGATTTTATTCTTCTAACCTTCTCAATTCTTCTATCTAGAACAAGGGCTTGGTAATCAAGTCTCTTATAGAAAAAAAAAACTTTATCTTCTACTTGATTTTCAAAACTAAGGTAAGAAATTCCTTTTTCTTGAGTTCAATTAGCTAATTAGATAGATTAAGAGATAGGGTTTAGAAATTTGTTAAGAATATAGTGGGTTTCAAAATCCTAGATTATGGTGATGATTTAGTAGTCAGAAATTAGTTTAATTGGATTTATTTTCTTGCTCTTTGTTATTAAAGTTAAACCCATGGATGTAAGTATTGAATTTAAATGATTTGGGTATTTTTATAACCAATAAAAATCAAGAAATTTGCCAAACTCGTAGCTAAAAAATTCGTAGATAGCACTGCACAAATTTAGAAAATTGATCATATCTCAATATAAGAATATCGAAATAGGGAACTATTTATAAGAGACAGTTGCATTGGAAACTAGACTCACAATTCTTCGAAAGAGTATAGATTTGTTGTTCTGTTTCCCTATAAATTAACACTAATTCTGTATAAAATAAGCCAAAAATCTAATTCTGCAGTAGATTATTTTCTGATTATGAGCTGTTTTTGAGCAAGTTATGTTATGAATTGGAGAATATTGTCTTCTTGAATATCAAGTCTAGTTTCTAAGGATAACAACCTAGTGATTTTTGGAAAAATATAACTTGAGTTATGGTCGTTTTTATTTAGCAATGTCGGTGTTGAAATTATCATGGCTAATCTCACTATGCTATAGATCATGCCTTATTAGAAATTTAATGAGCCTACTATTATTTTAGATTATTTCTTAGGTTATAAGGAGGTGGTTTATGTTCTGATTTTACTGTTTAGGAAGGATTAACGAGAGTTCAAATAACTTAGGTTTTGAACTTGAAAATATTTTGGTTACTTAGTAAGTGACTTTTTCATGTTTCTATTGTTTTTAAAAAACTAATGGATTTCTTAAGTATTTTTATACTAAATGATTATTAATGCTTTGAAAATCTATTTTTTGTTTTAAATTAGATTGAGCATATGGATAATTTGTTTAGTGATTATATGCCCATGAATGGTTGCTTATTATGTTATCTTTAGTATCATTGGACTCATTAAACTAGTAAAGGAATGGGAAAGACTATTGAATTGCTATGTTAAAATGTCGGTATGGCCGTCCCATGGAATACAATAGTGGACAAACGGCCCTGTCATGGGTTATAACAGTAATTGTAGTATAATATTCGGAACTACATTTTAACCGGCATATGCCCTACCACAGGTAAGAATAGTAGGTAACGGTCCGGTCACAGGTTACAATAGTGACCATAGCATATTCTTTAGTTGAAGGTAAATGAAAAAGGCAAAAAAAATTCTAAGACCTAAAAAGAACAAAAAAAAAAATGAAAAATGCATCCATACATAATTGTATGTGCTACACTTGTATAGGTTATTTATGTATATTTTGGTGATTATTCTGTTGTTCATGAGCATGATAGACTGTTTTATATTCTCGTGGGAAGGTATGTCGCTGCCACACCCTAAATTATAGGTTGATTTATTATTAGCACGAGTTTGGAGATTGACACCAAAACTTGTACTTTCCTTTAACGGCTCCGTTTCTTTGTGTTTTTTCTTTTTCCTAACAAAATAGAAAGAGAGACATAATAAATTATTTATAGCTTCATAAAAATTAAACAATGTTGCATAAAGTTTAAAATTAGATTTCTATGATAAGCAATTTTTTTGCATAAAGTTTAAAATTAGATTTCTATGATAAGAAATTTTTTAAGGCCAATTACAAAGTAAAAGTTAAATTATTTAATGTCACGGGTGATTTTGATATGTGATTAGCCGGTAAATGTAATTTACCCATTAAGTATACATTAAGTATAGTAAATAATTCCCAACTTACAAATGCGATAGATTTTTTGTACGTGGACTCCAAAGAGTAGTACTTTCTTTGGAAGCTAATCAATTAGGGAAATTTTGTATTGTTGTACTTCAAGGTTTATACCGTATAAACATTCAAAGTACATGATGTTGCATTGTACAAATATTTGAAGCACAATGTATTGATATCCTAATGTATGCTACCCTGACGGAAGGAACCCTAAAGTATGGTACTTCAAAACATTGCAAAATTGTTCGTGCCTAAAGATGTCTGGACATGCATGACCACCATATTCTTGGCATGAACCATTACTTGTGACTCTCTCTTAGTGGTGGCAGTGGGCCGAGCCAACCCGCCGGCCCGGTCTTGTAGTTACTGTAGCAACCAGGGCTAGGCCAGGGATTGCTACAGTACCAACAAATCACACAACAATTTCTCTCTAAAAAAATGCTATTAATGACAATTTTACCCCTCCAACAGCTATAAAATGGCTAGTTTTTGGGGAAAACGTTGGAAAAAAAAATATAAATACCACACAATTTTCCCAATTGTGTCACACAACAATTTTTCTTCTACTTTCTTTTATTTCCTCTTTCTACTCTCTAACCCTATCTCCAAGTGCTATTATAATTTCTTTTATACTACTTAAATTATAATATATAGTATTTTAGAAATTTAAAATTACTCTTAAGTTGAGAGCTTAATTGAAGATTTGGATATTTATCCAAAATTCAAGTAGTGGAGTTCAAGTACTCAAGTGTATATTCGAACTTTGGTTTTTGAATATTAACTAAGAACTTTAGTTTCGAATAATAAGTATTAGTTTGGACTTTGAATTTTAATTATTAATAACTTAGTCTAATATATAAGTACCTATTTTGATTAATAAAGTACTATTATTAACTAGTAAGTAGTAATTCGAACAATTAATAAGTTATAATTTAATAAATTACTAATGAATAGTAAGAAACAGATTTTAAATTAATAAGTTATTAATTTTAAAATATTAATTAATAAGTAAAAATTTAAATTGGCAAAAAAGTTAATTTTAAAATTTAAGTAAGAACTTAAATTGGAGGACCAGCTTGAGGGCCAACTTGCGGGCCAGCCCGCCTCAGAAACCCGTCACAGGCCGAGATATGACAAGCAATCACGGGCCTAGCCCAGCAGGCTTCCGCCCGACCCACCACCACATTTCCTCCCTGTTAGTAGAAAATTGACTATAGGGGAAGAATAAGAAGCATATGTTTAAAAATTATTACCGAAATTTCTGAAACTGTAAATAACAATGTAATAGAAAAGGGCCAGCCATGACGAAATTCAGCTTGCACAAACACAACATGAACTGTGCATAACATCATAAGAATTACTGTACTTACTAAGTTACAAGTATTCGTATAAGTAACTGTCATTTGATGTAATACAAAAAAGAGTATCATTGTACATAATAGACAGCAGACAAAAACACCATTCATAAGACGAGCATTTACAACACTCCCTAGCGCCAAAGACAGATTTTCTTGCCTAATAATCTAGAAGCTGATTGCTAAAACCTTCAACCCAAAAAGCCAAAATCGTGAACGTTCACAACATAAAGAACCTGCAGAAATAATTGAATCAATCATTTGAACAAGCATGGAACAACAGAGCATGTATTGTACTTAGAGTCAACCACATATAGATCTCAATAACGAGAGAGAGAAAGAGGTCAGGGATGGGTGTAGGGTCTGAATGGGCTTGAACAAACGGATTCAACACTTCGTTTAACTTCCCCCATTTTTCAAAACTATTTCTCAACATTCCTATTAACTTTCTTCTTGAAAAAAGGAAGTTGGGGCAACAACCACCTAAAGTATATCCTGGGATAGACCACAAATATAAGATTCAGATACTCCTCAATGAATGAACTGTGTAAAATAGATGTTTCCACAGAAACCAAGTATGTCTTGAAGCTCGAAAGTGAAATGGACACACCGTGAGGAACTGACAGTAATTTAAAAAGCTGAAATCAGTTCCCACTCAGCGAACAGTACTTGCGTAAATTTTTTGCAGGAGATTCGAAAGTGGATTAGAATATGGATACTGTGCTTGAAATGGAAGAATGCAAATTTCGTTGCATGTATAAAAAAACTGAGATGAATTAAGTAAGGGAAAAAAAAAACCCTCAAAGCCATAGACCCAGACCTTGCACACTTGATGCACAATATGAGACTGACTTTAGAAGGATTGACTTCTCAAATTTTACTACTTTCAATACCTTTAGAACTTACAGGACTGACCAATATGCAATATGAGGAATCCACTAAAGACAGATTAACAGATTCATTGTCCAACTATATAGAGTTCACTACTCTCTAACTATCAAAACCAATGGCAATTGTGATTTTCCAGTCTATATCAAATAACAAATTCAATCTTCTACCTTGTGGCTTGTATTTATGAAGTTACAATCACAAGTCATACGTCTTAATGTCTACATCTTTCATCCAACATCACATCTATAACAAATTCAATATCGAGCTATGATAAAAATTATCCAAAGAGATCAGTAGTTATAACAATAATAAACAATTTATCTATACCATACACCAACCAACCTCCATGATCCATTGTACACTACCGCAATGTGTGTATCCGAAAAAACAAAGTAAATGAATGAATGTTTCAAAACCCCTGAATATTTTTTGCAAACCATCAACAGCTACAACAAAATAAAACCAATGTACTTGAACTAAAATCCCAATTCAATGTAAAAAAGCAGCTACGCATACAAGGGGCAAAAATACAGAAACTTTACGCGAAAATGAATGAATTACCCCCAAGTTTTCTACTCATTTGGCGAAGAAATCATTCCAGGTTTTCGCGAAAATTCCATTAATCAAATATTAACATATCATAATATAATAATTTCATATCTTTAACATCCCCTCAAACTCAATATGGTTATGGAAAACCCAATTGAATTTGAAATATACTTAAACCTAAAAAATAGAAAATCAAAACCGAATAGACAAAAGAATCAAGAACCAAAATCGAAACAAAACCGAAACCGATCGAAAACCCAAAAACTAAAACCAGGAGAATCCGAAAGTTGAAAACGAGAGAACCAAAAGACTCAAAATCGAAGAACCCGAAAGTTGAAATCAGGATAACACAAGCTGAAAATCAGGAAACCCGAAAGTTGAAAACTAAGAATTAGAGAAGAATCGGAGCAAAATATATTTACAATGGTTCAAATAGGCGGAAGGTCAAAATATATTTACAGTTTGAGGTTCTGATAACATGTCAGAAATAAAAGAGAATATACACAATATGTATAAATCAAGTTTTAATATAATTGGTACATAGAGTGCCTTTATATAGGTTTACAAGAAAATATTATAAACCATATAAATATAGTAAGTCTTGCTAATCAAAACAATCAAACATATAGTAAGTCTTATTAATCAAGACAATCAAACATATAATGTAATCACCTAATTCATTAGGGGGATTAATTAGGATAATTACATCAATCAAATATTTATATACCATAATATTAAATGTGTTAATTTATAAATCTCACACGATTAGTTAAAAAGATTCTAAACTAATTAATAAGTTTTTGGGTCACTCCACTTATAACTAATTGATTTTAAGATAGAATCCCATATTCTTTAATATGGTATCGGAACTAACTCTCAAGTATTTTTTCATCCATCCACACCTGTCTCAGGTTCTGTCCAGCCCCTTCCAACAGTCTCTCTTTCGTTTGACCCACGTGTAATATATTTTCAAGTGTTCAAATAGGCAGAAAGTCAAAATATATTTACAGGCGGAGGTTCTGATACCATGTTATAAATAAAAGAGAATATATACAATATGTATAAATCAAATCTCAATACAATTGGTACATAGAATGCCTTTATATAGGTTTACAATAGAATATTTTAAACTATATAAATATGGTAAGTCTTGCTAATCAAGACAATCTCAAACATATAGTAAGTCTTGCTGATCAACAAAAACAATCAAACATATAGTAAGTCTTGCTAATCAAGATAATTAGATTAATAAGGTAATCACCTGATTTAGGAGAGTAATTAGAGTAATTACATCAATCAAATATTTACATATCATAAATAATAATTCCATATCTTTAATAGGGAGTAATTTAGGTAATTACATCAATCAAATATTTACATAACATAATATAATAATTTCATATTTTTAACCATATAGGTGTTGTTGTTTGTATTTTCTCATCCTAGTGTGAATTTAGTCTTAACTATTAGCTAGTATTTGTAGCATTGTTTGTGGATTTGTAGATTTCTTGTAATCCGATCAAAAAATGAAAGGAGATGTATAAAAGAAAATAGCTCTTCTAAGTATAAAGTCTAAGCGAGCACAATAAAAGCACTAATATTATCACCCGAGGCAGAAAAAAATAGAGTACAAATAGCAGAGTAGTATATTACCAAATAAAAGGAAAAAGGATAGATTAGTTTAAACATTCACCATATTTTCTTACAGACCCTCGATGTTTATACCCACATTTAGGGGTGTTTATGGATCGATTTTTCGGTAATTCGATTAAAATTTTTTTATTTTTTCGATTTTTAGTGTAAAAAAATCAAAATTAAATTCGAACCAAACTTTTCTTCCGTCGATTGGTTAACCAAACTTATTTTTTGATTTATTCGATTAACTAAAATTCACTAATTAATTTTAAAACTAAGTATAAAATTAAACACAAAACTAATAAAATTAATAAATAAAAACCTAAAACTACTAAAACTAAGACTAGAAACTAAAAAATAATATAAAAGTATTGAATGATTGAAAAGTGAAATTGAATTACTAAAAAACAAAAAACTAAAAGTTTGGTAATTCAGTTATTAATTTTCAATAACCAAATCCGAACAATATAACTAATTTTTTTTAGTATAATTAGACTGATTTATTCGATTAAACCAAACTATAAACACCCTAACCGTATTAGTGTAAAGGAAATATGCAAAGATAGATATATATGATTATTAGCCCAAAACATAAGATTCACTACTAATGGACAAATCAGAGGAGCGAACATTGATGAGTTATAAAAAGAGAAATTATTTTGATTGAAATAAAAAGCTGGATAATATTGTACACGAAGAAAACATCTATGGAGCTCAACTTCTAAAGCTCCAATAATAAAGATAAGAAAGTTCTATGATATCTCCCATAATTCAGCCCACAGATCATATGACATGATCAAATAAACAATAAAAGAAAAGTTGCCGGGCTTGAGTAGGCACCCTCCATCACCACTGCCCTCTCCAATCCCCGCATGCAACCGGCCAATTCTGCCGAAAAGAACAGCATTTTGCCCAATCCCAAACTCACATTTGCTCATTATCATGTCGACTATCAGTATATGAATGCACAGCACTTTTCGTTTTGTAGAACTCTTGAATTCAGCATTCCTCCTCGAATGGTTGAAGGTCCCAATCTACCTATGCTTGCTGCTATAGCTCCCACGTTCCTTCTCTCTGTCCCTCTTCGAATGCCTCGGCTCCTCCTCCCACTCAGTAGCAGCAGCAGCAGCAGCAGCCACTGGTGGCGATGACCCGTACCTCGATGGCCTTCTCTTGAAATGTCTATCATCATCACTGCTCTCATAATCTACAGCAGCAGGAGCAGAACTTTTTCTTGTGCTTGAAGCTACTTTATGATCATCATAATAGCCATTTGAAGACGGACCCTTATGGCTCCCAGAGCCACCAGCAGCTGGTGGTTCGGTTGATGATGAAAGCTTTCGCTTCTTTGAAGCTGCTTGATCTTCAGGTGGAAAACTAATGCGGGAGAATACACTAGCCTTGTATTTATTGTCCGCAGCTGAAATGTGCTTTGGTGCTGTAGGTGGTTCTGGGGTCGGTCTGGCAGCAGATTCTGAACGTTGGTGACTTCGGCTGCTGCTGCTGCCGCGGTGGGGATGATCCCTGTGATGGTGGTCATCAGTGTGCTCGCGGTGGTGGCTGTCCTGGTAATACTCATCACAGCTGGTCTCGGTGCCTGTGATGGTCATCGTAATCATGTTCCGGCTTCTTCTTAGAAGATGGGCGCGGAAGTTCAGGGTCGCGGGAGCAGCGGTCAGGAGACGGCCTCTCCGTTCGGTGGCCAGGAGACGGCCTCTCCGTTCGTTGGCCAGGAGACGGCCTCTCCGTTCGTTGGCGATGAAGGTGATTATCAGAGCTTGATGGCAGAGGGGCAGCTTTCTGGACCAGAAAAAAATAAAAAGCTGGTAAGTTGAATGATTACGAAGCTAATTTTAAATCAAGTTAGATTCATTTCGAGCCTACATTTTGTGCTCTGATGTCTTTGGCTGGTTGCCCTTCTAATTTAAAAAGTAAATATATTTTCATTTCTTCTGTATTTGGTTATGTTTTTACTGGGGGAAGAAAACGAATACAAAGTTTGCCAGAATTTTTTTCACCCTCAAAACGGACTTGGACCAAAGACATCCACTCCCTCATTATTTATCTAACATCTGAAATCTCAACCTCAAGGACTTAAATCCCGACCTCGCTTCCGTTCTCCCAGAATTTGCAGGGCAATTATCCACTTAATTTTAATAACATTAGCTTATAAGGCTACTCGTAGTAGGCATATGCATATGCCGGTAGGTACTTGTACTGTTATGCAATCATCCACTCACGATATAACACCCAAAAATGCGTATTGATTATGTCACTGGCATGACAAGGTCCTGCCAGGCTGCCACATGCAGCAAGGTGGGATCTTTTTTTTTGCCCTTGGTTACTTTTTTCTTTTCTATCTTTTTTGAGGGGCAACAGTGGGGGAGGGGGAGTTGCGTTTCAGTGAAGAGATTTTTTTTTTTTTTTTAGGGGTGTAGGGTCTGGACAGCCATGAGCCTTGCAATAAAAAATGGTAGTAAAATATGTGAGATTTTCCCCCACTGAAGCTCCATTTTCACTGCCAACTGCAAAGAAAGACCAAAGTTTGGATGATGCGTACGCGAAAAGAGTCTTTTCTCATCCCCAGCGTTGGCAATCTATGAAAATGAGCACGAGAGGGAAGTAGTGCAGTGTATCTAGTTGCCCTTCACTCGAGTCTTTTTGAGTTAATCTTTAATTGCTGAATCCCACACAGGACATGGGACAAAGAAAAAATAAATGTCTCTCTTTCCAAAATGGTTAATTTCTTTCTGAGTCAATCTTTGCCCAAAAGTTTCCAAAACCATAAGACGGAAGAATAAATTTCAATGACAAAAGTACATACAGATTTTGGTTTTAGTGAAGAAATGTCACCACTGCTGCTCACTTCCCTGCCAAACTCCCGATCTTTAGGTAATTCCCGGCTGCAGACCCAACAAAAACATAGAACATGTTAAATATAGTTTAAACAGCAGGATATCAGTTTTATATTGCAACCATCATCATAGATTGCACTGAGCAACAAGCTTAGAACATGTATCAAAAGTATTTTACTCACTCCATTTTTGACATGCTTTTCCTTCAATGTTGTCAACCAAAACATAATTCGAATCTATTAATGGCCTTACTTATAAGAAAATCATATTTTTTTTTTACTAGGTATTGTGTCATTGCTACAAACTACTACATTAGAGCAAATAAACAATGCCATCTGAACAAGTCCAAAAGAACTAAAAAAAGTTGTGCTCTCAGTTCCCAAATTGTATAAACCGACATGATTCCCATAGCCTTGACCACTATCAGAATACCACAAGAACTAAACACCATTACAACACAGGCACAAAAAGTAGCTCAACCATGAGAAGCAGACAACTGATGATCATGTTTGCCAAACTTCTGAAAGTTTTCTCCCCTTTTTTTGGCCCTCGGGCAGAGGAAGGGGTGGGAGTAGTGTTGGGGTGGAGATCCATGACTAAATCTATACTCACAAATTGCTAATTGCCTTGCTCATAAGCTGCAAAGCACATGCTACTAAAATATCCCCCAGTCAGATGCCTCGTACAAAATGCATCCAAGTATCACATCCAATTCTAAACTTAAATATAAGCACAATACTATTCAGATGAAAACCAAAATACTCCTCCCTTCCTAAAATTGATGAAAAAAAAAGAGCAAAACACCATATATATATGGGAAGGGACTCCTACCAAAATAACATGCCCAGATGAAGCTCCTCCAAAAAGCAACAAACAAGTGTATTAAGAGAGTTATTACCAGATCATAAATAATCAGATGAAGATCCTATGTAGAAATCATGAAGCTGTACATACAAAATCCTATAACAAAATACTACCATAATTAAAAGATATAAAAGCATAACAAACAAAGTTCACCAATTACACATGAATAAGATCCCTTATATTTACCTCTCGCCACGTCGCTCAATTTCACGTTTCCTTTTCAAGTTGGCTTTCCGAGCTTCAAATTCCTCTCTGCTCATCATAGGACGTCCAGCATTAAATCCCATTCTAAAGTCTGCAAGATCCCTGAAATAAGAGGAAGTTCATGTGGAAGTCAGATAAGGAAAAGATGCAGATCGTGATATGAAGCCGTCCAACCAGAGCCAAATCTCACAAGTCCACAATTGCATAGGCTGCAGATCACTTCCCATCTCCAGATACAGAAAAAGATAAAAGAGGAACCCTACCCGTCTCCCCAGGGGGCTCCCAAATAAAAACCCTCCCTGGAAAAAAAAATAAACAGGCAATACATGGGAAAGAGCTTATGAAACATGAATCATACCTCTGAGGAGGGCCAAAAGGCAACATGCAACCTTGTCCTCCAAATGGGTCCTGTGGTAAGACACCCCCAAATGGAACATCCAATGGACCAAGTCCGAAACCCATATAGGGAACAGCACCAGGATACGGACCCATAAATGCATCCATTCCAGGTTGCATGCCTGTCCAGTAAGGATTATAATTAGGCGGGTAATTTGCAGGGCCCATAGACATCATGTAGTTCTCAGCTGCAAGGTCTTGGGCAGCTCTCCACTGCATCTCAGCAGCTGCAACTCCTTCAGAGATTAAACATGAAACAAAATCAGTGACACTGATTGAAAAGTTCAACTCAACTGTGTGTTATACACATTGTGTGTGGTGGCAGACTTGAACCGGAAAAAAGTTGATGGGCTGAAAAGGTTAACGCAAATGTTACAAAAGCATACCATTTAACGGCAAGCGAGCTTTCTTCTTTTTCTTCTTCTTAGCTGAAAGGACAAAAAAAAATATATCAGATAAAGATCAAGCCTCCTCAACTATTATAAGCCCTTTTTTCCGAGATCCCATAATTCTAATACAGGGAAGATTCCTCCAGTGGTAAATATTTTCTTTGACTTCACATGAGTACAACATGGCACAAAAAGCTTAGACCAAATTTACCAATGGCATCATTTACACTATCTCACAAAACAAACTTGACAATACTTCTGGGTGAGATAATATGGCAGTATAATTCCACAGATATGGAAGGAAATTCTTTTGGCAAAAATGATCGTGGATATAATGGGAAAATCTATGTAATTACCTGCCTCACCAGAAACTGGTTTCTGCTGAACTTCTTCATCAACCAGAGGAGCACTTCCTTGAGATGCATGGTTCCTTCACACTTATCGACTCATGTGTAGCTTCAGAAGCACCTGCACCTTTTGGTAATCTCACTTTCTCCACTGTTTGTGGCAGAGCACTAACAGCCTTACCCTCTGCTACAACTTCATGCACCTTTAAAGTCTCTTCTTTTTGAGCTGGAGGTGTGGGTACCTGCTCTCCCTTTGAAGCTGCAGACTGTGTAGGAGATGGAGCCTTGGGCAGTGGAATGCGTGACTCCATGTCTGTGGAATAGAAGTAGTTATATCAAACTGATAAATGTAATATCCCATTAACAGACTTATTAGACACAAACACACCTGGAACTTGAAAACCACTGCCACCATTTTCACCACTGCTATTATTCGACTCCAATATTCTGTGAATGGTATCCCTCACTGTCTTGTTCGGTAAAAGATCATCAGCAAGTATATTTGTTGCACCGCAAATGCACATTGACTTTGAAATAATATATTCTCTTATACCTGATGTTACAATCAGTTATCAGAATTATAAAGATCCCAGAACTACAAAGATCGACTTTGGAATTAATTAGAAGACGAAAACCATTTGATACAGCAGGTGGATGTGAGTGATAAAGCCCGTTTTCAATTTTCTTTTTCTAAAACAAGCTCACGAAAGGAGGGATTTGTTGTGTGGGTGTGTGTGGGGGTGTGGGGTAGGGGGGAAGAAACCCTCTTCATCTGAAGAGATACTTGCAACTTGCATGCATATAGCATGTTAGGATTCATTTTGTTATGCTATTGATAATTATGATAGCCCTTATAGTTGACCTTTCCAAAATGTATTATTCAAATAAATTTTCTAGATAATCAAAGACACTTCATCTTCTTTCTTTTTTGAAGGTGAAAGACACTCCTCTTAATTTACAATCAATTTACTAGTGTATTCCACTTTGTTAATATGTTTACATATTTCAATATCCAATCAGTAAAATACTTCAATATGCTACCATATTGTCCAATAGATTATTTGGTGACTTTACAGTTTCATTTGATTCTCTGTTTTTACACATCCTAAATGCTTTGAAAGTAAAAATTCAAGTGCATTAATAACATGAAACTTATAGATTATGCCCAACCATAACACGATCAAGGCAAAGGTAAATCAGGCCCCCATGCCAGAGGTCTAAGCTCCACACTGGTTAAAGACATCACAAGCACAAAAATACAAGGAAAAGACAATTTTACACTAAAAAGAGAGGGAAAGTTTTAGTGTTCTCTTGTCTTCCAGTAGGGGCTTGGTCCTTGGGAGGCTTGCTTATAACACATAAAAGTTGGTAAACAAGCACCAAGCAACAAAATTCTAAAAGATGTAGTGACCCCAGGACAGCAAAAAAAATAATAATAATTAACGTAAACGCTCAGATAATAGTTGTAAAAGACATCCTTAGCACAAATATGATGAAAATCCAGTCAATCAAAAAGAATATATTTAAGACAATATACAAAAGAATATACAGTGACCACGGTAAGCCATACATTTGTCACAGAAACTCTGGAAACAGTTACACTTGCTTGTAAGCACGGCATCTTTCATAACTTCTTTACACAAAGGGCAATGAAGTTCCGGTGGAAGATCACCAACAGAGCGCGTTGAAGGAAGCCCCTCAATTTCTTTTTCAAAAGCAGCCCTGCATGGAATCCAAACATTAAAAAACAAGAATCTTCCCAAGTTAAATAATATAAAATGGTGGTGTAAAAAACAGCTTACTCATTTGGTTTCAAAACTGCAACAGCCCCGCTTGGTAATGCATATGAGCCATCTGGTGTGGTCATTAACATCGATTTCGGGATACCAGTAGGAGGTTTTACCCGCTTAATGTCATAATTAGGGTCACCATTTGTTGGGCAATGCTGAATAAAGTGTCCTACATAAAAGTGATCCAACAATCAGTACAAAGAATAATGGGATAAATTCTGTTCTTTTTTACTTTT
Source organism: Cinchona pubescens (assembly GCA_025175665.1). Taxonomy (NCBI): domain Eukaryota; kingdom Viridiplantae; phylum Streptophyta; class Magnoliopsida; order Gentianales; family Rubiaceae; genus Cinchona; species Cinchona pubescens. Next base: position 2,180,271 of record JANKKI010000185.1, on the reverse strand, counting down.
TCTTTTGAGAAAGAAACTAAGATGAAACATTGAGTGAGAAAATGAAAAATGCTCCCTTAAATCAAGAAACCAACTTACTTTGAAAGTGAAGAATAAACATACCAGGAACCTTACACCTATGACAGATATAACCCTGTGGAGGTGTTTTTCGCTCCAATCCACCTCGACCTCAAAAATCAAATTGCAGGTATCAGTTTGACAGAAAATTCGTGCAATAAAGCTAAAAAATGCATTAACAACAGAATATAGATCCACTAATGACAGCACCTCAAACATTCCTAATTCCTTCAACATACATGCCAAGTTAAAACTAGTTTTGGGTGAAAATTCTTCTTCAAAATAGCATTAAGACGTGAAAATTCTTCTTCTAAATAGCATTAAGACAACAACACATTTAAATGTATACTCAACTGCATGCTACCATATGTATTTGGGATTAGAAAAATTATACAAGATAAGTACGAGAGCCCACCAAAACCTCGCCCTCCCATCATTCTTCCGCCCATACCACGTCCAAAACCTCTACCAGGACCAAAACCATCAGCAGATTGGCTGAAATACAATGATGAGATGATAAGCTTGACAGACCATCAGGTTAAATTTTTTTTGTATGGGGGGAGGAGGTATTGTCAGAGGAAGAATTGTGAGATCTGTCTCTTATTACAGTCATTCTAATCGGCAAGCAATAGTACACAAAGATTTCTCACCGCTGCCAATCTAAGGCAGGTGTCTCAATTAATGCCTTAATCTTACTGTCCTCATCAACTATACTGGGGGGAGCATCATCCTGAACAAAATGGCTTGGTTGAGCTGGCAAGGTTTGAGGAATTGCATACAAATCATTACCAAATTCGTCCCACTCCAAGTCATCAGGCTGCAAGGATCAAGAACTCATTATTTTGCCTGTATGCTAGTCCTATACTTAACATAATAAATTTAGGATCCAGTTTTTCACAACATATTGCTTAAAAAAGCTTACATATTTCATTGAAGATGATTCTACTCCTACAAAGCCACTTTTTGCAGTTTGAACATCCCCCGACTCACTTTCCACCTTCAACCTGCAATAGAGAGCACAAAGAAAAATTACAAATCAACTACCATTAAGATTCTATAGTGTCTATTTCTCTCCTTCACTCCCTTACTTTGTCTTCTTTCCATTGGGTAATCTTTTAGTCTCAACTCTTAGTGCACTACAAACTGGTAGTTATATCGAAATAAGTAGAGACTTAAGAAAGTACACTGCTAAAATTAAGGACAAACATTTTTTTTTTTTACTGAACCAACTTCAACCTAATGAAATTCAGAAGTTTAAAGGATCAAGATTATACTCTTCGGGTTCAGGAACCGGTGCAGTAACTATAGGCATTCGAGGCCGTCCGGGAACTCGACGAATTAAGACGGCAGTATTTTTTGGAATCAACATTGTTTCATCAGGATACTCTGAAATTGAAAAACAAAATAGAAGTCTATATAAACCCTGAAAATCATTAACATAAGCAACCAAACATAATCTAACTAAATTTAAACCCCAAGAAGGCAAAAGTAATTGATTAACAAAAAATTGATATCAGCATCAACTTTCATGCTCCGACTGAAACAGGTCACAAGGCTTACACTAGCAAGGTAACCTTTTACTAAAAACAGGTTGGTTGGTTTGCTATCTAATGCTTAACCAATTAGTCTTGCAGCAGTGCTCACCGAGTATGCTACTCGGTCACGAAAACTTTTAACCTCAGAAAAATCTCAGAGCACATCACCCATGAAGACTCATTAGAAGTCACTTCCAACCCCTAATCTCACTCAAATAAACAAGAATTAGAGAAAACTGACAACTTGAACCCCATTGCTGTACAAGAGAATCAAATTCAGATTTAGCATTCAAATAGAAGCTACGACTGCGTTTAAAACCTTTGTCATCAAAAAGATTATTCATCAGCCCCGCCCAATTCCACAGGATCCATCAGTGGTCCAATTTCTAAGATATAACTCTAGGAAAAGAATGAAAAGCTTCATCCCCTTTGGAAACACAATGAATAAGAAAGAAATTCTCCAACTCAACTGGACCAACACTTCCACAACTAGAATTGATAACAACAACAAAGCTCTCGTGAACAACACCTTGTCTATAAGGCAGTTATATATCCCACATATGAATTGAAGAACATGTTTTTTAAAACGTTATCCTTATATCACTCTTTTTTCCTTTTTGCAAGTCTAAATGCCAAAAACTCCACAAAAGGCCAATACTAAAGTAATTACCAAACAATTGTAAAGAATATAAACATATTTGCTTGAGTGAAGAAACTCTTTTAATCATGAACTACCAATAGCACATTATTCTAAACAGAAAAGAGGTTGACCAATAGGAAGTCAAACCAACCTTCATTAGTCTGGGCGTTGGTGACCACGAGGTCAAAATCAGTACCCTTGCCCAACTGCTTGGATTCAAATATTTTTTCTTTCAAATTGCCAACTGTTATAAAGTGCCCATCTATTGGAATTGAATCAAAATCTTTAGCACTTTTAAACTTGTAATATACAGCCATATTTGCTTCTTTGTTTAAAAAAATTCTCTTTTTTCCCCTCTCAGAGAAATCAACAGCATTTTAACACAAATAAAGGCCTCCAAACAAAAAATAATATATATGTATGGCCTGATATTGAACTCAAAAAAGGAAAACAAGATAACAACAGTACAAAATTGGAAGAAATATCTATGATTTTTCTTCGGTTCTTTTTCTTTTCCTCAATAATCCAAGGAAGATCAAACCAATTTCTTCAATTTCAATAACTCCGGGCCTTTCTCTCAGTCACAAGCTACGTTATTCAAAATCTTCAATCCGGAACCGTCAATCGAGTCTCCGATGGGAAAAATCGATCTTTTACTCCAGTAATCGATCTGATAGAGACAATTTTTGTAGATCGGGGAAGACCATGAACTTGCCCCTTCCTTGACAAACCGCCGACGAAGCCTTGAATTCTCCTTATGCCTCGGAAATCGACAGCCGCGACACGAACTGAACCTCCATAAAACCGAATCGATCGTCGAAAACCTCCGATCCTTCAGATCGATTGGGACGCCTCTTCGTTCTTCGCGGAGAAAACTCGTCTCTAGAGAGTTTTTCTTCGTTCTTTTTCTTTTTTATTCTATCGATAATTATTTACAACGACAAATTCACGAACCGATTAATGAAATTTGATTAAAAGTTCGGGAATTTTTATGATTTTGAGCCCTAGAAATTGACAAAAAATGGAAATTAGGGCTAGGGTTTTGAAATCTTAGAGAGAGAAAAAAGGAAGCAGAAGAATGAAATCTTCTTCGATTTATCTGATTTTTTTTTAACAAAAGAACTGTGTGAAGGCGCGTCGAAGTGATTTCTGTATTGATTATATATATATATAGGGATGAGGGGGCCGGAGGCGGTAAGAAATTTTTTTGTTCGTGAACGAAAATTCTTATATGAATCGAATCTCATTTTTTATGTGATAAGAAATAATGTTGAATGATGTATTTAAATATAAATCAAAAAATTTATAATACTATATTATAAATATATAAATATAAGAATTTCTTGACGTTTTATAAATCTAATAATTTCGATTCTATATTATAATTATACTATATCGAATCCCCGATAGTTTCTATTCTCTAGTGTGGCTATGTCATGAATCATGTTGATGTAAGAATTTGGTAATCATTTGTACATTTTGGTCTAATAAAAAATATGAAAGGAATTAGATAGTGTCTTTATAAGAAATTCTTAGACAGATTTATGTCATAGATCCGTTAATTCATGTAAAGCCACATCGTCACACATTGGTGATGTAATTTTATATAGATCAAAGAATCAATGACACTATGTCACATATCGAATCTATATAAGAATTAAAAGAATCAATGACACTATGTCACATATCGAATCCATTTAAGAATTTTTCGTGTTTTGGACCGGTGAAATAAAAAGTGCTAGTATGATTTCTTTTCTTTTTGGGTAAATTACTGTAAATCCCTATATGATATGGCCATTTGACCTATAACTCCATGTGTTTTAGAAATATACCTTAAACCCCGTGTGGTCTGTGCTAAATAGTAAAGTGCACGGAAATCATTCAAATTAACGATGTTTGGAAAAGTACGCATTCTGAAACGAGTATTTAATAAAAAATATAATTTGTTCTCAAAAAATTTAAGATAAATTACTGTAAATTCTAATGTGGTATACATCTTGAGCTCATGACCCCTATATTTTTTTGTAAATATCCCTTAAACCTCATGTGATCTGGATTAAATGGTAAAACAAACATAAATTATCGAAACTAATCATATTTACTATATATGCGCTCCTATTGCGAGTTGTTACCTAAAAATTCGTTTTTCTCTTAAAAAATTTAAAATTGTATACCCAACCTACACTTATTGTTATTTACGTAAATTTATTTTCAAATTTGCTACACTTATCTATATTTTTACAACCAAAAAGAACAATTACAATGATGCCTAAGGTATTTCCCCATAATTTTTTTTCTTTTTTTTTCATGCATTAATTTACAGATTTTTAATTGTAATAATAAATTGATATCATTTTCTTCATTTTTGATCATGCAAATTGAAATTTATAATTTTTGAAAATAGAGAAAAAGGTTGATTTATCTGAAATTTTTGATATTAAATTACATATTGAGTAAAAGTATAATTTCGAAAATTGTGACTTTGGATGATTTTTGTCTATTTTATTATTAGTACATGCTACAGGCGGTTTTGGGTATTTTTTTTTAAATATGGGGGTTTTGGGTTCAAGAGTAATATCACATGGGGGTTTATAGTAATTTAATCTAATTTAAATATATGGTAAGAATGCAATTTCAACGAAAACTGTTAGTTTAGATGATTTCCATCCACTTTACTATTTAATCTAGACCACATAAGAGTTTAAGGTATATTTTCAAAATATACTAAAGTTATGGGTCAAATGACCATATCAGATGAGGATTTGCAATAATTTACCCTTTCTTTTTCTATTTTGACTCGGCAATAGAAAATATGGGGATGATTTATGTAGATCTCATCTAATAGAGTTGGTGAGATTAGGAAAATTTTTTATATGGACCAAGATGTACGACACTATCGTATAGCTTGTGGTCCATGTGTTTGAGTTTCACATCATCCAACTTGTGGACGAAGTAATATAATTTTTAATTTTTTTAAAAGAAGTTGAAGGATGTGGAAAAATATGGATCACAAGGTGTACAGGGAGACCGTACACCTTAGTCCATACAAGAATTTTCCCATTAAAAATGGGTTTAACGCGTAAATCTCACATGTGAGGCTCATTTTTTTTGTCTAACTTAAAATATCACCGTATACCTTAATTCATACAAGAATTTTCTTATTAAAAATGGGTTTAACGCGTAAATCTCATATGTGGGGCTCATTTTTTTTTGTCTAACCTGAAATTGGATTCATCTAAGTACTTATTTAAAAATACAAGATAACTTGGATTATGGTTAAGAATTGAGTCATAGATCAAGGAAAAAACTTTAAAATGTTAATTTTTTGTATGTAAATGTATAATTTTAAATTTGTGGTGTGAGAAAAAGTTGATTAATTTGTGAATTAACGTACTAATTTATGTTGAATATATATATATATATAAAGAATATGGAAGGAGAATTTTGGTGCCGTCTTCTTATGTTTTACCAAATTTTTCCTCTCCACTCCCTTTATATATTTTAATCAACTACTAATAACTTCTTTTCCATAACCCTTCTCACCTTTCACTCCCCAATCCCTATATTATCCTTTTAATTATTTATTTATTTTTTATTTTTTAAAAAATTTGTGCAGATATATATATATATATTTAAATTGCACACCTTTAAAATATGCCTTTCCTATTAGTCATTTATTATCATCAAGTAACTTAATAAAAAACAAAAAAAAAAAAACATCAACGTTAATTGTGCCAAGGCAAATGGCATCAAAATTGCAAACGGGTTGCAATTTGATCCCAAATATTTGATTCTGTATTACTGATTTTTGAAGTGTTTTGGAAAATTTTGTTCTTTAGTATGTGAAATCGATCTAAATCGATTTGTGTATGAAGTAAAAAAATGACAGATTCAATGAAGAGAAGAAAATAAGGAAATTGCACTTAGATATTGGGTCGTTAGAGTAAAGGCCATCACGGAGAAATACTTAGTGCTTTGGAGATTATATCTTTCTGGCATCAAATTATCTCATATAAGAAGCAAGGTATTCTCATGTTATGTTGGCTGACTTTTTGTAGCCCTATCAGAAATAAAATTGTGCTCTGATGAGTATTTGGCTTTATTAAACAAGGATATGATATGAATGATGTCCAACAAACCAAATTAAGTTGAGCAGAACTTCAACTTCTGATGCATAGTCTATTTTGATTTGAAATTTGAGTAACTAAAACTTGCTACGCATTTCTTGAATTTTTTTTAAAAAAATAAAAATAAAATTGAAGTTCATAATTTTCAGGTAGCACCACTATTGTTTGTCATTTCCTGCAGAAGTTTGCATAAATTAAGAATCCATCATTAGAATTCAGAAAGTCTCAATCTTCCAATTAACAGATTCTGAAGTAAAACCAAACATGAAAACTGAAAGACAGACACAAGCTAGTTAAAAACAAGCAATGACTCAATGTTTCCAGGCAGGTTATTTTCCTTAACTGGAATAGAATTCCCAGAAATCAGATATTATAGCTGTCTATACATTTCCACAACATAGTACATCACTCCTCTGAAACTATGCGAACCCTTTTGCTTTGAACTTCCTATATTTGTAAACTGAATTAGGACGGAACAGGCAGAGAAGGCGAAGGACCATCCCTATAAATATCAAAATAAACGAACAAAGCAGCTATACATCTGTCAAGATTAATGATGACACAACTACAACATAAGCCAGAAAGAAGAAAATTGCTATCTGAATGAAGAACTTAGGATTGTCTCTCATGTTGGGAGACGTTACCGCCCTGCAAATTTGAACCATCTGTTTTCGTCAAAACTTGGAAGAGAATAAAGCAATGTGCAGAAACTTCAGTGAATAAAGAAAATGTTATTCTATAACTAAACAGACAGTACAAGAGTCTAGGATAATTACCTAGCAATGCGGTGGGAAAATCGATGGAAAGGCATACTTTGAATGAAGACAATACCAGGGCACCTGTAAGAACTGCAGTCACTAAATTATCGCCCTGCAGGGGCACAAAGACTGTTAAATACGCTATGTCTATTTGTAAAGCATGGCAGTGATTGACAAACAAGAGCATGCTGCGGGTACAGAAGGTCCAAACTTAGGTACTCCAAGAAATTGATTTCAAATTTTACAGTATAAAAGCAGTTAAAATGGTGTTTCTATTGGACAAGTAATACTGGATATACCAATTAATGAGACAACGAAATTGCATCATCTTATACACGCAAAAACAGTTAAACTTTGATTTGTGGATGGAATGAAAAACTGGTATTTTAAAAAGACAAGGACTCTTGCATAATAGATGGGGCATTAAACCCAAGAAGCACAACTAAATAGCTAAACTATTTTTCTAGCATGAAAATCACAATAGAAGAACGCCCTGATTAGTGCAGCTTCTGAATGGTTACAGCAATGGGAATGGTACACTGTTCCATTCAAGTCCTAGATGCAACGCAAGGAACAATGAACTCTCAGGGCTCTCTATTCATGGCTACCAGGCATACAAAGAGTTAACCCTTCGTACTACTGGCCAACATGGTAATGTCAATTATACATATGCCTCAGGTCATGCTACTAATATGGCTTGACGGTTAAGTCAAAGAGCAAGAGCCTACCAGAGATGAACCCTAATTTAGATATACTCACCCTGGAAGTAATTTTTTATGGTAAAAGTCGAGATGAAGGAAAATGTGAATCTGAGATAAGATCCATAAATTAAAACAAGAGAAAATATGGTGCAACAACAGAAGTCCAGCGAGCTAACCAACCAGCACAAAAAGCATGGATTCAACAATTCATCACATGAATAATACAGCCAAAGATGTCCTCTCCAAAGTAGGGTGATAAAATTCAATTTATTCATTAAAGGAGGATAAGCAGAAAAAAGTGTATTGAAGAATGCTAGAGAGGTGAAAGAAAGATGGTCCATATAAAAGGAAACTCTAAACCAGAAAAGAAAAATGAACAATAAAAAAGTGCCCTAGATCTAATATACAGAGCAGGAAATATTTCTTATTCTAATGCTTGTATATTTATTTACCCCCTATGAACACAATGAGGAAAATATGATAGATAAGTATGCTTTGACCATGAGAAGTTGGGAAATGTACAAGCAAATTTGATGAAGCAGATAAAATTCCAACTTCATGCATTATTCCCCTTTTGCAGGCACAGGCCAAACAGCACATGCATCAGTTATCTACTTCTCTTTACATCGTGATTTATTTAAAGTGCACTACCTCTATCTATTTTTTTATTTATTTATTATTATTATTTTTTTTAGGTTCACTACTTTTATCTTTAACCCTTTATAATTCTTTTGAGACAACTACTACTGGGAAAAAAGAGAGGAAGATTGAAGAGAATGTAAAGGAAGATACTTCGTGGCGGGGAAAAGAGAAAATCACTTGAAAAGCTTACCCCAAAAACCACTCTTCTGACAGGACCATTATATTTGACTTGTACATTGATTGTTGATGACAATGCAACAATGCTCACATGGCATATCAACTGAGAGTACTTCTCCCACTTCAAGATTTTTCTGTACAACTTGACAGAACCCAAAAAGAAAAGAAACAATAAAACAGGTATCACATATGTCACCGACAGAAATAGCTAAAACAGTAAACAGCTAAACAAACAAACGAACCAAGCCTTATTCCCACTAAGTAGGGTCGGCTACATGAATCCTACTACGCAATTGCGTTCTGTCATAGACCATATCCTCCTTAATTCCTAGATAAGTTATATCTTTCTTACAAGTTACCCACCAAGTCTTTTTCGGTCTTCCCCTACCCCTCCTATGTTAACTACTCTCTCTAAAATCTACTCGCCTGACAAGTGCTTCTACTGGCCGTCTTAACACATGACCTAACCACCTTAAGCGTATTTCTCTCATCTTCTCATCAATAGGTGCTAGTCCAATCTTATCCCGAATATGCGCATTGCGCATCTTGTCCATCCTAGTGTACCACACATCCATCTTAACATTTGCATTTATCTAGAGCTACTATCATCTTTTGCTCATATGTGTAATTCACTGCCCAACATTCAGCCTTATAAAGCATCGCGGGCCTAATTGCCGTTCTATAGAATTTACCCTTAAGTCGTAAAGGAATTTTGCGGTCGCATAATATTCCCGATGCCATTCTCCATTTAGCCCAACCCACTTGTATCCTATGTGTAACATCTTGATCTATACCACCATCTCTCTGAAGAACTAAACCTAAATACTTAAAATTTTCACTTCTGAGTATCTCTTGATCTCCAATACTAACCTCTGTTTTATTCCTACGTGAATTCTTGCTAAACTTGAATTCCATATATTTTGTTTTTGATCTACCAAGTCTAAACCCCTTTGCCTCAAGTGCAAATCTTGAGTTTAGGCTTCTTTCTAGCTAGGTGATGCAACAATGTGAAAATAGGTCATAAGCAATCCCCATGAAAGCTAATAAACAAATTCAGCGGTCTGAAAACCTAAGTTTTCTGTGGCTTGAGAAGTGCAGTGCACATTTTATTGAAGGTAATCCATTTAAGTTTGTTATAAAGTTCTGAAGCCTCCCTTTTGGGTTGGACCTCTCATCTCGCAAAAATAGTAACACAATTTGCTTTCAAAACTTAGATCTAATTGTTGTGTATGTTGGCAGCATGTCTATGCCCTCTTCCATATAGGTTCACATATAGAAGAAAGGTTCCAGTTCCAAGGTAGTGTTCAGGATTATAAAAATGTTTACATTGAAGGCTGGTAATGTACAATGCATGGTATGTGTAGACATTATTACTGTGTAATTATATTAAAATGGACTTCTAAACATAGCAGAATCCAAACCTACAAAATCAAGCCACGTTATTTCCTCATTACATCAATAAAAGCCAATGCACTTCATTGAAAAGCATAAATCTATGAACTGATTACAGTAACAGGGATGTCTGAAGTATATACCAGAACCACCACCAGTTACGAATACAAGCCCTTGGCCAGATATCTTCTGCCTTAGGAACCCCTGTAGAAGTTTGTATCAAACAGTAGGAAGAATTATATACTTTCGTCTACATGCATGATCATCGTACAAGAAGAGCGAGCTTTCACCTCACCTCTATAGTGGTAACAACATTACGAGGCCTTTGATCTACGGCATTATTGACTTTTACATCATCAATTGAACAAAGAAATGCATCTGGCTACAAAATAAATTCACAAAGCCATATAAATTAATCAACTCAAAAGGATAAATCAGACAGGGAAGCTGAAAAAAATTAAGCATTACAAAATAGAATTTGGATAAAAAGGGACGAATAAAAAGCATCAATGATATCTACCTGGCATAACATTTCGCCACCAAATACTGCTAAATCAATCTGCAATATAAATATCACAAGTTCAGAAGAAGATTGCTGAATAACATTCTACATTAAATGAATAACCATGCGCAACTGTCTTTTAACATCAATGTTTCACAAGAGAAAAACACGAGACTTGAAATCGTATAATGATGCAAACCGGAAGGATTCTTGCTAATCAATAAGAAGGTGCAGCAATCCCCACAAAGCCATCGGTTGAACCAGTATTATGTATAACTATGCTAGTCACACTCTTTCCAAAAAGCCACTGCCATGCACCAGCTTCATTTTCAGGTGCATAAATATTCTCCATTTGGACGGAGCCAGACATGTAGCACATTGAACCTGGGGGGGGAAAAAAAATCCTTACTTTTCTGACAACTTTTAAAAAAGAATCACATGACAACCTATATGCCTTCAAAAAATCATTACATCTCCACAACCAGTCTATCACTAGGTTCTGAACCAATATAAGAGTAATTGACCAGGAGTCCATCACGAGTTTCATACTTCCACTATTTCATCAAATGGACAGGTTTAAAACTGCAAATGGCTTTATATAAAGACACCAAAGTCATACTCTTAGAGAAACATGGGAAGAATCCCATCAGTAAAAAGATTTGAATACTATCAACAGACTAGTGCAAGGTATGCATGCAACAAATCATCAAAAACCCCATTGCAGGCCAAGTTATATTGATACTGGCCATTCCTCGTGTTTGCGTGTCATGTTTCCTACTTATACAGCAAAACCTACTCAATCTTCGCAAGTCAAAAGTGTTTCTACCCAGAAAAAATTGAAGAGCATCAGTCTGGAAGGAAACTTGGGGATGTGAAAGAAGATTTTTCCGGGAGAGGAAGTTCCATCAACATAATTCAAAGTAAAGTTACCTGCTATATAGATCATGGAAACAAACACAGACTCCAGAACACTAGTTAGCAATAAGAAATTCCTTTACCAAAGAGGATTTGTGCCATCAGTTAGGGATAAAAACAATTTTCTTTTTGGGCAAACTAGAAAGCAGATGTGGAACACAGAATTCATTATGGTAATTAACCAAAAAGTTTCTCCCTTCGTTGACTTCATTCAAGATTTATGTACTAAGATATCTCAAACTGAAATACACATTTTAAACCAGTAAAAATAATCAAAGATGAACTCATACAAGCAGGACGACAAGATTCTCATCCCACATCACAGTGCAAAATAAATATCCAACAGCCTGATAAACTGATACTTCAAAAAAAGCTGCCAAACCAATCGGTTTCACCACAATATAGAATATAGGCAACTAATTATTTCAATATTGTGAACTGCAAGTGTCAAGTTCTAATCAACTGGTTGCAGTATTGCACTCACCAGGCTTTGCTATGATTTTTTCACCGGGCTTCAACATAATCTATTAGAAAAGGAAGAGACATGAAATCAATAAAGTGAATCATAAGACCTGCAAATAAAATTATAGATGATAATAAACAAAAATCTGAATCACTCCTTCCAAAAAAACAGAAACAAAAGAAGAAATTGTAGTACCTGAACTACCTGAGCTTCACCACCTAAAATCTGAAAAGGTGTTAGAGCATCTTGAGGACTCTGCAAAAGAATTTCTTTTATCAGTTCTACAAAAAGCTGCTTCAATCAAGTCAAGACTAAAGTTCAAACAAACCAAATTAATACGTTATTATTTCCCATTACTTAAGATTGAAATGCAAACTCATTTAACTCATTCAGCTTTCTGACGCCCACAAAAACCTCCGTTAAGGTTCCCAATTTATTAGTAAATCAGACTTTCCCTTGAAATCAAAATTAACCGACGTGATCAAAATACTTGGTTTTAGAGATGCGTCCCTTTAATCTTCTTTTCTTCTCATTTTATTTTTCCCCCCTTTTCAAATATTTAGCTGATAATTAAAGAAAACAAAAAATCAGCCTGGCGCACAAATCTCCTGCTAGGAGCGGGTCCAAAGAACGTTCGGACCACTTGGTCTACACTATGCAGCCTTACCTTGCATTTTTTGCAAGAGGCTATTTCCACGAGTTGAACTCGTGAGTTCTAGGTCACATGGGGTTCCGGGTGTAATAAAAATATGCAAGGGTCCTCACATAGTAGGCGGAGGGTAGTGGGGAAGAAAAATGTTTTAGAAAATAGGATTAGAATAGGAACTTGGAATATTGGAACTCTTAGTGATAAATCAATGGAGGTGGCTGATAGATACAATGATTAGGAGAAGAATTAATATTTTGTGTTTACAAGAGACAAAATAGGTAGGAGAAAAGGCTAAACAATTAGATAATTCAGGATTTAAACTTTGGTACTCAGGAGTAAACAGAACTAGAAATGGGCTAGGTTTTATTGTAGATGGGTCAATGAAGGATGATGTAGTGCAGGTGACTAGGAAAGAAGATAGGATTATGTCCCTTAAACTAATTTTAGGAAGTGAAACTATTAATATCTTTAGTGTCTATGCGCCCCAAGTAGGTCTAGATGAGTCCATTAAGGCTAAGTTTTGGGAGGATTTAGATGAGATGATAGGTAGTGTCCCTCAAGGTGAGCAAATTTTTATAGGAGGTGATCTAAATGAACATGTAGGAAGAGATAATGTGCATTATGAAGAAGTGCATGGTGGATATGGTCATGGGGAAGAAATGAAGAAGGAAAATCAATCTTGGAGTTTGGAATGGCATTTGACTTTTGCATTATCAATATTTTTATTTCAAGAAGGGGAGGAACATTTAGTTACCTTTAAAAGTGGTTCAACAAAGTCATAGATTGACTTTCTCCTCACAAGAAAGAGAGATGGAAGGGTTTGTAGAGATTGTAAAATCATACCTGGAGAAAATTTAACCTCACAACATAAGCTTTTGGTGGTGGACTTGAGACTTAGACATCACATTAGGCGAAGGTACCTACCTAGATCACCTAGAATTAAGTGGAGGAATTTAAAGAAGGAAAAAAGAATAAATTTTTAAGGAAGATTTGTTAGGGCAAAGTATTTGGGATTTACGAGGAGATTCTGACACTTTATGGAATGACATGGCAACTAGAGTGAGAGCAGTGGCTAAGAAGATACTTGGAAAGTCAAGAGGTTATGCCCCTATGAACAAGGAATCTTGGTGGTGGGATGAAAGTGTACAAGATAAAATCGAAGTTAAAGAGGGCTAACTATAAGGCTCTATATAGTCGTAGAAGTGACAAAAATATTGAGAAATATAAGCTTCTCTGCTAAAAAGGAGGCATAAAAGGTTGCAAGTGAAGTGAGGGATAGGGCTTTTGAAAATTTTTACCAAAAATTAGAATTTAAGGAGGGGGAGCGAGATATTTATAAAATTGCTAAAGCAAGAGCCTATAGGACGAAGGACTTAACCCAAGTCAAGTGCATCAAGGATGAAAATAATAAGGTGCTAGTAAGAGATGAGGAAATTAAGGAAAGGTGGGAGAGATACTTCCATCATCTATTCAATGAAGGCAACGGAGACGATATCATTTTAGGAGAGTTAGCTAAGTCTGAGGAGTATAAAAACGAAATGTATTATCGAAGGATTCAGGAATCAGAGGTGGAGGAGGCTTTGAAAAAGATGAAGAAAGAAAAAGCAGTTGGCCCCGATGACATTCCAATCGAGGTATGGAAATGCTTAGGAAATAAGGGCATAAGTTGGCTTACCAATCTTTTCAATAAAATATTGAAGAGTAGAAAGATATCTGACCAATGGAAGAAGAGTACTCTCATACCCATATTCAAAAATAAAGGGGATATGCAAAATTGTGTGAATTACAGAGGTATTAAATTAATGAGCCATACGATGAAGCTTTGGGAGAGAGTGATAGAAAGAAGGTTAAGAAACGAGTCTAAGGTGTCAAATAATCAGTTTGGTTTCATGTCAAGGAGATCAACTACTAAAGTCATACATATCTTAAAGAGATTTACCGAGAGATACCGGGATAAGGCAAAGGATTTACATATGATTTTTATTGATCTTGAAAAGGCACACGATAGAATCTCTAGAGAAGTTATGTAGAGAGTTTTAGAAAAAAAATGAGTTAGAGTAGCATATATAGAATCAATAAAGGAAATGTATAAGGATGTGGTTACAAGTGTAAGAACACCAGAAGGGTTGACACGGGAATTCTTTATAAATATAAGTTTACACCAAGGTTCAGCTCTAAGTCCTTATCTATTTGCATTGGTGATAGATGAACTTACAAGGCACATATAGGAGGAAATACCATGGTCATCTAGGTCTGTTACCTGCATATGACATTGTGTTAGCAGATGAAGCAAAAGATGGGGTTAATGCTAAACTCGAGATTTGTAGAGGGACACTTGAGGCAAAAGAGTTTAGAATTAATTGATCAAAAACAGAATATATAAAATTTAAGTTTAGCAAGGGTGCACGTAGGAATGGAATAGGGGTTAATATCGGAGATCAAGAGATACCGACAAATGAAAATTTTAAGTATTTAGGATCATTTTTTTCATAGTGATGGTGGTATAGATCGAGATGTTACACATCGGATACAAGCGGGTTGGACTAAATGGAGAATGCCATCAGAAATATTATGCGACCGCAAATTCCTTTACGACTTAAGGGTAAATTCTATGGAACGACAATTAGGCTAGCAATGCTTTCTGGGTTTGAGTGTTAGGCAGTGAATTACACACGAGCAAAAGATGAGAGTAGCAGAAATGTGAATGTTAAAATGGATGTATGGGTACACTAAGATGGACAAGATACGCAATGAGCATGATTCGTGAGAAAATTAGAGTAGCATCTATTGATGAGAAGATGAGAGAAACACGCTTAAGGTAGTTAGGTCATATGTTAAGATGACCAGTAGAAGTGCCTGTCACGCGAGTAGATTTTAGAAAGAGTAGTCAACGTAAGAGGGGTAGGAGAAGACCGAAAAAGACTTGGTGGGTAACTTGTAAGAAAGATGAAACCCGTCTAGGAATTGAGGAGGATATGGTCCATGACGGAGAGCAATGGCATAGCAGGATTCATACGGCCGACGCTACTTAGTGGGATTAAGGCTTGGTTTGTTTGTTTGTATAAAAGCACACGATTTGTACTCTTAACTCCTCCGAAATAACCATAATCACAAAGCTATAATACACTTATCCTCGACCACTTTGTCAACACTTTTCACTATTCAATCCTGTCAACAACTTCTACCATTGCACCAGGGCTCCCCACTCAAACCCAGGAACAATTTGCACTTAAGTCCTCCTAAATAACCATAATCACAAAACTGTATAAGAAATCAGTATAACACACTTATCCTGAACCATTTAGTCAACTGATTTCACAATTCAAATCCGTCAACAACTTCTTCCATCGCGCCAAGACTCCCCATTCAAATCTGGGAACAATTTGCACTTAAGTCCTCCCAAATAAACATAATCACAAAGCTATAGTACACTTATCATCAACCATTTAGTCAACCGTTTTCATGAATCAAACCCGTCAACAACTTCTACCATCGCACCAAGGCTCCCAATTCAAACCCGGGAACAATTTGCACTTAGTCCTCCTAAATAAACATAATCACAATGCTATAATACACTTATCCTCAACCACTCAGTCAACTGTTTTCACGATTTCAAACCCGTCAACAACTTCTACATTCACGCCAAGGCTCCCCATCCAGCTGCCAACTATCCCCCTCCCCAAAAATAAAAATAAAAAAATCCTGCAATATCCTATGACAAATTAATTTTACCATAAACGCACACAATTTGCACTTAAGTCCTCCTAAATAACCATAATCTAGACAAATTGAATACATACAATAATCCTCAACCTTCAGCTTAAATTAAATTAAGTTTCATTTTTCTTTTTCATAATTTTTGGGAAATATAAGTCCCAAGTCCAAAACAACAATAAAGCATCACTAAATTAACTGAAAGATCACAATTAACTACACAGATTTATTCCAAAAAAATGAAAATAGAAAAAACCTAGTTATTTATACCATGAATTTTAAAGTAGTAGATTGATTACCTGATAAACGAAGGGCTGAAAAGGAGTCGAAAAAAATGGGGCAGCCATTTGCGACAGGGAAAGTGAGACGGAGGGAGATTGGGAACTGAGATTTAATTCAAGACACCATTACCAGAGCTTGGAATTTTTTCAGATCGCCGACCGTTTTTTAATTTTCGGATTTCTCTCCGTTTTTGGATTTATTTCCTCAGAGGTTTAAGTCTCTCGGCAACTATTCTGTTTATTTGGGTTTAATTGTAATATTCACCCTTGAAACTATTACAATTTGAACTTTCATTCCTAAAATCACTTCTAGCACGTAGTTTTTCTATATAATATAATAAAATAAAATTACTAAATTGGGTGTTTATCATTTTTGATATTTTTAATATTACTCTCATAAATAATTTTTTTAACTAATCTATTAACATAAACTAATATTCAGTATTATAATTTTCAATAATAGTTTCTGTCTCTTTTTTTCTTTTAATTAACACACACATTGAGTGT
Organism: Cinchona pubescens; assembly: GCA_025175665.1. Classification (NCBI taxonomy): domain Eukaryota; kingdom Viridiplantae; phylum Streptophyta; class Magnoliopsida; order Gentianales; family Rubiaceae; genus Cinchona; species Cinchona pubescens. The sequence continues at coordinate 2,163,211 of JANKKI010000185.1, read as the reverse complement.
ATCTTTACCTACTAGTATTAATAATTTTTGATACATTACTCAAATTGGTTTTAAATTAGTTAGTTTTAATAATTAATTTTTTTAATAGAAATTTTAATACTAATACATGAATAAGATTATTTCTGAATATAAATTAAAGGTTAAAATCTTTTCACTCAAAATAATTAGAAAATTTTACATTTTCAACAAATATGAGACTAAATTACTAGTTATGGGTCAAAGTTAAAATCTTTGATAGTTTAGGGGTACATATTGCAATGAATCCGTACGGAGATTACTCGAGATGCATGCGTCAGATAGAATGAGGTGGCGGAATTTGATAGGCTGAAGTATTTGACCACGTGGCCACCTGATGGGGCACATTGTCGGCCCAACCCAGACCTCTTAATGCAGCTATCTGTAAACATATAGCCCAATGGCATTCAGCCCACAAACGTCCTATTTTATTAATTTTTTATTTTTATCTTTTTCTTCCTTTAAGAGAAACCATTTGATTTCTTATGGATTTTCCTGTCACTACTCACTAACACAAATAGAGTTAGGTTTATAAACGGGTATTTAAGTGGGATTTAGCATATTTAGATCTGAATCTGATTAATATGATTGCATTCAGAATTTAGATCCGTATCTTCAACGACTCTACAAAAATAGATCCATACTTTGATCTGTTAGGTTTTGTCGGATCCGAATCAGAGTCTTTTTATAACTTTTAAAATTATATATATAGAAATATTACAACCCATCAAATTTTCTTTTTTAAAATTATAAAAAAAAATATTTAATTCATAATTAATATTATCTTGTGCACGTATTCTACATTAAAATATAAATTACATGGGTAATTTACACAACATGTATGTATATATAGATATAGAATAATACTAATATATAATAATTTTATTATATATTAAATATTTTAATTAGATCCGAATCCTAATTGGATCGGAACAACAAGATTCATATTCAATCCATTTACTATAATAGTTAAACGAATTCTGGTCGGATTTGAATAATCGAATTTTTTCATAGATTTAAACTCGGATAAATGAATCCAGATCAGATCCGAATCTAAACTCGATCAATTGATAGGCCTAAATAGAGGAGAGACAAGGAATGGTCTAACTCTTGAGTCTTGCCTAACCCCTTAATCTACACATGTTAAAACTTGAAGTTAATGATGCATTAGCTGTTAATAACCTGTTAAATAATGTTGATATGTCTAACCATGAACATGCATCCTTAATTTACAATTTCATATATCTAATTGAACCGTTACATAAACTAAAAAACAAATATGTATTCCGATGAAACGAACAATTGTGCAAATCATTTTGCAAAACCTAAAATAGATCATGGTGCATATTTCATTTCTTCGATGTAATTCTAATCCTTGACATTTTTTCTTATGCTTATTTTTTATGAGTATAAACTAATTCGGGATTTTTGAAGTTTATAGACATGATAAAAATGCCTAAAAAGTAATTCTTCACAATTTCTTGACAATATCTAAGACTAAAAGCAGACTAGAGGCTTCCATGAAGAAAGCCCTCCTTAAGACCCTGCAATGCTTCCCTGATTGAATCTTCATCTTGGTTCGAATATTTCAAACATATCAGCCTTTGAGCAACACGGTAAACCATTTGGATGTCATGATATTGAAAAGAATTTATTTTCATTCTCCTGACTTCCTGTGTAGGAGAAAAGGAAAAATCAGGATAAGAGATCCTAACATTTTTCAAGGCTTCCAGGAATGTGCCAGAGGAAAAATGCAGTTAGAAAGTAAGATGCCCAGCAAAGTGAAGAAACAAGGACGATTGTGATAGAGAATAGAGTGCATGCTACAAATGCATATGCCAATGTGATTACTATACGTACAAGAAAACTAACCAAATTAACTTGCTTTCATTCTGACATCACTGACGAAGGTTCATAGCCAAATAGACCACCATTAGTTCTTTTAAGATTTATGTAGTAGCCAGTTAAGCAGTTAACACCATGTTAGAAGAAGCGATTAAAAGCAAAGTATATAATTGCCTCCAAGGCTTCAGAATTTTCTTTATCTTGCTTCAGCAAACACTGCATATTCTAAGCTGCTCCCATTTTGGACAGTTATACAACAGCTGGTATGGTTTTTCCCGGTCATTTCTTTGATCTTTTGACTTCTCATTTTCTCCTCATATTAGGTCTACATGACTGTGTAACCTTATCAACATAATCAATGGAGCCACCTATTTCTCATAAGTACATTGAAGAGCTTTAATTGACATTGTCACAAACACAACAAAGAACATCAACAACGCAGGAAATTAGGCATGCTAAATATTGGTAAGTGCATGATAATAACATCAAGTTTTATGTTTTGAGTAATTTCTCAGTTTTTATTCAATTTTCTCGATTGCTTCAGTTCTTGAAGTTGATCTTAGTTTCTTTTTTTCTTCTTATTTCTTTGTTAGAATTCATACTGTCTAATGCAAATGTTTAAACAAAGACGTACACAAACCAGGTCATGGCTATTTAAGGAAGTCACCATGACAAACTAAGGTTAGAGGGTCGTCATCCCTCCATCATGCTGTGCTAGAAAGAAGAAAAAAAAAGCAGCATCACTCAAAAACTAAGCTCAATCCTATCCACATCTAATTGGAATTCCCAAAAAAGGTGAGATTATGAGCAGAGAATCACCTTCTCTGTAATCTTTGATGTGATACTTTTGGCTGTTTCAATCACTGAACTAGGTAATCCGGCTACTCCTGCTAACTTTAGGCCATAATGAGGTACATGGCGTGGTCCATCTTTTAGTTGAAACTGGTCAAATAAAATGGAGATTGAGTAACAAAATGCAGCTTTGCATCAAATAAATAAAATTAAATGTTTACCTTGAAGTCCATACGGTTGTTTTTGATGTCAACATGAAAGTGAAGAATTTTTACGTTTGGATAAATGGTGGCCAGTTCCGATAAGTTCTCCATGTGAGTAGCAAATATGGTATACCTGGAAACAACCAAAATATATCAGCTTGGTACGAATCAGTTGATTTGTGCATCAACTTTCTCAGATTACCCCTGGGACAAAAACTAGAAACAGTAAAGACAAAATTCTATAGCTAAATGCTAACAAAAAAGACATCGACTTTTTTTCAAATACAAATGCTGTAATGACTGATAAAAAAAGATAAAAGAGCGAGAAATGCAGTTTCCCAAAGAAAGAAGAATTGAATAGTGGGTCTACGCTTTCAGCGATAACAGATGCTCACAACAGCTCCACGCAATTGCAAGTCCATCACTGGAAGAAGTTGCTCTCCCCAGTTCATCCATAACAATCAGACTCCCCTGTTTCCATCATAAAGTCAATTTTATATCTTTACAGAAGCCAATTTGTGTTACTGTGCTTAATATCACATACCTATGTGAAACATTCTGCATGATAAAAGCAGTCTCTTTCATCTCCATCATAAACTGAACTAGCAAAGCATTTAATTAGTGTTAAAACATTTCTGCCCTTGTGACACCCTAAAGTTTGCAACTGATTCTGTTTTCCGGTTAGCAATGAGATTCTTGGTCCTTGAGGAATGAATATTTATTCAAAAATGCATCAGCCTTTCTTTTTAAGCAGAGAACAAGAACACATAACACGTGCACATTCTGTCAATGATCAAAAGGTAGACATAAAATTATGTCAATAAGTTTTCCTTGTTGCAATGGACACTTGCGTGGTTATAACTGACTGTTATTTTCATGTTTAGTTACTAGACTAGGAATAAGAAAGATAAAAGTGAGAATATTAAAGAAAACATGAGAGACATTTATATACATGTATTTACCACAGACAAAGGACAATATTAAACAAGGTTAACAAATTAGAAGTGTATACCGTGCTAGAGTTCGATTCAAGATTGTCCATGGTTCCCATCCTTGTAAATATGCGATCAACTATCCTCACAGTAGCAAAGCGGGCAGGGACATAGCAACCAATTTGAGCAAGGATTATTATTAAACAAACTTGTTGAAGATATGTACTCTTTCCACTCCTAAAGGAAACAGTAGATGATCATTATAGGTGTGATGCAAGGAAAATCATCTAGTGCCAGAAAATTGGCCTTGTCCAAGTAGACATGAACTTTAAGGTGCTTGTAACAGAAGAGGGAAAGGAAATCAATGCAGTCATAAAACTCCTATCTGAGAAACTAAATACATGTCCTTTCCGGTTGTGTATCCTGGAGGAGAAGGAGCACATTATTCGAAAAGCTGATATTCATATTTAAGAATTTATGCAAGAAGCAAGAACAGAAGCTTCTGATTGCAGTAATTAAAAAGCACTAAAACTCCTTTCTAAGCTACGAAATGGAATACACGTTCCTTCTCTATCCTGATGTACTCTGGAGGAGAAGGTAACATATTAATCTAGATATCTGATATTAAGTTTAAGAAGTCATGAAAGAAGTAAGAACAGAAGCTTCTGATCGTGGTATCAGGTTTCCATTTGTCACCTATCTCAAACCAGTTGACATCTGGATTGGCTGAAAATGAGGAACTAGGGAAACAGCAACTATGCTCTTTTACTCTCCACCCAATACAAAGGGCTAGAAATTTTTTGGAATAAAGTTCTTACATGTTCGGGCCCGTGACGATTACCATATTCGATGCTTCAGAAAGGAAGATATTGTTAGGCTGCAAAAGAAATTCAGAAATTAGGTCTGAAGAATCTCATTATGAAACCAAATTCAGTTAGAACTATTCATGACGTACAATGAACTCGTTATGTATACTTTCTAGGATTGGGTGCCTTCCATTATCAATTGCCAATGGACCATCATCTACAAAAACATGAGGAAATCAGGATAGTCCTTCATCAGCATAAGAAATAAGCATCCAATAGATAAGTACTTACACGTAAATTGTGGTCTAGTATATCGATCCACGGGCTTAGTTGATATTGTATTAGCAAATGAGTTAACTATCATATCCAAGAGGCATAAGACCTCTGCAAGAAGGGTAAGCACAGATACATCCTCACGAATGGCATCCATCAATCCTGCATGGTTAAACCAACAGAAATTGCACGAGTGTTTCAATCCGAATAAACAAAGTACATGAACTGTAAATATTTGGAGACCATATCCTTAAAAATGGTTCTATAAGGAGTTGAATGGATCCACTGAAGTGAGACCAATAACTTATAGTAGAAACTGTTAATGAGATTAAAGAACACATAGGAGTGCCTGTTGACAACGCTCATCACAGGTGATATGCATTCACTACATCGTTGCAAGAAATTTAGCTAAGCAGCTGAATGAAGAGTGTGACCAGAAGATTTGGTGAATTATATTCAAGACGAAGATCATAGTCCTATAAATGCATGATAAGATTATTTCTGGCTAATCACAAAGGAAAACTGCTGTGATGACCAATTAATTATGCTTGTAGTTGCTAGTGAGAAAACTATAACCACATGGAATTACCGTTCTGACACTATGATTTCATGTGATCAACAAATGAAACCGGCCTAACAGTATCAATTAATATCATCCGATTTCCCAGATTAGTAATGCAATTTTATTATACATGTGCATCTTCACCTTCAAAGAGTCCACATATTAACCAAACAAAATTGATTGATGTGCAAAGAATATGAAAGGAACTTGAACATTAAGCCATCAATTTACCTTCCAGGCAAAGTTCTGTCCTTGTATAGCATTCTTTAGCTGCAGACTTGTTCCTTACATTCAACTGTGAGTTTCATGCCACAGGTGGAGAATAATCAAAAAAATTTCAAATCTCAGACAGTACCAACCATCCCGACTTTATCTGAATACAAAAACATAAATGCACATTTACACTTCTATAAAATACAAGGGTTCAACCATCTCCTTGAACTTGCAAGGTGGACAGCTTAGTGCTCCGGGTTAGGCAGAAAACTAGCTGTTCTCTACTGATAACTTATGTCTACTTAACATCGACAATCAGCAGACAAAGAAGATCAGGATGGGAAATGCTTTGACTATTGGTCAGCATTCAGTTAAGCAGGATATATGTTAAAATGAGAAGATAGTGTGGTAAGATGTGGAAATAGAATATATATATACTTTTCCCTTTGTGTAACCAAGAAAATTTGCAAATAGACTCCAATAAATGGATTTCTTCATTGTCTAGCTACTCCCAAAGCTTTAACAAGTTTGCAGCTTGAATTTTTTACATAGACGAAGAAAAATTACTACAATCACAGCTATAGGCAATATGTTGCTCATCGCTCGAAGAAAACCAGAAAGGCAGATGTAAATGGATGTGCTTTGCTGCATCAATAGATTCAACTCACAGCATACTTTACATTTTAACAATTGAGCACTGTCAGAGCAGTGATGATCAGGATACTCACAGAAGCAAGTTCTAAAGAAGAACAATGTGTATTATTTCCATGCTTAACAACCTGCTTTGACCACAAAACATTTATTAAGTCAGCAAAATGATCTGACAGTATTTTTTTCAAGAAGCAAATATCACTACAAACCTGGATGAATTTGCTTGGAAGTTTTCCATGGACATCCTTTTGTGGAATGCTAAAGTAAAAACCTTGACGGTTGTTGAATGGGATTTTCAGATTTGGTAGTTTATAATCTTCACGATACTTGTTTGCAAGGTTGTGTATTGCTGTTAGTTCGACATCAGTAAGGACAATCTCAGTCACACATTGGAAAGAAAACAAAACAAAATATGTAGCTCAAACACAAACCTTCACTGGTGTCACAAAAAGATCTCCTTGCAATATCCAGAAATCCATCAATTGCTGCCTTGACAGCAAAACACTGCTGTGTTCGGGCAACAAAAGGAACACGTGTGTGGAGCACATCTTCATCAATGTTTGTCACCTCTCCAATTCTAAAGCAAAACCAGGTTTTTCAAAAATAAGTTAAGCAATATTAGTTATAGATTGCCAACCATAGAACTATTGTTAATTTGTAATGAGTAATAATCAACACCAGAAACTAGAAGATTTTTCACATGACACCATATTACGAGGCTTCAGAGTAATTGTAGCAAACTTTGTATCATTTATAGATTAAATGATGACCTTCTTTGTCAAAGTATGGCAATAGTTGCAACTTGTTGATAATGCTGATAGAGTGAAGGTGCAAGTGAAACAAGCCACCCATATATGAATTCAATTCCATAAATCCACGCTCACTCTTTCCATTTGCAAGTGCACTACCATGTACAGCAGAATTGCAGATAAATCAAAAAAAGAGTCAAGATGAGGTATAGAGGGATAAGCAGAATAGGAAGGAGAACAATCGGGTGAAAAATAAAATTTTAGGGAATAAAATTTTGAAATGAGAGGAAGATGCTCAGGTGTCACATGCAAGGTATACTAGATCTAGAACAAACTCTCTTGGAAATGATTGTCATGTCCCATAACTTCTTCCTTTTATCCACATCAGATACCAATTTTACATGGAAGGAGAAAATGTTTGCATTTCTGTTACCCACAAGTGCAACATTTTATAAGAATTTCACCTATTCCATTGTTGAAACAAATCCCCATTTTAATTCCAAAGCACGTATACAAGAAAAACAAATGTATAATTTCAGATTAGAAATCAACTTGAAATTTACCTTTTCCTTATGGAAGCATATTTATCATTCTCACAAACAGATTTGTATATATTTGTGAGCATGAAACACTTGGCATCCTTGAGAACCTGACATGAACAAATTTGTTACTGATATTAGACAATAAATTCTGCCATACCCACCAAACAGGAAAGGTTGACACAGAAATGCACCTTAGTGAGTAGCGGTAACGCATCAAGAACGGTTTTAAGTAGGATAATGCTTGATATCAATATTTGACTCTTTCTTGCATTGTCACAAAATGGCCAAGACTCCATTAGTAACTCTCTTTGGCTTGAAGCAGAAGTGACAAAGGACCCTATCTGGATGAAGAGCAGTTGATCATTTTTCACAAAGAGGACAGTGTTCCGCTTTCTTTTATTCCTGTAACCGTTACCTGTCTCTTTTGGAAACTTACGAAGAGCCTGGGACAAGCCAAAGAACAGCTGCTCGTTGCTCATTAACTCATCCTAAAGTAGAAATTTAAATTATTTCTAGTCCATTGATTAAAATAGAGCAGTATAACTCCTATTACATGCTATTTATCTGATTCAATCTACAGGGGTTTACATTTCACAGTTTCAGCATCTAGAAGATGACCAATTATTTTGATGGCAAAAACTTGCACCACATTTGACAATTTCTTACATCCACAAATCATTGCTTGAAGTTTTAAGATCAATTGCTGTTCAAATCACTCAAGAGACCTTCCATAAACATAATATTCTTGCTTCTAAGTGTTGTAAATATGGCAAGTAAATAAGATACATATTTACTTAATTGTAGGATTTGATTGTAGGCTAATTGATTTACCTTGATTGTAGGCTAATTGATTTACCTGATTGTAGGATTTAGATAGCTTGATTTTAGGATGTAAGGAAGTAAATTGATTAGCTTAATTTTAGGATCTAGATTATTCTACACTTGTATATATATAGATCTTATGTACTCTTGACAGAAGTGTGAGAATAAACAAGATATTTTTCTCTCTATAACGTGGTATCAGAGCTTTAGGCTTTGTACTCTTTTCGTGACCATGTTGAGTCAATTTTCAATCTCTAGTTTGGTACATTAAAATTCCTACACTGAGTTGTAATGGCAAACAACACAGTGGGTAATAGCAGAGAGATGAAGGCAGTTATCTCTGATGTTATTCCTACGACTACAAAAATCACAGAACACAAACTCAATGGCAGGAATTATTTGGATTGGAGTAAAACTGTGCGAGTGTATCTCCGTAGTATTGATAAAGATGATCATCTTATTGATGAACCACCCATTTGTGTATCAGATGATGCTGCAAAGAAGGCGTGGTTAAGAGAAGATGCAAGAATATTCTTGCATATTCGAAATTCTATCGATACCGAGGTAATCGGTTTGATTAATCACTGTGAATTTGTTAAAGATCTTATGGATTACTTGGCTTTCTTGTATTCTGGTAAGGATAATCTCAATCATATATATGATGTTTGTAAGGAGTTTTATCGTCCAGAAAAACAGGAAAGATCTCTTACCGAGTATTTTATGGATTTTAAACGGGTGTATGAGGAGTTGAATACTCTTCTTCCTTTGAGTGCTGATGTGAAAACTCAACAGTCTCACCGTGAGCAAATGGCTGTTATGAGTTTCCTTGCAGGATTGCCATCTGAGTTTGATGCTGCTCGAACACAGATTCTTTCCAGTCCAGAGATTGTCTCTCTCCGTGACACCTTCACTCGAGTGTTACGAGTTGAGGGATCTCGACCTTCTCTTCCTAGTGTTACCACACAAGATTGTATGAATGAGGCTAGTCGAGGAAAAAGCAATGGTAGTCGAAATGGACATGGTTTTCAAGGTGGAGGGAATGCTAGTCATGGACAACATGACCAAAATCAACGTGTCTGTTATCATTGTCAAAAACCTGGTCACACGAAGCGTACATGTTGGTTACTTCATGGCAAACCTCAACAGCATTCTCAGATTGCCAGCTTTGCATCTCAAGAGAGTAACCATGAGTCTACAAAGCCTTCATCTGTGGATAAATCCGTTCTTGTTTCTGCTGATGAATTTGCTCGCTTTACCGAGTACCAAGCCTCACTAAAGTCAACTATTTCATCTTCTCTTAATGAGTCAGGTAAACCTACTTCATGTCTTGTGTCATCCTCTAGCAAATGGGTCATTGATTCAGGTGCTACAGACCATATGACAGGTGATACAGGTATCCTTTCCTCCTTTAGTTCTCACACAAATCTTCCAAGTGTTACTTTGGCTGATGGGTCAATGACTTCTGTTGTGGGTTCTGGAATTTGAGCCAATCCTACAACATCTATCTCGTTGTCATCTGTTTTGTGTTTGCCTAATTTTTTGTTCATTATACACATCAGTAAAAGCACTCGTGCTCTCAATTGTTTTGTCTCATTTTTCCCTGATCATTGTGTGTTTCAGGATCTTATGACGAGGAAGATTATTGGTAGAGGACGTGAGTCTGGCGGTCTTTATTTACTCGAAACTCCTTCAATGAAAGTGCCGAAACCCATTGCATGTTCAAGCACTTTGACACCTCTTGAAGTTCACTATCGATTAGGGCATCCTCTTTTGTCGATTTTGAAGAAGTTGTTTCCAAATTTTCAAAATTTATCTTATTTAGATTGTGAGACGTGTCAATTTGCCAAACATCATCGTGTCTCTTATTTGCCTAGAGTCAATAAACGGGTTGCGTCCCCTTTTGAATTAGTTCATTCTGATGTTTGGGGTCCTTGCCCAGTGAATTCTGAGTCTAGTTTTAGGTATTTTGTCACCTTTGTGGATGACTAGATTCTCGTGTTATTTGGTTATATTTAATGAAAAATAGATCAGAATTATTCAACATCTTTTGTTCCTTTTGTGCTGAAATAAAAACACAATTTAATATCTCCGTGCGCACTCTAAGAAGTGATAATGCAAAAGAGTACTTTTCTCATCCTTTTGATTCCTACATGTCAGAAAATGGAATTCTTCACCAATCTTCATGTGTTGACACACCACCCCAAAATGGTGTTGCCGAAAGAAAAAATAGACACTTACTAGAAGTTGCTAGAGCTCTCATTTTTCAAATGAAGGTCCCAAAGCAATTTTGGGCGGATGCTATTTCAACAGCTTGTTTCTTAATTAATCGCATGCCATCATCTGTACTTGCTGGTGAGATTCCTTACTCGACTTTGTTTCCTTCTCGACCCTTATTCCCGATTAAACCACGTATTTTTGGGAGTACTTGTTTTGTTCGTGATGTTCGCCCTCAAGTGTCTAAATTGAATCCTAAGTGTCTCAAATGTGTCTTCTTTTAGGATATTCTCGTCTTCAAAAAGGACATAGATGCTATTCTCCTACTTTGGGTTGTTATTAATTTCTGCTGATGTTATATTTTTTGAGACCACTCCATTCTTTCCTGAATCTAATGTTTATGGTTGTGAGGGAGAGGAAGATAATATTCTAGTTTATACTGTGACAACCCCTGTTAGTCCTATTCCTACGAGACCACCTATCACTCAAGTGTATACTCGTCGGACTCAACACAGACTCACATCCTCCACCAGCTCCTCCGTCTACAGATCCGAGTCTTGATCTACCTATTGCTCTTCGAAAAGATAAAAGACAATGTTCTCATCCAATCTCTTCATTCGCTTCATATGAACATTTGTCTCCTTCTTTGCGGTGTTTCATTGCTTCTTTAGATTCAGTGTCGGTTCCTAATAATGTTCCTGAAGCTTTGGCTCATCTTGGTTGGCGAGCTGCTATGGAAGAAGAGATGATGGTTTTAGACAACAATGGTACTTGGGACTTGCCAGGTACATCTACCAGCTAATAAGGAGGCTATTGGTTGTAAATGGGTGTTTGTTGTTAAAGTTAACCCTGATGGGTCTGTTGCACGGCTAAAAGCTCGTCTTGTAGCAAAAGGGTATGCTCAGACATATGGGGTAGATTATTCTGATACTTTCTCTCCTGTGGCAAAACTTGCTTCTGTCCGTTTGTTTATTTCCCTTGCTGCTACTAATGATTGGCCTTTGCACCAGTTAGATGTCAAAAATGCATTTTTGCATGGGGACTTGCAAGAAGAAGTATATATGGAGCAACCACCTGGGTTTGTTGCTCAGGGGGAGTCTGGTAAGGTTTGTAGACTTCGAAAGTCATTATATGGTTTAAAACAGAGTCCTCGTGCTTGGTTTGGACGGTTTAGTGAGGTTGTTCAAGAGTTTGGCATGAAGAAGAGTAACTGTGACCATTCTGTTTTCTATCAACAATCTAAAGCTGGCCTTATCTTGTTGGTTGTTTATGTTGATGACATTGTTATTTGTCTGGTAGTAATAGTGCAGGTATTATAGCCCTTAAATCTTTTCTTCAAACTCATTTCCAAACCAAAGACTTGGGGATGTTAAAGTACTTCTTGGGCATTGAGGTTACTAGGTGTAAAAAGGGTATCTTTCTGTCTCAAAGAAAGTATATCCTTGACCTTTTGACAGCAACAGGAAGTTGGGTGCTAAACCTTGTAGTGCACCAATGATCACTAATATGCAACTTACAGCAGATGATGGGGAGTTGTTTTCAGATCCTGCAATGTACCGGAAATTAGTTGGAAAATTGAATTATCTTACGGTGACTCGTCCTGACATTGCATATCCTGTCAGCATTGTGAGCCAGTTTATGTCTTCACCAAGAACCACTCATTGGGCAGCTTTAGAGCAGATCTTGTGTTATCTCAAGGGAGTTCCAGGACGTGGTATACTATACCGTAATCATGGTCATTCTCGTATTGAGTGTTTCTCAGACGCAGATTGGGCAGGTTCTAAAATTGATAGGAAGATCCACCACAGGGTATTGTGTTTTTGTTGGAGGTAATTTGGTATCATGGAAAAGCAAGAAGCAAAATGTAGTGTCTCGATCTAGTGCAGAATCAGAATATAGAGCCATGGCACAATCAACTTGTGAGCTGATATGGATACATCAATTGTTAAGTGAGATTGGTCTAGATAGTTCATTGCCTATGAAGTTATGGTGTGACAATCAAGCTGCTATCCATATTGCATCAAATCCGGTTTTCCATGAGAGGACCAAACATATTGAAGTTGATTGTCACTTTATCCGTGAGAAGATTCAGCAAAATTTAATCTCTACCAATCATGTAAAAACTGGAGAACAGTTAGCTGACTTTTCACCAAGGCTTTGAGTGGTCCGAGGATTGATTATATTTGTAACAAGATGGGCATGATTAACATCTATGCTCCATCTTGAGGGGGAGTGTTGTAAATATGGCAAGTAAATATATTTACTTAATTGTAGGATTTGATTGTAGGCTAATTGATCTTAACTTACCTTGATTGTAGGCTAATTGATTTACCTGATTGTAGGATTTAGATAGCTTGATTTTAGGATGTAAGGATGTAAATTGATTAGCTTAATTTTAGGATCTAGATTATTCTACACTTGTATATATATAGATCTTATGTACTCGTGACAGAAGTGTGAGAATAAACAAGATATTTTTCTCTCTATAACACTAAGTAAATGCCCAAGCGAACATTAAAAGCCTGGTCCAACATGGAGGATACAATTCAAATAAAACACTCATGTTTCAGAAGATTCATCTTACAAAAGCATTTATAATCGGAATGGAGATAACTTCTTCTATCTAACATTAAGAACATGCTGAGAGTATAGTTATTTAATTGAAATTAAAACTATTCTGAAGAAAACTTTTTAATCTAAGCTGAAATTGTAAATTGGATTGCATTCCAATCTTGTTTCTGTCTAAAAGGACATTATAAGCACTGACCAGGCAATCAAGTCGAGCATTGATAGTTTCAATATCTATCTTTTTAGAGGCTGCAAAAGATTGGCACGCAGAAGTCTAGTCCTGAGAGAAGATATCAAATAGTCCCATCAAACCACACCTAAACCATGGTCTCAATATTAATAATATGCTAAAAATAGAAACGGCAGGTAAGAATTTCTCTTCTAATAGCCAAGAGAAATAGTAGCATATTTGACCGTCGGAGATTCTTCGGACAATATATGTATGCAGCATAGTCAGTGTATAAAACAGAATATCTTTTGTTTACGCATACTGTAATATTACTTTTGCAGTTAAGCGAATCAAAGTTACTGAAACTGATATGCATTTTTCTTCCCCATGAAAATTTGCTTAAGAATAACAAAACATAAATAAATGGGCTATGTAAATTATCATAATTGTTGTGGGCTATTAAACTATAATATCCGAAAGGTCATGTCAGAGCCAAGGAGTCATTGGTTAAGCACTAGATTAAGAATTAATTCTTTAACAACTAAGAGACAAGGTAATTAGCATACCCTCCAGACTATTCTTGTTGCCTTTAGCATCTGGAACAAGCTTCTCTTTTTGCTGTTTGTACCACAAAGGGTGGACTGAATAGGCTCAATGATTTCCAAGTTCTGGACACTGCCATCAGTTGAAAGTATTAAATTCATTGTCAAACACAAAATACAGCACTTTGAGCTCTAGAGTCCTAGAACAATGTCTTAAATCTAATGAAAACACTCTGCCAATCTCTTCTTGAAAAGTACTTCATTTTATTGAGATTTTGAAAATATGCATATGAACAACTGCAAGTATGTATTGCATGTCTACAAATATGTGTACATAGAAAATTAGAATACAAAAGAATAGTCCAACTTCCTGTTAAGAAGGACACCTGGTAGCATCAATGTTCATGTGATCAAATGATCCATTAAAAGTAACCTGGGAAACAGAAGTCTACTCAGTTAGGATAAACTTCCTGGCCAAAAAGCAAAAAGAATCTGAGTACATTAGAAGACATTAACGCTGACTGTGGATATAATTCAATAGAGTCATACATTTGGCAAGACTATATCTCAATCTCCTTTTCTATAGGGCACCTAAAAACTTATCAAAATCTATATGATCCGAGCATGCATACTTTCAGGAATCACAAATCCCCAAGAGAAGTAGAGTATGATGTAGAGGGATAAAGACGTTATCTAAGGTATGCAATTAGTATCAAGGAAGGAGGCAGCAGGTACTGAATCAAATCCTTTGGGTACCTTGGAACATTGCATGTCAACTGTCCTTTGGCCAATTCTTGGACAAGAATAACATGCCAGTGAGCCATAGGCCCATAATCCTCTAAAAGAGTTCAAGTATTAGTGGAAGCACAAGCCACAGGCAACTATGTATGCTGAGGAGGGAGGGAATTTTGACATTCTTTATACATTTCTCAGAAAAATAATAACACGAGGACGTCACCCAAACATGTAACTGGCATGGCGGCACATATTAAAGCACCATTTATCTGATTTTATTGTCTTCTACTGAGTTACTTTGGATAAGATCACGTGCTTCAATCAACTTTCTGTTATCCGGTAAGATATTATCACTCCACTTACACATTTATGAGAATCACTAAAACCACTAACGTGATCATGCTTATGAATGCATAACAATCCTGTATGCAGATTGTGCCAGGGGATACTGTTTTCTGATGTTTCACAACCATCCAGGTAACAAAAGGTGATTTGTGAACAAGAGGTCAAAAAGTTCACAATTTCTGTATTTACATTTTCATTCTCCAATTTGATAGAAGCATTTCCAAACTGGGGCATCTATTGAATCAATTTCTGTTATTGTTAATTGCTGAGGAATAAATCAAAAACATACCAACAAGGAATGGTTTGTAATGATGACACCCTTTTCTGCTTCTGTCCTGTGCAAAATTGAAGTGAACCATTTCTCAGAAGCAAAATTGCAATCAAGCATAATCAAAAGAGATGCAGACCAGTTTCAAAGTCATGTCGTGAACTACAGGACATCAGAAAAAGCCTAAAAGGGCTTAACTGGATAAGGCTCCATGGAAAATCTCTAGTAACATAATCCCTGAAATACCTACCATCAATATTTTATTTCTTCTCTAGATCAAACAGTCAGCTTCTTGCAAGTTTTCTTTAGTAAATTCGGTCTCTCATCTCAAACTATAGATTTTGTTATCAGTACAGGATATAGGTTGAGACAAACTCTACAACTATCTCAAGTTCACCATATGACTGAAAAAGTTAAATTAGCACAAGCCCTCACAATCACAAGGAGACTATAAGTAAAGGAGGCACAAAGAATTTCAGAGAACCTTCCGACAAAGTAAAAAATATGGATACTATTTTAATTCGCAAACGAAGATTATAGCTTTTCAGTTATCCTTGAAGTGTGCATCCTGTTACTGTCAATAGATCTGCTATATTTATTGGTATAATTTGATAACTAACATGACATCAAAAGCCACAAATGGTAACAAAATTCGTGCTAGCCCTGATTAGAGTCTTTTCAAGTATAACTTTAAGGAAGCAAATAAAGTGAATACTTTAATACCATTTGACAGTTGCAGCAGCTGCAGCCAAGCAAAGATAGTACTGCTTGTAGTATGTATCCAAACCAAGAGCAGATGGTTCTTTAGCAGCTAAGTTTTTTACCAACACAGCTCCCTTCAATATTAGACAGCAATAGTTGGAAACAAATGTAGCATCCAAGATTATTAGGTGGTTGACAAGAAAAATAGTTTAAGAACTACCCTGGTGTCATCAAAGCAACTTCGAGCCATTATAACCTATACCATCAGAAGAAGCAGATGTTCTTATTTTCTTAGACATTAGAAGTAATGAGTGTCTAACAAGCACAAAAACACACACATATATGCACGAAGCAGCGGTGATACCTTTCGTGTTGATGAATAAAATTTGTCAACCAGTTCTGATACGCCAACCATACCGTCAGGTGCAAACTTAATTGGAGGAACAATAATAGCCATAGGATCGTAGAACTGCAGCATAGTCTTCGTATTTTGGTAGGAGCTACTAGTCTCCATTCAATGTATTGAGATAGATGAAGAGAGGCCGACCTCAAGTCAATAGCGGCCACTCCCACCTGCACACATTATTGCCACGTCCACTTAGTCATGATAATATTAGGCAGTAGTCACTATCTGAATTCAACCACTCGGATCAGAATTGCCAACAGATGTAGTTTCTGTTTCTTTTCCAGGCGACAATATACTCTTTACAGTTGAAAGAGTTCAGAAATTTTCTAAATCCAATGTTTTTAACATTCACAAATTCTGCTTAAAAAAAAAATTTTAAAAACACACACACAACACATTCACAAATTGCAATGAAATCTATTCCTACCAACTGAAAAATTTGTCTACAACAGCAAATTAACAATTAATGATTTTATAGCCGGAAAAAATATTTAAAAAAAAAAAACTTATATGCTTTTGTATATATACAATCTTTAATCTTCATTTGATACAATTCACAAGTGTGCGCACACACCACACACACAGAGCGAGACATATATATATATATATATATATACATTGTATCAAATTATATATATATGTATGTATGTATGTATGAATTATGTGCGTGCGATGGCTCATGCTTTCAGGTAAATTTACGAACAGTATGCGAGCAAAAGGAAAATTGTGCGATAGCATCTTCCAATTTTGCTTCCGTTTTATTTTATTGAACTTAAATATAAGAAAATCTCAGTAAATCACTCGGAAAATTGACAATAGGCAGAATGGCGAACTGAAAATATATGAAGAAAGAAGAGAGAGAGAAAGTAAACCTCCTTGGCTCTGTTCTGGATGAGGCCGATGACGAAACTCGACTTTTCTCCGGTATCGTCCAAGTCTTCCATTGGAGCTCTGTACTCTGTACTACTACTACACGACTCGGTACTGATAGAATGGTTTTTGAAATGCGCGCCAATTTTTATAAACTTTGGAATTCATTGAGTGGGTTTTTCGAAATGCGGTTAACATTTTTTATTTATTTTTTTAATTTTTTATGTAAGAAAATTAAAATTAAATTTGAACCAAAATTTTCTGGTTATCAAATAGTTAGTTAATTAACTTTTCTTCTATTCACCTTCCACTATCTATATATTTATTTTAATTTTTTTACATTTCTATTATTTATATTTTTTCTCTTGAACTTTTGTCAATATGCCTTTCCCACTAGTATGAATGAAAAGCGGAATTGAGTTACTAAAAAATCAAAATAAAACTAAAAGTTCGATTATTCGGTTATTGATTTTCAATAAATAAATTCAAACCATATAACCAAACATTTTTATTCGATCTATCCAAACATTGATTATCTAAAAATCAAACTAATTTAGTTCAATCAATTTGTTCAATTAAATTACACTATGAACACCCTTACCAATCACAACTAAATTATTTTAATAATTATTAACGTCACCACATATAAGTTTTTCTACGTGATTTTTATTTATATATTTCTCTATTCGGGGGAAAAAAATTGTGATTTCTTGATGAGTTTATGGAATTTGGAGTACACTAACTTTTTTCTATCCAATATAAGTATCATATACGTTAGAGATGTTCATGGATTAAGTATCCAATTTATGAATATATGAAGTGATTTGAATCAATTTTATCGATTCGCTAATTTTTTGAACCGTATTTGGTCTACACATTTCGGGTAACTGGGTCATCGGTTATCCGATTGAAGCGGTTTGAACCAGTGGATACTTGATCTGCCGTGAAAAAAAAAAAAAACCTCTCCCAACAACCCCAAAAATTAAAAGTTTGCACCAAGTCAATTTTATGTATTTATAAAATAAAATAAAATCCCTTTTTCAATTACAGGCAATTTATCACAAGGAAATACAATTAAAATAAACCAATTTTATAAAATCCCTTTTCCAAACTAAAAATTATAATTTTAGACAAATATCTTTTTTTCCATTAAATTATCAAATATCCCTTTGGACAAAAAATATATAACTCAATCCTGCATATGAACATGAAAGGAAAAAAAAAAAAAAACTTACTATCAAATATCCCTTTAAGCAAATTATAAAAAAAAAAAAAAAAAATTCGAAAGATTATCAAATATCCCTTTAAGAAAATTTACAGTCACAAAATAAATCAATAATCTATGAGTATATTAATAAAAAAAATTTAGTATATATGAATAAAAAAATTTAGCCATATTAGGTGAAATTACACAATTGTCCTTGATTATGAACCGGTTATGGTAACTGGTGGTTCACCAAATAGTGAATCAGTTCCTGAACTTGTCTATCACCGATTCAGTATCTGAATTAATTGTTTGACCCGATTCAAATGTTTAGGATAGATAGGTTCCATCGATTTTTTAGATATGTGAGTTATTTTGAACACCCTTACATATACTCGACCACTTTTTATTTTTTAAACTATACTTAAAATGCTCAAAAGTTATGCTTCTACTAATTTCCTTTGTTTTTATTTACTTTTTTATTCTTTTTTTTTTTTAAAGGACAAGTAGTGGTAAATTCATTGAATTTTCTCTTGGGGAAATAGATATTTTCTAATAGATTATTTAAGAAAGTTGAAAACTGAGAACATATTCCTCCCAAAATCTAAAAATTAGTTTTGCTCTATTATCAAATCCTTAATACCGCATGGTGCTAGGTAATATAATTTTTTAGGACAAGCTAGAACTTCGAGATGATTATAATTCAATATGCTATTAAAATGAGTTTTCACATATTCTATTTTTTTTTCCAAGCGAAAATGAGCTTTTACATATTCAAACATTTTTTCCAATAATCACACAATAGTTTATAAATAATTGCCTTTATTTGATGTAAAATGTTAGCCCTATAAATTCCCTTCTTCTTTTTTTCATGAGCATGTCTTATGTGAGAAAATAAAAGTGTAACATAGTCTATCGAATAATTTGTCATTCAATTAGTATTTTTTATTTGGAATTTGGGATATCATACTTTTTTTCCAAAGAAATTCACGCGTTATTATTTATTACTAGTCGTATCTCGTTGTATGTTGTAGGAAGGCACAAGATTTTCTGTCTTATACGCTGTCATATCACTTAACGAACTGTTAAAATTTTGTGAAGTACTTTTAGTGTAATAATCTCGATAGTTCATTAGCTTGTGCGACAAAGAGTGACACAAGATGTAGAATAAAAAATCCTTAGCGGTTATTGGAGTCGTGAATGATGCATTTGGAAGTTGTCAACATATTTCTGGGAAGTTTTACTGTCCGATGATGGAACATTCAGTTGGATTTAAAGATTTGTACAATAAAAATAATTAAAGCACATAATGTTATAGATTACTAGTCTTTAAAGCACAACAACATGTTTCCATGCCTCTAGAATTTTCCTATGTTTTACAAGAGCATGCTTCTTTCCCTCTTTGCAAAGATGAGAAGGCTTTGTAACTTCTCATAATCATGAACTGAAAGTTGAGCTCCAAGAAAGACTGATTTTGTTAACAACTCCATTTAAAGACTGAATTTATTCATTTAAGACTTCCTCAATTGTAACAAATCTGCACTGAATTTATTCATTTAAGACTTCCTCAATTGTAACAAATCTGCCCTTCTCAATTGATAAGAGTTGTCCTGCAACTCCTATAGCTACAGAAATCAATCCATCATGCAGATCCACAGCAGGAGCTTGTGCCCCTCTAGCTCTTATGGCAGACAAAAAGTTTAAGTGTTCCAAATAGCTAGAACCATGATGCAGTCCATCATATCTGACATGCAAATTTTATGCTTAAGTGTGACTTCCAGGTAAAAGGAAATCATAGATAATAAGCATTGTATTTTATAGTTCGAGACAATACACACTGTATAAAGATAGAAACTCACTGTATTCGATCATCTGAAGCTTGTAAGGTTTTCACACCGTCCCTTCCCCCAGTTCGAGTACCCCAACGTACAATGCTCTCCGGAACAAAGGCCTCACCCTAGCATACAATGCAAGAAGTAAAGAATCAACAAGCAGGGTGTTTCACTAATTTTACATTTATCAGAAAGGTAGAAAACTCAAAACTGAAATATAACTGATCTTGAACTTGGAACATTTCATTTCAAGACCTTCCCCTAACCTTTTGGAGGATAGAGTAAACCTGCGGTAGAAATTCATCTTTTTTTCTATTTCTCTACCTAAGATGAATACAAAGAAGTAACAATTTCAGCGAGGATAGTGTGAATTACTGCTGCAGTTCTTCATTACAGAAAATGTAGATGGTGGATCTTATAGACGTAATGCATGACACATACATAAGGAGGGAGACAGTATGGCCTAAGAGCAGCATTTACCTTTCCAATGTCACCAACAACAGATATTTCTTGTTCATTTTTACTCCCTTCAGCAAACATACAGAGGTCAAGCATGCCGCGAGAACCATTGTCAAACTCAACAATTACATAAGCATTATCAATGATGTCAGGAACCTGAACCAAACATGATCAAAGCAAGTGAAAGACATAACAGTATATGCCATCTTCATGCATTCATCAGAAGATAATGAAATCACAACTTCATACACGAGTAAATAACATAACAATACACACACGGGTGTCATTTGTCCAATATTATTATCTTTTACAAGTTTTAGTGACTCTCATTTCAATCTACTCTATGTCATTGAGTAAGTTAATCATAACCACTCACAATAAATTTCTAATGGTTATGAGAACCAAAGATAAAATAATCCATCATGCAGATTATGACAAAGGGTCCCATACACAATAGATAGAGAGTAAACTTTGCTTCCTCACAACCAACAGGTAATTTATGTAACTCGTGAACACGGGATCACAGAGTTCACATACACTGATGATGTCAAGAACCTTGAACCCCACCATGATGAAAAGAGAACTCTTGAGTCATAAAATCAATAGACAACATAAGTAGCTATTCTCACATGCTGGTCTAGAGACGGTATCTAGGAAGAAGAGAGGTCCTGCAACTTCTTGTTAGATTCCCAGCCATTAATAAAGATTAGGTTCCAAAATTAAGATTATAATTGTCATGAAACAAAAAGAGTTCAATGAGTGCTGTGTGTGTGTGTGTGAGAGAGAGAGAGAGGGACCAACGAAAACTGGAAAGATCTGATCTGTCATGGATTATATAGCCCTTAACAGTACTGCTGCAGTTCCAGATATATCCAGTCTCTGTATATGCACAGTAGACATTGATTTCCTCCAAAAAAAATTTACCTTTCCATCATAGATTTCATCTTTATGATTAACATCTATAGCTCCCGATGCCATTACACGTACAGGATTAGCACCAACAAATAGACTCATCAGATCAAAAAAGTGGCAGCATTTCTCTACCAGAGTTCCACCAGAATTACAGTTGAACCGGTTCCAATTATTGACCTACAACAAACATGTGTTAACAACTTGATGATGCAAAAGCAGTAAAGCAAGATCTGAATACCTTAACAAGAAATGGAAAGCGATGCTCTCGGATAGCCACCATCTTAATTTGTCCTAAAGTTCCACCCTTGACTATGTCTATCAGTTTAGCAACAGGTGGCATGTATCTATACTCGAGCCCAACTTGTACCAGCATATCTGGTCTTCTCTTTGCAGCTTCTACAACCTGATTCCAGAATTTGCTAGGATTCTCATAAGTAACTTCAAACGTCTAGGGATAAAAAATGTATGCATAAATAAGCATGTGCAAGAGGACATATTTGAGGAAGATCTAAAGGAAACAATTAAATCGCCGGTTATTAAGTGCAAAAGCATGTGAATTGACAATTCTGAATCAATGGGCGAATAGACATGTGAATTTAAGATGGTGAAACCATGGGAACAGATCATTTCTCTTTGATCAGAAGTATTACATGATACAGCTCATGGGCACATTTCCAACCACTCAAATGGAGGTTCACCCTTTAGAAATTTCACGCATGCATCAAAACGTCATACAGATGTGCAGATAATAGTTTATTGGATAAACTGAGAGGTATTGCTTGAACTAAACTTACAAAAGCATGAAGGATTACAATACATTTCCACTTTGAAGTTATCCAAACTAAGTACAAAAAGCTTCCCATAATTTTGGTTTAGATAATGATGCAAATACAAACTGTTGAAGAACTACCCATAAAAAGTGACTAGCAAAATTTGTGAAAGGAATGACATTCCTTCCACGATAGAATTAGTTTTTTCTTTATTTTTCCAAAGAAGACCAGCAGTGGATTTTCTCCACCTATCCTTTACTGATTCAACTCGAACCCGAGATAAGTCACAGGTGAAACACCTTACAAGAGAGCTCTACTTCATTCTTGCATAAAATTAGTTTATTTGCTGACAAAAGATGATGACAGAAAACATGCATTATGTGAACACTCAAAGCTTTTAAATTTTGTAATACAAATTCTCTAACTCATCAAACTAATCAAATATTTAGCCAAAAGAAGAACAGAAAAATTAAACTAATCACCAGACCTTTCTGCAATCTGCAACAGTTGTACACAAAGGCTTCTCCACTAAAACATGATGGGGTTTCGGATAATTAAGAATAGCCATCAAAATTTCATAATGAGTCATATTTGGAGTAGAAACTACCACAACATCACACATCCCACTATCCAACAACTGCTTATGCTCTGTAGAAAAAACCTTCAAAAAAATGTGCAAAATCAAATCATTTCTTTCTTTATTCAAAAATTAGTCATAATAATAAAAAATTAACACCAGCCCACAAATTTAAACTGATCAAGAATTCATTATTAATCAGAAATTTACACTAATACCTATTCAAGAAAAAAGAAAAAAGGGAATCTTGATAGCTAGTAATAAGTAGTTTAGACTGATTATTTTTACCTGAATTTTCCAATTAAAAGAATCTGCTAAACTTTGAGCATGTTGTTGAGAAGGAACATGAGGGTCAGCAATGCATACAACAGCAACCCCTTGATTTCTGAGATGATACAAATTGATTAGATGTTCTCTTCCCATCATTCCAACTCCAATAATCCCATACTTTACTATATTTTCAGCTTCTTCTGTTGCCATTTTTTTTTCATCAAGATTTCTTGGTTTTTGTAGATTTTGAGATAGGATTGTTTCTGCTCTTGCTCTACTAAAGTTTAGTGACTGGAGTAGAAAGGGGAAGGTTTGATGATTTGGCTTTTGGTTTGATGTTTTTGGAAGGAAAATGAAAACGTGGTCCTGAAATGTTGCACTTGTAACGCCTTTTGGTGAAAGCTAACTTCCACGAGTAAAGAGGTACGCATTTTGACATTTTACAAACGTCAAAGGCGTGAATGCGTGATGTAGTCAGATTTCTTGACTCGCTGATAGATAAGGCTGTAAACTGTTCGGCTCTGCTCGGATGTGGCATATTCATATCCAAATTCTTTTAATATTAGGTTGCGTGTTTGGATAGATAGATTTAAATTGAAGTAAGGAAGGTGTTTGATTCGTATTTCAGAATCAAAATTAAAATTAGAATTGAAATAAAAATTATAAATTTAATTATCGGTTTGAATTTTTATCATTTCTCTTCATTTGTTTGGTTTGAATAATGAATAAATTTTATTATGTTGATAAATTTATAAATTTGAAACCTATGTCACTCGTGAGGAATAAAAGTGACATTTTTTAACACTTTTATTCTCATAAGATGTCAAAGGGAATGATGCATAGTTATTAATCAAACAACATTTACAGGTATCATTAACCTTAATTTCTATTTTTTCCCATCGTACACATGAACTAAACACCTCCTAAGTATTTGAAATGAATAGATTTAAGTTGAGTGAATTTGAAATGATACGAAATTTGGGTAAATTTTAAATTCGTTCATTTAACCATAAAAATCACACTCCCACTTGTTGGTGGATTTTAAATCCACAACTAAGGAGGTGTTTGGTTTATGAGTATGAGAGAAATGAATATGAATCAAAGTTAATGATACCTATAGATATTGTTTGATTAACCTCTATAGGAATCATTCTGTGGGAATGAAAGTGTTAGAAAATACCCATTTTCATTCCCCATTTTTTACATGAATTTCAAATTTATGAACTTATCAACATAATAAAACTCATTCCTTATTCAAACCAAACAAGTAGAGAGGAATGACATAAACTGAGATTTATGATTCCTTCTCCAAATCCGATTCTCAAATGCGAACCCAAACACCTCCTAAATCAATTAATTTATTTAAATAACGTATTATAAATTAAAATTTCAAATCACATCTACCTAAATCCCTTCATCCAAACACAATCTTATAGAATTCAGATTTAGGTCAAGATATCAACAGAATTTATATCTGAATGAATGAGATCTGGACTCGACCCATTGATAATCCTAATTTCGAATGATAGCATATTTGGAAAATTTTATCACTTATCTGGAATACTAGATAAATTGAATAGTGTCATGGAGGATTGCATCCATCTAACAACTGCCCGGTTATTCAAATTATGGATATTTATTGGCACTTTGGCAGATTATTTGTGTTATCGGTATTCCTTGGCAGGTGTATATCCAAGCATCAAGCATGCCTTTTTTTTTTTTTTTTTTTTTTGTATGCAGTTTGTAAATACACAAGACCTCATTGTCCACATTATCATGAACTTGTGATCCTTCATGCCTAGGTGGTGTTCCTGACATTCTCAGCTTCATCATTCTGTGATTTGTTAAAATGCTGCATTCAATGTTTTAAGGGCGTGTCTTCTGTGCTCGATAGATCCTATCCATCTACAACTTCCATGGCATTCTTGGTGATTCAACAAGTACACTTTGGATGGAAGTTTCAACTATGAGAACTTTCAGAAAGTTTCATAGAGTGTACAATCACACAATGGATTGAAAATTCGTGACAAAATAGGCAACTGGCAAAAGCCTGCTTGCATTTGTTGATATTCAAGATCCTACAAGTTATAAAGCCAAGATGCATGGCCATGCTAATTACATGGTTTCCTTCACTATCCAATCAATTCTTGCTTATACAAAGCTCTCAATAAAAGCCCAACTAAGCCTCAACTTGGGGTTTCCATGCAAAATATGATTACTATCAATGAGTAAAAATGAAATGATAAATTGAAGCTGAGAACCCCCCCCCCTTCCCCCAACACACACAGACACACTTAAAAAAAAAAAAAAAAAAGGATCTCCTGGAGTTAACACACAAAACAAAAGCCTTAAAGAACTGGCCTGCCCGTACAAAGCACCCATTTGCCCATCCACAAATCTAATAAACAGCATCAAGCCAATAAGTGCAAGATTCTCTCGTTCCGGCACCAAATCAACTAACATTAGCCAATGTTTCAAATACCATGGGACAATGACAAAGTTGACAGGTTAAGTACAACTATAGCAACCCCTGAAATATACAGTTCACAAATTAAAATGCGCAGGAATAATGACCAATCATATTTAACTTGCAAAATTCAGAAGGAATAACAGTGACAGAGAACAACCAAAATATGTAAATCACTTGGTTGAACAATGAGCAGTCACTTGAATATGAAGAAACGAGAGATTCTCGTCAAGCAGCCATGCTTATATCAGTAAACAAATACGATCACGCACATACTATGAGAATTAGGAAATCATAACAAGATGAGGTCAAAAGAAAACATGAAAATTATTTGTATGATTAATTGTCACAAAGGTCCAAGCAACGTCATTTCTCAACAATGATAAAAATAAGAAAATTGAAGACCATAAACTAAATTCTTCATACATTAGCATACTGCCATACTGGATGGAAATAAACAAGACATTATCGTGATTTCCTCCACCCTTGGTTTCAAATTGAAATGACCACTTAAAAACAAAAGTAGATAGATGAATAGGTAATTTAGGAAACAGTAACTTAGGAACGCTTACAAAGAAATATCTACAACAATAAAAGAAAATTTCTGGATTGAGCAAGAATTTAAAACCTTCAATGCGGAAAAAAGCAAGATAACAAAATTCAGCATTAATATCTTTGAAGCCTTTGACATAAAGAAGTGTTGTGCTCAGTATTTCAGTTGCAAATCCCCCTACCCAAACACCAAGTATTAATGTGTCTGTCAAAAATGCATATCTACCATGAATATTACACTGCTTACGAAGGATCCCGTTAAACATGTTCTGTGTCTAGAAACATATCAAAGATTCTAAGTCCATTTAGTTCAGGAATCCCACACCTGATGGATTCTAACACGTAAGGTTTCCAAAAACTATATTCACTAATCAGCAAGATATTCAACTACTCTGGAAGCAGATACACCTATATTCACTTGACAGATCCACAGTTTGCTATGATCAATAGGAACTAAGAGCACATAAAACTGTCTATCTCGACATATTCCATGATCCACAGTGCTTAGACAAAGAAATACATCAAACAACAACCCAAGAATTTATTCCACAACTAAACAACTCGGCAACACCACTTATCAGCTAGAATCCACAATTGCGCCAGATGAGCTAACATTTCCCTATAAAGAATACCGACCGCATAATTTTGAGTACAGAAATATGAAGAGGCTTTGTCGGAAAGGTTGCCATTCTCAATCATCCCGACCCTAAAAAGAAATACATATCCCCAAAAAACAACCCGAATAAACTTCCAGAAAGACAATTTAAGATATCTAAACAAATAGACAAGAAAACGGACTCACAATCGCAACAAAGATCAGCAAAATATATAACAAGAAACATCAACTAAAGCAGAAACAATAAATTACTTTTCTAAAAATCTAAATCATAAAAATATCATAAATAAAAAAAAGATCACAATCCAAAATTATTACAAAATAAACCAATATTCAAAAATTCAAACTCGAACCCATTTACAACCACATTTGGATCTGTTAATCCTCAATCATTTCTACCTTTTTCTGCATCCCAAATGCCTCAATTAAATCAAAACTTTGTTCCTGAAACGGACCAAAAATCAAAATTCCCAAAAATTAATTCTAATTCTCAGCAATTACATCATAAATACGCCTAAAAAATTTATCTTTTTCGTGGATTTTGAAGGGAAAAAAAAAGTGAAAAGAATAGAGAAAAGCACACCTACGTCTGTTTAGAGTAAGAAGAAGAAGTGGGGACCCGCTTGTTGCGGAACATCATGTAGCCGACCGGCAATACAACTCCGATCATCATGATGATTACTCCGATCACGTATCTTAATGGGCTTGGCGGCTCCACCTGGTCAATTAGTTTCCTCAGCTGCAGAAACCACCAGATTATTATGTAATCACAGTACTCAATTATTCTAAATAATATTTATTATTATGCAAATAAAGAAAAAAAAAGATTAATTTGGTGATTAGGACGTGATTAAAGGAAAGTGGGCAAAACTTACAGGCATTGTTGTTGGTGTGAGCTGAGCAGGTTAGTGTTGTTGAAAGGGTTGAAGGAAGAAAATTTTGATTTTTTTTCAAACAAGGGTCAGATGGGAAATTAAATTTGTGGGGAATTAGTGAATAGCTACTATAAAATTATTATTTATTATTAGATGAATAATATTTTTAATTATTTATTAACAATTTTAATTACTTTCCTATCGCATATATTTTAATAATTTTTAAATAACATCTTCCATAATAATTTTTCTAGGGAAGTTAGTAATTTGTGTGGGTGGATTGTCAAATTTTGTGCACCAAATTATTTTACCTTACTAATTAAACTTATTTGTATTTTTGTTTGTCTCGAATGATTAAAAAATACTCACAAATCCATGCAATGATAGCATAAATTTTATTGCCACAATAGTATTTTTCATAATGGCAAAATTACCCTCATCAGCTTAGCAGCCAAACCTTGCGAATCTTACCTGTTTTCTCCTCCAAATAAGGGAAAATCGTTGAAATAAGTCTTCAACTTTTTACTTTAGCCAAAATAGTTTTTAAATTTTTTTATAGTTAGAATATCATTCAATTTTATTTTATTTTAGCTAATATAGTTCTTTTATGTAAAATTTATTAAAAAAAAAAATTTATAGTAACTCTATCACAAAAGAATTTTTTTGATTAAAAATTAAAAATTAAAGGATTATTCTAATTAAAAAAATATTAATAAACTATTTTAATTAAAGTAAAAAAATTGAAACTATTTTGATATTTTTTCCCTCCAAACAATTTGTCGACTCTCGACTCCTCACAATTCCTTGCCTCCTATCAATCTGTCGCCATCCATTCGGTGCTCCTCCACGAATCATGACCACTCCCTTCCTTTAATCATATCATCATTCTTCTATCACCAATCAAATCTAAAATTCAACCTTTAAATTATCATTTTTTTAATAGAAAAATTAAAAATAATATCCTAAAAAATGAAAAGTCTGAGCCGCTGAACTTTCTTTTTCAGTTTTATAAATTTATGAATTAAAGATGTGACCTGTAAAGTGTTTTTTTTTTTTTTTTGGAAGAGGAGTTTAAACTCTTACTGCATTTTTTAAAAAAAAAAATTTTCCAAGAAAAACATTGAGTTTTTAGGCTCTTTAGTTTGCAAGAAAATAATGAGTTATTGAAGAAAAAAAATAAAAATTGACTGAATTTTGTTTATTGTGGGAGTTTTTTTTTTTTTTCAAAATATGTACGAAAATGAGAGAGGCATGATCAGATTATCATCTAACTCATACGATCACTTGAACCATTCACTCTAAATGCGTGGATCAATACAAAATGTGATTCCCAAGACAATTGTAAGATTTTGAGGGATTATTTGCAAAGGAATTAATATCAAATTAGGATGGGGTGGAAGGAGAGGAAGGGGATGTTAGATGTGAGATTAACTTGCGCTAGCCGCGGTTGGGTGATGTTGGTGGGCTTTACTTAGCCTTTAGGAGGTAGGTAAGAACTTGTAAAGAAATTAAGAAATAGTTCAAATTTCCATAGTTTGATTTCGTGGGGTATTATTGTCATTTAAACAAGGATATGCTGTGGCAATAAGATTTGTGCTATGGCAATATCATTTGCCAAATTCATAACACAATATTTTAGAGTTTAAACAAAATTTTACTTAGTTTATATTTTGATTTAAAATAATGACATGCACACAAGTGAGATCGACAACTCGCATTTCCATCATATTTAACCTCACTTAATAAATGTGCAATTTCGTCCCTCGTACATTTGAAACATGGCAAAGATTTAGGTAGATCCGATTTTTAACTTTATTTGTAGACCTGGGTGTAAATTAAATTTTAAAAAATCTATGACATCAATTAATGTAAGCTAAATTTTTTAAAATTTACATTCTAGTCACATAATTTACATGTGGAATTAAAGATCGGATCTATCTAAATATTTTCCTTAAAACATACACCATTTTGGTCACCTAAGCCTCAAGTGAGAGAGTAAGCATATAATCTGTTTAATGCTTTGATGGTCTAATATAAGTTTTAAAAATGAAGCGAGTTTAGACTTTATAATACATAAAATTTCGACTGGCCAAATCTTTTTAAGGCGGAAGTTGATAATATATAAATATTATATTTTTTTCTTTCTTATTTTATTTGGTATGATTAATCTTATACACAATTTAAGAATAGTTAATATTTGACCAACTAGTAAAATTATTATTTTTTATTATTGTTTCACAATTAAAATTCAAAATTTATGAGTTGGTTTTTGGTTTTCAAAATTTGAAATGGTTTACGAGAGTAATTAATGTTAAAACATAGCATTAATACATGTTTTTGAAACTTGTATGAATGGTAAATTAGGTAAATTGGCAGTTATTTATTTGTTATTTAAATTAACTGAGTAACAAATAATTTAAAATAAACTAAAATCAGAATTAGGGCACATAATATGAAATGAATGAAGTATATATATTAAATTATATAATTAATTAAAAAAATTATAAAATTTGTACATTATAATAATACCTTTACAATTCAAAACTTGTACATACTTACTATTGACTCAGAGAATTTCGAAAATTTTCTTAAATTGTGCTTGTTTTGAAAATCTGGCTGTCTCTTGATAAATGCCATTTCCATCAGGGAGGATAAGAGCATTTAACAAATGCGAGCTCTGTGAAAAATAAAATTGTAAAAAAATTTAAAAAAAAATTAAATTTGATGACCTCGCATCCAGTCGGCAATTTATTCTAGAACGGGGCAAAATCGAAAAGCCTTTATTTTCTTCCTCTCAAATTTTTTTTATAAATATTACATTGACCTCGCATTTAGTGAATGCGAGGTCAGTCAATTTTTGTAAAAAAAAAAAAATGGCTTTGACCTCGCATTTACTGAATACCAGGTCATCAAAATTTTATTTTATTTTTTAAATTTTCACAATTTTATTTTTCGTAGAGCTCGCATTCAACAAATGCGAGCTCACTGAACTTGCATTTGTTGAATGCGAGTTCCTCCCTGCCTGACATACCATTTCAAATCAGTATCGAAAAAGAACGATTTTCAAAATAAGTACAATTTAACAAATTTCTCGAGAATTTCTCCCCAAGGCACACTATCCATGTGAAAATTTTTTATATAGATTTTGATCCATAAGTTGGTGTCATGAGTCTTTAGTTTATATTAATTCACATCACTTCACATCAATTAAGTAAGTATTATAGATTAACATAAATTATAAAATTTATAACACTATATTATAAATCGGATCTATCACCATGTAAAAATTTCCTCCATCCAGGTTTTTTCTTTTTTGGGGCTAGGATATTATGGTAGAATAACAAATGTTTGCAAAAATCTAACCACCAAGCAAAGAATGTCCCTTCCAATCTTTGCAACCAATGGCTGGTAATTTACACAGCATGAAGCAGTCCACGTATACCGCGCAGCCCCACCACCTCTCCATCCCTCCCAAAAGAAATCAAGAATCCCCGAAATGCAATACTAATAAACAGTGTGGTAGGCGTGTTAGTTGTCTTGGCCAACTCAACCAGCCTTTTATTATTATTAGTTATTAGAGAGATATCGAGGGAGTTGGGGTGGAAAAAGCATGAGTTTCCTTCGTAGAGTAGCGTCCTCAAGCTTCCCTCCACAAGTTTTCAGATTTTCAAAGAGGCCCTTTAAATCTTCTAAATTTCCACGAGAGTCCCTGGATGAATCCACCTCTCCCTCTCTCGTCCATGGCATTCATGTCTTCCATTGCCCTGTGAGTAATAACAATATAATCAACATTTCAGAAATGGGTTTTTTCTTATTTGTTTTACTGGGATTTGTTTTGATGTTCTTGAGGAGTTTTTTAAAGATTGGATTTTTTTTTTTGGTTTGCAGGATGAGGTGGGAATTGTGGCTAAGCTATCAGAATGCATTGCTTCAAGTCGAGGTGGTAACATTCTCAATGCTGATGTTTTTGTGCCTGAGGACAACAATGTTTTTTACTCTAGAAGGTCTATTTGCTCTCCCTTCCACTTAATTCTTTGTTTTAATAATTTGAATTGCTTCTGCCAGAAGCTTAAGATGTATGAAGGATAGATTGGTTTTATGTCTGGATACTTCAATACGTGTTTTATGAGCATTAAAGTGGACTTGGTGATAGAGCTGTAAAGCGAACAGAGATACTCGATACTTGAATGGGTAAGAGATCATTTGGGCTTGATTAGATTTAACGTTTGTTAATTTTTTGAGTTGACCTCGAATTCGTTTTGATAAGCTAAAAATTTTAAATTTGTATGTAAAAAATATAAGCTACTTGAGCTCGATTCAAGTTCAACTCAATAAAAGCTTGGCTCTACAGTTAAACAAGCAATCTTGAACAAAATTATAAGTTCGTTAAAATAATCAAACAAATTTGCACACTAGAACGTCCGACTTGTTTGTGTTCATTTGATACACCCCTACTTGGTCAAAGTAATGTAGATGTAGGAAAATTCTACAAATCCCTTAAGGGTTCATTGCGTTGTGCTTTGAGTGCTTGTACAGTACAAGCACTCAAAGCACAATGGAATAGTCCCTTACGGGACCATAGAATTCCCTATGGATGCAAATTGTAGAATTTTCTTGTACAGTTTGGCTGGTGAAAGTTATACAGATGTAAACTGAAGTAATTACCATTTTATAGGAAAAAGAAATGATACCATCTTTCATGATGTATCTTTTGTTAAATCTCTTTTCTGAATTAAACGCTGTGAAACTTTAAAACCAGATACAGGAATATTAGGTCATCAAAGAATAATGACAGGTAGAAAGGTTCAACGATGCTAAAATGATGCTTGTTCAGTTGTTCTTGTGCGGTACTCTTGGGTTTGAATCGCTACATATGAAATTAGAGTAGTTTCATGGACATACTAAGAGAGGTGACCTGTTATGCTAGTGTCCGCATCCTTCTCACCTTATAGTCAGATGTCACGCAACCTGCTTCTTTGATTTGATAAAAAATTGCTGTTATTCTCCTGCATGCTATTGTTCATCAGTTTTCTTACTAAGTCATTTGTTGTAGTATGAATCAGTACGTGGCTTTGATGCTGGTGTTTGTAGCCTGCAAAGATAAGTAAATGCAGTCTAAGTTGATTTTCTTCTACAAATGTATGTAATACAGAAATACACTGCAATTTACAGTGAATTTGTCTTCCATCCGGCCAAATGGCCCCGCATACAAATGGACGAGGACTTTCAGAAACTATCAAGGATGTTCAATGCTATGAACTCTGTTGTCCGAGTGCCTGACCTTGACCCCAGACATAAAATTGCAGTTTTTGCTTCAAAGCAGGTCCATTGAATCTTAATTATCCAAACATATGAAGAATCTAGTTTGTCCTTTTGTTTGCTTTCTTTATTCAAGCTGTTTCTGTGTTGTTACAGGACCATTGTCTTGTTGATTTGTTGCATGGCTGGCTTAGGATGGAAGGCTTCCAATTCAAATAACTTCAGTTATAAGGCAAATATTTGGGGATTCCACTTTCTTCTTTTCTGTTCTACTGTCTTTAATATGTTAATTCTGTCACTACATTGATTTTTAAATTTTAACAGTAATCATGATAGAGCTCCAAACACCCATGTGATTCGGTTCCTAGAGCGGCATGGAATACCTTACCATTATCTGCGCACAACTCCTAAAGATAAAAGAGAAAAAGAGATCTTAGACTTGGTCCAGGATACTGATTTTCTAGTACTTGCTAGATACATGCAGGTAAATGAATTTTGACATGTTGTTCAGTATCATGTATGCTTCTGTTCTTCTTGATGAATGTGGGACTTTACACTCATATTGCTATACAGGTGAGAAAATGGTTCTTCTCATAATCTCTCAAATGCTTAATGTTAAATACATTTTAACTTTCAAAACAGCTTTCTGTTTCTTCATCTCACACTACATATGCTTTGTGTTGTTCAGAACTATACAAGTCGTCATGTGCTTTAGTATACCAGAATAATTATTGTGCTTTGTTTATCACACTCCTTGTTCTTTAACATACCACTGTACCATTATTCAATAACTCATTGCAATGACTATATTTCAATACCTCAGTTTATTTCTGCAGATTCTTTCTGGAAACTTCTTAAATAGTTATGGAAGGGATGTAATTAACATTCACCATGGGCTATTACCGTCATTCAAGGGTGGTCATCCTGCTAAGCAGGTTTAATTTTTCACCCTTCTTCAAATGCTTGTTTAGACTTTACATTTTTCTGTCTTTCTAACAATTTGTAACCTGTTAATCACTATCTACAGGCATTCGATTCTGGTGTGAAATTAATTGGTGCAACAAGTCATTTTATCACTGAAGAACTTGATGCAGGGCCAATCATTGAACAAATGGTATGTATTCTCCTGTCGCTTTTAACCAACTTTCACAATTTCATGCACTTGAAGCATCAGTATACCTCAGATTGGTTGGCGTAATAATAATCAAGTTGTCACTGAAAAACATGTGATATACATTTTCTTATAGCCTTGAAGATACTAGTTCCTGAAAGATAATTTATTTGACCCTGGTAGTGGTGGAGAGGATCTCTTTGGCAACCATATGGCTCCTATTCTGCTAGCTACCAATTTATTTGAAATGTACTCTCCCCACATATTTTGAGTTTTTCAATTGCTTGTTCTGTATTTCTGATTCTATTATTCCATTGCGTATGTCAGTACTGTATCATGTGCAATTGGCACTATGATTTGCTTTCATTTTCATTTGTTCCTAATTTATTGCTGGCTACATATTTTTTTTGCTTTGATGAAGCTTTAGTTGTTGCTCCAGTTGTCATTAATTAGGTACTTGTACCTGAAGATCAGTATTTGGGCTCCCAATTAAAATGCAAGATCACAAGCATTAGTTTTCTGCTAGCTGCTTGATCATCTCTTCTCTTGACCAAGTGATTTCATCATTGTCGCTTAAGCTCTTGATATATATCTGATATGTGGTCTCAAGTTTAAACGTTCTGGAAAGTTTATTTAGCTTGGGATTCTCGTGTTGATATCTTTTTAGTAAGAAACCAAACATTTCAATATGCCACCTGTTAGCCATGTCATAAATTAAACAAAACTAATATCTGAGACAGGTCTTGCAAAGTCTACATCCGTCACTGTTTCTGATACTGCCTTATTGCTGTTATTTAACAAATTGGATATTCCCTGCTATTTAGTTAACGTTGGTATATGGCACACAACATTTAACTGTCTATGAAATGTGTTAGATCAAAGTATTTATGATGTTATTCTTCCACGGATGTAGTAAAACTGTTTAATTTCCTACTTCAGGTTGAGAGAGTTTCCCACAGAGATAATTTGCAGAGTTTTGTACAGAAGTCCATGGATCTTGAGAAACAATGCCTTTCAAAAGCGATAAAATCATATTGTGAGATGCGTGTTTTGCCTTATGAAGATAACAAGACTGTTGTATTTTGATGATTAATGGCAATTAAGTTTTAGTGTTGCAAAGGGTGTGCCATGTTGAATGACCTTTTTTGTTTTTTTTCCTTGTTTCTTCGTCTTTGTTCTTGGGGAGAGAAGGTGTGTATAAATTACGGTCTAGAAAACGTTGTTTTGTGAATACTAACATACTTCCAATTGAGCATATAAAATTCAGAAATTGACAAATCAGTACTTGTTTAATCTTGCATATTGTTATTCTGTAGCTTAGCTTGCCTTTAGATGAATAAATTAGCTATTAGTTTCTTGTTAGTAAAAATAATGTGACTTATTGGATCTCATAATGAACAGCAATAATGAAAATGAAAGGAAAGCAAACCTGTTTAAAATTCTTGCTTTGGCTGAATGCTTAATACTCTTTTAACTAAAGCACTAACTTTGGGAGATGTCAGCTGTTACCTGAGTTTGTCAATTTTAGGAGCATGTGCCATCCGCTCCTTTCCTTGCTATTCAGGGGTTTCTCCAATTGAGATTAATAAATGAACTGTTTAGGCTACTGGTTGGATTCAATTTCTCTTACACCTCCTATATCCGAGAAACTTGGACGAGATCCTCAATTATATTCACGTATGATACTTGAAAAGATAAAAGTTGATTTTCTACAATAAAAGATTGCATTATGAGGGGAACATGAATATAATTGAGTATATTCAAGTGAAGGTTTTCTACAACAAATTTCCTTCTTTATAAAAATTTGCAATCCAGGACTCATCTTATGTAGTATCAACAAGGGAACACGCAACTTTATACAGAGGGGACTTGCTCTTGTATGTTGCTACTGATACAAATATCAGAGCATGCATACCACAAAACCTTCACTTGAGCACAATTGTTTGTATCTAGGTTATCACTGTGAAACCTCTACATACAAGTTCGATCTCTATGTTCATCAAGAAAATTTGTTCATTGAAATTCAACTGTGTGAAATTATTAGCAAAACAAAGTATCAAATGCTCTTATTAATGTTTAAAATTCTCATAGAATGCTCAGCATCTTCCAACATGAAATTGCTTCGTCGTAGTAGAATTTGGATACTGTCTACCCATTTCTGTTTATGTATTTTGTTCTTGCACTTGAATTCAAGAAGACCCTGTGCAGTTTTTACTCCAAAATAGACTTCTATGCCTTCTCTTTCTTTTTTGAATGGCCATGTTGCATTCTCATCACAAACTTCATAAACTACACCTGCAGGTTCCAGTATATATGTTAGATATAAGCATATAATAGATTTTCCTGAAATTAGTATTGGAGATGAAAACTTACATTTGTTCTTTTTTGAAAAGGCTCCAGCAACATGTTTGCCTTTTAGTTTGAGTATGACCTGCCATTAGATTAGGCAGTTTAGCTATGCAACTTTTGCTAGGTAATCAAGCAATTTAAGATGATGTACTTAAATTACTTCATGAGTTTTGTGTTTTCTGTACCTGTGATTTCTTGTTGATGTAAACAGAAACTTTTTTCCACTGCAGCCCTGAGAAATTGAGAAGTCCAAATCAATTAGGACATTACAATTCTAAGAAAACAAAATTACAAAGGCTTCCCGACATTCGGCATCCTGATTTAGACCTAAAGCAATATGTTTTAATATTATAAATCCATCATTTTGAAGTTGCTCTGTTAGTCAATTCAAATTGTCAATCGTTTGTGAGTCTGATGCTTGATATGCTAGTACAATTTACTAACATGACTGGAATTTGCAATTACCTTTTCGTGTGTGTTGCAGCAAGTCACCAACACAGGGAGCCTCTTCCATTTCATAACTGAAACCAGCAAAAGACTGAGTTTCTGCCAAACTCTTGTCACAGGGGCTTATAGATGCATTCCTCTTTGGTTCTTTGGGCAATCTGGCCTTTACAACTGCTTCTCCGCGGAGAGCTTTCAAACAAGAAAGAACAATGAAAATGTGAAAAACTTGGTGTTTGGAAATAAAGGGAATAACAATTGAATGGAATATTTGTATATATATACCAGTTGCAGCTGCAGCTGTTAGAGTTACTAGATCGCTAGCACTACGAACATCCACTGCTGATCGGACGATGGACGCTACACGATCATGCTCAGCGCCTGCTGATTCAGCCAATTCAATGCAATGGGATGCCAGAAGTTCTGTTGCTGAGGCCAAAGCTGTGCTCATTTTAGAGCATGAACCTTTTCGGTTTTCAGCTGCAGCCACAGCAGCCAATGCGGCTGCTAGTCCCGCAACAGAGAGGGCAGCATGCATATGTGCATTTTCCATTCGTGCCTTGTCTTTCTTCCTCTTCACTGTGCTGTGACTAGATTCCTTATGATGAAACCACCTTCCTATAGACCCTGATCTTCGGCTTTGAGCAGGTAGATTCATGATCTTTCCTGTCTGCAAGAAAGTGCATAGTAATCATATTTATTCTGTTTAAACTTGGCTCGAACAAGCTTTTAATGAAGCAAGTTCAGTTCGAGCATTGAGTAGCTTGGTTCGTCTAACAGAGAAAGATTGGATAGAAAAGTTATGTAACTTACAAACTGATTGTCCAATGACCATTTCAGGTATTGAATTCAATTTCTTGTCAAATGCAGAATCTCTCTCTTTCTGAGCAAGAATTTTCGAGATTTCGGTAGCAGAGAGACTCCAAGACCTTGACAAGAACTCCAAGGGCTCGCTTGGTGTTTCAGGTTGAGAAGGTACTGTTGGTATTGTTGGTTCTGCTCTTAGCTCTTCCTCTTCTCCTACATTGTGAAGCCAATTTCTTGAATTTTTCTTCCATCCCAGAAAACTGCTACCCTCCATTTCTACTCACTTCTACTGAACTCAAAACCACTTGGTCTCTATAGTACAAGTCCTATGTTTTATGGGCACAAACACAAGAAGCTACTTTGCACCATACTCAGTATGTACTTTTATATATATAGGAGAGACAACCTAGCATCAAAGAGACATATTGGCCAACACTTCCACATACCAGTAATCTCGTGCTTGAAGTTGAACCCCTAGGAGTTCAGGTGTGGTCTCAAAATAAAAAAAGAAAAATAATATTAGATTTTAACCGAAAAACTCATAACCGGTTTAATTAATGTCAATTTACGATACCCATGTATTCAAATCGTGTTCATGTATACAAATCGAATTTAGTTATATCTCATGTTAAATTCTTGATACCTATCATCGTCTAGTCATATTGACGTATTTTAATCGTATAAGAAAAATATACTAAAAAATAAAATCATACACATAATAGTCTTGTAAAACTAATAAAAGCGTATTTTGTTAGTAGAATA
This sequence comes from Cinchona pubescens, assembly GCA_025175665.1. Taxonomy (NCBI): domain Eukaryota; kingdom Viridiplantae; phylum Streptophyta; class Magnoliopsida; order Gentianales; family Rubiaceae; genus Cinchona; species Cinchona pubescens. The sequence continues at coordinate 2,124,721 of JANKKI010000185.1, read as the reverse complement.
ACTACAAAAAAAATGGTAATGGTTGATTAATATTTACGTATTCCAAAGGTTATGTAACTCAATATTCCTTGAGCAGGACAATAAAAAAATGTTAATTTGACCAAACATAAGAAAACATTGTCCTGGTAAAATGGGGAGTGTGTTTCGCAACGCCCATGCAGCTCTGCTGATACAGAGCACATAGGATTAGTCTATGAGCACAGTCGGACATACAAAAACACATAGCTGATTTATACGAGGGGATATAATAATTATGCTGAACGACACATCAAATCTATTGTGGGTTTAATACTAAACTTTTAGTGGTCGGTTTTAGATTAGATTAAAAATTGTTGCAGGACCAGTCAGCCGTTTGCCAACCTCGAACTTTGGACTAACATAATTTTTAGATAACAATTAGATATCTTAGTAATTATTAAAAAATAGAGCATTTTTATTAAAGTAGATCATTTAATTTAAATAATTTTTTATCATTAATTGTTGAATAATTATTAAAATATTATTAATTGCTCAATAATTATTATAAAACTTATTTTTTTTAATAGGCGGATGCCTTCGCTCTAAAATCAGAGCAAAACTATCAACACAATAAATTGAGAATAATAAAAATTAAAATGATAATCGAATTTATGACGTTTATCGAGGCAAAACATCCTATTTACTGCTTCTCTGGGTTCATGCTTCACAAAATGGAATAAAGGAGCCCCCACGTGCACTTGGCATATTTTTTTACAGCAATTATTTGTAATGTCACCTTTAATTCAAGGCCCCATACGCCAAGTTATTAGGGATTTCTTATGGTTTGAAAATTTTAATGTGTGGTAACATTTCTTCATACTTTTAGAAAACTTAGATTCTTGTCCTTGTGAAATAATTTATGTTTGAAAGGGATTAGAAATGTGATAAAATCAAATCCCATATGTCAAAAGAAAATGTAATATGGACTCGTTTTATGAACATATGTATTAAATATTTGTACCGTATTAGTAAAAATAAAAAAAAATCTCGTCACGAATGTACGACATTTTAACACGTAGTTTTTAAGAATACTAGGTCTAGATAAAAAAATTTTGCTTTATGATTTTACTTCCTTTACAAAATTCCATGAAAATAAAAAAAGAAAGAAAAGAAAACAAAGGAGCCATATGTGTGATTATTGTATATAATTGTACTTATTTTGGGGTTGAGACGGTTGGAAGAGGTAAAAAGGGGTTTGAATATATGCCAACCTCGTGTGAATATCTTTTTTTTTTTTTTCTTTTAATTCGATTCGAAAATTCCATCTAATCTAGATTGATGAGAACTTTTCTTTGTGCAACCTGGTTCGGAAACACTACCTTGGTAATTACTTTTTTTTGCAACCCGACTAAGAGATTAGACTTTTTTAACTAAAGGCTTTTTTTGTTTTTTTTCTTATCCAAAAAAAAAAAAATGCTTTTACCTTTAGTATTTGCTTTTTCAAAACTATAATAGTATTAAGTACAATCTCATAAGCCTAAAAGGTCAAGTGGTAAAAATTCTTTGCTAAAATTGCCTTTTGGATCGACCAGCCTTTTCCACAGATGAAAGTGATCCATTTGACATAAAGTACTGAAAATTGACACAGAAAGTAAAAATCGGGGGAAGATAAATTCCACTTTTTTTTCAGTTCTTTTGAGGGAATGTTTTTAATACACATTTTTTTTTTTTAACAGGACTTCTCAGTCCAAATGCTGCTGCAACACTAGTCCATCATCTCTTCCTCGTGTGAGGTGCAATGATGCTGCAGTCTACCAAACCATTGTCTGATAAATTACATGCCCATGTACTCCAACAACAGTCTCCTTTCAACTTGTATTTGGACAGTTATCGTGTTATTATTTTTTAAATAATATTTTATAAAGTTATTTTTTAATATTTTTAAATTTTTTTTTTATATACATCATATTTAAAAATTGTTACAGTAATTATTTTAAATAATATATCGAGTAATTGTTGTCGAAAGGATTTTATTATTATTTATTTTGGAATGTAAGTAGTAGTATATATCGAAGTTACTTCAGATCTTCTTGTGGAGTTCATGTATTTTGTCTGATTAAAAAAATATAAAATTATGTAATTTTTTTAAAAATAAACTCTATTTGGACTCAAATAAATTTATAGATTCGATTTATGTAAGTATTTTCGTATAAAGTAATTCCAATAGGGATGATGCAATGAAATAGTGTTATGTACATCAAGAAGCATGTAAGAAAAATCAAGAAAATAAGATTGGAAAAATCATCAAAATAGTCCCTCAATTTTTTCACTTTAGTCAAAATAGTCCCTCAACCTTTTTATTTAGCCATTTTATGGTGGAGCCACCATAAAAAAATTTTTCTTTTTTTTTGATAAATTTCACAAAGAAGGACTATTTTGGCTAAAAAAAAATAAAAGTTGAGGGACCATTCTGGCTACAAAAAAAGTTGAGGGACTATTTCGGCTAAAGTAAAAAAGTTGAAGGACTATTTCAGCGATTTTCCCAATAAGATTCCAAAAAAAGAAATCATCCATCATCTGAAAGACAAAAATGTTTCAATTGTTCATTACTTACTAAATGACATAAACAACCTTTAAATAACAAAAAAAAACTAATTGAGTTCGTAAGGATATTGATCCACATATAACAAATGTGCGATCCACAAAAAAGGGCAAAAAAAAAAAAAAATTGTATTTTATTTTTGAACATCTTTTATTTGAGAAGAAGAAAATTACAAGCTTTTTTTTTGTTTTTCCCTCTTTGTTGAGCAGAATTTACAAGCTCAAACGAAAACAAAATACTACAAACATTCAAGAAATATTTCACAAGTCACAATTCATAATAATCTAGACTGAATTGTACCACTAGATGGTGTAGGCTTAGTCTCATTTTAGGCGGTATAGTCTTGTGGGGTTGGAAGTGGGTTGTATGAAGTAATGAAGACATCACCATAGATTAACCCAGCCAAGCCTCCACCAATAAGTGGGCCGACCCAATAGATCCAATTATCTGTGAAGTCTCCACTGACAACAGCAGGCCCAAATGATCTTGCTGGATTCATGGATCCACCACTGAATGGGCCAGCAGCTAAAATGTTTGCACCAACAATGAACCCAATTGCAATTGGTGCAATTGTTCCAAGTGAGCCCTTCTTGGGATCAGCTGCTGTGGCATAGACTGTGTAAACAAGAGCAAAAGTGATGACTATCTCCATCACCACACCTTCAAATCCATTCATGCCTGAGGCAACTGTATGGGTAGGAATTGACTGCAAGAAGACATCAAAAACAAATTAGTTTTCTCTAATTCCATATTATTTACCATATACAAAGATTTCTAGATAACTTGGGGTCTTATAAGTGAGAAAAAAATTAGTTTGATTGTATCAAAATTAATAGACGGAACTGACGTTCAATTGCGGGATACCAGCTGACATCCCACTAGAATTTTTATCAAATAGACACTAGACGACGTCTTGACATTGGACACATCTGCATCCGTTGGTTTGGATGGTTCGGACTAACTTTAAACCCTTTATATTTATGTCAAATGAGATGTTAGAGGCGTCCTAACATTAGACGCATCTGCGTCTGTTAATCCGGATGGTTTGGACCAACTTTAAACCCCTTATAATTGTATTAGGTGAGACATTAGATGGCGTTCATATGTATCTGTTGGTTTAGATGATTCGGACCAACTCTAAACCCCTTCTAATTATTTTTTCTATTAATTAGGACAAACAAACTTGTCTCGCAAATTAGTACTAATAGTAGTAGGTGTGATGATAGATACCAGGCCATTAGTAACAAATTTGAGGAGGGCACAGGCAACAATGGAACCAAGCAATTGGGCAATCCAATAGAATAAGCCTGTTAGAATGGTGATGCTTTTCCTCCAATAGCTAACCCAAAGGTCACGGCTGGATTCAAATGGCCACCAGAAATATTGGCTGCGATGGCCACCCCAACAAACAATGCTAATCCATGAGCAACGGCTACTGCTACCAGACCAGCTGGGTCGAGAGCTGCATCTGATGTGAGCTTATCTACATGCAACAAACAAGAAAATTTTGGTAATCATATAAAAAAAAAAATAGTATAAGAATTACAAAATTTAAATTTAAAGTTAAAAAAAACAAAATAAGCATTAAAAATATAGTAGGATTATTAGTTTTCCTACTTTAATATGCATAACATATTGATCATACACCAGTCATATATTTATATAAACTTTTAAACGATATAATATTATATTATATAATCATTTAAAGAACAACGGTAATATAGAAATTTCCATATTTATATACTACCAAATTACTTATGTGTGAAAATTTTGATATAATTAGAGGAAAATCAATGATCACTTACTATAAGCAATTGCAGAACCAACACCAGACCAAACACAAAAAGAAGAGTGGCAATAAATTCAGCTAAATATGACTTAATTGACCCAACACTAAAAGAGTCACCAATACTACCAAAAGTTATCTTCACCATTGTTTCTCACTTGAGAAAAAGAAAAATACAAATTAATTAGCAAATATCTCAAAAAACCCACAAAATTGCCTAACTAAATCTTCTTAATTGGTTCATCCAATTCCACAATCACCTAGTTTATATAGTGCATAGATTTGTAAGCCAAAAATTGCATTTCCAATATTATTCACCGACCATGGGACCTAATCGAATTAATTAAGACCACTAATAACTAATTGGTGCCGCCCCACCGGCCTAAATTCAAAATAGTGCAAATTATGTATGTGGCGACGACTAAGTTAATTAGAATTAATTAACATAATTGTTAAATGAAAAGTGAGTTCAAGATCACTTTTAAGGTTTAATTAATTACTCCTTCCTTTCGGTTTAATTAATTACTCTCTCCGTTCCTTTTTAAATGTCACTTATATGTATAAACCTTTAAACAAAAATTTTTGTTTTATTTTAAATATCCCTTTAGCAGTCCAATGAAATATTAATTTTTTTAACTAATTTTACCTTATCTCTTTTTAACTCCATTAATTACTCAACTTTTTAGACTAATAGAGAGAAAAAGAAATTTAATATTGGAACTCTTTAAATTTATTATTAGTCAAAAAGACAATTTAATCATATAAAATTAATTTTATTTAAAATTTAAATTATTTAATACTAATCTTAATTTCTAAACTAAAACTTTAAACGACAATTAAAAAGGAATTGAAGGAATAGTAAAATACTGAAACATGATAAAGTAGTTAGCTCCACTAAAGTAATCATTGATGTCCGATGTCATGATAAGTTTTAGTAAACACATATTCCTAAACCCACACAAGCTTGGTGCCTTATAATAATATGATGATAATGATGATTATAATTTTCTAAGGAAATATTTAGGTAGATTTGGTTTTTGATCTCACTTGTAAACTCTGTGATGTAGATTCAAATGTTATGGAATCTATGACATCAGTTGATGTAAGAAAAATTTTATAAGATTTAATTTTAACCGTAAGGTCTACATGTGAGGTCAAAAATCGAGTTTATGTAAGTATTTTCTAATTTTATATGCTTGAAGGATAATTCAAAAAATACGGGGAATTTTTCTTTTTCTTTATTTATTTTTTAGTTAGAGTGTTGTTTTAGATAAACAACTTGAATAAGGTCATCATCAATTTTCTTCGAAAATTTGTTATAAACCCATAATTTGATCCCTGGGATGTGGCTATTATTGGTCAAGTGTGTCGTATTACAATGTAGGTTAATGTTTTAATAATCATGTATTAAGAGAACGAGTCTAATAAAATTAGTTCTCTTCTTGGAGATTACTATATCACCCCATTTAGACATGATGATTGTTTATTTTTTATCGTGAATAATATTTTGTAATAAATTTTTAACACATTTTTAAATTATTTTTTTATCTCACGTATATTACATATTAAAAGTTTTAGAAAAGTTATTATAATAATAATTACTTCACTAATATTTTAAATAATATTCAGAAAAAATAGCTGTCAACCATTGTCCATTAAACTTCAAGAACAAAGGCTTTTGCAACAAGCCATTCCTAAAGGTTGTTAATCTTCTTATCTGTCCAAATTAAATTGCATGATAATTTGGATCATCAAATTATTCATTATTTTATAAATAATATTTTATAATTTATTATCTAACACACTTTTCAATTAACTTTTTATTTCACTTACATATTATCTCAAAAATTATTATAATATTATTTTAAATAATATTCAAAAAATAATAACCGTAACCTAAAGTATTGAATTTTATAGAATAGTAATTTAATACAAGTTAACATATCTGCCCAAAATTGAATTAGAAGGACAAGGGGGGAAAATCTAGAAGGGCCGTTGAACTTTGGAAAGATTGTAGAGGGGCAAGATAGTCATATCAAGTAATTTGTCAGTCCCCAAAACGGCCCAAAAGTCTTGTCACTATATCATTTCAAAGGTGCAATTCTGGGCTTCGGCCCCTTTTTCCATCTGCCAGGTCCTCAGTTCCTCAGTGGGCCGCGTCAGTTCAAATATAGTACTTCTTCCATTCCATAGTGTTTGTCGTTTTCATATAAAGTTTCTATTTTTTTTTTTTTTAAATTTAAATTTTGAATGGTGTGTAATATTGTTTACAAAAAGACAAAAGATAAGAGTAGAAATGGAATAATAATTACGGTTTGATTTTTAAATATGACAAATATTTTAAGATAAGTGAAAATAAAAAAATAGGGTTAATAATATTTTGTTCCTGAACTATGTGATACCTATACTTTATCTCCATTCACATTATTCATCATTTAAAAATATTAAAATTTACAAGATAATGTAGTTAAATGACTTAAATATTCTTGATACTATATTTTAATTTTTTTATGTATTTAAATTTTAATAATGATATGATAATTATTTAATAATAATAAAAATTAAACTATATAATCTTCTTGATTTCAATATAATCCAAATTATTATATTTGTTGGTCAAATATTAATTTTTTTTAAAATTTTTTATTTTTTTTTATTTTTTGAATTTGAATGTTTAACTATAATAGTAGAACAATTCCTAAATGATATTATTTTCTATTGAAAATTTGTGTATAATATATTTTTTATAAAATTTTGTAATTTTTTTGATATCTATTAACATTTTACACTTTTAATATTTGATTTAAACTGTATAAATTATAATGTCAAAGATAATATAATTCAATATTTTCTTATATTTTTACTCCTTGATTCTTTTGTTATTATATTTATTATAATAACAATTTTTATTATAATATAAATTTGTTATTATATTTTATTTTTCTTAATTATTTGATACAATCTAACATCAAAATTAAATATATAAGAATTTAAAATATATAATCAAGAGAATTTAAGTAATTTAACTATCTTATCTTGTTGATTTTAATATTTTTAAAAAATGAATAATATAAAAAAGTAAAGTGCGTGAATTTTTTAATTTAAATGAGTAAAGTATAATTATTTATCTCATTCATGGGACAAAGTATTAATAATTTAAAAAAATATGATACTTTAAATAGGACAAATTCTTTCATGAATCGGATCAAACATTCACATCACTTCACGTATCCTAAGAGACTGATGCGAAAATCTGTGAATCAAAAATCCATGGCACAGTCCACACAAAAATTTTCTGTAGAATGAATACATAACGGCTTTCTAATGAAAGTTCGAATCCAATGTTTCTCATCATGGGTATAAAGCCATTCAGCCTTTGAAAAAGATTTACCCTCCATTTCCTCCATGCAAGGACACAGCACACACTGATTACACACAGTTACTGCGTGAAATGAGTGAGAGAAGAGAATTCAGAATTGGGCATTTGGGACAGCGCACCCCACAACGCCCCATAATAAATCACCTCATTGAATGCTCTCAACGACACCAAAAGCGATGGAATTCAATTCTCCATAGCTAACCTCGGTCCCAGTAACATTCCTTTCAGGTAAACTGTTGCACGCCAACTGTTTGCTTTTTTACCTCACTCACATTTTCTTGTTTTGTAGAGTTCTTTCGCCATTTTTGTTTAGGAAGTGCAAAACCCATTCAAGAACTCTCTTTTTTTTTTTTTTAATTGATTCTTGCATTTATTGGTTAAAAAAAAAACATTTTTTTTTTATGTGTCGGGTTTCATTTATTTCTCTTGTTTTACTTTACTCCTTCATGAATAATAGAATATCTAAATGACCCACTTCTTTGGGTGATTTAAAATACTTGTTTTTTGTATCTGTATGGGTAGGAGGAGTTAATTGATAAACAGAATGTGAGCTTTGAATGTTGTGTTGGGTTTCAAAGAAAGTGGAGAATAATGAGTAGTTTAATTGTAGATGAAGTTGGAAAGAAAATCGGTACTGTTGGGAGACAAAATGGAGATTCTCAGGTCAATAGCCATACTTGTGCTCAACACAGGCGTTCTAAGAGGTTGACTTATTACAATTTATTGATTGATTAAAAATATTTGAGTTATATTCAGTTGTTGTAGATTAGAACAAACCAAAGAATCTTGTGGACTATACATCGTTTAATTTTTCTATTGCATAGTTTTTTTTTTGGTTGGGGGGGGGGGTGTTTAGGCTTTCTTTTTTCACAGTAATTGGAGAAAAAGCTGGAAATTTTGGTTTCAGTACTTTAGGTTTTTGCCACTCTGGTGTAAATTAAACGTGGCTTTATTCATTGTCTGTTTCTTGAAAATGGAATAGCATGTGTTGAGATCAATTGTTTTTGCTTCCACCATTCATGCTCTTCTTTTGGGTGTATCTGTGTAAGTCATAATCATGCTTTTTAATTTTTTGATTTGAATTTTGAGAATATAGTCTACTAATGTAGTTATTTTGTCATAATTCTAAAAGTGTAGAGATGTATTTTCCTTCTTTATATCAATATGTAAATTCATAGGACTAGGACGAAGCGTGTCTAGCTTAGAGAAACTGGCCAAACAAGACATGCTAGGTTATTGAGTCTGTTTGTGGAAGGCAAATGATTTCGTATTCTCTTCTTGGGGAGGGTCAACTTTGATGAGTGATTCACAACATACTTTTAAATGGTCTCAGCAAAAAGTCAAATGGTTTTCTGGAGTGTCTGTCATTAAATTTATGTGATGTTTGGGATTGGCATCTTTAGGTGTTGTCTTGCATGTAGTTCTCCAAAAAAAGAAAGAATAAAAGGAAGAAAGGCGTTGTTAACCTTAAACAACTGAAACCCCATTCCAAGATACTGTTTCCAGTGGAATAATAGAAAGGGAGTAACTCACTTTGACATGCCGAGTGTGGCTCAATAGGTTTAAGCTAGGTTGTGGCTGTTTGAAATTTATGTTTCAAGTTATTGATAATTTGATTCTAATTACCTTAATTAAAAATTTTCAGTTGATAAGCAGTTTAATGCTTTTTTTATGTATTTTTATTTTTCTCTTGTTTCTTTTTGCAGTGTTTCTAACAGGAACTTGAATGTTTCACAGCAGACATTCCGGGTCACATACCAAGCAAAGGGACATAAATGAGTCACCTGTAAGAAAAACTTAAAATTGCACTCATGCTACTTTTTGGCATATATGAGATGGTTACCAAGTTCGAACTTTCTATGTCAATATGAAAAGTTATTACAAATTCCTTGCATCTGACAAAGTAAATCATTGCATCAACAGGAATTGCTACCTCTAACAAGGAGTTGTAGGGCAAGTCCTCTTCATGCACGCTCGATAAGTGTAAATAAAGATGCTGTTTCAAATCATAAAGCTTCCTTGGAAAAAGATGTAAGGATGCAATTTTAATATTTTTCCCTACTGAAATTGTAGGATGAATTACTCTGTAATATTTGTATTTGTGCAATCTTTTATTTCTTTCATAATGGCTAAGCCATTTAGTAGAATTTCGGTATATGTGTCATTATTAGAGATCGAAGCAGGCTAACATAATGACAAGACCTCTCTTGTTTCTTTTTTAGGTTTTACAGTTTTAAGCATTGTGATAGTTGCCAGATTCATGTCTAGTGGGATTCCCTTTAGCTTGCACAGACTTGTAGAGTAGATGTCCGTTACATTATGTGTGAGTTCTGTGAGTAAGTATTAAAAAAACCAATTCTTTATCATGAAAGTGTGGCTCAATTGCTCAAGATAGGCTTTATAGCATCTGAGATTGTCACGAAAAAGGTTGTAGTTAAGAAACTTGGCACCCTATTTCTTTCTAAGTTTTAATTAAGGGACGTGGTGCTAAGTTACAAGTTGCCCAATATATTGTCTAGAACTGTTTGAACAACCAGTTTAATTGGCAAATACAAACCAAGAGTATGATTCTGCACTCAATAATTTCTTGCATATATATATTCTCTTTCGGGTTTTTTAATAAATTTTGAACCACTTCTGCAGATTGAAGAATTACAATTGCGCTTACAGCAAGAGAGATCTATGCGTATGGTGCTTGAAAGAGCAATGGGTCGTGCATCCAGCACATTATCTCCCGGACATCGTCATTTTGCTGCTCAAGTAATCATTAACTCTGTCTTTTGTTTACGTATTCCATAATGCTGTGGAACTTGGATGCCAATTTCATGTAAGCAACAGTGAATGAGAGCTGGAATCCCTCTCTCTCTCTCTCTCTCTCTCTCTCTCTCTAATAACTCTTCTTTTTGAATTTATATATCTGTTTTTCCAAGGCAGCCCCTACCAACTATAGAAAGTTTTTCCCCTATAAAATTAATTCCAAATCCCACTATTATTACACCATAACAAGTGCTTTCTTCTAATTTTCTATATCTTTCTTGCATTTGAAAACCTCTTGCCTAGTTAAAAGTCCCACATTTTATTTTTCTGTACTGCTGGCTTAAAGTTTAGAATTGTCAAACAACCAAGAACCACATTCTCTCAAATCCTATATTATGGAAACACCACAAATTGCATGCTCTTGGTGAAAGCACAGGATTCTGTGCATTTGATCACTTTTTTTTGTCAATATTTTGGAATAGGCAGTTGTTCACATTGATCAACAAGATGGTACAGAATAGGCTGCCCTAATAATTTTGTCACTGGTTAAATTTGTAGCATACTGTAAATGATTTTTGATTTTAGAAATCTGATAATTGCAGAAATTCTAAATCTTAGCTGTTAATATTACCCTCGAGTAACTATCTTCATAGAGAAATAACAAACAATATTTTTTTGAATTATTTTAGACAAAGGAGTTGTTGGCAGAGATTGAGTTACTAGAAGAGGAGGTTGCAAACCGTGAGCAGCATGTTCTTTCTCTATACAGGAGCATTTTCGAGCAATGTGTTAGTAGATCATCCTCTGAGCAAAGCTCAGTCATGACTTCTCCTGCGCATGCAAAGAGTGAGCCAAGGAAGCATCCTAGTATTATCTCGAGCGCTTTTTGTTCATCAAAGAAGTTCCCTTTACGGACTTTCCAAGCCCTTGCTTCAATAAATGATTCAGGAAAAAGGGATTTGTTGCAGTATAAAACTAGACATGCTTCACTTTTTAGTGGTAAAGCCATAACATCCACTTCGAGAAGAGTTTTACAGAGAATCCAAAGGTAGGGATACCATTTGGTTGGTAAAGTTTGAACTGGCTGAAAAATTTTGTGTTGCTATTTAACTGTTCTTTTGAAATTAATTCAACGTTCTTCTCTTTTTAACCACCCAGTTCTGCAGTAGGTGATTTTCTATCTTGGAATGGTATATGCTGATCCTAGTATCACACATTCTCTTTTTACTATTTCCTGTGTGTTTGTTTTGAAGCATGTCGTACTTCCCAATCCGTTTTTTTAGAAGCTTGTTATGCTTCATTTAAGGGCTTGGGATTGGTTCATGATCCCTCTCCTCTTGATTCCTTCATCAGTCTGTGGTCCCCGGTCTATCTAAACTTTTCCTGATTCTGAGTCTCTCTCTCTCTTCATGTCACTATGCCAATGTATGACAGACATAACACCTTGTACATACTCTCTATCTAGGCATGCAAGCCCCAGAGCATACTCTTCATATGGTCATAAAAGGTGACATTTTGTCAAGCAGGCTATTAGTTACACATGATTATTCATGTTTGATGTAATATCCCAGTCTGTTTTATAAGCTGGCTTTTCTCACCCTTTCTTTACATTGTTGGTTACTCCCTCTTTCGTCTTTATTGTGTTTTTCCATCACTGAAATTTTATGACATATGCTCTTAAATGAAAGGATATTCATGTTTGGTTCCTCAAGGATGGCTCCTATAATGGTCCATGGTCAATGCTATATTATTCAGTCAATGACTCTGAGGTGTCTATGTTACACTTCATTTGGTGCTTTATGGGATAAAGTGGTGTTCAAATCTTCAAAAGGCTTACTTTTGAATGTTATTCATTCCTCTTCTAGTAACACACTAAAATATTTACCCAGAAAGAAGCTTGAGGTATACTTTAGCAATGAGCAAGTAAATAATGCATTCTTAATGAGTATGCAGTAAGATAACTCTTGAGACACAAAAATGAGTATTTTACAAGCACTTGATGAACATTGGCACTTTGTCCAGATTATCTATCCATTTCATGGTCATTCTTATTAGGTATTAATCAGTTAAAATAGGAAGACAGAGAATCATTAATTATTTTTCCATATGCCTCCTTTTTAATGCATAGATATATTTTCTGTATCCTACTTGAAAAAAATTCAGCTCTGTACTTGTTTAAATTACTAGTGAAACTAAATTTAATATCCTGATGAATAATGACAGTTACTCTGTCTGATGCCACTTCTTCAATAAAGTCCCTTGTTTCAATCATGACAGGTTCAAGAACAGTTAGATATGATGAAGAGGACTTCTGTGACGCGAACTCTGAAAGATCATCTCAACCAGTGTCCTAGTAAGTTATCAGAGGAAATGGTCAGGTGTATGGCTGCAGTCTACTGCTGGCTTCGAAGTACAGCATCTGCAAGTCTAGAGCAAAGCCGATCACCTTTGTTATCAAGGTCATCCACTAATGTTGTACTTCCCCGGCGGGTTATTGGCGAGGACAGAGATTGGCTCTTCAACTGGAAAGTGCACACTTGAGATATCTAGTATATCAACCGATAACAATAACTTTTCCCATGCGTCCTATGCCATTAACAATTACAGGTAGTTTTCTCTTACAGTTTCATTGAAAAGGTGCAAAGGGACGAAAACATGAACAAAAAAGATGTGATTGTCTTGAAGCTTTGCCAAATTAGTTATGCTTGTCAAAGTGGGAATTAAGAAGTTTTAATTACCAAAAAGAAAATCCCTGTATCCAATTTGAATCAATTTACCTTTTGAAATGCTTGGAATATTATGTTTTTGTAAGTCACGAAAGTCATCCACTTTTACAAATAGAAATTTAAAAGAAAAAGAGAAGGAAAATAGATTGTATTTTGCTCGATGGAATATAGGTTTTCCTCGAGTGATCCATTTTAGGATCTTCCTGGTGTTTTGTAAAATGTACACATAAAGCAGAAAATGGAATAACTGCTGGACATCAACTTGTTTGATCCGAGTTTGAAATGCGAACAACAGTTGAGATTATTCTACTATTTTTGATCTGTTTTATTTCTTGTCATTTATTATCTATCAACTTGATAGCAGCATGACCACTATACATATGAGTACATCTAAGTGTAGAAATTTCAGCCACGGTATTGAATGATACTACTGGTGCCAAAAGGACCTAAGTCGTAAATTTAGTTTGTAGATGTTCAACTGGAGATACTATCGAGCAGTCAATGTAGTCTTGCTAAACTTGTGAGCTAAATCCAGAATTGGTTGGTAAGTGTCATAGGCCCAGGTGTACATTCTTAATTCGCCTCAGGTGTGGCAGGTATGAGACACTAAATTACACTAAAAGAGACCTTAGGGCTCTAGCTTGTGTTAGCTTGTGTTACATGGGATAAGTATAGACATAGTAATAGTCTTGATTGATGTTTTCTTCTGCTTTCCTATAACTGAACATGTTTTATGTATACTAGGAGCTGGTGTATTACTTAAGGAAATGTATTCCTACTGTAAGGATCATGTTGTCGTGAACTCACTTGCAGTTTCTCTTAAATTGGATTTTCCTTTATGAAATAACCTCACAGTGGATCTGCAATTTAACCTGTAGTTCCCTTTCCAAATTTCAGACTTCTAGTGGAACAGCTTGAGAGAGTGAACATCAATCAGATGGAAACTGACGTGCAAATAGCATTCTGGATAAATATATACAATTCCTTGATTATGCATGTAAACATCAGAAAAACTGGTGAATCTATTATATTTTGGTTTGTTTTTTAGTATTTCATTTAACCATCTTTGTGCTTTTGCCAAATGAAGGCATATCTGGCATATGGGATACCCCACAGCTCTCTCAGAAGGTTAGCCTTGTTTCACAAGGTAGTAAAAACTATGAGCATCATTTTTTTGTTTCAACAGAAATTACCAGAAATTTTATTCTAGGTATCACTTTCTCGTTTTGATGGCGGGGGAGGACTTATTCCTAATATAAGGTGATAATATGATGGGCATAGTCAAACAATGGATAAGTAGGCTCCTTATTATACGAATTTTATTCTAAACAAATTTCGTCTTTTAAGGGCCTAGAAATTTCAATGATGCAATAATAGTCACTGTGTAAAGCTGATGATAATATTAGGGGATCAAATATAGCATGAGGGTGCTCTTTCTGTAATATATGACTGACTCATTATGCAGATAGTTTGGCCAATCTTAGGCTTCTACTTGCTATTTTCATTACTTCTATTTTAATTGTACATAACTATTGGTTTTCTTGTATAGTGCAGGCTGCTTATAATATTGGGGGCCGTGCTGTAAATGCGGATGCCATTGAGCAGTCAATATTATGTTTTCGTGCGCCTCGAATAGGAAAGGTATAAATCTTAATCTCATCAACAGTTACAAAACGCACATATGTCTGCAACTACATCACTCATAGAGGATCTTAGGCTTCTGTAGCACCCAGAAATGGAAAAAAGACTGATCTATTCATCATCCATAAGGATGATTTTAAAAAACTTTGTAGCACTAGCACTTCACTGGGGTTATTGATATATCCAGACCTTAGTGTCTTTGGTTTATACATGCTCTGCTCTATTTACAATAAGATGCAAGTAGTAAGCTTGTAACCAGTTTCAGGAAGGAGATGGGGAAATGTGAATTAAACATATTCCTCTTGCAATGCAGTTGGTATTTTGTATCCACATTGTTTTTGTTTGAACCCTGCAAAAAGTGTACATATTAACTGGAAACATAGGTTATCAGTAGATTATAGTAATGCAGAGTGCTACTCAACGTGACTGATGATTCCTATATAGGAACTAGTATGTACATAATTCACAACATTGATAAGTTGTTGTGATGTTGTCACAAACATGACTAATTCTGCCCCATTACAGTGGCTAGAGACTCTACTTTCAACTGCTATGAGGAAAAGATCTGCAGAAGAGAGACAACATATCAGTTCAAAATTTGGTCTTCGAGAACCGGAGCATCTTGTTTGCTTTGCCCTTTGTACCGGAGCCTTTTCTGATCCCACGGTAGCTTCTTGCCTTCTGTCAGTATATTTTTTTCTTCAATTAGAGACCCTGAACTGAACATGATAATTTAGATCTTTGTTCTGCTTTAACGGTCTTATCCTAGAAAGGTTGTCATGAACTGCTTATGATTGACTATTAAATTCAACGATTATGTCTGGTCCTTTTGGTCCTGATGACATGAAAAAGTGAAACTCGTTATTAGACTTCTGATTTTGCTCAAAACATCCACTTCTAGTTTTCAACTTGGACTTTTTCTTAGCATTTTGGACCTGGATTTTATCTTTATCCAACAAATCAATGCTTTGTAATCATTTAGTCTACTTTTTTATTGCTTTCGGGAGCTCTTGATCTTCAAATAATTGTGTCCAATGTTGTAGATTAAGGGTGGTGTTGTTTCCCCTGTTTTTCTTTTTCGTTCTATCTTAGCTGAGAGTCTTTACAGCATCGAACATAAAAGATGAATTAGAATCCGCCAAACGGGAGTTCCTTCAAGCTAATATTGTTGTGAAGAAGTCACCTCTTAAGAAGGTATTTTTACCAAAAGTGCTCGAAAGATATATGAAAGAAGCAAGTATTCCAGCAGATGATCTTCTGAAGTGGATTGCTGGAAGTGTTGACAAGAAGCTTCATGATTCAATAAAGAAATGTGTTGACCGTACAACTAACAAAAAAGCATCTCAGATCATTGAGTGGTTGCCATACAATTCAAGTTTCCGGTATGTGTTTGCAAAAGATTTAACAGAGAAGCCATGGTGGGTGTAGAAGTCAGTGTAGACTTTAGAAGGATATATTTAACCAAATTGTCTGTTCATTCTCTGAATTTAGTTTTGATCTTTTTTTCCAATGTCAATTATTGTTCTTGTTAAAAACTTTGAAATTGAAACTTGCGTACATTAGCATGTATATACTTGTAACCATCTTTTTTATTGGCATGGACTGGTTTTTAAGTTGAGAACATGACCTCAATCCCAGAGTGTCTTTCCCTTGCATTCTTTTTATCAGGAAACATATTAGGAAGATATTACTAGGCAAACTCGATTTTGAATCTTATCTATAAATTTTGTGATCATAATTAAATGTTATGAAATTTTATTTGTATTAACTAATATCATTTATTTTATAAAGTTTAATCGATACTATAAGCTTTATAAGTAGAGTCGTAGATATGATCATTTCTCTTTTTATCATGGAACCATTTTGATTGGACTTGATATAGACACTGGTTGGGCGGAAATGGAAATAGTAGGTGGTATTTCAAACCAAACACCTCACGTCTCTATTTTTCGTCCATGTGATGCAGTTCGCTGTTCATTTAATATCTTGACGAGTTGGTGATGATCAAATAGGATAAAAGGGATTCAAAGCACGAAATTGGCTGAGGTCAACGGTTGAAATGTCCCATATCATTAATGGTTCTATTTGTAATAGTTTTTTGTATTATTATTTTGTGAATAATATTATGTGTTATTCTGTCACTTTTAATTGGTACATACGAATCAAGAAAATTATTAAATTATATTAATACTTTATAAAAAAAATATTTTAAAATGATTAAATTATCTTTTTACATTAATATCTCAATAACATAATTATCTTTTCATTAATGTAGTACTAATAACAAAGTTGAAAAAATATTATTTAATTTTTTTTTATTTTCTAAAGTGACATATAATATGGCACAAGATAAAATATTTAAAGTGACAATTATTTTAAAACGAAAGAAGTATTTTTTAGCACAACACATTTTTCAACTTATTTGTATCTTATACAAATATATTACATTCCAACACTTGTTATTATAATTATTCCAATTAACGAACCAAATAATACTCCATCTATTCTAATATATTTGTTATATTTGATTTTTTTGGGTCAACAATTCAAGTTTTCAATCTTTTTAAAAGATTTTAAATTTTTATGTAATAATATTTAATATAAATTTTACTTTTAACGAACTAATTTCATAAAAAAAAATTATTATAAATTTACATATATTATTAATTACAAAACTAATCTATTAAATTATCACAAAATAAATATTATTTTTTTTTGGCTCAAGTGGAGCCGTTATTGTTGAAACATTGTTAAATACTCTGACCCAATCTAACCGTCACTAAATACGTGTCTTATGATGAGTTTCACAACTCGTATGACTAAGTTGTCCAAATTTTGTTATTTTACCTTAAATAAACGTCAGAATAGTAACTACACTAATAAAAGCAAGTTGAGATTTTCGGCTGGGTAGGCGACCGCTGTCATCTAGTTTCGCTAGCGTTCACAAGTCAATTATGTCACAGACCAGAGTTGTAGTGGTTGTGCTTCACTTGATAACTGATGACTGGTTACCTATCCCATCGGTTGCTTTTTTTCCTCTTACTTTTCTTGTGGAAGGAAAACAGCAAATTTTATCTAGGTCGATTTCTGCTGTAAAATACTACTAGAGCGGATGTGGTATTAACACCATTATGCACGAGTTTATAATAAATCCGGTATTCCGGTCTATATTTATGTACTAGGGTTATAGGCACATTTCAGACGTGTGTACAGCCTAATTGATAAAATTAAATTGATTTGAAAAAATAAAAATTTTAGAAATTATTTTTATTTGGGTAATAAGTAATGATTTGAAAGGAGAGAAGATGATAGAAGGTAGTTATTTGGGCTTATTAGAAAAACAAACACCAAAATTACTACTTTATATAATGTAATGGAAGAGCTTTTTTTGTATAATATGTATTTTTGGTATAAATTTTTTTTTTAAAAAAAAATTAACTCGTGCCCATAACTTCCACAACTCCTTTCCAATTCAATAACTTCTCATAATTTTCTATTTAATTTAAATTTATTTTTTTATTCTAAAAAAAATTAACTCGTGCCCATAACTTCCACAACTCCTCTCCAATCCAATAACTTCTCATAATTTTCTATTTAATTTAAATTTATTTTTTATTCTTCATAGTGTGCAAGTAAAAGTAGTAGTTATTACTATTTTATATAATGGAAGACCCTTTTTTTTAGTGTAAATTGTATTTCTAGAATATTAAAAAAAAAACTAATTCATGCCCCCCATCACTTCCACAACTCCTCTTCAATTTAATAATTTCTCGCAACCCTTTATTTAAATTAAATTTATTTTTTCTTCAAAAAAAATAAATTTATTTTTTTATGCTTTTCCTAAAATTGTGCACACATATACAATGTGTCAATAGAACTAGTAATTTATAAAGAGGAACATATAATAGAATGTAGTTACTTAAAAAAAAAAAAAACTCTAAAATTACACCAAACCTCTTGCATTATATAAAATAGTAATACTTTAAAAAAAAAAAAACTACATTTAAAGTTGACTTCGACAAGTTTTTATAATTATATGCGGAAGTAGAATAAGTCCTCTAGAAACCAGGTAAGTTGTTTCAAATCCATCTACTTACATTTATCCTTCTCCTTATTCTTCTCATCTCCACTTTTATCGTCTCATTAATTATCGGGATTGTATAAGTCTTTACCTACATTGTATGAAAAAAATAAAAATTCAACTACATTTTATAAATTATATACGTAGTTATACTTTTCTTATTTAAATTAAAAAGCTATGGAAAAAAAAAAAGAATAAAATGTAGTGCTACCTAACCATTTTTATATGGTAATTGTTTGGTGCATTTAGTGATAACTTGCATGTTAATTTGTTGAGTACTAAAAAGTTAAGAGGAATGGCCATTCTTAATTGCTTTCTGATAATAGTATAGAGATGAATGCAACCAATTCACTAATGAGATGAATTTTGTTATGATCATCTAACAGTTATGATTACACTATAAAATACATAATGAAGTCCTAATATGTGTCTATTTTCTCCTTCTGTCTTTATTGCTCCATTCAAACTCTAGCTTGTATGTTTATTATTCTCATTAATTATAGTATTAATTATAGTATTTTGCACCCCCATTGTCCTTAAAGGCTAAAGCCATCGAACTAGACAGAAGACGAATGAATCTATTTTATTGAGCAAGTCTTAATTACTTATCCCGTAATACGAAGTAAATATGATAATGATTGAAAAATAATAAAATTTCGTTATTTTTCAATGTCATTTAACATAAAAATGTAAGGATGTCAGGTCTCATTATTTTTTAATTATATTTAACAGTATGTAATATTCATTCCAAAATTTGAAGTGAATAACAAAATAGTTTTTTCCTAATCTAAAGAGATAAATCTTTCCATGCATTATATTGTATATGCACTTTAGTGCACAAAATAATTTGTCACTTCTAGACATCTTATTCTTATATGTTTGTTCAGTTAAAGTGGTACAGATTTATTGCATGAAATAAGTTGTTGGGGTAAAAAGAGACATCTTATCCTCGTACAATTGTTCTTCAAATTTTACAAATAAATCATCACCAAATTCATTTCCGTACAATTTAGAATTGCTCTTCAAATTTTACAAATTAATCATCACCAAATTCATTTCCTTACGATTTCATTGGCTCACCAATTATTATAATTAGTGATGAAAGCACACACTATATATTTGTGAAATTTAAAAAAAATAATAAAAAGAGAGAAAAAAGATATAAAATAGTTAACATGATATTATTAACGATAATAAAAGAAAAAATAGAAATTTTATAAAGTGATGGATACCAAAAAAGTTCTATCTCTTTATATATATATATATATATAATAGATATAGATATAGATTTTATCAACAGTTAAACAGGCCGCCAATCAATTGCAAACCGAGGCTGTCACATCAACTTCCTCACCTAACCGTAACCCGAAACCAGAACAGTAAATAAACTAAAATCCAGTCGTACACTTACTTTCACCTCCACCAATAAAATCCCACCACGTCACACATAAGTCCTCTCGGTCCAAACCCCCTTCTTCAAATTCCATCGCCATCATAATCCCATTCTCGCATTTTCTCTCTCTAAAAAATCTAAACATCTGGGACAAAAAAACACGCACTAAAACACCATCACTCTCACACACAAAACCAGAACTAGCCTAGCAAACTATAATCTGCAGCCAAATTTATTCACTAATTTCGAACAGCTCCTTTAAGGTGCGACGTCGTTTTTGGGGGAGTTAGGGTTTTGGGGAAAAAGTGGGGAAGAGTGAAAACCCTAGGAATTAGGGGATTGGTATGAAGCAGAAGAGAATTGAGTATTATTGGTGTGGGGTAGAGTGAATCAACGGTGAGGATTTCATCGCCGGATGGAGGGAGGTAGCGTCTCTAGACTTACTACTTGTTCTGGTACTCTTCATTTCATTTCCTCCATGTTTTATTTGCGTTATTGTTATTATTATTATTGCCTTTCTTTCTTTCTTTTTTTTTTTTGTAAATTAGGGTTGACTTATTTTTGTGTTGTTTTTGGTGAAAAATGGTGTTTTTGGTTTTAGGGTTCCGTCTGAAAGAACAACAATTATTGGGATTTTTTTTTTTTGGTGGTTTGGTGGGGAAGATGGTTTTAAATGCAGGCTAAAAGCTAGGGTTTTTGGTTACAATGGTCAGTTTAATTTCGATTAATTTAATTTAATTGTTTTTTTTTTTTTCATGTTAGTGTGGGTTTTGGTTGCTGACTGAAGTTGTTACTATTATGTAATTGTGGCAATAGGGTTGGATAATGATGTGTGGAGGGTATTGAATTTGTCAAATGTGGCCCTTTTTTTTGATGGAAGAGTGGAAGTTTTATTCAGAACAAAAAAAGAGTAAAGATGGGTTCTTTATACTGTTTTGAATCTTCTGATCCCCTTTTGTTTAAGGAGCAAGAGTGTAATCAGGGTAGAATTTGGGTGTTACCATTGGCAAAAGTTAGGATTGTTTTTTCCTGCTTTTTTCTTTAGTTTAAAAGATTGTACTAGTCCTTTTAAGGGTCAGCAGAACAGTGGACGAGGCATAATCATTTGCTGTTTCTTTTGGTTCTCTTTTTTCTACTGGTTGGGGGTGGGGTAAAGAATAGCTGAAGGGGTTTACGTATGTGGCTGTGTTCTTCATGTTTAAGGTAATGGCAGGTTAAATTTACAGTCACGAGATATTTATTGCTGACTAATGTTGAACTCATATAATTGTTGTAGTTGGGTGGATCGGTCTTAATTTCTGATAAAAGGGGGGCGGGGGGTTAGTGAACTTGGAAAGAGCTGCATTTTCTGTGAAAAGAGGTTTAATTTTGAAGGGGGGAGAGAAGTGGAGATATGCTTTTTGTTCTATATGTACCTTTGTTTGAACAGGAAGAGTGTTTTTGGGGTAGAAATTGAGCTGACTGCTGATCTGTGCTAAATGCTAGTATTCAGACTTTGGTAAGGGGAGATCAGTGAAAAAAGAGTTTTTTCTTTCTGTTTCTTTAATCTTTAGGTTCATTTCTTCCTTCTTGGGTGGAAATGGGAGTGATGTCCTAGGACTTTTCTTTGTTTTGTGATGAATTGTGGGGTTCAGTTACCAAAAAGTTGTCCCTTTTTTGGCTTGGCTGAATAGTAGTAGTGAAATTAGCGATTTTTGGAACAGAAGATTATGTAGATTTGTTTTGAAATGGATAGTTTAGATTCAATGTTGTTTTTTTGTTGTTTGAAGGAGGTTATTAATTGTAAGTAACTACATATGGAAGTTAGAGAATTTCCTTTTTTTAATAAGGTAAAGAAAGTAGAGATTTTTGAACTGGAAGATTGTCACAGAGAAGTTTTGGAGTGAATATCTGGTTGTACTGGACTTGGTACTTAACCTAGAATATACCTTCCTTCTTATCCTTTGCTAAACAGAAGGCCTGTAAGTTTGGATTGAAGTTAGGGGGCTTTGAAATGGTGGATTATCTAAATCGTGTGCAATGTCAAAGTCCTAATGATATGGTAATTTGGCTTGAGAAGTTTTATTTGCGAGTTTTGTGTATCGATAGTGGATGTTGGTAATGAGAAAAGTTGCCTTTTTCTTTTTTCTCCCTAAAGTATGTGACTCCAATTCTCAAGGTCATTTTTCTTATCTCTCTCTCTCTCTCTCCCTGAAAAGAATATTAATCTTCTTGCCTTACATATGTGGAATGTGTGAAGGTTGAGTTCACTGTGATACATAATCCCTTTCAGTTTGTGTGTGATGCATAAGAAGACCTTTCAGTCACAATTGTTTCCTTCTTCATTAACTGATCTGTGCAGCATGTGAATTTGAAGTCTTATTCCATCATATTAGGCAGGTAAAAAAGAAATGCTGTGCTGTTTCAAAACCTGGTTTCCTTAAGATAAACTATGCTAGAAATGCTTTAGTTTGATTTCTTTGGCTTTTATTTGCCGAAAATATTTGAATCTCTTAAAAATGAGGTAAATAAAAAATTTTTATTCAAACACTTATTCATTCTTTTTTTAGATGTGTATAGTTCTACTTGTTAAGAGACAACATAAATACCTTAAAAGTTAGATTCATTCAAGAATGTTAATCATTGGAAGAGGAACCATTCTTCACCCTGTCTCAGCAAATAGCTGTAAATTCTAACTTTTTATTTACACTACTGAATATGTTTTTCAGATATTTTTCCAAAATAAAGCCAAAAAATCCTTGTGGAAACAGGGGGTATCCTCAAGTTGGCAAGTCAACTGAATCTTTTTATGTATTGTGTGGGATGACTGGAGTGACAAGAATGCGTCTTATATGTTTATGGAAGTTCCATGAGTTCCCACTTTAAGTTTGTTTTCTCCCTTAGTGCTTCCTTTTGTCATCTTTTGAGGGGTCAGCGCTGGGGCAGGAAACCAGTGTCTGGGCTGTCCATCAATCAATCTGTGGTCTTTTGGATCGTGCAGGTGTTCACCATGTATATTGTGATTTAGCCATTGAAAAGCATTGTAAGGAGCAAGGTAGTTGACATTGCCAGAACCACTTCTGATCAGCCAAGGGCTTTTAGTTTTGTTACTTATTGTCTGGTTTTTACTCTATTTTGCTGTCAGTCATAAGACATTTGTGCACCACAATTAGCTTAGAATTCTTGTCACATTTCAACCTGTTAGGATGGAGAGAACTTGTTGACTAATATGTTTTCGAGTTTGAGATATTTCTTTTACTTGCATCTCAATAAAGTAATTTTATTCGCAGTACATGAGAACTGTGAGTTAAGTTGGCTGGAGGTGCTTTATATCAGTTAGTTTGTAAGGGAATTTTAAATTGCAGACGTAAATTGTTATTTGGATTGAATCTGCTTTCCCTCTTTACACGTCAAATTTCCTGAATTTTATGTGTATGTTACCTACATCCCCGGGTGGTTGAAGTAAGAGGATGAGTTCTTTTCCCTGAATTTCTTTTTTGGTGCTTCCCAAAATTAAAAGTTTTCTTTTTGTGTAGCAGAGAAATAACACGTTTTCTTAATATTCAGATGGTTTAGAAAAGTTTATGGATTGTTTCTTCCATTTAATGCTCTTTTAGTCTGCGCAACAAATTTGGTTTTTGGTCGTGTATTGTTGTTTCCTTCTCTTACTAATTTCTTCTTTTTCTTTATAGGTTTACACCAATGGACAATGATGACAATGTTTATCAAGGCCAAGGTTTTCACTTAGTTGGTGAAGAAAGCTCCAAAGTTTCTCCTGTTCTACGTCCATATGCTCTTCCCAAGTTTGATTTTGATGAGGGGCATCTAAGGTTTGAAAATTTGGTTGAGAACGAAGTTTTTCTTGGTATTCCAAGTCAAGAAGATAATCAGTGGATTGAGGATTTTTCTCGAGGAAGTAGCGGAATAGAGTTTAGTTCAAGTGCAGCAAATTCGTGCTCCATACCAAGGCATAACAATGTCTGGTCTGAGGCAACTTCATCGGAATCTGTTGAAATGTTATTAAAGTCGGTTGGGCAGGAAGAAATGATCCCAGGGGAATCTACTATTCCTGAATCAAACGCTGCTGATGTATTGCCTAGCTTGACCGAACAAATGGATGACAAAATGGACAAAGTTGAAGACTCTAACTCTCAATTACCCTCAGTTGAGGTTCTGGGACAGTTGTCTGGGTCGAGTCAGAACCCTGGAGTTGAGGATGCTCATGGTAGATCTACCTCACTAGTCCAAGAGGTTGACCTATCAGCTTGTGGATCTTCAGGTACTGGCACTGAAAAAGGTAGCACAGGTGTGACACAAGGAAACGTATCTGTGCTGCAAGAAAACTTGGGCATTCGCATGAAGACTTTTGATGAAAATCAAAGGGAAGTGGGCCCTTCAATCAATGAATCTTTAAGTGACAAAATGCAAGACCGTCCTATTTCTGGAATGGAGGTTCAAGATGCAGAATGCCTTTTGCAGGATGTTTCTACAAGTTCTAACAAGTCGAATGATGTGATTGTGGCAAGTGATGTATGTCAAGAAAGTTCTACTGGTTTAACAGATTGTAAAATCGGGGATCACAGTGGACAAGATAAGCTTTCTGTTGTAGCTATAGAAAAATGTGGAGCTGAAGTGACTGCCACTGATTTAGATGGACCTTCCAGATTTCCACCAGTGGTAAATTCTGAGCTGAGCAATGAGGGGGTAAGTTCTATTGAACCCACTAGTGGTAACAGCTCTGCATGTGTTGCCTTCTCTGAAGGTATGGAGATCAGACTGCAATTTGAGAGTAGTAGCATGTCACTTGAGAAGTCATCTATGGCCAATCGAAGCAGTGATACTGCAGTAATGTTAATCGGTGCCCTGTTGAGGTTAACTTCAACGACACTCATGCTATTTCTTCTGAGCAGAAGAAGGAGTCAGATGTGCAGATCTCTCATGGAAAAAGCAGCTTGGTTGATAATAAAGATGATTATGTTGGAAGCACTGGTCAATTGGATATAGTATCCTCAGCAATGGAGGCACCTACGTCATCTGAAAGGCATATTGAATCTTCTGAACAAGCTGGACATGTCATTAAACATGGAGATGATCATTCTGTTTTGGTGCAGACATCTACGTGTGTAAGAGATGATTCTGGTCTGACAAAGAGTCGAAGAGATGGGGATGATGCTGGTAGCCTCCACAATGAGGATTCTTATGCTCCAGCTCATGTATCGCCTTCTAGACAAGCTGGTTCTGCAGATTTTTCCAGAGAAGTCTCATCTCCAAAGAAGGTTGATGTTGATGAACATGGACAAAGTGTCCTGGTTCATGAAAAAGGGCGTGCAGAAATGACTTCTGATTGCACAGGTAAAATTGGACATGATTCTGTTGGGTCATTTAATGATGGAAAGGATGTTGGATCATCATTTTTGGCTGAAGTTTCTAAAGAAAATGTTGAGATGGCTCCTGGAACAGAACTTGATGCTTCAGTTAGGAATGAAGACGGTAATTTCAAAAATGAGATTTGATTCTTGTGCTGTTATTTGTTATTTCAATTAATTTTGCATTGATGCGTTGCAGAATCAAATTTTGTGGTAGAAGCCACAGACTCATTATCACCTGACAGAGTTATGAGTTTTCCCTTGCTTAATGCTATTGCTGCAGAAGTTGCTGGTCATAATGTGGAGCAGAAATCCCATCAATTTGAAGGGAAAAGAGGGATGCAAATGGAAGCCCCAATAGATGCTGCTAAGTCATCTTTGGGGGGGTCTGGAGATGATCCATTTCATCAACGCCTTGAATCTGTAGCCAAAATAGTTAAGCCAGATGATTTTGCTGCAAAAGTAGTATTACAGGATACTGATCAAGTCGTGCAATGTAGCATTGGTCCAGACATCTGATGCTGCAACCAGTGCTGAGCAATTGGTTGGTGACAAAGCTTTTTTGGAGCTCTCTGACAAGAGAGAATTGTGCCCAGTCCAGTGTGATCCAAATGCAAAATTGGGGGAAGGTGCTGAAGCAGTAGATGCTCCAAACCATGGAGAACCATCAGGAGAAAAAGATCACATTGCCACATCCTCAGAAATTCAAGGTTGAATTATCTTTACCTTTTAGATCTTGAAGATGTGATGCTCCATTTTGTGGGGTTTGGGAATGAGGTGGCTTCAAAAACTAGTGCTTAGGATCTAAAGTGCACATATTCCACCTATAACCCAAAGGTGCTTTTGAGCAATAACCTTGGAGGACTGAAGTCCATAGTGGTTTAACAAAGATATTCAGAAGCACCATTTCATATAATAGCCTAAGATATTCAGAAGCACTGCATTGAGCATTATGGTTGTGAGCTGTAGCTCTATTTTTATGCCCTTGATTAACTGGTTCTAATTCTTTTGTCAGAATCCTTGAACTGCTGCTATCTCTGTCTGTGCCTCTTAGGGAATGAATAATTCTTGCCGTTCTTCTAGTGCTTGTCTATTTTCAGCTCTCAACTTTTATGAAATTTTGCATGTGTGATTCAGTCTTGAAGGTTTGGAGGTTCAATTGACTTGTCTTTCTTGGATGCTATTTGTCATTTCCTTGCTATTTGGCCCTCATGTTTTTTGCTCCCTAAGACAGTTCTTTCTTTGTGAAAGTTTGCAGATAATGTTAATAGTTTCCTGGGGTTCTGCTTCAAACTTAAATTGAATAGCACCCTGGTTGGTGATGTTTGAACATCATATGCTTGGTTTGGTTTTTGTTTTTGTTTTGCTTTTTTTTTTTTTGAGGGGGGGGGGGGGGTTTTTGTGAGTGGTTGCAATGTGATTGTATGTGATATGTGGTCTGACAGTCTATGTTCCTGTTCCTCAGTTATTCCTCATACCCTTCTTTTGGTCTTGTGCTGAATTTTGGTTTAGTTTGTTTGAGGGCACTTTTCATTTTTTAGCTTCCATTTCATCTGAAACTGCAACGGCTGTTTTTGCAGGTGGTGGCATTGCTGCAGAAATAATAGATAAATCTAGTGCGACTTCTGATGGTGTCGGTGTCCTTGACCTTTCACAAAGTGGAATGGATAAACAAGCTGGTTTTAAGGCGGGAATGGTTGAGAATCTTTGTCTGTCCAACAGTAAAGGAAGGATTGGTGGTAAGGCTTCGTTGAATCCTATGCCTCCAGGAGTGAATGTTGCCTCTGAAGAAGAGAAGAGCTTTACTTTTGATGTCAGTCCCTCAGCAGGTTTTGCAGAAGTTGGAACTAGCAAGGGTTTGCAGTCAGTTCCAAATATTCAAGCTCCCAAAAGATCCACGGTATTTATACTCAATTGTCATGCTAATTGCAGATTTTTTTTTTTATTTTTAAAAATTGCTTTTGCTCCTTACTCATCCATAATGATTCTTCCCTACAGAATGATTGTTCAAGGTTGTGGATGTATCCGCTTCAACCTCTGGGAGCAGCCAAATAGATCCTATAGTAGTTCAGGAAATTTCTCATGGAAGTCAACGGACACCTGACAAGGGGGCACCATCTAGGGGTGCCAAAGGTACCTCTGAGAGAAAAACTAGGCGTGGCTCCTCAAAATCTGGTAAAGAAAACGCTAGAAAGGGAAAGTCTGTGAAGGAAACAGTCCCTTCAAAGCAGTCAGAGAGAGGGGATAGAGTATCAGCGTCCATAGGCTTGACGGGAACTGGTCAACTCATGCAATTAGAACTGGGAAGCGTGGCACGCAGTGGAGCAAAGCCAGGTGTGGTTCTTTCTGTTTCTGGGCCAAGCTTACCAGATCTGAACACTTCAGCTCCTGTATCATTACTATTTCAACAGCCTTTCACAGATCTACAGCAAGTCCAATTACGAGCACAAATTTTTGTTTATGGGTCCCTGATGTAAGTCTTGCACTGTATTTCAGGATAGGTTTATAAAAAAATATGGCTCATGAAGAAAGTATGCAGTTCATTAAAACTATGGTTCCTAATATTGAAGTTTCTTTTATTGTCATATGGTGGTAAAAGGTTTTGGTTGTTACTTGGCCACAAAATAGACTTGACTTCTGTTTCTACTATGATATCAGTGTATAATTTCTGGATAAATCAATTTTCTTTAACAGAGATTTTCTTACATTGCTTGAACTATCATGTGTAATGTTCTCAGTGTCGTGTCTTTCTGCTGGTATTGAATGCAACTTATAATTGATTTGGCCATGGTGCAGACAAGGAGTAGCACCTGATGAAGCTTGTATGGTTTCAGCATTTGGGATGTCTGGTTAGTCTATTCTTCCATATATTCTTTGCACTTGATATTCCTGTATGGATGTAGGTTGAACATTTCAAAGCGTTTTATTGACAGAAGGAGGGAAGAGTTTTTGGGAGCCTGCTTGGCGTGCCTGTTTGGAAAGGTTTCATGGTCAGAAAATGCATTGCCAAGCAGCTCTGAGACTCCTGTGCGATCACGTTCAGGTACTTAAAAGATTTTTCAGTTGTCTATTGTTTTTGTTTTCTTTGTTACTTAAAGTGTATTCTGGATCAACATTGTAGGTGCTAAAGCTTCGGATCAGGCAAATAAACATGGTTTGAGTCAAAGCAAAGCTCTTTCAACACCAGCAGTTAGAGTGAGCAACAAGAGTACCCCTTCACCAGTTGTTAATCCGATGATACCTGTTTCATCACCTTTGTGGAATATATCTACACCCTCTTGTGATGCGCTTCCAACCAACATGGTTAGAGGTGCCGTTCTTGATTATCAGGCACTTTCTCCTCTGCATGCTTATCAAACACCGGCTATACGGAATTTATCTGGGCATCCAATGTCGGTCCCTTTCTCAGGTTCCTGGGTTTCTTCTGCACAAAGCTCTGCTGCCGATACCAATTCTCGGTTTTCTGCAGTGCCCATTACAGAAACAGTAAAATTAACCCCTATCAAAGCCAAGAATCGTCTGTGCCAATTTCTTCCATTGCAAAAAATGCACCTTCCAATCCCGTAGTTCATGATCCGAAAAAGGTCACGGGTTCGCATGCACAACATTCTACTGATCTGAAGTCTAGGAAGAGGAAGAAGAATTCTGTTAGTCAGGATCTTGGCCAGATTGCTGTTCCAGTGACTCAGACAGGATCAGTTTCTGCCCCTGTAGCAAAGAGTGATGCGTCAAAAAAGGTTCATGTGGTGGAGGATCTTAGCCAGGGTGTTTTGGTTGCTGGAAATCATGTGGAGCTGGTGTCTTCTCCTAGAGTTACTAGTCATTTCTCTACATCAGTTGCTATTAAACCCCCATCCAACTTTGTATTCAAAAGCAGTTCAGATAAATCTCTGACAGCTGCGGTTTCCTCCATTGATTACCCAAAGGGTGGGGACCCAGAGTTGGAGAAGAGGCTTTTGAAACCAGAGGATATTGCAAAAGTTGAGGAGGCTAAACTACAAGCAGAAGAGGCTTAGACTGCACATGCTGCTATTGCAGTTGCTCACTGCCAGAATGTATGGTGTCAATTGGACAAGCCCAATGCTTCTGGATTGATGTCAGATGTTGAGGCTAAGGTAGCATCTGCTGCTGCTGCCATTGCAGCCTCTGCTTCTATTGCAAAGGCGGCAGCTGCAGCTGCCAAGATTGCATCAAATGTTGCTCTGCAAGCAAAACTGATGGCTGATGAGGCATTGGTCTCCTATGGAACTAAAAATCCAACTCAAAATGAGTTGCAATCTGTTCCAGGTTTTTTGAACAATATAGGGAATGCAACTCCTGCATCCATTCTGAGAGTTGGGGAGGGAAACAATGGTTCTAGTTCGATTATCTTTGCTGCTAGGGAAGCAGCTAGGAGGAAGATTGAGGCTGCTTCAGCTGCCTCGAGGCATGCTGAGAATTTGGAAGCCATAGTAAAAGCTGCAGAATTGGCAGCAGAAGCTGTATCACAAGCAGGGAAAGTAGTTGCTATGGGTGATCCATTTGCCTATAAGTAAACTAGTAGAGGCTGGTCCAGAAGGTTACTGGAAAGGTTCAAAATTACCTTCTGGTCAAGGTGCCAAATCAAATAACATGACTGGGAATAAGTCGAACATCGACACTGTTGAGGAAGTGGCTGATGTTATTGTGGACCAATCAGGGAGACCATCAGACAAGGAGATGCAGACTCGAAACAGTAGTAGTTCACCTGTCCCTAAACAGACATTGAAGAATATGGTGGAAGACCACAAGGAGGGAGAAGAGGGCACTTCTCCTTCAGTCACTCATGGTGAAAAGGATTTTAGAGTTCAAAGGAATAGCAGAGCAGGTGATTTGAGTAAGAAGACAGATGTTGTTCCTGACTTGGAGATGGGATCAAGATCTACTGTCTATGAAAATATGGCTGGTAGTTTGAACGACCACGGCATAAAAGAGAGTTGCCTTGTTGAGGTATGCTGACTTTAACATCTTGCTGTTCTGTGTTCTTAGACTCGGGAATGACACAAGTTGTCTTAATGTAATGCCAGCCTTTAAAGTTTGTTTGTTTGATTTTTTTTTTTTCGACTCTTGTTCAATGGTATCTAATCTTCTTTGTAGCTGGTGCATTGTTTGTCTTGCAACATATACATAGACTTGCTTATGGTCTTTTGCATATTATGTTTTACATCTCACATATGCTATTGAATCATCTGCCTTTTATTCTAGATTTTCAAAGACAATGGGGATTTTACTGGAGCCTGGTATTCTGCCAATGTATTGAGTTTGAAGGATGGAAGAGCTTTGGTTTGTTACACTGATTTGGAGTCAGATGAGGGTAAGCTACTATGCATATTTTTTTGCATGACATGCATGGATTATATTGGAGACAGTCCATTTGAAGTTTAGGGAGCATTAGAGTAAGTTTTTCCATTGTTTTCTCAATAGCATATTGTCTTATTGTAGTGTGACGCTTGGCGAGGTTGGATATTTTTGCATGTATTTGGTACTAAAAGAATTAACGCTTTAACTTTGTCTGCAAATAACAAGGTATACATACGAAATTTCTTGAAAAGGAAATAATGTACTTTATGTACATTTAGTGCACTTTTATGTTTGGTGAAACAATCACTTCATATTGGCATGTCTGGGTACTTTATTGTGTCTCATGATTTACTAAATGAGGCCATTGGTATAAACAATGAATATAGTGAAGTTTCTTTGATGTTTATTCATCTGTTGAATTGGTTGGATAAGAGCACGAGCATTTTACTAGAGGAAATAATGGAGCCGATAGATGTACCTTAGATTCTGCTTATGAAAAGCTTGGCTTATTAGTCTAAAGAAAAGTGGACCAAGCATAGCTTCACTTGGAGCTGGTATATAGTATGCAGGCTATTAACTTGCTTGTCTCGGTCTGTCTGGGTGAACTGAAAAAGAGACAACTAGCTGGACTGGTTTGGACATGCTATCTCAGAGCACAAATCTGTAGATTGAAGATTGATTTGTTTCCTTATTGTTCTCTATTTGAGGAGATGAGAATAATAACTGTGAATGCCATCTTGGCACTGGGTGGGCTCTTTCTAATCGACTTTGCTGTGCTGTGTATTGTTTCCCTTGTGTCATTATGTCATACAGCCAGCTTTGTAGATTAGAGCAAGGTTTTCTTACAAGGTATCTGATGGTACTGCATTTTGTGCAATTCTGTTTTGACCTGCTATGGTTTATTTACATACAATGAACATGATTTTTGCAATCGTGCCATTTTGCTTGTGAGAACCGTTGTTGAAAGACATTGATCTTGAGTTAACTAGAAAAGTAATAATTTCAATCCCCATTAAAATTTATCTTTTAAATTTGCGGCGTAGGTTCAGGAAAGCTGAAGGAGTGGATAGCAACTGAAGCAGAAGGTAGCAAACCACCCAGAATACGGCTTGCCCATCCTATGACTAGCATAACATTTGAAGGGACGAGGAAGAGGCGTAGAGCGGCTGTAGGAGATTACGCCTGGTCTCTTCATGATAGAGTTGATGCATGGATAGAAAATTGTGAGAACTTCTGTCAGATTCCCCCCACACCTTGCTCTGATTGTTTGGATTTTTATCTGTTCATTATGCTCCTTTTTATCTTTATGAGTTCACATGTTCAGTTTGGCTCTTACTGTAAGCTTTTTACAAAATTTAGTGGATTTGGATTGCAATTTTAATATCTAAACTCTTGGAATTTTTATAGAAGTTGCTTAAAATTAAGCCTTTTGCTTGTGCCCAGATTTTTTCGTAATGATCTTTCATTTAAATGGTCTTTGATGGTTTCCTGATTTGTGTTTCCAACTTTTTAACTTGCGCATGTCTCAAATCATGTAGGAAGATTTTTATTTTCTGCGTTGTCCATAATTGAGAAAGTTTACAGACACCCAATGAAGTTTGTTTGCCAAAATGTCTGGAGAAATGGCTTAACATTCCCGTAAACATCATGAATTGATCTGGGTTTAGAATCTGGGTCTATCATAAAATTGTTGTATTCATAATCTTTCTCTTTTATACAGATTCAGAAAAAAAAGACGTTTTGAGACTTACAAGTGTTTTCAGCTTTATGGTAGATGTATCTTCAGCACCTTGAACCCCATTGATGGAAGGCGGAGGGGGAGGGAAAGAAAGCTTGTTTCAGACTGACCTTTTCAGAATCTCTTCGTGTTTGACATTGTTTGTTCTGTTCATTCTGCCTGACTTTCATTTATAAGATGTGTAAACTGTTGGTTTGGGTAGAGTTTATTTTGAGGACTGGTTCTCAAATAATGTGTGTGTGTGTGAGAGAGAGAGAGAGTAGGTCCGTCAGTCAATTTGTTTTAAATGTGAAGCATCAGCCAACAAGTCTGATGACAGTTGATCTAATTCCCCCCCAAATGATCGGCACCTTCATTCATCAAATAACCAACTGCAAAATACATTAATGAGGCAGCTGCCCAGATCTGAAAGAGCTGCATTCTGCAGCCAGGTTGGAAAACTAAATTTCCGATCCACAGTTTTGCAAATTTTACTGTTGATCTAAGAACTGTAACATATCTATTGCTTCTATTTTCTCTTTACCAAATTTAATCAACTAAAAAGTGAAAACATTTGCTGCATTCTAAGAAATGCGGCAACAATGCTAATGTGAACGATACGATATTTTCCCTTCTAAGAATTCTTCAGAAATTCATTTTGATGTAGTGTTGCCTTGATACAAGGAAAGTTTCAGATTCTGTTTCTTTAGGAAGTGTTATCAGGGCTTTGTTGATTTTTGCTTCTATGAGGGTTTTATTTTTATTTTTAAAAATCGTCTGTGGAACGGCGTATTGAGGATTGATG
Organism: Cinchona pubescens; assembly: GCA_025175665.1. NCBI lineage: Eukaryota > Viridiplantae > Streptophyta > Magnoliopsida > Gentianales > Rubiaceae > Cinchona > Cinchona pubescens. The sequence continues at coordinate 2,091,212 of JANKKI010000185.1, read as the reverse complement.
CCTTTTATTTGAATTGATGTCAGAACTGTGTACTTTAGCTATGATTCTAAATTCATTGACAGTAAAGTGTATAAATGTGTTTAAACATGCCTTTTGTCTCATATGCTTATTCAATGTGTTATAGCTGGCGTGAAGGAGTGATCATAGAAAAGAATGAAAAGGATGAGACCACATTGAGCATTCACTTTCCAGGTATTATTGTCTCACCCATAATTCTTACTAGGGAGGGGTGTGCAAATCTTTAACCAAAAGAAAAAAAAAAAATTTGCACAATTTTTTTTAAAAAAATCAAAATAAAAAGAGTAGGTAGTGGAAATGTTAACAAAAAATTAAAAGAATAATATAAGGAGTGAAGAATGAATTGTGGGAAGGAAGTTATGGGTAGTTAATTAATAGATATCAAAGGGAGTGAGGATGGTATAATTGGCAAATCAAAAAGTGACGGACACCAAAATCTCCCCTCTCCCTTTATACATAGTATAGATGTTGTAGATGTTATTTGGTTCTTCCAGAGATAGAGTTTTCTGGGTTTTCCTGTGCAGCTCAAGGGAAAACATCAGTTGTTAGAGCATGGCATCTTCGTCCAACTCTTGTTTGGAAGGATGGGGAGTGGATTGAGTGGTCGCATTTCAAAGTGTCTTCGCAGGTTCAATGCTATATTAGTCATTCACATTGTTGTAATATGAGCTTCGTATTGGCCTTTTTTTTTTTATTCTTACTTTATGTACTTTTCAGGGGGATACACCACAGGACATCTTTCAGTAAGAGACTAAAGTTGGGAAGTCATCCCGTCGAGGGCAAAGGGAAGGCTAAGATGCCAAAGAACATTAATTTTACTGAACCAGGGCATACTGAGGAGTCAAGGTTGCTGCCTTTGTCTGCTAATGAGAATATATTTAACATTGGAAGTACCAGGAACGAAAACAAGCCCGAGACCCTTAGAACGATCAGGTCTGGTTTACAGAAAGAAGGTTCTAAAGTTATTTTTGGTGTTCCTAAGCCTGGAAAGAAAAGGAAATTTATGGAAGTTAGTAAGCATTATGATTCCGATCATAGCATCAAGAACAGTGCTCCAAATGATTCACAGAAGTTCTCAAAATTTTTAATGCCTCAAGCATCAGGAGCTCGTGGATGGAGGAATAATTCCAAAATTGATTCAAAGGAAAAGCAAGCAGCCGAGTTCAATAAACCTAAGGGTCTTAAGTCTGGAAAACCGCCGAATCTTCCTACTAGAACAGTACCTCAAAAAGATAATGCTGTGACTTCATTCTATCTTCTGCATCTGCCTCAAAGGATGCTACCTTAACGGATAATTTGAGAAAGGATTCAACTAGCAATGATGAGGATGACTCAGATCAGCGGAATCTTATTGATCTTGTTTAAGAGAGCTAATATTGAGGCAGCTGAAGAACCTATATCACTTACTTCACAAGCACCTCCCCCTGATGCTCCAAGGAAAGCAGCTATCTTGAATGCCAAATCTGAGCGGCTGATGAAAGGAAAACTTGCCCCTACTGGTGGGAAGTCGGCTAAAGTCGAGGTGAAGGACAAACCAATTCCTGAAACTCTTGAACCTCGTAGATCAAATCGCAGGATTCAGCCCACCTCAAGGGTAAGTTTGAAGTCTAATCACACGCTACTTTGCAGCACTCATCCAATGAAATTTCATTGTAGTCCTTTCATTAATTCTGACAGTTCATACTTAAAACTCGAGCATTGTTGCATATTGAACTATATTGCTTTGAGGGGTGTGTGCGCGTGTGTGTACGTGTTTGATGAAATAACATGGGTTTTACTTTAGCAACAACGTATCTAAAGTTATTTTGAATGACTCGGACAATTACATTCTCCATTGTAGACACTGGACAATGTTAAGTGTATTTGAAAAATGTGTAATGGCAATTCGTTCTTATCATCTGCATTGTCACAAGTAGTCTTTGCCTGTAGGGGTAAGGTTGGGGAAATTGTTGTTGAGTACTATGCACTGGCATCAAGAAGTCGGCAACTATTAGTCAAATATAATTGGAATTGTAGCTTGATTCCTTAAATTTGGTTTTATTGCTTTTTGGTGGATCCTTTAATCTTGAGGCTAAGAATTGGCTGTGTTTTCTCCTTTATCACTTCCTGGATATTAATTATCATATTCTTTAGCTTTTACTAGAATTTCTTTTTGAAATTCCTTTTTTTGATATTTCATTTTATTTGGATCTCAATTTTCCTTTTCTGGGATGTGTCCATATCTGGTGAATTCTGGTTTGTTGTCTGCAGCTATATGTGAGACGTTAGAAGGATTGCAGAGCTCACTCACTATCTCCAAGATTCCATCTGTTTCCCATGACAAGAGTCAGAGAAGCCAGAGTAGGGGGGCATCTAAGAGGTAATCCTTGAATTCTAAAAAGCATTCTCCTTTGACCGCCTTGGGCCTCCCTTTCTTCTTCCCTCACCAAAATGGAAGGGTATAACAGTATCTGAAATAATACACCATTTAACTTGTAACTGACTATATTAATTTGTCGCAGGGAATTAACACCCAGTTGAGAGCTTTTTAAATGGATTGGCTTGTCTTGTGGGATCTTGGTAACCAGCAGATGTATTTTAGCAGTCAAGACACCCAGCATTTATTTTGTGAATATTTATCATAAGAGGCAGATCTGAGGGTTGGAGGTTCACATTAGCTGGTTCTTAAGATGTAAAATTTAGCTAGTAATTGTTCATATTGATTTAGCTTACAACAGAATGTTTAGTTAACCAATAACTCTGGTAGGTTGTGTATATCAAACTTGTGCATGTAGCTTTCTTCAGAAAATTTTTAAATGATGAATTTTACCATTTTGCAGCCCTGTTGCTTCATGTTGATAGATTATTGCAATTGTATGCGGTGATCGGTTTTAACTTCTATGTTTGGCATTGATTGAGCTTTGGTGATGCTTCAGTTGGCACCTACATAGAGTTCTTGGTGCTACTTGAATGGCAGAGAGGTGTTCGATGATTAGTTTTGTTATGGGTTCGAGCTGTAGGTAGGTACCCTTGCATTTACTCTCCTGGGTTTCAATTTTATTTCATCTCTGGTCTCAGCAAGGGAAATGGTCAGAAATTTGTCTTCCTCTGCTGTTTAGACTTTAGAGCTCTTAGCCCAAGGAAAAAGGAGACCTAGAGGAGTTGTATCTTTTTCTCTTTTTTATTCAGAGAAAAATGTGCTAAAGTTGCTAGTTATATTACTGATGACCTTGAAGTAAAATATAGCTGCTGCCTTGCTTAAAAAATTGCATGGACTTCAATTTGTCTTATTTTCCGAAGACTTCATGCTTAAAAAATCTTGTTAATAAGCTAGGGGGAGGTGCTTTATGCAAAACCTTTAATTAGTTAATTAGACTTAACAATTTATAATATGAAATACTACAAATCTAACACATCAAGGCCCTTTCTGGTACAGTTTTCACCCTTTCTGATACAGTTTTCTCGTTTAGCACAAGAGGAAAAGTGATGCACTTGTGGCGAAGTTTATAGTAACAAACATGCAACTGAAATAGGTGAAAGTAAAATAATAGTAATAATAATAATAAAACAGGTGAGAGTACACCACCTCACAATGGCGATTGATGGTGATAAACCTCTCCCTGTAGTACCAAAGAACATTTTACAAATCAAAACGGGACCAACCAATATTCAGAATGGTCTGTGACCAAGACTGGAAACCTGCATGTATTTCAACAAGTGCAGCGATTGCTTGCTACATTAAACAAGTGAAATAGCTTCGCTTTCCTAAAATCTACAGGACTTATAAATAAATATATCCTATGAACAATTGCAACACGTGAGAAGATACAGCTTTGCTATACATAGATATATCACCTTGTATCCAACTGTAACTAAGGACTGGCTAAGAGCCGCATCTGAGCTGTAGCTGGAGCCCTAAACCAGTGCAGTGGTGCACTAGGCTCTAGCATGGTGAAAATTCCGTGGTACAGGCAAAAAACTTTTTGCACTGAAACAACTCCAAGTCCGAAGCTTCTTAGTCAGATAGAAAGTCCTCACGGTCGGTTTCTTCTACTATTCGCGCTTTCTTTACATCTGGAGACATTTCCTCACCTTGCTTCTCTGCGATGGCTTGGTACCCAGATTTTGCCACAGAAGTAATATTGCTATCTCCTAAAGGCTGATCTCCATCCTCTTCCTTTACAACATCGGGACGTTTAAATGGTTTCCGGCAAATGCAAGATGATGGATATTCATGGAACTCACCACGTCCTGGTTTCATCTCGTCAGGTTCTCCCATGAATCCTCTTTGGCACAATTTGACAGACCTTTTTGGCAAATGTATCCCACTCCATTTTATCCCGTGCCATAAACAAAGCACTAAGCCTTTTGGCATTCGGCCTGATGGTCCTCTTATGCCCCATATACCTCCTTTAACATGAAAAGAGCAAGAAAGAACAGTTAGCTGTTAAAATGTCACCCGTATAACAAAGATTTTCAAACAAAATATCAAAATGATGATCTAATAATTGAATTGCAAACTTCATAACTGCTCAAGGCACTACAACACTAGGGAAAGTTTCTAGGTATTCTAACTTGGCAATTGAAATTGTTAAATAAAAGTTACAGGAACAAACTACACCAACAAATGTCATGGCATTCGAATCACAGGAATTCATACTAGAGCAATGTTCTCATAAATTTTAAATTGTTGTTGAAACTAAGGAGCAATATGATGTAATTTACTATCATTGACACCCTTATAAAGCATTAGTTCAATGAATTATTTCCATCCACCAACCATTACAATTTAAAGTGCACTGAAAGAATGTATTTGAGACATCAAACTATCAACTTTCACTCTTAATTATTGACAACATTTTTAACATTATGATTCGAATCCACTCCATGCCTATGCTTTCAAAACGCCAACATTTCCTAACAGACTGAATGAGGGGCAAAAGTAATTTCATTGGTTTTGCGATTTTCTCATTCCTAGATATGGCCAGGTAACCATGGGTTAACTGTAAACCACCATAATCAACCACAAACAAATTGGACGTGGAGTTTCAGCATAAAAGTACAAACTAGTTATCAGGTGCACGCACTTCATACATGCATCTATAAGATAAAGAGTGGGAAGATACAATGACTAACTTGTGGGAGTTACAGAATGAGATTGGATAAATGTAAATACCTACTCATCAAAGTTATGAAATAATAGTGGATAAAAGGAAATAACTACTGGCAAATATTTTTGAGAAGTTAAAAAAAATTATCCATGCAACGATTGACATACTTGAAGTTAAGGACAGTTTCAAAACTTCAAAAGATGAGAAGATAGGATAGATGTAGCATAAAAGCCTGCTCTTTATATATAGGACTCTAAAACGGATCTAACATGATAGCACACTCCAATGGCCATCATGGCACTGGTAAAAGCCAAAATTCTCATGCACATGGATTGTGTCTATTACTTTCTAGATTGTTCAAAAGCCGTAGAGAGTAGAAACTTCAGCCACCTCTCAATAGTTGAAAGTTCCATCGAGGACACTTTGGAAATTGGCTCTATCACCTCCTACCATTCAAATCCCAGGCTAAGGTACAGCTTAAAGGCCTACTATTATCTCACAGTCTGAATTATAGAGATGAACCAGAATAACCAATTCAGGTTTTCAGTAAAACATGCAAAAGAAATTGTTTATAGGATCACAAATCAAACATATTGATGTTCTCTATAAACAGGACCAATAGGGCCAACTTCATCAGACAAGGATGTTAAGTCAGAAAAACAAAGGACAAGGAGAGGAGGAAGTGGCTAGGGACAAATCCTGGAACTGGACTGTACACTAGGACAGTACAAAATGTGAATAACCCTACATAAAATCCATTGGCGAAAAAGTTCCAGTGAATGGCAGACTTGTGGTTGCTCTCCTAATTCAAGTTTTCTTTTCAAGCCTTCAGAAGAGCTAACATTTCACCCATGAAGGTAGAAATTTGTTCCATGATTGCAGCTCATAGAAGTTGGTTTTTTCCACAATATCCATGTTTACAACACTATCATCATCATCTCCCTAGTTGTTACAGTCCTTGTAGCTTGTGAAACTCAGGGTCAAGTTAAACTGCTTCATGATTATTAGAACTGCTTATATTGAATGTTTTTAGGGGAAAGCATTACAATGACTAACAGACAAGTACTCTTACCTTCGACCAGCTAAGATCTTTGCCATGTTTCCATTGTTGTTAGTGATAAAAACATCACTTTCATCACAAACAATGTAGTCAATGGCAGCAAGACGAGAAGAAAAGGGAAGAAAAGGTTTCAACTCGTCACTGGCAAGCATCTCCTTTGTATAGAAGTTTGGAAAGAGCTCTCTAAGGGGCCGTAAAGTTTCTTCTCCACCATATATTTCACCAGATGCGACATATAGGTATGTGTCATTCTTGAAACCAAGAGCCCGGAGCATCAAGCCCACTTCATGAGGAGTGAGTGGGCATTTCCCTCGGGTTCGCTCTTCATCAGGACTCAGCTCCTATGGCAAAGACAAAATATCAAAAACTACAGCAATGATTTTGAATAACAGCAAAAGAACAGGAAATATCAAATGCATTATGGTGCAAGAACGCAAACAGATCATCATAAGAAGAGGTCCTTAACATAGTAAGCCCACTAATATGAAAGGCACTTGGGACTGGACATTCGCAAGAAATCTATGCTTTGATAAAATTTGCAGCCTCATTGAAATAAAGGCATGCATTGCAGCAACATATTACGACCCCTAAATAGGTTAGTTATACAAGATGTTCCGGATTCATCATTAAAGTCTTTAACGTGCAAACTCTGCTAGTATCAACGACTGCTTGTAAAGAAATAATAAATCAAGTCGAAAGTCATTCTGAAGCTTAAGATCTCACAGGTAAAGTTTCCCATCGTTTCCTTATCTCTCCCAGCTCGTATCGTTCTTTATCTCCTCCACCAAAGTAACACCCAGAAAATGCAAGCATATCAGGTTCGAACCTGTCACATACAAATTAGGAACAGCAAATGTGAAGTGCAATATATGAATAGCTATGAAAAATTAAAATCTGGGAAAATGATTATCTGCATTAAAAAATATAACAGTACGAACACTTTTTCCCAAGTGTCTCACATTTAAGGAAGAATGAAAGAAAAGAAACAGAGTTTGAGCGTTTACAAATGCAGAAACATGATCTAGATGATTATTACTTGTCTACATAATATGGTACTATTATATATAAAAGTGCTATGGGTTTTATGAATTAGATTTTCTTTTAGAATATTGCCTTTGAGCTTCTCATTTTCATTGGGCCAACAAAAAGTTTGATTGCCCCACAAAAGGAATCTTACATTCTACCAAATAAGAGATATCCCTTTCAACCAGGAGTCAAAATCAATCTGGTTTTAACAACAATTACCAACTCATACTCCTTCAAAAGAACAAATATTTATTGGCTCCTCATAAAAGTTCTATTTATGAATTGAAGTTAACATTATTCATCAATCACTTTAAGACAAAGAGTTTAATTATCAACAAAAGCCTTCTGTTGATTCAGCATTTCAACTTCAACAACGTTATAAATCTTTTGATCATATGATGACATTTACCTGAAAACTAGTCTACCTAGAATGGCCTGAAAATTAAAATGTGCACAAAAAGGCTAAGATAAAATGAAAAAACCATAAATGTATTTGCTGATTATTACGAGTATACAACATATCTTCACTTTAAAATTAAGGGGAAAAAAATCTTAGAAGAGTTTAAAAAATATCTTCACTTTAAAATTAAGGGGGAAAAAAGCTTGGAGGAGTTCATTTCAAGAAAGTTGTTTTCCTGCTTTCACTTTTGAGAATTCTGCATCAGTATGGAATAGAGGCATATTTTAATGGTAACTTTTTGAATCTAAAAGTTAAAGAGGAATAAACAGAGTTAATTACACTGGCTCGGATGGTATGCATTTCAGCCACTTGAGGTGAATAATATGTCATGCGTATTGTAGTGCAGCAACTCTATAGCTCTCCTTACATTACTTATCATATTTAACCTACCACTTAATAAGTGCTTGGTTTATATATAAGAGACCACAGCAGTTACAGTATGTTTGGGAGCTATGGATTTGGAAAGAAAAGAATGGGAAAGAAAGGAAAGTGCAATTTTATGTTGTTTGGGAGAAGTCAAGGAAAGAAAGGAACGGAAAAGGGGAAAGAGTCAAAGGTGGAATATTGCAACTACAGTGCTACAGTCCACAAAAACATTCTGCCCAAATTGAGCGGAAGGAAATCTTTCTAGAAGCTTATAAATTTTTCTGAAAATGCCCATTATACCCCCAAAAACCTTCTATAACAAAACTCTATCTACTTATATATCCAAAATCATTCCTTTTCTTTCATGAACTCCCAAACAACACTAAAATCAATCCCTTTCTCTTCTCTTCCCTCTTATAACTTAAACTTTCTCTTCTCTCCTAAACTCCCAAACTAAGCCTTAGAGATTTGTTTAATAGAAGCCAAACAAAAGTATGCAACTTTCACAGTTGAAGATCAAGCATGCAACTTTGACACTTGAAGCTCATTGGTGATCTCTTCTATCATTAAGCAAATAGATATGCTTTATAACATGTGTCGGCAACATCTTGCTGTGGCCTTCTCAGGAAGAGATCTACTTCTCAAGATGCAAGTACTCTACATACAAGGACAAAGCATGATCAAGAGCAAGAGTCTGAACAAGAACACACAAAAATGCAGGTACAACTCACACAAGATTGCATCAGTTATTTCATGAAAGCAAAAGGTTGTTGTAAAGTTGAATCCCGTAAAATTAAAAAAAAAAAAATTTATTTCTTCAACTTAGATGGTAAGAGAGACAAACCTCAAATGAACTGCAATAAAATGTTTGGCCATCTTCCGCATTCTCATCACAAGCTTCTGACCCAGATTCCTTATGGGTTTAGTAAATCTCAAAGCATGATAATTTACCCGGCATCGTAGTCTCTGTAACTCTTCATCAAGGTCATTAGCAAGCCTGTAATCAAATTTTGTCAACTGAACAACCTGCAAGCAGTTTAGTTCATTTGTTAATACAAAAGACAACATACACATTTTTTTTGCCATTGAAAGTAAAGCTAATCTCCTAGCATGTAAAGTTCCAAGAGTAGAGTAGATGGTATGTAGAAAAATTAAAAAAGAACAACACAATGAAAGCATGTAAAGGTCTGATTGAATACTTACACGTCTTCTTAAAAGTGTGGGCAGTACTTGGTCAAGATAATATTCAGGTTCTGATTTCCTGGGTACACGCATTGTATATGGGGGTTTCTCCATTGATCTCATGACCCTTTCTGGGACTCTTTTAACGAATGGTCACATCCTTAGCAAGGTAAGAGATGAACCAGCCAACATCAAAAATGTTTTGGAAGTCACTGCATGTAAAGTCAGCAAACTGAATGAACATATAGTCGAAAATCTGATCCACATAACCAATATCCACTAATAGATCCTGCTGTTCAGACATTCATATATCTCAGAGTCCAAATGCTCAGCCTACCTATCATCCTTCCAGAATGAATGGTGATCCAATTCAGGTACAACTAAAGTTGCATTAAGAATCCGTGCAACAACTACAGCATCAGTTATCTGAATAGCACAAAATGGATTCCTGACTTTAGATTACTGAGATACAGAAACAAAGTTAAATAAATTCAGAAATCCTAAAAACTGGGCATTTAAACCAAATGACTAAAGAAGGGTGAGAAACAAAACTTACTCCTGTTCTTTGCTGGTTGAGCCCTCCACTAGTTGCTATAAGTAGATAGCCATTTGACACCCGCTCGCGTATGACAGCTATAGATCAATAGACTAAGATATTAATCAGGACCTGAGTTCTAGTTCAAACCATAAGAAAACTATACAGCAGCAAACTCTTATCAAATACATGTCTAACAACACGTCTATTGAAGTCTAAAAGCCAAAGAAAGACTTCATTTTTATGCAATATGAGACGCACTCGTTAGTTAATAACACTTCAAATTATCCTTCTTAACCAAACTAAAAGGAAAAAGAAATAAAAAGAAAAAGAAATTCAGTTCTTCTAATGCTTAACTTGGCAGTCCATTATTTACCACAGAAAAAAAAAGAAAAAAGGCAGGCCATCAAGTGCACACAAGGCATGAATTTCAGAAAGGATAATTCCTTTTTTGGTTTCTATTCTCTATGGAGGATATACGGAGGAAACTGTTCAAAGACCACATGCTCAAGAAAGATATAAAGCCAAACAGAGGAAACATTAGATTCAGTTCTTGCATCACATAATTCCTGCAGATTAACCACCAAGCAAATTTCCTCCAATTCCCCAGCATGAAGGTGAAAATTAGTTTCAATTCTACGACTTAGGAACATAAAATTGAACTAAATGCTTGTGTTATGATATAACTGAAAGCAATTCAAGATGGTAGTGATGAATCTATGTTGGAGTAAAGAGACTCAACAAAACAAAAAATCTGGAAACACACACAACTACACTGATTGGCATAATATACTTTATATGACTAGAATCACAGATTAACTAAACAATAGAATCCAAACATCTCTTCGACTACTGTGACTGTACACATAGATACACAGCAAAATAGGCATACAACTCTTTGCCCTTAAACAAGTACAACGACGTGTTCAGCAACTTACGTGCAAAATGAGGTCCTCTTTCACTGCATCCATAGTAAAAGTTTGAAAACTTCGATTTCCAAATATCAACTACTGCACGATCATTTCCATTCTACAGCGTTTATAAACACGTAAAGAAGAATTAGCAGTATTTCATGACTATGTTATTGACATGATACCAAGAGCATCATTTGAATTTTTGACCAATATCACAAGGCAAGCAATGAATTAACATGCGAGTCCCCCGTTATGATGCCGAAGAGGACACCACACAACATAGTTCCCTTACAATTTCGTACAAAAATCACAACTTTAAACATTACATTCTCATTAAGCCCTATTATTCTCCTACCCTGCAATTCTCTCCTAACTCAAAGAACAATAAATACCCAGAAAACATTAACCAACAAAATTTCAACTTTCACTCAAAAAACCAAGAAAAACAAAGAATTACACAACACCCAAAACCCAAAAAATAATTTTAAAAAAAAAATCAAATCTTTACCCAAAAAAAATGTAAAAAAATAAGATTACAGTAAATTACCAGCTTATAATATAGAGTACGCTTGACAAGGCTCTGAGAATACCATTCAAGATCAGAAGCCAATTGTCCAGTGAAGAGTGAAATCAATCCAACACCAAAAAGCATTATCCCACAAATCTTCACAGACCATGAGATCTTAGGCCTTCTTGCTGATATTGTTGTTGTTGCATGCATTATTTTTCCACCACCATCTCCAATGCTGCTGTTCTCGACCCTTCTGTTTCTGCTTATTATAAAAAAGACTCAGATTATTCACTACAAATCCTCCACTATACTTCCGAGCTTTCTTGGCCTCCACACCCATGGCTGCTTCTTCTGAAACTACATTCAAATTCAGCTTCAGAAACTGTCAATTTTCTTGCTTTTTGTGTCATTACTAGCAGTAATTATGACATCAACCACATGGAATGCTGTTTGAACCAAAATACTGATATTTTTTTGGATTTCTAAAATCAGGGTTTGCCTGTTTTTGGGGGTTTCTGGTTCTTTATTTATGGGATTTGTTTAATGGGATTTTACAGTTGAGTGTTTGAAAATGTGGGTCAGTGTTAATTTTCTTCATAGATATATTATTATTATTATTATATATTTTGGTGTGTGTTTTTTGGAGGAGGGTACTGAAAGTCTGGAAGGAGAGAGTAGTGTCTGTCATTTTTAGGGGTTGGGGGAATTGGGGGACAGTGAAAAAGGTGAAAATTTGATGGATAAATAACGGAGTGGAATGGATGATTGGGGAAAATGGTGGAATTTGTCTGAAGGTTAAGATTTTGGATTTGTTTATCAAATGTGTTTTAATACTAAGTTAAAATACTTAAATACAACTTATACACAACAGTATTGACAGGGTACAACATTTAAAGCGTACCGTATCAACTAATATCTTTATAGAATTATAGAATTTTTATAATCTTTAGGCTTAATTTCACTTTACCCCTTAACATTTAGAATTATTATCACTTGATTCCTTAATGTTAGTTTTTAGGCAGCCAAGTCCATATACATTAACCGTCAAAGCTAACGATATTAAATTTCAGTCTAAAATAATATTTTTACCCTCAAATTAAATGTGTGGACAATTTTTTTTTTTTATGAAGTTCAAAATATCTTATTTTCTTCTAATAAATGGAAAATACTTACATAGATAAGTTTTTAGCCTCACCTGATAGACCCTGCGATCAAAATTAAATCTTATAGAATCTTACTTACATCAGCTTATGAACATAGATTCCATAACATTTAATACACACCTAGATATCTATAAGTGGGACTAAAGACCAGGTCTAAAGTCTTTTCCCCAATAAATAGAGTTTGATAAAATTTAAAATATATTAATAAATGATAAAAAAATATTAAATTATATCAATAAAATAAGAAAGAGAAAAAATAAATCAAGTAAAAATGAGAAAAAATAAGAATATAGAATAAGCGTATTTTTATCAAAAGCATAATGAATATTGAGTTGGATTTAACAGAAAGAGTTAAGTGCCTAAAAATAGCATTAGTGACTAAAGGGATAATTACCCTAAATGTTAAGGGGTAAAGTGAAATTAACCCTAATTTTTATAGTTTTACCATAATAAATGCATAATAACACGGGTTTCCAATTTTTCCCATTTTATATTTGGATTAATCTTTTTATACACAATGTAGAATTTTTTTTATTTCATTAAATGTAGAAGCTGCATGCCATATAATAATTATTTGAATTTCAAACCTTACTACTTTATATTGAGTTTACATTTTTTTTTTTTGTATTTAAACCATCCATCTCTCTACCCCTTACCATATGTTTGGTTTATGTTGAACCCTAGTTATGATAATTATGTTTTGATGATGACCAAATCGTACTAATGGCTTGAAAATAAGTATGCAAAAAAAAAGGAAAGTTCGGACATAGATCATTCGAACATAATTAAAAAAACAACCATAAGACTTTACGGACGCTAATGATCATCCGAAAGGAAGACACTTTATATGATGGTGATCGTCCGACACAGAGAACCTGAACCAGTCTCGGACGAAGAATAACGTCCGATCAATTGAGACAAAATTTCAGAAGTCACTGACCATTGATCGGACGCAGGTTTGGACGTAGCCTCGGACACCCAAACGAAGGAAAGACAAGACACCTTCTAGAGAACAAATGCAGAGCTTAGCAGCGGCTGTCCGAAAGGTTCAACGACTAGTTCTTTACAATCCTGGACGCACACTTACTCATCGGTCGTCCGAAAGCTAGTTTTTTAGTAAATAAAAATAGCTGTTGGAGAATTGTTGGAGGCAGTTTTTAGGTATCAATAAATACCCCCTAACTTGAAAATGCAAAGAAGAACTATTACATTCAATACAAATACTTACGAAAATCATTTAGGGAGAAATAAGCTAAAATAGAGTGGGTTGTATTGGTTTGGGTAGAATAGAACTCTTGACTCAACTTGAGGGAATTAGTTTGACTAAGAGTAGATTAATGAGTGAACTTTAAGTGTAGGAATAATTAGTGTACATAAGTGACATTATAGTGTAAAATCTTTTGGTTCAACTAGTGGGACTTGGTGCAAAGATGATCATACTTTGTGTACAAGAAGGTTATTGCATCACTTTTTTTGAAGAGGTACTGCTAGTAGATGTACTTCAAACTTGAGAAATTTGAAAGTTTGGTTTGATATTCTTAATCTCAATCTTTTTATTTATTATTTGAGTTTCAATGTGTAAGAACTTGTTAAATATCTCTTTTATTCATTTGTGCTTATTTGTGTTTAGGTGTTCATTTGGTGCATATAATTTATATTTTCATTAAGAACATTAAAAAATTATTTTTAGAGGCAATCTAATTCATCCCTCCTCTTAAATTACTTTTGGGTTAACAATTGATATCATAACTTGGTTTCCGGTATTGAGCTTAAGTAACTTTTGAGTAAAAATCATGACAACCAATAATACTTTGTTTTTAGAGGGGCATTCCATTACTAGACCTCCCATATTTAATGTCATTAATTTTGTTAGTTGGAGAGAAAGAATGGAAATATTCATACAATTATTGATATTGATTTGTGGTATATTGTTGATGAAGGTTCTTTTGAAGCTATTATTCTTGATGAAAATACACATAGATTAAGGTCTAAGACTAGATATGAGTTAGATACACAAAGATTGAGTAAAATTAATTTTGAACACTAGAGTTATGAATATATTGTATAATACCTTAGATGCTAATGAATCTACAATATTATTAAAGGGTTGTAAATCGGTCAAGGATATTTGGGATAGATTAAAAGAAATTCATGAAGGTAGTGAAAATATTAAAGAACAAAAGAAATAACTTCTTGTGGTTGAATATGAATCTTTCAAAATGGAATCCTATGAGAATATTGATAATATGTGTTGTAAGTTCAATGATATTATTAAGGATTTGAAAACCTTAGGCAAAGAATATTTTTTAGGTGAGAATAATAGAAATTTTTTAAATATTTTACCTGACGAATGGGAAAATAAATCTATTTCCATAGAAGAGTCTAAAGATTTGAATTGTATGCCTATTGAGTTTTTGATCAATTCTCTAACATTTTTTGAATTGAAGTTGAAATACAAGGTACAAGATGAGGAGAAAGCAAGGGTCAAGAGAAGCATAGCATTAACAGCTTCTCAAGATGATAGATGCTTCAAATTTGGCCAAGTGGGACATTTTGCAAATGAATGTCCATCCAAGAAAAAAAAAAAAAAAAAACTCAAGGAAGCCTTATCACTTCAATAATTTCCAAATCACTTGGGATAATTGCAATTTAGATGGAGAAGTTGAAGGAGAACATGAGGCAGCTCAAATTACTTTTATGGTTCTTGGCAATAATGAGATATTCTCTAATTATGATTCTTGTTGTGATGATGATGATATTGAATCATTCATTTTAAAAATGTATGAAAGTTTAAAAGAATCATATGTTAGGCATAAACAGCTAAAAATTAAGGTTAACGCTTTATTGAGTGCTTCCTCAAAGCTTGTGTATAAAAATAATATACTAACAAAAGAAAATAATTTATTGAAGAAAAATAAGTTTAATTTGAAAAGAAAGTTAGATGAAAAAACAAAGTTTTATGAAAAGATTATGGAGGAGCAACTATTATTGAGAAAAAGAATAGACAATTTTAGTTATTTCATGCAAAAAGAAAAACAAAATGTTGTTGAAAAGAACAGGATTAGAAATATGCTCATCAATAAAAATTTTACCACTTCTAGAAAAGAAGGTTTGATGCTTTGTGAAGTCAAAATCCTCATTTTGTGGTAATCATAATATTATGTGCAATTATTATTGTCAACATGGACATGTTAAAAAGAATTATTATGTCAAAAGAAATGAAAGGTTAGGAATAAAAGTTATATGAGTGCAAAGCCATTTTACTAACCCAATTGGATCCAAGAAAATTTAAGTATCAAAAGTTGTTGCCTAATTTTGTGTAGCTATGCTTGGAATACACCAAAGGATTCAAGATGGATCATCAATGGAGGGTGTTCAAAGCATATGAGATAAAATGATATAGATGGGTAACATTTAAAATTCTTGTCAACAATGTGTTAATCAATTATATGATATGAATGTGCTTATTTTCATATTTTTATGATTTTGATTACCCCTAATTTTGTTTAAATTAAGTCACTACTTGCAAATGAAAGGGGAAACATTCATTTTTCAATTGACTTAAATGTTAAAAATTAATTGCATCACATATGCTTATTTTGGTAAGGAATGAATGAAAAATGCCTTGATGCTAATCCTATGCACGAATTCCTTAGGGAAGAAATGTTTTCAATTTGATTTTTTTCATGTACTCACTTGAATTACATGCACTTTTTAAGGGGGAGCTACTTAATGAGAATTGTTGGGCTATCAAATTCGGATGGACATTAAACTTAGAGGGAGCCTAAATTGGTTTTTACTCTTATGTTTTGATGAAGCCAAAAGGAGGAGAAAAATAATGGATAAAACCTCTTGTCTTATGCTTCGTATTTTATGATTATTTTAGAATTGTCCAATTGATTTTTCATCATCAAAAAGGGGGATTTTGTTGAACCCCATCTATGATAATCATATTTTGATGATAATCAAATCATACTAACGGCTTGAAAATAAGTGTACAGAAAAATAGGAAGGTTCGGACCTAAATGATCATCCAAACACAATTAAGAAAACAACCAGAAGACTGTCTGGATGCTAATGATCGTTCGAAAGGAAGACAATTCAGATAACGGTGATCGTCCGATATAACAAGAACCTAAAGTAGTCCCGGACAAAAAATAGTGTCCGATCAATTGAGGCAAAATTCTGGAAGTCATTGACCATCGACTGGACGTAGGTTCGGACGCTGCCTCGAACGTCCGAATAAAGGAAAGACAAGACACTTTCTAGAGAATGAATGCAGCGTCGAATGTAGAGCTTAGCAACGGCTGTTCGAAAGGTCCAACGACAAGTTCTTTCGGACGCACACTTACTGCATTGGCTATCCGAATGCTCTAATGACTAGTTTTTCAGTAAATAGAAAATAGCCTTTGGAGAGTTATTGGAGGCAATTTTTGGGCATCTATAAATACCCCTAGCCGGAAAGTGTAAAGAGGAACTACTGCATTCAAGACAAATACTTGTAAGAGTTATTTGGAGATAAATAGGTTAAAATAGAGTGGGTTGTATTGGTTTGGGTAGAATAGAACTCTTGGTTTAACTAGAAGGAATTAGTATGAGTAAGAATAGACTAGTGAGTGATTTTCAAGTGTATAAAACCTATAACTCCTTTGACTCAACTAGAGGGATTTAGTTGGTTCAAGGGTGATCATACTTTGTGTACAAGAGGTTATTGCCTCACATTCTTTGAAGATGCACTACTAGTGGATGTATTCCAAACTTGAGGAATTTAGGAGTTTGGTTTGATATTCTTAATTTTAATATTTTTATTTATTCTTTGAGTTTCAATTATTGAATATCTAGTTTATTCATTTGTGCTTAAATGTTTATTTGGTCATATAATTTGTATTTTCATTAAATACATTAAAAGGATTGTTTTTAGAGATAACCTAATTTACTCCCTCTTATGTTACTTTTGGGCCAACAATTTATGGGATGACTTGGGATTGGATAAGTAATCTCATGTCATCCTATATTTAGTTGAATTTTAAATTTAGAATTATTATCCAACTCAACTAACTTAATCCCCTTGGACTATATGGGGTATTACACATTCTATGGGGGTCCTTGGTATTAATAATCCCATTAAGTTGGATAAAATATGAAGTGCCTAAACTACCTTTTAAATTAATTTTTTCTTATAATAGTTATTTTTTACTTTAAAGAAATTATCAGTACTCATTTTTTCTGTTAGGTGAAAAAATACATATTTTAGTATATGATGCAAAATTGGTCTTTTATTTTTATTTTTATTTTTATTTTATAGAGTAGCATGCCTTATTTTTATTTTATTTTATTTTATATAAATGTTTCTTTTATAAAACGTATATTTTCAAGTGCAGTAAAATAATATTAACGAAATGGAAAGAGTCTAGTTGTATCAAGACCTCATATTATTTCTAATTAATGAATATAGTAGTAATTTTTCAAGATTAATTCAACATAGTACGACTACTACAAATTTTATCATTACTTGCTAATTTATGTATATATTTCAATAATTTTATTAGTTTATTATTTTTAAACATGGTATTATATGATTTAAAAACTAATTTATGTGTGAAAATTTTAAAGTAATTAAGAATAGCAGGTAATAGTAAGAGAATATTTCAATAATCTACAGTTATCCTCTATATATTATTTTCAATAAAAAAAAATATAAAATGATGTTATCAAAATATCCTATTAATATCCTAAACAAACCAAACACAGGAGTATAATCCGAAAATGACACATCCCACAACCAGAGATAAGTTATCTAGGGATGATTTATCTGTGAACCAAATGGACCGTTAATGACTTGAACCCATGACCAATAGGTCATAAAGAAATTATCTTATACAGTGGCGAAATTAAGACCCTGACTTTAAGGGCCAACAACTTTGAAAGGTACTTAGCAATCATTTAGGTAAAAGTAATTTTCTCATATATAAATCGTTTTACATGCAATTACAGAATTTGACAGTGGTTGTCCTAATTTTTTATAAAATAAAAAATAGTTTATAATAGTACTAATATAGACTATTTTTAAATTAAAAGAATAGTGCTCATTTTTTTTTACATTAT
This sequence comes from Cinchona pubescens, assembly GCA_025175665.1. Taxonomy (NCBI): domain Eukaryota; kingdom Viridiplantae; phylum Streptophyta; class Magnoliopsida; order Gentianales; family Rubiaceae; genus Cinchona; species Cinchona pubescens. Next base: position 2,072,782 of record JANKKI010000185.1, on the reverse strand, counting down.
GTCCCTTAGAAAATGAATTTACAATGAAAATTATTTGTTCACTTTAATACTATTGAAATATCAAATATCCTTAAATTTTTTTTATTTTCTAGTAAGTTTTAATCTTAATTTTGAATATGTCATCATTTTTGATTCTATGATTTAAGGAATTCAATTGCTTAGGGGTTAATGTAAAGAAAAAAACAAAATTAAAAAATTTTAGAAGATGCAATTATAGAATAAAATTAAAAATTTTAAAATTTTCCTTGACAAATTCTATAATTTTTTCAAAGTTGAGGGGTGTAATTGCCCCCCCTAAGATACTCAATGTGGCTCGGTCACTGGTCTTACACCGAGTTTACATACATTTCTGGTTACAAACTAACTTTTAACTAACCTTCAAAACAATTTATCTTTTTGTTATCGTTATCACATAATCAGTATAGTGAATGTATAAAAAGTATATATATAAAAAAAAATCATCAGAAGTTTTTACTTTTTTACAATGTTGCAAAGTTTTTATACATTTTATTTTATACAACCAAGTTTAATTATTTAAAATGGTAAAATCTGGTATTTTTATGCGTTTTGTTTTGAAATCATCCAATTGTTGTTTTAGAATCACCGTGAATAGATGAAATTTTTCTTCCTCTAAAATTCATGGGGTTATACATTACATATCAAATTATGGTTTATTTGTCAACCTTTTTTTTTCTACAAATTCTTCTTTGATACTATAAATGCTCATTACTAATGGATTCTACTTTTTTGGGGAATAAAATTCTACAATTATAATATGTATATTTGGATTGCAGGGATGTTTTTGGGTGAAATTCAGAGATGATTTATGAGATGGAGATAGAGTTCTATTATCACATTTTAGGAGTAGGATTTTTAACCTTGGATCTCTCCCAATGAAGTTTAAATTAATGTTTTGTGGATGATGAGAAAATTCTCTCAATCATGACAAATTAATGTCACATGCATCTCACCTTAAACTTGTTATTGGAAGCTTTATTTAGCAATTTCGTACCACTAATGAGCAATTGGAGTTATAATAATTATTTTTGTCAAAAAGTTAAACTGTCGTATTAGCTCTATAGCATCTTATTTTCCACAGATTATCATACTCTAATAATGAGAGCAACACATTGAATAATGTTAATAAAGTTGCAAAAACAACATAGAAAGAAATTGCTAGAAAACCCAAACCCCCAGGAAAAGCAAGAAATACCAAGTTAGGAATGGGCTTTCTCAGAGAATTCTTAGGTGCCCATGACTGATTTTATACTCAGTGGTACATAATATAATACCTGAATTCGATCTATTTTATAATTTTTCGTTTTATTAAATTACTCACATAGCAATTCAATAATAAAAAATGATCTGCTAAACTCCTATATATTGAGGTCCCTTTGGTTAGTGATAGGATAGCTTTAATAGGGTTGTAGCTCAAATGATAAGAGTACTACTTTTATCACTTTGACAATTATAATGTTTGAACATTATACGTTTGACAAAAGATTAATTACTCCTTCAAGTATATAAAAGGTGAATCTCCAAAGCTAGTGCCTAATAAGCTTAGATCGTCATTTTAATATCATTGATGTGGTATCTATACTTGGAGATCGTTTCTTTATGTACTATTATTCTTCGTTGTGCTTGGTTACACACACGGCCCATCGAGTAAACCAATGCTGCAAGTAAAAATTTCACTACTTAGGACGTAAACGGTTTACGAGGGGAAAGAATAGAATTTAAAATTAATGATATTTATAAATTTTAATTTAATTAGTTAAGTATTGAAATTATTTTATAGGAATGAAAATATTATAAAATATTTATTTTTATATTTAATTTATAATATGTGTTTCAAATTTATTAATTTATCAATATAATGAAATTCATTCCTTATTTAAACTAAATAAGAGAAATGATAGAAATTCATACCAATAATAGAATGCGAGGTCAGTCTCTGCTGCAACCTCATTATGATCACCATCGCCATTAATAACCATAACTCAAAGTAGGCTGAGTTAATCGGTGCAATGGGGATTTAGGCACTTGTTTTCCCAATTATTTGGCACTGCGGCAGCATACTGAATTCTTACTGGTATTTACAACTTTGTCATTACCAATGCCCAGATCAGCCTGTGAAGTCAGTTGCAGCAGTGGCCATACTTGTAGCAGAGTATAGTATCCCAGAAGTTATGGCATCAGGGATATGCAGTGCGGGGATTTTGTACTTGCTGTCACAGGCTTTGTGCAACTGTATAAACTAATTCTATTTCAACTATGCTCTGACGTCGGTCGATTTTTTTTTTTAAAAAAAAATGGTTTTGACATGATTTTATTTTTTTTTAAATCTTCACAATTTTATTTTTTGCATAACTCGCATTCAACAAATGCGAGTTTCACCCTGACGGATATATATTTTCTAAACAGCATCAAAAAATAATAATTTTCAAAACAAGTATAATTTCAAAAATTTCTCAAGCACGAAAAGCCTTGCTTTCTCACGCCTTTACAATTTTTGGGCCCACAATTTTAGATCCAATGACATTTTATTATTATAATTATACAAATAGAAGGTTTATATAGGAGGGCATTAATAGTTGCCATACATGTGCTATGCATAAAATTGATTTTTTTATAATTATTTTGCAGCATACACTAATTCTTGAAAATATAGGTATGCATGGTATTTAGAGTGTTAATAGTATTCATAATATTTAATGTTAAATATAAAATGTTATATATTCTTTTGCAAATACATGTTAATTAATGTCAAAGAATGTTGAGAACTGAAAATAATAGTATACAAATTTAATGCTTTTTTTTTAAAAAAAATAAAATGTATTAAGGTGATAATATGTATATATGTATATATATATGTGTGTATGTATGTATGTATGTATGTATGTATGCATGCATGTATATATGTGCGTATATATGTAAATAATTAATATATCATGTGAATTATATTTAAAAGTTTGATTATTTTTTATATTTTAATTTGTTAAATCGGCAAATTTCACTTACAACCCCTGTAATTTTGGTCATTTTTCGCATCATCTCCATATAGTTCAGAAACCTAAAATATATCTCTCTATACTTTCGTTTTAAGGTTCTATCCAATGGACGAAAAACCTTCTAGTGATAGAAGTTTAGAGATAATGCGTGGAGGAATCGATTAGGTTATGAAAATTTGGGCATCTTTCATCATCCCTTTCCAAATTACCCATAATAAATTTCAATTAAAGTATATTCAATTACTTTTGGGGCACAATAAAATTAAATAAACTTTTGGGTCAAATTCAAAATAAAAATTCATCTGCCTTTCCCAAAGCCATCCTCATCCTCTCTAAACAACCATTAACCACCTTTTTGCCACCATCTACAGTTTCCATCTCCACCATTCATAACCCTTCCATACCCAGATTCGCCTAACCTTGCCTCATCCTATCCCGCCACCCCCACCGTCACTACGTCCCTATCCTAAGTCATTTTTTCACCATCTCCAACTCCTCTTTCCCACTCAGATGCGATCCCCAACTCTTTCCTGCCCTACCCCACCATCACATCCCTATCGCAACATCTTCCCCACCACCTACAACCCCTATACACCTAGATCCACCCTTCCCTACCATAGATCTATCACCCCAGCCTCTTTGTCCCTCATTTTGCTACTATGCCCAACTCCTTTTCATTGATCTATTCCCTTGAGACACCTTTACCCCATCCGACCCCGACCCACAATATCCTAGCCCCTCCATCCGTATATACCACCATAGACTCTATCCATTTTTTATTCTATTATTTTTTTAAATTTTTTTTTGATAAACTTTCATTGTTTTATTTCCTTTTGATTCCATAATTTTTTTCTTACTTTTATTCTGATTTCTTTCTTTTCCATTCCATCCACAAAAATAGTTTTTTTCTTACTTTTCTTTCTTTTATTCTTATTTTTTTTTTTACCTTCGTTCTATTTTTTCTTAATTTATTATGATATTTATTTATTTTTTTCTTTTTTCTGTCTCAAAAATTTTCCTTTTTATTTTTTATTTCATTTCAATCATTTTTTTTTTGATTTTATGGATTTTTTAAAGAATAATAAAATATTTAAAAGAGATGTCACAAGGGAGCATAACTTACAATTCTGCTAGAGAAGTCAATTTTCGTTACTTGGACACTTAAATCAAAAGTGCAGGGGTATTTTTAGATTTTTTAACCACATGGTATGATGTGAAAAATCGTTAAACTATAGGGGGTGTAAGTGAAATTTGACTTATTATTTATAGGTATATTTTGTTTTATTTTGTTGTTTGTAATTTGTAAAAATCTTTGAAAATGATTATTTCTTATGCATAATGAGCGAAACCATTTTTTTCACTAAAAAGTAGATATGAACAATTTAAAATGTATGAAATAGTTTCAATTTTTTATATATTTTGTATTTGAAAATTAAGATTGTTATGCAATGAGAAATTGAAAAACAATTACTTTAATGTTAAACGTTTCTTAAAACATAATGATAATAATTCTAACATTTATGGTTTATATTTTTAGAATTAAATATTTCAAAATAAATTGTATGACAGATTATTCAATCCTAAAAAAATAAACCATCAATATTAGAATGACTATTAAAAATTTTTTTATTTTAAGGAACTTTTAACATTAAGGGTGTTATTTTTCAATTTCTCATAGTGCCAACGTAATTTTCAATACAAAATATATAGAAATTACAAGTATTTTTGTACATTTTGAATTGTTCAAATCTCCTTTGAAGGGAATAAATGGTTTTATTTACTAGACATAAGAAATAATCATTTTAAAAGATTCTTATGAATTAGAAACAACAAATATACCTATAAACAATATGATTTAACAAATTAAATATAAAATAAATAATTAAACTGTTAAATATGTTTCACGTGATGTATTAACGATTTATATGTAGAGGTTTTCATTTTCTATCTAGTACTTATTAAAATATTTGTTGATATATGCCCACTCTTATTTACAACTAATTGGAAAGAATAAATTCTGATTGCATTATGTATACAGATTATCAAATATTACTAAATCAAATATGTAATAAAAAATTAAAAAAATAAAAAGAAATAACAAATTTTGATTGCATTTTATATAAAATTACCATTCAAATATTACTAAGTCTAATATGTTACAAAAAAATCAAAATGTTTTGTAAAGTGTAAATACTTATTCTAAAGTTCATCAAATTACCCCATGTGTGAGATAATCTTTAAGCATGTTTCACATGATATATTAGTTATTTATATTAAAAATATAATTATTATATATATATATATATATATATATATATATATATTATCACCTTATTTACATTTCATTTAAGAAATTAAAGTGTTAAACTTGTTTACTATTATTTTCTTTGCTCCCAACATTCTTTAATATTGATTGACATATATTTACAAGAGAATACATAACATTTTGTATTTAACATTAAATATTACGAATTACACATTCTTAACACTGTAAATAATATAAATATATATTTTTTCTTTTAAAAAATTAGTACATGCAAAATAATAAAAACTTTCACTTTCACAAATATTATAGGTATACAATTATTAAAACACTCATATACAAATACAAAACTTCTATTTTTATAGTAATTTGTGTAAAAATGCCATCTTAATTAAACTTTCTGATCGCTAAATTTTTTGGAAGCCTAAACCAAGTGCTTTACTAGCCCTCCTTAAACCAATTTGCAAGTCAGGTCAAAGATTAAACCAAGGGTTCTGCTTTTTAAAGACTAAATCAAGGGCTTTTCTCAAAAATTCCTAGGTGCAATCAGCGTATTATACCGTTAGTATGTATAAGAACTATAATTAGCTGATTTATTTGGCTGCCAAATTGCAACTGTATTTCATACCCTGTGGACCAACCGGAAGCCCAAGAATCAAATACAAATACTCCATGATAGGGCAACCAAAATGTGAGACTCGGAATGTCTTTCTAAAGTTTGTTGACATAGTGTACTTTAAGCGAATCCTGATAGACAGAAAGGGTTACATGGTAGGGAGATTAGGTAAGTTTTTTGGTCATAAAATCTGGTGGATACTTTCGATTCCACACATCAAGTGGTAGTGCTAATACTTCCATGATTAGATACACCAAAATTGGTGAGATCATCCAAAAATTCTGTTTAAAATCAAAATCGAATGAGAGGCATGGGATATCTTTCGGACCACCATATCATATATTTGGGACAGTCCCAACTTGATATTGAAGTAGGTTGATGGGTGAGATACTATCTTTGATCAGAGTAAATTTTCTTGATTGTAAACTTGGTATTCTAGTATGTATGCATGTATTCTAGCAAGATAAGCATGGGAGACCTTTCAAGGTACCGGGATATCAAATATTTGGAAAGGGTTCAGCTTGGCTGATTGATGAGTGAGATATTAAAAAACTAATCAAATTATTGTAGAGTTGAATCGGAATATAAGGGTTATATTAGGGGTATAACCAGAAAATATTTTCAATTATAGGGATAAAATTTATTATTGCATAATAAGAATACAAATATTTCATATGCCAATTATGATTATTGGTTTTTTCATTACCTAATCATCTATAGTAATTTACATAATTCAAAAGGTAATGCAAAATACAAATCTTAAAGAACAATGATAATTAATATTATATAAACATTTTAAGTATACCAACTTAATAGGTATGTAATATAAATACAGAATTTTCCTAATTTTCATAGTTTTACTATGCGTATAGTTACATGAAGAGCAACATGGGTTTTGAATCTTACCTATTTTATATTTTGGATTAATTGTAAAATATTATTTACATCATATTATGTATAGATGTATATCATTGGTTACAAACTAGCTTTTAACTAACCTCCAAATAATTTTATCTTTTTTGTTGAAATTGAAAATTTAAAACTTAGTTATTGTAATCACCTATTCAATATGGTGAATGTATAAAGAGTAAAAAATAAATCATCCCTAGTTTTTAACTTTTTACAGTGGTGCCAAGTCTTTATGCCTTTTATTTTAGATTTAATCTTTCATGTACTGTTGGTGTAGAAATTTTTTATAGCATCGGGTATGGTTACATTCCATGTGTACATTGTTTAAATTTTAAATATCATTTTTGCACATGTGGAATGTATCTACACCGATAGATGTAGAAAATTATCTATACCGACAGTATGTGAAAGATTAACTCTTTATTTTATACAAGTAATTTTAATTCTTTAAAAATTGTAAAATCTGGAATTTGTATGCATTTTTGTTTTGAAATCATCCAATTTTTGTGCTAGAATCATGGTGAATAGTTGAATTCTTTTATTCCTCTAAAATTCATTGGGTTATATACATATCATTATATTCTATTTGTCAATCTTTTCTTTTTCTTGATGTTCTTCTTTGATACTATAAATGTTCATTACCAATGTAATCTAATTTTTTTTGGGTCAAGTTTTTCGATCGTGTTAAACAATTATAACATGGGAAAACTCTACGATCATGACCGACTTGAAACCAAGAACATAAAGATCAAGGCTCATGGAGCACCGAAGGGAACTTCCGGTAAAGACAAAAAGTGTGAACCTAGAATTACTACTGAAAAAATATATAAAAGATCGTTGGGCCATGCAGGCTCTCCGCAATAATTGTGACCCATACCTTTAGCTAATTTATCTCTTAATATAGGATCATTCAGGGATGTCTTTGGGTGACATTCATAAATGATTTATGTAAAGGACGGATAGAGAGTTCAATTATAACATTTTAGAGGTAAATTTTTTTGTGCACCAAGATGTATGGTACACCAAGAAACAAAGTGTGTGGACCCTATTGTGGACTGGTGCACCAAGGAATAAAGTGTGTGTTACGATAGGCCCACACACTTTTATTGGTACACCGTACACTTTGGTACACACAAGAATTTCCCATTTGAGGAGGAGGATTTTTTACTTTGGTTCTTTCCCAATGAAGTTTAAATCAATCTTGTGTAGATGATTAATAAATTCTCACAATCATGACCAATCGATGTCATATGCATTAGCTATAGCATCTTGTTTTCCACAAATTTGGGATGAGCATTTATCCTGACCCCTAAAAGGAAACAATTACAAAAACAACATAACCATAAAGAAATTGCTAGAAAACCCAAGACCCACAAAAAGGATTCAAGAAATACCAAGTTAGAAATGGGCTGCATTAGAGAAAATTCTTAGGTGGGTGATTTTAAATCCAAAAGTACATGGTATAATATCATGAATTTGATCCACTTTTAAATTTTCAACTTTATTAGGTTTCTCACATAGTAATGCAATAATAAAAAAATGGGCTACTAAACTCCAATATATGAAGTCACTATGCAAATGAGTACAGGAACTAAGTGTTGTGCTGGAGTAAGTGCTACGTCGACCTAAGGACGAGAGCCACCTCTAGAACCTATACAAGCTATCTCTAGAATCCTACATAATCGAGTGTGGTCCAGCGTGAGCCTTGCGAGGACGCAATGTCTTAAAGAGGGGTGTATGTAAAATCCCACGTCAATTAAATTATAGGAATATGATAGACATATGATACCTAGGGTCATGGGTTACAAATAATTTGGTTAAGCATTTTGAACATGTTATTTTCGCTCAAAGGTTGTTGGGCTAGCCCATATCTCGTTGTTTCCGTTCATGGGCTAAAGTTGTTGGACTCGCCGAGACCCTGAGGTGTTATAATTAGTATTACAGTGAACCTTGTGTGGTCTCTGCAAGGGGCAAGACTGGGTTAGTGTAATTGGACTGTGACTATGCAAGGGAGTACAAGAACTAAGTGTTGTGCAAGACTAAGTGCTACGTCGACCTAAGAGTGGGAGCAACCTCTAGAACCTGTACGAGCTATTTCTAAAATTTTGCATAACCAAGTAAAATTCGGTGTGAGCCTTGCGAGGATGCAAGATCTTAAGGAGGGGTGAATGTAAGATCCCACATTGGTTATATAGGAATGTGATTGACATATAATACCCAAGGTTATGAATTACTAACAACTTGGCTTAAATATTTTGACTCTGTTGTTTCTACTCAAAAGTTGTTAAGCCAGTCCAGACCCTGGATGTTACAATTGGTATAAGAGTTTAGGTTAAAATCCCAGTAGTGTATCTTAGATTGGAAACTTAATATGCCGTACTGTGAAGTTTAGAAATAATCAAGTATGAATAAGAAGTATCAAATTTGGAATGTTAAATGATTTTTGCGCAATGGAAACATAATAGAATCACAACCCATAGATTTTAAGTTAAGGAGGATAGTAAAGGAACCCATGATATCTATAACCGAAGGATTAAAGTGTTGGAATTATAATATTGGACGAGCAACTAGAGTTGCATGAGTATCAATGGACTAAATCTATTGGAGTATATTATTAAGGTCTACATTTGACATGGGCATTGATCGAGTAAAATGTGAGAAAGGAAAATAAGCATGGAGAAAGGTTATGGTTATTGTCAAACAATATAAGAAAGGTTATGGACTTCCTTTAAAAAAATAAAATTTAGCTATACCTTTATTGTCAAACAATATAAGAAATTACTAATAAAACTATCTATTAGTAAATCTAAGTTCTTGACTTGAAAATATGTTCCCCATGATCTCTTATTAATTTGTACCTCTAAGTATAAGTTGGAAATTTTCCATTGATTACTGGACTTAGAAACTCAAATAACATTCGAGAGTCACCAACATTTTGCATGAATCACCAACCATGTAACTATAAAATTAAGACAAAACTAAGGCCAAATTCAGTTACCACTAGACAATATGCAAAGGCATAATGGTACCCGCAACTACTACAAGCACATGAAAAAAGAGAAAGTGCCCATCTTTGATGGCTATCCAAACACGAAAAAGGCTGAAAAGTAGTTTGGAGAAATAGAAAATAATTTCTTGTTGCTTCAAGTACAGAAAGAAGTGAAGCACAAAATTATCAAGCCATTTCTAGTTGGAGAGGTGGATAAGTGGTGGGTGACTGTCCAAACCATCACTCAATCACCGATCAATTCGAAGAAATTTAAAGTGGCCTTCTTGAAACACTTCTTTTCCACAGCAATCCGTCTGCAAAGAATTGAGGAGTTTGAATCCCATAAATAAACTCCTAGAATGTCAATCGTAGAGTATACTAATAATTTTACTGCGTTAGGGCGATTTGTATCCAACACAATGGGCAATGAGGAACTTAAGATGTGTAAAGTTCACTAAGGGACTCACCAACAGAATGAGGTCAAGATTTCTAGTGCTAATACACCTAAATGCATGTGTAAGAATTGAGGTTGACATTAAGAGGGTTGATGAAGAAAACAAGGGTAATAGCCTCGATCCACTGAGAAAATAGGTGTCCCAAGCGTGAACCTGAGTGCCAAAGCATTGTGAGTGATTAAAAGGAAACAGAAACCACTACTCCAGTTTGGGAACAACGGGAATAAAAATGTGCCTATATGCAACATCTGTCATAGACGTCATGGTAGAGAATGTAGGAAAGAGTCTGAAGCGCGTTTCAATTGCGGCCAGATGGGCCATCGCAAGAGAAAATGTCCCGATGAGAGTGATAATGGAGGAATACAAGTGAAACCAATAGAATACAAGCCCAAGGTTAATGCTAAGGTTCACACCATGACCGAATATAAAGTTGACCATCTACATAACATAGTAAAATGTGCACTCCTAGTAAACAAAATTCCTGTAAGATCCCATATTGGTTAAAGTATAGGAATGTGATTGATATATAATACTCATGGTCATAAGCTACTAACAACTTTATTTAAGTATTTTGAGTCTGTTATTTTCACTCAAAAGTTGTTAGGTCAACCCAGAATTGGGGTGTTACAGTTGGTATCAGAGCAAAAATCGTGTGGTCTCTTCACATGATAAGATTAGGCTAAGGGTATTGAGTTTTGCTACGCAATGTGTGTGACATATTATTAGACAACCTAGCCTTTGCGAGGATGCAATGCCTTAAGAAGGAGTGATTGTGACGCCTTGTTCCACATCGATAGTAGGAGGAGATATTATATTGTTTATTACTCTTTAGGTTCTAGACTACGAATAACTTGAATAAATATTTTGAGCCTTATTTTTCGCTCAAAAATTGTTAGGCCAGCCTAGACCTCGGGGTGTTACAGTTAGTATCAAAGTGAATCTAGTGTGGTCTTTGCACGGGTGAGATTGAGCTAGTGTTATTGGGCCACGACTAAAAGAGACACATGCAAGGGAGTACGGAACTAAGTACTGTACAGGACTAAGTGCTACATCGCCTAAGGGCGGGAGCTACCTCTAAAACCCATACGAGTTACCTTTAAAATCTTACACAATCGAGTGTGATTTGGTGTGAACCTTGTGAGGACGCAAAGTCTTAAGGAGGGGTAAATGTAAGATCCCACATCGATTAAAGTATAGGAATGTGATTGACATATAATACCCAGGGTCATAGGTTACTAATAATTTGGTTTAAATATTTTGAACCTATTGTTTTCGTTCAAAAGTTATTGACACAGTTCAGACCGGGTGTTATAGAATAATTTAGTGCATTCACAATTTCCAGGTTATTAGGACCTTCACTTTGGAGAATAGAGAAAGAAGCACAAATGAAGAGAAAATAAGGGTGAAGTGTAATAAAATAAGGAAGCCATGGGACGTGTAGTTGTATTAAGTAGGAGTTGTACTTGTTGCTCTGTTCATTTTATCTATTATTTTAAATAATTGATTTTATACTTCAAATTATTTGTGGTTTTATAAATTCAAGAAAGTATTGAATGATCTTTTCCAATTTTACCCTTGATGCTCTAATAATGGAAAGGAAAGATTGTGAAGTTGGAAATTTCTGTAAAAAGATAATTTATTTACTTTGAATTATCCTTTTATTAATAGGTACAATTTAATAATTTTCTTAATTTTTATACAACAAACTAAAACGATAGTTAAAATGGATTAGAGTCAGTATTCGTCGTTGATAGTGATGGTTAGAATTAAACAAGACTTGCTAGCCATATACCAATAAACTCTGGGCAAATAGAAAATATTTAGGTATACTCGATCTTAGATTATACCTGTAGACCTTGTACATCAAAATTAAATTTTATAAAATTTTGCTTACATTAGTTAATGTCATTTATTTTATAAGATTTAATTTATACCATAAGATTTACAAGTGGTACCAAAATTAGGTTTACCTAAGTATTTCCTTTGACAGATTCATTTATTAGAATATGTCCAAAATTAGATGATTAATCTCAAGACTTCCTCTTCATGTCACGAGCCGAATTTGGACCGGCACTTTTCATATGCACGATCCATCTTTGGTTTCATTGTTTGTTTTGTCTGATTCAATAATACCGCTTATCTTAATAAGTTTTATGGATTTCTTTGGTAACATGTGAATTCATCTTTTCCTCTCCGTAAACTAACTACAGGTTGCATTTATCTCTTGAGTCAAAAAGGAGGGCGAAGGCACTGAAGAATGGTTGGGCTAGGTTAAGTTAAGTTAGGCTTCTCGTGCAAGTAGTCTCTTGACTTGATCCGGTGGTAGGGTGTTATGGAAATTTTAGTACTAATATGTTCTCTTTTTTTTTGTCTCAAATTATATTTTTACATAATAGATGCAAAGTCAAAAACCCCGAATTTGCTATTTTTTGCTAACCATTTTCATTACGTTTTAGACGCATATGAAAATACGGTCATTTATAACAAAATGTTTATTACTTTAAATATTTCGTAATGTTTAGTAGATTAGTTTGAAAGTAATTTTAATATACTAAATATAACCTCAGTAATTTTTTTTAACTATTATCAAACCCATTAGTAATACAAATGTAATACAGTTAGACAATCCTTTTCTTTTCACATAGTAATATTTATCGAGTACTTAGTAATGGGCAGAGGCAGATCGTATCTTGTGGGAGGGACAGTCACCCTTAAGATATTCAAAATTAGGTTTTTCTCTTTTTAATTTTTTTAAAATTATTATTATATTATTATAAAAATTAGACTTTGTCACGCTCAAAAATTTTAGAGAATATAAAAAAGTATTCCCAATGTATATACTTATCTAGTTTTATTCTTCAGGAGTTTCGAAAATATATTATTTTTCTTGATATTTTTTAAAAATTTCACTAACTCCCTTTAAAAAATTAAACTTTACCCTGTAAAATTTTATAAAAATTATAAAATCTTTTCTCCAAAAATATGTATATATAATTTTTATCCCCTAAAATTCAACTTATGGATTCGCTCCTGATAACACGGGACAAGTTTTGAAGATTGAAATATAGAAGCAGATTTGACAAACAAACTTAAATATAGAGCAGATTTGACAAACAAGCTTAGTAGAACAGTGACGTGTTGATAAATTGTAATGAGAAAAAAAATATTGCATTATTTGAAAACCAAAATGTTTTAAAAAAAAAAAAAAAAACAATAACTCAACTATCCTATCAACTCGTGACTCGAATATATAATTTATAAACTATAAAAGAAATATCTTATCACCTAAATTACAGTTTATTGTCAAACCAAATGTTTATCAATTTATAAGTTGTTAAAAGAGTTGTTATTTGGTGGCAGCTCATAATTTGGTTAAAATCCTTCAATGGCACTTTTTTTTCTTTGGAGATAAATTTATCCCAAAAAAAAAAAAAAAATCACTTTCCATTATCCAAGAGGTCATCCATTTAGTCAAAGATCTCTTGTCCGACTTTAATTATGAAATTAATTCCTTTATTAAAAGAAGCACAAATGACCTTTCCAAACAAATCTCGATTTTTGTGACCGGTTGTTCAAAAAAGTGATTCTAGATTAATGACGAACTTTATTGACCAAAACAGCAATTAATTACAGTAGATTTACGATATGGATGCCTCATGTGAGTGGTATTAATTATAGTGAATATTTGTTTTCAATTCATTTTAATCGGCATTCTTTGTTATATCTAATTTCTACAGCTTTCAAAAGTATCCCCATGTTGCTTTCTTGATTTTGAAGTTTGACGAGTTCTTTTAACAATATTTGATTGATAAAGATTTCACTCGTTAACACTATCATACCACCTATTAGTTTTAATTTGTGACAGTTCACCAACTAAAGTTTTCAATTTTGAGAGAAAGTTCACTAATTTTTTTTTTTTGTAAATGATTCCAATAGTCTCAGAATTTTTACCAATTATTCTATTTGGTTTCTCAACTTTTAAAAGTGTTTATTAGATCTCTAAACTTTTAAATTTGGTTCTAAATAGTCCCTCAATGTCAAATTCAAGTGTGGAAGCTTTTTATTTTGGCCCCTAAAGGTTTGGTTTATCATCACTTTGACCCTTCTAAGTTCAAAATTAAGCAAAATTATTCCATTTTAATAGTTTTAGTTAAATACTTAAGTATTGACAAGTAACTGATAAAAAATGCCAAAACTGTCTATTTTACACATATGTTCTTAAATCTTATATTGTGTTCTAACATATTATTAAGAATTTTTATTCAATCATATATTTCTAAGAATATTGTCCTTTTTTATTATGAGTTAATCAAGTTATTTGAATTTTAATGACAGATTTAGTAAAATATATATAACTATGTTAGAACTTAAGAAAACAAATAAGGAAAAAATAAAAATTTAAAATAAGAATAATTTTTTAGTTATTTTATTGTCATTTTTACTATCAATATATATCATAGTATATACTCTTGACTTTACAAAAGTCTTAGGCTGATAAAGAAAAAAATATTTTTAAAAATATTTTTCTTATAGTTTTTAGCTTATACAAAACTGTTAGAAAGGAAATTGTGTTGTCATTTTCTCTTGGTCAAATTAGTCAGTTATTTAATATTTAACCAAAAACATTAAATAGGGCTAAATACCTTAATCTATAGACTTAGAGAGAGGAAATAGATATTAAACCTAAGCTTCGGGGGCAAAGTAAAAATTATCATACTTGAATTTGACATTAAGGGACCATTTAGAACCAAACTTAAAAGTTTAGAGATGTAATAGACGCTTTTAAATGTTGAGGGACCAAATAAAATCATTAGTAAAAATTTAAGGATAATTGGAGTCATTTACCCCTTTTTTTTGTAAAATTGATTTACAAAAATATACACTAATCAAAATTAATTTACATGTCAAAATTCTAATTTAATCAAATTTCATCCATTCTTTTATAGATATAGTGGGTGACTTTGTCTTTTATCACTTTCTATAACTACAATTACTAATAGCCACAAGCCCTATGAACATAGTAGTAAACTTAGACTACCTAATTATTTCCTACAAGTAACTAATATATTCCTTTCATTATTATTGACATTAATAAAATTAATTTGCAGGGAATATTATTAGAATATTATTCTGAAACGTATTGTAATAACTTTTTAATGTGATATATGTGAGACAAAAAAGTAATTAAAAATTTTGTATGAAATGATTATAAAATATTATTTGGAGAATAATGAAAAATAAAAACTATCCAAACGAATGATCTAAATGCAATATTGTTTCTGATATGTATGCACGAATTAAAACATTATAATTCTTTAATGAAACTATAAAAGTTTCATATATTTTTTAAATTTGTCGATTTTCATGTTATTCTCTTTCTTAAATGCAGTACTCTTTTTAATTTGACTGATACTCCTGTTTTATTTTTACTTTTCGTTGAAATCCAAATATATATACTAATTCCAAAGTTCATAAGATAGAACAAACAAAGTTGTGTTTACATTGATATATAGACTTGCTACATGCGGTTTATGCAGCTATTGCGGCGAATTTTGGACAAGAATTAATTAAAATGATATATGTACCCTTTTTAGAAAAGCTTTCACTTTTTTTGTTTTTCAAAATTAACTGTACTTTTTTTCCCCTTCTAAACATTTCTCCTACTTTTTTGACAAAATAAGGGTTGGGGGAGGAAAAGAGAGGCAGGGATGGCGATAGAGGGCTGATAAGGGGGTGGCAAGACTGGGAGAGCAGAGGTACGATGGCGGCAATGGGAGAGAAAAGAAGGGGAAATGGTGGTGGGAGAGAGGGATAAAGGACAAGGTGGAAGACCATGAGAGGTGGAAGTGGGTTTAGTGAGGGATGGTAGTGAGGGGAGAACGAGAGTAGGGGGATGGGCGGCGGGGAGAAAGCCAAAAAGGGCTAAAGGTAAAGGTGCAGCAAGAAAGGGCTGAAGATGAAGATGGAGTTTAGGGAAGGAGATGGATAGGGTTGGAGATAGGGTTGGGGAAAGATGAAAGTGTGGTGGGAGAGGGGATGGAAGGGTGGTGGGGAAAGGGTAATCGGGTGCGCAAAAGGGAGGGGAGGTTTTGCTAATCTTGAATATTGAATGAATGAAAATGAAAGGCTTGTGGCCTATGGGGCTAGAGAGAAGTATGGAGGCGATAAGCAAGAGTTGGCAGAGAGAGGAGTATCGGCTAGGAAGGGAAGAAGAAAAAGGGTTGTGGGGGCTAGAAAAGAGTGGAGGCAATGGGGAAGGGAGCTAAGGGAAGGGTGTTGTAGGAGTGGGATTGGTGTAGGAAAGAAGGAAATAGGAAAAAAAAAAAAAATTAATTTGACTCCAAAATGTTGCATAATTTTGTTTTAACCTTAGTTTTAAATACAATAGAAAAATTGGTCATCTTCATACATAGTTTGAGGGGTATTTACAACATTTAACGTAATTTTGTTACAGTAGATTACCTTTGTCTATTTTGTATAAAAGTCTATAGTATAAGGATGAATTGTATGTTTTCAAGCTAAAGGATGGTAACTTATGGGTTGGCCAAAATGCAAGGAGGTTTCATATAATTTACCCGTAAATTAATCAATAATTTAACTATCCAAACAGAGCCAAAAACTATAGTCTAGGACTCCAGCTAAGTCCAAGTTTACCACAAACTACAAGTAGGTCACTTTCTCTCTCTTTTCCCCCATAATTGCAATATGCAACCACAAATTATTACTGATTGAAATTTGTTATTTCAATCGTGAACTAACTTTAAAATCTTGTTGTTTAAATTAGTTGAAAAAATAAATAATTTTTAAATTATTTTTGAATGAAAAATACTTTAAAGCCTTTAATTTACATTTATAAAATAAATGTATAATTATTCATTTGCTCGTGTTAAATTTTTTGATTAAAAGTAGATATAAACATTTACTAATGTTAACCGATTTAAGGAATTAACTACCAATTTATAGAATATGGAACTTAAGTGTCTTTTTTTTTTTTTATGGTGGATCTATAATAGATTTTCAGTTACTCTATTAGTGATTTGAACCTATAACTAAAGAAATAAAAAAATATGATAACTATTTGAATTACATTTCGTTGTCAGGTACAAATCGCAAATCGATGACAGTTTAAGAATCAGTAGTGAAAATCACATATTGATGACAATTTAAGAATGTAAAGTGCAAGTAGCCCTTTTTTCTTTTTTTCCCTCTTGTGGAGAATTTCATGATTATTTCTTTTTTTTAAAGGAAAATATTTAGGTAGATCCGGTTTTTTATTCCATTTATAAATCTTGTGGTGTAGACTAAATATTGTGAAATCTATGATATCATCAGTTGATGTAAGTAAAAATTTATAAAATTTAATCTTGAGTACAAGGTCTATAGATAAAATTCAAGACTGGATCTATGATAGTATTTTCCTTTTCCAAAAGCTACCATGATTGGTTATGTTGGAGCATTTTAAAATATGAAATGGTATAATATTACATGAAGATTTATGAGTAGTATCTATTCAAATCAATAGATATGCTTGAATGACATGATAAAAAACGAATCCCATGAAACGATACGATAATAAACGAATCCTAAATAACATGATACGACACGACACGACAGATTGCTACCTTTACCTAATACTCATCAACTATTCTTGGATATTTGTGATAATTAACACGGGAAATTTTTAGGTAGACTGGATCCATAATAGGTGTTATGGATCCCTTGATCCACATTCATCCACATCACTTTAATTTAATAAAATAAAATTTTTTAAGATGATGTGAATGAATGTAGTTCAAAAAATCCATAACACCTATTATGGAGCCGATCCACCTAAAAAATTTCCTAATTAACACAAGTCCAATATCGAATTCGAGTTTGTGAGGTAGTAGTCGGCCAGACCAACCCGCCGGCCTAGCCCGTTTTTTAACCGGTTCGGCCTGGGAGTTAATGTAGCAACCCGGGCTAGGCCCCTATATACACATCTAGATGTGTATGGGCCACGTATAGTGGCAGCCCGTGGCCCGAACCGGCCATTGACCATTAATGGCCGATCGTTGGTGACCCGCGGGCCAAACCCGTCGGGCCGACTGTTGAATTTTTTTAATGCTAATAATGACAGTTTTACCCCCCCAACAGCTATAAAACGGCTAGTTTTTGGGGGGTAATATTGAAAATTTTTTTTCTATAAATACCACACAAGTTTCCCAACAAATGACACAACAATTTCTCTCTACTTTCTCTTATTTCTTCTTTCTACTCTCTAATTCTATGTTCAAGTGCTATTATAATTTCTTTCATACTACTTAAATTATAATATGTAGTATTTTAGAAATTTAAAATTATCTTAAGTTGAGAGCTCAATTGAAGATTTGGATATTTATCCAAAATTCAAGTAGTGAAGTGCTCAAGTGGAGTTCAAGTACTCAAGTGTATAAATTGAAATTCAACATTTCAATTTTCAAGTTAATTTTTTCATACTTTTTAATTTATTAGTTGTCTTTATCAGCTCTCTTATTTTTTTTCTTTATTATTATTTTCTTATATTCTTTTATTTGAAAATTTAGTAGCTTGCATCTTTAGTTTTCATATTACCACTTTATTTGTTTCTTTATTTAAAAAAATTTTCTATTACAAGAAAATGGAACAAGGATCACAAGCACCCCATACACTACTAGATTTTATGGTCCTACAATATTTGTTGATTTAGATGATATAGATAACCAAAATGAACAAGCACCTAGTAAACAACCCATTACTACTAAAATGAAAAGTCTTATTTGAGAATTTTTTGAAAGAGATGAAGAAAATGAGACTGCTACTTGTAAATTATGTGTTTCACCTATATCATTTAAGCACAAAAAATAGGGGAACCGGAACACTTAATAGGCACATTAGTAAAAAATATAGTGAAACTCAAGAAAAATAAAAAATAGTTCAAACACAAATTCACATCACACAAGGTATGGTAATAGGGAATTTTAAATATTCACAAGAAAAAAATAAAGAGGAAATGGCTAAATGGATAGTTAGAGATGAATTGCTTTTTATTTTGAGTCAAAGTTCCAATTTTGAACAATACATGCACGAAGCCGTGAACCCACAATTTAAAAAGGTTCCTAGAAGTACTTTGAGAAGTGATATTTAAAGAATGTATAAGGAAAAGAAAAATGAATTGATAGCTACTATTGGCCCTATCGACTAATTATAAAGTTGCCTTTCCTGCCGATTCTTGGAAAGCAATCACAAATGAAAATTATTTTTGTATCACTGCACATTGGATAGATGTAGATTGGCATTTACAAAAGTGAATTATTAGTTTTCAAATTTTTGAACACCCTCACAATGCCCCCCAAATTACAAGGTTGATTACTAATTGTGCCCGTGAATATGGTTTGCTTGAAAAAGTTATATCCATTTCTTTTGATAATGCCTCAAATAATACTGCAAGTGTGCCTATATTAAGAGATGTTTTCAAACCTATTTTAGGTGGTGAATTATTTCATAATAGATGTGCATGTCATGTACTTAATATTTGTGTTCAAGATGGTTTAAAAATGGTTGAAGATATTATTAGTCCAATTAGAAGTGCTATTTGTTTTATCCGTTCATCTACTGCTCATCAACAAGATTTTAAACGACTTTGTTTAGAAAATGGCTTGAAACCTAAATATTTTACAATAGATATACCCACTAGGTGGAATTCTACTTGTCATATGTTATCAAGTACTTTTGGTTATGAAAAATTACTTTCCGCATTTTACAACGAGCACATTGGTTTAGTTAATACAACTTATTTGGGCTATGAGGATTTTAATCGAGTTAAAACAATAGTAGAAATTTTAAAGCAATTTGAGTATGCTAAAAACTTGTTCTCCGCTACTTATAGACCTTCCTCTCATGTTGTTTCACTTGAACTAAGTGTTATTAAGGTTGTTTTTTTTAATCATAAAACGAATGAATTTTTTGATGATATGATTAGCGCAATGGAAGAAAATTTTGACAAGTATTATGAAAATATTTCATTGTTGTATTATTTGGCATGTGTTATTGATCCACGTAATAAATTGTATAAGTTAAATGTTTTCATTGAATATTTTAATAATCATAGTATCACTAATACCATAAACCAATAGTTACTCATAAAAATTACTAAAATAACTTTTGATGAATTATACGAAATTTACAAACAAAACTCCTAGACAGGTCCCACGCAACAAGGTACATCTTCTAGTTCATCTACCTCAAATTCACAATATACTATGCTCATATAAATATTGGAACACATTTTGGTCCTCACCAACTACTCTTTGCTTCAAAAAGATGGAGAATTGAAAATACTAATGAAATAACTCAATATTAAGTGATCCATTACATACAGGAGACGACGAGTTCAATCCCAATTTTGATATTCTTTCTTGGTGGCGAAAGCATAAATGTCAATATCCTATTGTATCTCAAATTGCTAGAGATTTGTTAACAATTCCGATTTCTACGGTTGCATCGGAAAGTGCTTTTAGTGCAGGTGGAAGAGTTTTAGATGATAGAAGGGCTCGATTGACACCTGCAACTTTGGAAATATTGATGTGCTTAAAGGATTGGTTAGACACTGAAGAAAGAAAATAAGGATTAATGATGCAAGATATCGATAAAGATGAAGGTAGTAGTAGTTCACCAAATTGATATATAGTATACTTAGGGTTTTAATGTTTGAACCGTAATAATTTTTTGTTTGGAGGTAAGGTTCTATGTCCCCCTCCTTATGTATATAGTAAATAGCTTATTAAATTTATTTAAATTCTTAGACAGTTTTATAACTTGTAAAGATTTGGAGGTAAGGTTCAATGCCCTCATCCTTGTATCTTTTTTATAATATTACTATACATGGTAGGGGTCTATGCCAAACCCCCCACCATCTCAAGGTGATTTTTTTCCTAATTAAATATTTTTACTCTATGATTAAGAAATAATAAGTTATAATAATAAGAATTGACTTATACAACCAAGAAATAACTTGGTCAAATAAGTACTAATTTGGAATAATAAAATACTAATAACTAATTTTGACCATTGGTTTTTGAATATTAACTAAGAACTTTAGTTTCGAATAATAAGTATTAGTTTGGATTTTGAACTTTAATTATTAATAACTTGGTCTAATATATAAGTACTAATTTTGATTAATAAAGTACTATTATTAACTAGTAAGTAGTAATTCGAACGAAATTAATAAGTTATAATTTAATAAATTACTAATGAATAGTAAGTAAATGATTTTAAAATAATAAGTTATTAATTTTAAAATAATAATTAATGAGTAAAAATTTAAATTTCTCGAAATGTATTAGTTTCGAATAATAAGTATTAGTTTGGACTTTGAACTTTAATTAATAATAACTTGGTCTAAAATATAATTACCAATTTTGATAAATAAAGTACTATTAACTAGTAAGTAGTAATTCGAACAATTAATAAGTTATAATTTAATAAATTACTAATGAATAGTAAGTAAATAATTTTAAATTAATAAGTTATTAATTTTAAAATAATAATTAATAAGTAAACATGTAAATTTCTCAAAAAAATATTTTAAATTTAAGTAAGAACTTAAATTGGAGAGCCAGTCCATGGGCCAGCCCATCCCTACCCACCGTGGGCCTAGCCCGAAAGAAATTATAATAGACCTTGTACAGGTCCGGCTCGGCCCGCCGCAGACCGGCCCGTGACAAGCAATACGTCTTCACGGGTCTGGTCTAGCCCACTGTCACCTCTAAGCAAAAGTTTGCTCTGGTCTGTATAGAAGGTTTATATTGCTTCATTAAATTCTTCTTTAATTGGTTCTTTCGACATGTCATCGTCTCATTGATTTTTCTGACCTAGTAGACGTGTTTGGATAGTGAATTTTTTTTTTCTTCTCCAAATTTGTATAATTTCATTTTTTTGAAAAACGTTTTTATTTTACATATATTCTATCAAAAAAATTGATACATTACATTTTCAAGTAATATTACAAAAAATAATAGTTGTCAAAACATAACCTTTCAAAAAGATATATTTACGAGTACAGTACATTTGGTAATCTATAGAGTAGCTCTATTTATGAGTTTTACTCAAAAATTTGGGATTTACAAAAGATTGAAGCTATTTGGGAACCTTCCAATACTAATATGGAGTTGGGATTCAGGAACAAGCTAGAAAGCACGAAGGTTACTTTTGGGTAGACTTGGTTTTAGAATTATATTTGTAAACCTTGTATAGATGTCTGAACATGATTAAATTTTATAAAATTTTACTTACATAAGATATTATTTATTTGATAATCCATATCACAGGATCAATGAATAAGGTCAAACATCATATCTACTTAAGTATTTCTTTTATTCTTAAACGTTGAAAGAAAAAAGGTTGGTAGTGTGTTTATGAAAAAAAAACCCCACCTGCTACTTAACAATTAATGATCTCTTGGATATATACTCCATTGCATGGGTAAAATTTATTTTGGTAGTGGATCAACTAACAGAATTCTATTAGTTGCTCAAAAACTAATAAAATGCTGCTATTTGGAGAAACATGGTCCCCTATTTATAATAAAATGGGCCACACAATCGAAAGAGATTCATCTTATTAGTTATTGAACAACTAACTAGTAGTTGTGAATTGAGAGAACTTTAGTAGGATTCTGTTTGTTTGAGGGTATTTTAGTTTTTGCTCAACAAAACTTATCAATTGGAGTAATCTGCCACAAATCTATAGTTGAAGGTAGTATATTGCGTAGAATGATAATTTTTTGGGGGTTGTAAATTACAAATTAAAGATAGTAAGAGGGCATTTTGCAATTAATCCTTATTTTATATGCGACCATTCCCCTTTGTTTTTCACACCACATTGGCGGTTAATGAAACCCTATTACCATTTGGCGATTTACATGTGCATATAGATATGATATGACAAATATTTAGGTAAATCTGGTCTTTGACTTCATTTGTAAATCCTGTAGTGTTGATTAAATTTATAGAGTCCATGATATTAATTGAGGTAAACAAGATTATTTAAAATTTAATTTTGACCACAAGGTCTACAGATGAAGTTAAAGACCAAATCTACCTAAATATTTTTCATACGACATATGATAATGCAGAATAATAAAAAAGAAAAAGAAAAAGAAAAAGAAAATTCTTTCTCACTCAAGAATTTATCTCTGATCATTTTCTTTGAAGAATGTCGATCACAAGCAATCCAAGAAGGCGACATAATGGCAATGGCGGCAGAAGAAAAAGGCGGGTATGCGCGCTATACATATTCAACCACCACTGCTCGTAGGTCCTCTACAACAAAATTATCCTTGGATGAATAAGGACCAGGAACAGCTCAACAATTTTAGGTTTAAAATCAAACTCATCTTTATCTTCTTAATAAAATTAACACGAATTATCATTTAAAAATTAATATTATGGCTTCTTGAAATGCAGAATTGCTAATTAAATTTTATAATTAATTTCTTCTAATATTTATAAGAGACAGCAATAAATAATGTAGTTAATGATTTAATCTTTCTTCATATATTGTTGATTTTATGTAAAAAAATTTATTTTTTTGGAACAACTTTAATTTTTTTTATTGATTTATTAAAACTAAAATTTTTGAATAACTTCTTCTTTTCCAAAACAACACTGTTAGCATTAATATATAGACAACAAGACAACATATCCATGCATATCAATTAGAAAGCATGGACAACATGTCCACCATTTATAAATTATGTATTTCATTGGAGTTTGTCATACAATATATTTAAAGATATTTTAATCCTGAAAAATATAGACCATTAATATCAGAATGATTATTATTATGTTTTGAATAACATATTAAGGTAGTTATCCTTTAATTTCTCATAATCTAATGATCTTAATTTTTAATACAAAATAGAAAATAAAAATATTTTCATACATTTTAAAACTTTCAAATCTATTTTGAAGTGAAGAAATGATTTCATTTACTATGCATAAGAAATAATCAGTCTAAAAGATTTTTATGAATTACAAACAACAAAATATACCAATGAATAATACTCTATTCGTCTCAACATTTTTGTCTTTTTTTTAGGAATCCGACTTTTCAAAATAGTGCGTTACTAGCGATATTTGTTCAAATCTTTATAATTTTGTCCTTTAAAATATAAAATCCAAATGGTATATGATACTTCCCTTATAAAAGGATAAAAGATAAAAGTGAAAAAAAATAATGATTATACTTTGACCATTTAAGTATGACATATATTTTGGAACAAACAATACAAGAATTGGCACATGACACTTTTAATGGAAGAATATAATTTTACTAATTAAAGTATAAAATAAGAATAACCAAAATTTTATATTTGTTTCACATGATATATTATTGATTTATAAAGTTTTCATTCTCTATCTAATATTTATTAAAATGTTTGTTGATATATCCGATTTACAAGTAAATGGAAAGAATAAATTATGATTGTGTTTTGTACTTTTTTATTGTATTTTGTATAAAGGTTAACAAATATTACTAAATCCCATATATTATAAGATAATCTAAATATTCTGAAAAAACAAAATACTTATTCTGAAGTTCATCACAGAGCACCATGTATGATTTAATCTTTAAATATATTTCACATAATACATATATATATATATATAAAAGTGTAATATGTGTAAATGTCAGCTACAGTACCATATCCTCATGTTTCAATATAATTAATATGACTGTCTGGGACAAATCCATCTTTTAGTGCCTTATATGCTGTATCATCTCTGGTACTTCTCTACCTCTATCTCTTTTCTCTTCTTCAGTCTCTTCCTCACTTCCTTCTTCCTCTCCCTACTCTTTTCTTCCCCCAGATCGACCACCATTGTCACACTCTTATCTCATCGTTTCTTTCCCCTCTCTCCTTCTGCATGATAGCTATCCAAAATTATTTAGACAATTGAAGAATTCAACAAAAATTAATTGAAAAAAAATTATATAAGGTTTTGAAAAGTCAAATGGTTCTTCCGTCTCTTCTTCTTCCTACTATTTTCTTCCCCAAAATCGACCACCGTTGTGACACTCTTAAAATCGACCACCGTTGTGACACTCTTATCCCACCGTTTCTTTCGCCCTCTCTTCGCCTACCTGATAGTTTTCCAAAAATTATTTATGCAATTGAAGAATTCAACAGAAAAATTAATAGGAATAAAATTACATAGGGTTTTGAAAATCAGATGGTTCATCTAATGTTAGGTATACTTGTTCAATTTTTGTTCATTTTATATGTCTGGTGTAGAATAAGTGATAATCTTTTTTTTTTGAATTGGGGATTTAGGGTTAAATCTTTGCAATTTATCATCGCCTTATAAACAAACAAATATGAAGTTGGAAAGAAGAACTTGCGAAGGTTAATTTCAAATTTTTCTTGACTTAATGGAGATGTTTAAATAGACTTATTAATTCAATAGTTTTTATCATTTTATTTATGATTTTATTCACAACTGTGAAATAGTATTCTTTAGATCACTAATTCTTGCTATGTCTGCAGTTCTATCATATGGCTTTATGGCTATTTCTTTTGTCAAACACCAATTGTAAGATAACTAATGATTTTTCATATCTACTAAATCTGCTATTTGTCAAGAAACTAGTAAAGCAATAATCTACTTGAGTATTACTAATTAGGACACAAGAAGCCCGTTTGCAGTCAGTCACGATTATGATTTATTATATATAAAAATTTATATTTGACTCACAATATGTGTAACATGTAAATAATTGCTATTCATTTGTGTTCATCAATATAATTGACACGATTAATTGTTAGCACAAATATGCATGGGCCCATTGCATGTATATTTTGTAGCCTCTTGCCGAGTGCTCATTTTGCTCTGTTTTTTGTGGATGCTTGTGTTTATTCCTCTCTTATCCTCTCTCGGTTTCACTATCTCCAATTAGCATTGAATTTATGTGTATACACCGAATGAAACCAAAAATTTATTGTAATCATTTAGTTAATCCTTGATTTATCGGCCAGCCTGGATAATCTCACGCTTTCATGTACCTTATTTACGTTCATTTAAAAAATTAAGAAGTGCTAATTGTTTACTATTATTTTTTATTCTCAACATTCTTTAATCTTGTTAATCAATGTTTACAAAGAACATATAATAATTTGTATTTAATATTAAACATTATAAATTATACAATATTAACTCTAGATAATATAAATATATATTTTTCAAAAGCTAATATATGTAGCCTAATAATAAAAAGTTTTCAATTCATGTCTAAATCTAAAATTTTAGGGCCCAAATGTCAATTAAGCAAGAGCTTTACTTGATTTACCATCTAGCCATCCTTGAGGAGGACGAAACGTAAAGTGACATTTTTTGTGACGACACAAGTTTCAGAATTACAATTCTATAATATGCTGGTTAATCACATGGAATGGGGACATTTCAAGCTAGGAGCAGCCGTAGATGAATTAAGGATAAGGTGGCAAAGCTAGGAGCACCCGTAGATGAATTAAGGATAAAATGGCATTAGTTTCAGAACTATAATTCTATAATATGCTGGTTAATCACATGGAATGGGTATATTTCAAATTATGAGCACCAGACGAATTAAGGATACGTTACACGAAGATTGGCGAATCTGGTTTCCTTGAAGCTAACCCTGGCAGGCATCCTGCCAGGGATTTAGACAATTGGCTGGTATTCTCCACGTGGAAAGACTGCCCTAGTCGAGCCTTGCTGGATGAGAAATGGAATTAATTAATATTGTATTGGTGAAGTCAACAACATCTATTATTAAGAATCAATATTTTTTTATTATTTCAACCACTTGTTGCATATTTTTTATATTATAGTATATTCAAGAAAAAAAATCTTGTTTTATTATTGATAGACGGAGAGCATGCATGCAATTCCAAAGTTGGCCGGAATCCTGAATCTTATATTGCCTTGAATCATAGCCCTCCTGCCAAATTTTTAGAAAATCAATATTTAAATTCTAATGATGATGTTCTTTTCATGGAAATTAAAGTTGTCCCTGCAGAACATTAGAGGATGAGAAGTGATTGATTGGATTGCGATGGGAACTACTACCAACAATGTCTATCAAGAATCAAGAAATAAGCAAGCTAAATCCTTAAAAAAAAAAAATCATTCTTTTAATTATTCTTTTGATAGCTGCATCTAAAAGAAAAAAAATTGCAATTCCAGTAATGGGAGAATTATGGTATTGGAGTCTAATTAGTTTTTGGATTGAGCTACTGCACATAAGATTTTTGTACATGCATGCAGGAATATCAATATACTAGTACAGTTTTTGCGTTTTTTTTGTTTTCTTCAGTTTTAGTTTTTGATACCTCATAAACATTCACAACTTTATCAATAAAAATACTGTTTGCCTAAAAAATTAATATATATGACATGTACTTTTCTTTTTTCTCCAGTTACCCTAATTTCAATTATAGTTGTTTGTATGAATCTGATATTTCATCAAGCTGGGTCAAATTCTAATTTTAATTACTTGATACTTGAATCAAACTTGACTTAATAAGAATTCATTTGGGATTCATTCATTAATTGTTAATTTATTTTTTATATTCAATTCAAACTCGACTCAATAAGTTAAAAATTAAAAATATATATGTAAAAAATTTAAACTTCGACTTTATAAAAACTCGTTTGAATTCAATTTGAAAGATAAACAAGTCAAGATATAAAAATTACAACTTCGTACAAAATTATAAGTTCGTTAAAACAAGCTAATAAATTTAAACAATAAAATGTCTGACTTATTTATGTCCCTTAATCACCATTACCAATCTGTGTTATGTGCATTCAAAATGCATAATTAGTGAGATATCATTTCTACTCTTTTTTTATTCTAATACATTCCAAGTGTAATGGTTTACCTGTAAATGGTTGCGAATAAACATAAAAACTCAATGTAAGACATTTGTAGTGCACATACATTTATAAGGTGAAACAATAAAAATCTAGGGTCCTAACTACAAGGAGAATATAAAGCCTTGGCACAAACGACAAAATTTATTGTGGTCATTGAGCAACTACTTGGCATCTTAGTAGTTATTCAAAAACCAATGAAAGGCTCCCATTTGGACCCTTAATTTGTAATAAAGTGAAATATCCTGTACAAATGGTTCATTCCTATTGGTTATTGTGCAACTACTAGCCACTAGTTGTTCAATGACCACTATAAACCTTCTCAGCACAACAGTTATATGGTTGAATGCTTGCTCCTAGATCTATTGTGTAGTTTAAATTCTAGAAACTCCGTTCCTATATACAAAAGTTCATTTTTTTTTTTTTAAAAAAAAAAAAACGTACAAGGAGGAGAGAACACAAAATTTAGAAAGCTTTTCCTATATGTACATACTTTAAGAAACACAATTTAATATGATAATATTCTTATAATTTCCCTTCAAGAAAATTATAAAACTCGTTCACAATTGTTTTCAAGGGATATATAGTGCCTATATTTCCAGTTTGAAATTAATTTATGACATTTTGTAGCAAATATTATATATCAATACTGGTTCGTAGATATGTGTTAGAGACTTTTTCATTTGTTCTATTGGCTAAACGAATGTGATTTCACAACAGGTAGTCATTGGGGCAGAGGCTATGTACAAATGGCAAGGGTCGGCACCTAAACGTGCAACCAGGCTCGTACATGGGGCGTTGGCAAGGTTGGCACGTATCGGCAAGTCATTCGGTACACTTGAGGGCAAAAGTGTGGGGGAATGATGGGTTTTAGGTGTTGGCACACAACCTTAGTGTTTATTATGGGCAATTTAGGCACACACGTTGCCATAAGCGACTGGGCAATGTGCTGTCGGGTGGTGGCCGATAGGCAAAATGTGCAAACTCGGGAATGAGGGTTGTCGGGTGTGAGGCAAAGCCGAAAACAAAGAGTGATGGAGGTTTATTTCACCTTAAAAATTAGCTGGAAAACCTTGCTGCACACTGGGGGCTTTATTGGTTTTCAATAAAATTGTTTCTACTACTGTCATTTGAGATTTTTTTTCCAAACCTTATATAAGGGGGGATATGGTAGTCTCAATGATTGGTCTGGGGGCCGGGTGGGACTAAGCTTGGGCAGTCTTGCGCATTGCTTAGGACTCTCCTTCATGCCTTGATGGGAACAAGGCATGGCCCGTTGGCAAGAACGACCGTGTTGGCTATCGAGTGGACGTTTGCAAATGGGTATTGGCATGAACGGACCCATGCACACATACACACGAGTTGGCATAGCTTGTGGCTTTCTTGGGCATTGTTGGGAGCTCAAGTCAAGCCTTGTGGATGGCAAGGCTTGTCGGTAAACTGTTGAGTTGGCCAAGGATCGTAGGCAACGGGCTGCCTACGTGCTGGACAGTTACGAGAAATGATTAGGCAGCGTGCACATCGGTCAAGTGCACGTGCATAAGAGTGGCAATCAGTTGGAAGTTGGCTGAGTGGGATTGCTAGGCCGAGCTGGTTGGCTGCATGTGCGAGAAAATGGCTGGAAATACGAGCAGCACGTTGTGATGTGCTTAGTGGGCAGTTATGGGCAGTTAACACCATCTAAGGTATGGGCATGCCAGGTGTGCTGCCAGTTGGCCAGACCTAGTTGTAGGCATTTTCATTTGTTTAGCAAAGCTAGGCGGTTGGGCTTGTCAACCACATTGTCCCTATAAAAAGGGTGGGAGTCAGAGACTTGGCAAGCCATTCATGGTAAGATATAGGCCAAGATTATTTTGCACACCAACCGTTTGTGTAAATTTCTGTTGTAAGCTTTTGACGGAATAAAAGTGTTACAAAAGTTGGCATTGGGTCGTAAATTGTTTGTGTGCTGTTTACTTTTGTGTTTTATGGGCTGTGTTTACTCTTGTGCCTATATTCTGTGCTTGTGTTTGAGTGAGTGCTTGTGTGTGCAATGGTTGTCAAAAATGAGTGAAAACTAAACACGAGTATTGTATGGGTTGGCTGACCAAAGTTTGTGTGCGAATTTTGGTGCCATCACAGGATTCTTCTTCTACCTTGGCACGTTAGTGTTGTGTCAAGTAGAAATTTTGTGATAATTTTGGTATCAAAGCACTAGGTTAAGGTATTCTGGTCGTTTCTCCTATGGCTGGTGGTGTGGTAGAACGGGTTCAACGGTTGGAGGTACTGGTAAACCAACCGACAGTGCAGTTGTGCTAACTCCTAGAAGGCTATGTGCTGCGTACTTCCCTTGACGAGACCAGGGATGCACTTGAGGCCATTCGTGCTCATTTCCAACATGTTGAGTAGGCATGGAATGCCAAATTTGAGACTCTTGCAAGGCTGCAAAACGAGATGGCTGTTTTGAAGAAGGCAATTGCTAGGGTGGACACGGGTGGGTAGTTCCACAAGCCATTCTTCAAGGGCCATGGTAAAAGTTCCTGACCCAAAACATTTTGATGGTGCAAGGAGTGCCAAGGAGTTGGAGAACTTCATTTAGAACATGGAGCAATACATCAGGGCAGCGGGTATGCCTGAAGAGGAAAAAGTGTCCATCACAAGCATGTATCTCACTGGTGATACAAAACTTTGGTGGAGGACACAGGCTGGTGACGAAATCGTTCCTCTAGTTTCAGCATGGAAGACGTTGAAAACAGAACTAAAGAGACAATGCCTTCCTACTAACAATTCGTGGCTTGCAAACGAGGCACTACTAAGGCTGGAACACACGGGCAATGTTCGGGACTATGTGAAAGAATTTAATTCCTTGATGTTGGACGTTCGTGGGATGTTTGAGGATGACAAGTTGTTCTCTTTCATGGCTGGCTTGCAGAAGTGGGCTCAAGCTGAGTTGCAAAGGCAAGGTGTCCAAAACTTGCAACAAGCCATCACTTCGACTGACAGGTTGGTGGATCTTCTAGACGACCACCAACGAGACTAGCAGAGGTAGAAACAACTTGCACAGGGAAAAGGATCTGAAGCATGGTAATAGCAAGTACAAGATGAAAAAGAAAGTTGTGGTGATTGAGGCCGAAGCCGGTAAGGTTCCTTTCGTTAAAACTAACAAGTTCAGTGGTTGTTTATTTGCAAAAGACCTCATATGGCAAAGGAATATCCTAAGAGAGAGCAGCTTAGTGTCGTTGTAGCTGACGAGGACGGTCCGTCTTGTAATAGGATGGGTTCCTTGCAATTGGTGTGTGACACTAACAAAAACCAACTATCTTAAGTGCTAGGAAGCACAAGGGTCCTTCGGGTAGAAGGACATGGTAGTAGGTAGGTTGCCGGGTGTTAAGTAGAGGTGGGCTACTTAAGATAAGAGAGTGCTGGCAGTGGTTGACTGCTAGGAAAAACGGGCATGAGGATGCTTGTTGGCACAGTTGGGCATGTAGCAAACAAACACTACGACTTGGGCAAAATCATTGTTGCATAACAATTGGACATGGGGTCTTGCTGATTGTGGGTGCCGAAACACAAGTGGGGGAGTGTGCTATGTGGCTATGCTGGTCTTGGTTTTGGGGGAAACCAAGGCAATCTTTTGTGCGGGCAAAGGGCGGGCATTGTGCATGATGCATTGGTTGTGTATTGGCCAAAACAACAAGGTTGGAAAAACGGAGGCAGGCTATGTTGGTTTCTTACCGAAGCCCGAAGACTAAGCCATGGGGTCTCAAAAACGTGCAACGGGCAGTTCCTATGGTGGAACGTAAGTGGTAATTTGCTTCTGTCCTTGTTTAAATTATTCAAGTTTCTATTTTACTTGTTTAATTTTATGGCACGAGGGTGTGCCAAGTGACTGATGTTGTTGTTAAGTGATTGGCAGAATGTGTTGTGTATTTCATTTTGTTGCCCATGTACATTGTCTTAACTAAGGCAGGTTGGCTGGACAATGTGACGGACTTGATGCTGGATTCAAAGTTGAGGCAACAAATGCAACTTAAATGAAACCTAAGTTAGTTAAAAAAAAAAGAAACTTGCAGTCACAAGCTTAGCCAAATGAACGGGAAAAATGCTGAAGCTGTGCAGGAAAACGGGCAATGGGGTTTGCACAGTGGCGAGGCTGGTGCAAACTTCAGCAACGGGAGAGTTCTGTTTGGGTTGCAAATGCTAAGGCTAGAGGGTTGGCAGTTGGCATTGATAAGGACATTAATCTCTTCAAGTGGGGGAGGTTTGTTAGACCCTTTTTCATTTGTTCTATTGGCTAAACGAATGTGCTTTCCTAACAGGCAGTCATTCGGGCAGTGGTTATGTGCAAATGGCAAGGGTCGGCACCTAAATGTGCAACCGGGCTCGCACATGGGGTGTTGGCAAGGTTGGCACGCATCGGCAAGTCATTCGGCACACTTGGGCAACATAGGGATGCTTGCTTTGGGGGTAAAAGTGTGGGGGAATGATGGGTTTTGGGTGTTGGCATACAACCTTAGTATCTAGTGTGGGCAGTCTAGGTACACATGTTGCCATTGGCTGGGAAACGTGCTGTCGGGTGGTAGCCGATAGGCAAAACGTGCACACTCGGGAACGGGGGTTGTCAAGTGTGAGGCAAAGTAGAAAACAAAGAGTGATGGAGGTTTATTTCACCTTGAAAATTAACTGGGAAACCTTGGTGCACATTGGGGGCACACTGAGGACACCCTTGGGGCTTTACTAATTTTCAATAAAATGGTGTCTACTACTGTCATTTGAGAATTTTTCCAAACCTTATATAAGGGGTATGGTAGTCTCACATGGCTGGTTGGGGACCGGGTGGGGCTAAGTTTGGGCAGTCTTGGGCATGCCTTGGGCATTGCCTAGAACCCTCCTTCATGCCTTGATAGGGACAAGGCATGACCCGTTGGCAAGAACGACCGTATCGACTATCGGGTGGACGTTTGGCAAATGGGCAGTGGCATGAACAGACCCGTACACATATATACACGAGTTTCTGATTCATGTGTGTGAATATAAAGGTTATGATACACTACGAAAATTGTAGAATTTTCTTATATATTTATTAAATTTGTAGATTTTCATGTTATTCTCTTTTCTAAATGCAGTACTCTTTTTAATTTGACTGACTATCCTGTTCTATTTTTAGTTTTCGTTCAAATCCAAACATACCAAAGACATTTAGCCAAGGTGACTAGGTCAGTTGGATCATAAAGAGGCATTCAAAGAGAAAGCAAACAGATTCGACCAGGAAAAGCACACATATGACTATTTGAGAAAAAAGAGTGAAAAACTTTCCACGTACTTTCAAAGATTTATCCACATAAATACTAATTCCAAAGTTCATAAGATAGAACATACAAAAGGTTTGTTTACAGTAACATATAGACTTGAGAAGAGTAAATTTTCTTCAATTCCATTTGACAGCAAATTCTGGGCCTCCTAGATCTCGTTGTTAGAAGAATTTGATTCAGTCAAGGACTGTTAAACAAAGACCTATTCTCTTGGGTTTTTTAGAGTCTCTTCATGCCCTTAATTTTATCTTATCCACTTAGCGTTATTTGTGGTCTGTTTTCCTCTATGGTTTGTTATTTTGTAAGGCTTTAAAAGGCCAAGTTCAGTTTCAATAAGATCATCACTTCAAATCCCAATTGTTTATGTTTCTGGTTTAGTTATTCTACTGTGAAACTCTATAATTGGTATCAGAGCAAAAAGGAAGTAGCAATCTTCAAGTGATCAAACACGAGAGTATGAGTGAAGATAAAACTTTAACAAAGATTCCTCACTTCAATGGCCACTATGATCATGGAGTGAATCGATGGAAAATTTGCTTAGAGCAAAGGGTGTGGAGTTTGGTGGAGATTGGTTTTACAGAACCAATAGAAGGAACGATGCTAACTGAGGCACAACAGGCGCAGCTCGACGATGCTAGACTCAAAGATCACCAAGTCAAGCATTACCTCTTTCAAGCAATTGATCGAACTGTCTTTGAACAAATCTTGGATCGTCGCACAGCCAAGATTGTTTGGGACTCAATGAAACGGAAATTTGGTGGAAATCTAAAAGTGAAGAAATCTCTTCTTAAAAATGCATCGCATTAAGGAGAGAGTTTGAGGTTCTAGAGATGAAGAAGGACGAAACCATCACTGCTTATTTTGCAAGAGCAATGATGGTCTCCAATAAGATGAGTCTCTAATGGAGAAGATATGCCAGACAGGAAAATTGTGGAAAAAATCCTGCTGTATAACTGAAAAATTTACATATATTGTAGTATCCATTGAAGAATCAAAAGACACTGATAACATGTCCATCGATGAATTACAGAGTTCGTTAGTGGTGCATGAACAAAAATTTCGACGACCTAGCAATGATGATGAGGATCAAGTTCTGAAAGTTGAAGACCGATCAGGAATAAGCAACAGAGGGAGAGGAACTTATAGAGGAAGAGGACGCGGAAGAGGAAGATCAACTTTCCACAAAGCAACTGTTGAATGTTATAAGTGCCATGACTTGGGTCATTTTCAATATGAATGTCCAAAGATGAATAAGGAAGCGAACTATGCAGAACTCGAAGAAGAGGATGAAATGTTGTTAATGGAGCCCGAAAAAGGAGTAGCAGTGCTGTTCAAAGATGGCGTGTGCAGTATTTATCATCCACAAAAAGGAAAAATGGCAGAATCAATTATGAGTGTAAACCGGATGTTCATTTTACTTGCTGAACTATTTGCCACAACAAATGAAGGAAGATGCCTCCAAGTTTCAAATACGGATCAGTCAACACTTTGGCACTATCGTTATGGTCATCTCAGCTACAAAGGCTTATGTATCTTGCAACATAACATGTAACATGGTGGAAGGCTTGCCACAATGATCATAAGCTATCAAGCGGCTCTTAAAGGCATGTATGAAAGGTATAAGAGACAGCGGACTCCGTTTCGAAAAAAGTAAGTGGAGAGCAATGAAAAATTGGGTCTTGTTCATGCAGATCTGTGTGGTCCCATTACACCAGCTTCAAACAGCCGAAAAGGTATTTACTGTGTTTTATAGATGATTTTTCTAGGAAGGCATGGACTTATTTTCTCTTAGAAAAATCAGAAACATTTTATCACTTTAAATGTTTCAAAATACTGGTGGAAAAGGAAGTTGGAATGCCTATAAAATGCTTAAGAACAGATAGAGGAGGAGAATTCAACTCTGCAGAGTTCAATGACTTTTGCAAGCAGCATGGAGTGAAGAGACAATTGACCACAGCTTATACTCCACAACAAAATGGAGTGGCCGAACGCAAAAATCGCACCGTGATGAACTTGGTAAGAGCTATGTTGACAGAGAAGAAAGTACCTAAGAGGTTTAGTTTTACTGGCCTGAAGCAGTCAGTGGACGATTCATGTTTTGAATCGATCACCTACCCTTGCAGTAAAAGATATGACACCAGAAGAGGCTTGGAGTGGAGAGAAACTGTCAGTTGATTATTTCAGAGTTTTTGGATGTGTGGGACATGTTCATATTCCAGACGCTAAGAGGAACAAACTTGAAGATAAAAGTGTGAGCTGTGTTTTATTTGGAGTTAGTAGCGAATCCAAAGGGTATAGGATGTTTGATCCAGTTGAAAAAAAAATCATAGTAAGTCGTGATGTAGTCTTCGAAGAAGATTGTGAATCTAAGTTGGAAAAATTTTGACAGCTGATGTGTGAATTGGACTCTTCTGATATTGAAATTAATGAGAAAACAGCTGAATCGTCTACATGACTGCTAGAGGCCAGAACCTCTTAGGTACTGAAGCAAACATGGCATTTTTGATGAACTTGGTAAGAGCTATGTTGACAGAGAAGAAAGTACCTAAGAGGTTCTGGCCTGAAGCAGTCATGTGGACGATTCACGTTTTGAATCGATCACCTACCAAGTTCATCAAGAATGCCATGTTGTGTAGGACATGCCATGAAACGACTAATCAGACTCACAACGAATCATGAGATGTTATAGTAGCTGTGAGATACATTAGACTTCCCACTATCTGCTTGTACAAGGTTGCATCCACCTTTGTGCCAGATTCATCTTTGCCAATCGTTTGTCCAGGAACAATGGGATTACAGACAGACTTGTAATTCTCTATCCCAAATCGGTTTAAAACCTCAGCTGCATACTTCCTTCGACAAAGTAAAAATAGCTGTTCTTTGTATTACCTCACTGTCTCTTATACACATCTAGATGTGTTAGAACAGTCAGACTCATATCAAACTCTTTCTTCATAGAACATTTAAATTTTCCCTATAATTCTTCATCGTCCCCATAAGATGGATTCAAAAGGGTTGGCATGAAGTAGGACTCTATTCTTATACCAAGCCCTAGGTGCCTGTTCTTAATCCGTAGAGAGCCTTTTGAAGTTTGTACACCATCTGCTCACTTTCCTTTTCTCATAGCCTTTCGGTTGTTCTACGAAAACATCTTCCTGTAACTCCCCATGTAGAAAAGCCGATTTGACATCTAACTGATAGAGTTTCCAGCCTTTTTGAGCCGCGAAAGCAATGATCATTCTCACAGTATCCATTCTGGCTACAGGTGCAAACACTTCTGTATAATCAATTCCATGCTCCTGTGTGTAGCCTTTTACCACCAATCTCGCCTTGTATTTGTCAACTTCTCCAAGCTCATTTAGCTTGGTTTTATAAATCCATTTTACTCCTAGTTTCTTTGTACCAAGTAGAACCACCAAGCTCCATGTTTGGATGTGTAAATCATCAAGCAATGCTCATATACACTTCATCCTCTTCAGAAAAATCTTCACCGGAAATGTAATCGGCTGACCATGCATTTGGACGTCGATTTCTGCCCTCCCTTATTGCCAATCTATTGAGTGAATTATTCTATTGATTTTAAAAATTTGTATAGTACAAGTTTTTAAAACACATAATATTGTATTATATAAATTTTTAAAGTACAACGAGATATTCTTCCTCAGAATTGTAGAATTTTCTAAATTTCTGAATTGTAGAATTTTCTAAATTTCTACTATTACTAATAGGTTGTTCCAGTTATATTTAGACTCTAAATAAAGGGTAATTTCCAAATCAATACTCTAAAAGAAATGGTGGGGATTGACTAATCTTACTAATCCTAGCAAGAAAGCAGAAGAGAAAACTTATACTATACATACTTTCTTATAAATTTGAGAAAAAAATTTCTATAACATATAGAGCCAATGTCAATTGTCATAACCGCAAATTAAAAAGGAGTTTAAATCTTTTTTGGTACAAATTTCAATTTGAAAACTAAAGCGTAAATTAAACTTAAAGAATGATTCAAGAATGACAAGGTCGCCTTTTTCAGTATAACAAAATAGATTTCGCAAGATTGCAACATTAAAGTTGATTTAATAAGTACCATCAACGCATGCTTTTTCCACGGAACCGAGAGTTGACTCAACCGATAAACAAAATAGATTATCAAAAGATTTCAAATTCAACTATTGTTATTTTTGATTACTCATTTGGTGGGTAATCTATATGTCAAGTGAAATAAGCTTTTATTTACCCAAAAAAAGGTAATTAATAACTATTAAATTAGTCATGAGTCCAGGACTTATATTTAAGCATCAAATAACTAAACAAGTACTACCTACGAAATCTGGTAATCAAGCTAGACTTCTTCAAAGGCGGAAGAAGAATCGTGGCCATTCATTCCATTCGTATAGGAAGTATTTAGACCACCTGTTAAATGAAGGAAACTGGCTAAATGTATCCAGAACTTGCATTGTTTTGTTATGCATGTCAAAAGATATTATCTTTCCATTGTAATAGCAATAATAATTTTGTGGATTATCAGGATGAAACCCCAAATGCTTTACTCGTAAAGAATCTGCTGCTGGTGCTGGTGCTGGTGCTGGTGCTGGTGGTCCGAAAATCTCCGGAAACTCGTCACAGAAGCGTCCTTGATACTTGATTAACCATTTAGCATTCGGGCAACGAAAATTGCTCCTATATAGTGTCCAGATACGGATTAGTCCCCCATCGTCCGATACACAGTGAAGAGATCCATCTAAAGCATATAGATTGTAGGAATTAAACAAGTTCGTATCGTGAGGCAAATTCAATAGCCAACCACACCTCGTATCATCTGAGCGAGGCAAATTCAACTGCCAACCACACCTCCCCACAACATCAATAGCTTTATAACAATAATTATTTGGTGTTTTATGTCTAGCCAAAAGAAAATTCCGTCCACTACAACCGCGGGATGATCAACCGGATACAAAAGGTGAGGAGCATCAAGTTTGATATCCTTTGTAGTCCATTCACTACTTTCGGAAGAGAAGCTGTCGATTGTAACTATTGAATGTTTTTCAGTCATCCAAAAATTGCCAGGTATCTCATAGCGAACTATAGCATAGCAGAAGAGATCAGTGCCGTCTACCATATTATTGTTAGTACATGAAAATCCTACCGCCATTTGTTTATTGTTATACCGAGGCTTTGGAAGGGTCAGCCACTGTTCTGCAGATGGATTATAAACATAATATTCCATTGGATATCCCTTTTCTTGACCAAACTTGATTGGATCTTGCTTCCGCATATAAAACTGGATTGGATCTGTTGACAAACTGGATTGAATCATTATCCATCGATAACACTCCATTGGATTTTGCATCTGTTGACAGCAAAGGAAAAACCACGAAGCAAATAATCAGTTTGGTCAACAATGTAGACATTCTTGCCATCCAGAAATCCGACAGACTCTTCCAAACTAGTACTACTACCACCATCTAGTACTAATCTTGTTTCATCAGACTTCTTGTGAGTTGAAGGAAACAGGAAACCATTATGTTCTGGGCGGAAAGTACTCAAGTGTATATTCTGATATAAAAAACCAGTCATTGGTTTCATCTTCGAGAACGACAAAGTGAAATGTAATAGTTGTTCCAACGCTTGGACACACACTTCAACCTACAAAGTTCCTTTGAAGACAACCTGAGTAACACCTCCAAGATGATATCTTCAGGCAGCTTCTCCTCAAGTGAATTACTATGATTAATCATGATGGTACCGTCGTCTTTCTTCGCAAATTTCTGTGTATTTAACTCAAAAATTAGCAGGAATTTCAATAAAAAGAAACACAATGAAGGAGCTAAAGCCCACGAAACAAGGCAACAAAGTCACAATTCGCAAGGAGAAAAATATATTGCAGCTCAAGAAAGCATCGACAAACAGCAGGGGAAGAGCAATTTTTTAAGGCAATAAATCAAAAACCAGACTTCAATTGAAACAAATAAATCTGCATACTTATTTATGAGTAACATCGGGGTCTGTGCTAGGGGTTTGATGAGTCCTAAATAGGACGGTTCGATTGTCTAAGAATGGAGAGTCACTGGCTCTAAGTAAACAACTATTGGAAGACCCAAGTCAATTCTAAATTAACTACTAAACAAAATTTAGGAATCTGATAAACTGCCAAATACCTCATGGGCTCTATTCCCACGTAACATAAACTCAAATTACATTTTACAATCACCAAG
Organism: Cinchona pubescens; assembly: GCA_025175665.1. Classification (NCBI taxonomy): domain Eukaryota; kingdom Viridiplantae; phylum Streptophyta; class Magnoliopsida; order Gentianales; family Rubiaceae; genus Cinchona; species Cinchona pubescens. Next base: position 2,033,115 of record JANKKI010000185.1, on the reverse strand, counting down.
AAATTTAAGTCATAAATTAAAGTTTGGTTTAAACTATCCAACACAAAATTGTAGCACGAGAGATGGCTTACAGAGTCATACATCGAGTAAGTTTTATCATCATACCTGAGCACAAGACAGAAAAAAAAAAAAAAAAACGATTTCTTCAATGAATTTCTACTCAAAATACTCAAAATTTTAATGTAAAAATCTCTGGTAGTAGTAGTTCAAAATTCACTCAAAAGGGTAAAAGAAAGAATTTACCGAGGCATTGTACTACAAAAGTAGCCCAAACAACAAAATTAGAAGGGGAGCAACAAAAGCATTAAGCACCCTGAGAGATTATGCGGCGGCCGGCGAGGATTTAGCCTCGAATTGATTGGGTTGGTCGGGGCGAATAGAGATTTGAAGCTTGGCACCCTGCGGAGGTTAGCGGGATTCCAGACCAACTGTTTCAAGACTTTCTAATATTTCTAGACTATGCCACTTGTTTCTTATGATCCAGATGCTTGGGTTCGAATCCTTGCATTTTTTTCTTCCTTTGATAGTATATATAGTTGAATAAGAATAAATTAAATTAGAACGGAAATAGTTAGATAATAATAGACTAGATTGGACAAATGTTATTAGGAGAAAGAACTTTTTTTTTTTTTGTCTTTCTGTTATCCTTGATTTATTCACATTTAGATTCCTATAAAGAGACAACCTATAACACGTCCTTGTTTTGTGAGTTGGGATATTTATCTAAAATGAATGAAAAGTTAAAAACTAACGAATTTGTGCAAAAAGTAAAAATATCCCTAACCTATTATCCTTCCAAGGCCTAGAAACTCTTCCAAAAAAAAAAAAAACAAAAAAAATAGTTGTATTTAATGTTAAGATACTTAATTAATCTTTATTAGAAACTTTAAATAATTAAAATAGTTCTTTAAATCTAAAAATTTTGGCCTACTACTTAACTAATTTTTTATTTTTTGAAAAAAAGTATTTACAATGGATCCCTATCTACCCTTTGCTGATTTGAAACCCATGATCAAGGTTATAGGGAAGCATAGTCACCATTTGAGATACACTTCGTTGTCAAGTGCAAATCATTATCTCTTGATAATTCGAACCCATAACTAAGGTGATAGGAAAGCTTAATGTGTATTAGAACTACACTTCGTAGTCACATACAACTGAAGCTTACTAGCTAGGTAATTTACAAAGTCCTTTCCAACACTAAGCTTATATCCTCTTTCCTTTTAGATATTTGCAGTTATCGGGTATGTGACTTAGTTCACTCTCAGTCACTAGTGGAATTATTTTCTTCCATATTTCAAATATAAAAAAAAAGGCGTGGGAGGACGTTGCAAATGTCCGGGGCGGACTTTTTCTAGTTGGACACTTTGATTGAAAGCTGTAGAAAGCTATGGTCGAAGAGGCAGTATACAAAGATCTTTTAAAGACCTTCCTACTCCTCGATAGTGCTCTCAGTGCTTTTGTAGCCATGTCATTTTCACGTTTTCTAGGAGAATTCGAACCCATAACCAAAGTGATAGGGAAGCTTAGTCAATATTATAATTACACTTCATTGTCACGTACAAATCGTGAGTAGATGACAATTTAAGGATCAAGTGCAAATCGCAAATACATGACAGTTTAAGGACGTAAATTGCAAGTAATCAAATTATTTTTTTTTAATTTTTTCCTCGTTTGGGGAGAATTCCCATTAGTTTTTTCATTTTTCCAAAAAGCTACAACATAATTGGTTAGAGGCAGGAAAAAATTACAATCACGTTTACAGAACACAAAAAAAATTATATTGAAATAAAGGTAAATTAAAATAAATTCATTGTTATTAAAATCATGATTGGTAGGCTCCTATAAGTCTAAACCACCAAAGCCACTTGGATCGAACTTAAGATCGAAAAACAAGCAAAATTGGAGGGAGTAGGATCGAGGGATCAACAAAGGGACCAACTTAGATTGTTGAAAAATTATTATTATCATGAACTAATCATAAATTGAAAATTGATTGGTTGTATAATTAAGTTCTTGTTCATGGAGTAAATAATTTTTTTTCTTTCATCCTCCAAATAGAAATTTGGGACATTCCCTAATTAATCAGTTAGAGTAAATTAGTGAATCCACTTTTCTTGTCCACCTAAAAAATAATAATTAATTCAAAGGCTTAATTATTTAGTCTTCCTCGATAAACCAAAAATAAAAAAGATTACGGAAGTATAAAAATAAATAAATAAATAAAATAAAATAAAAAAACAATGACTAACCCACCATTACACCATCAAGGTCAAAATCAGAAATGAAAAAGGCTTTCACAAGGAAGAATCTTCCAAACTTTTTTCACATTTTTACTTGTGCACTGATCTTATCTTCATCTATATTATTTCTACTCCAACATGGACTATAATTATAAGAAAAATTATATTATCGATAAATCAAAACCGATTCCAATTGGTATATGGTTACAATACCTTGTATTCAAATCCTCAGCAAATTTAATTAAATTTTGTATGAAATTCTTGATATATATACCCGTCCGTCATGTCATCATGCTTTAATTGTAACCATAATACTACTCCTATTTTGCCTAGATATTATAAAATATCTTTTCTTCCTTTGAATTATAAAGTTTCTTTACATTAGTATCAAAATAAACTCTTTATTCTCATAGTTAGTCCTAATAAAGCTTCCTCAATAATCTCTTATATCCCAATAAGAAAAAATAAATTAATTGATCTCCAACCTCAGAATAACTAACCATCCATCATGTTTCCGTTTTTCAGTTATTATGCAACCTTTGTGTTCTTCTTTCTCCTCCTTTTTTGTCCCTACTCTTCCCGCCAGAAACCTACGCGACCCTCCAACAGAGTTGACCGTCGATGTCCGAAACAACACGTGGCACGATTTCATTAGATTTCTAGACGCCGAAAAGGGCAGCCGAGTTAGTGGCATGTCGGAGCTCAAGAAGTACTTCCGACGTTTCGGCTACTTATCAATCCCAAACCAGAATTTAACTGATTTTTTCGACGAAAACTTCGAATTTGCCATCCTTCAATATCAAAAGAATTATGGTATACAAAAGACCGGTAAACTCGACTCTGATACCATAAAAGAAATTATGTCACCTAGGTGCGGTGTTAGTGACAAAAATCACACGTCTCATAGGTTACATGCAACAATTCACGATAAATTATTTTACGGCCAACCAAGGTGGAATAGGCCGTCGCCGATGACTTTAACGTACAAGCTTTTTCGCCGTATTATACGATAGACTACATAAGTTTATCGTCTATAAGAACTGTTTTCAAACGGTCTTTTGCACGGTGGTCGTCCGTGATTCCGGTGAATTTCACAGAGATTTATAACTATCCTTTTGCTAACATAAAAATTGGATTTTATCGCGGCGATCACGGGATGGACAGCCGTTTGACGGGGTGTTGGGAGTATTAGCTCACGCTTCCTTGCCGGAAGAGGGGAGGTTTCATCTAGATGGAGATGAAAGATGGGCCGTTGATTTCAGACAAGAAAAGTCAAAGGTAGCCGTTGACTTGGAATCCGTGGCGACCCATGAGATTGGGCATATACTTGGGTTGGATCATTCGACGGTTAAGGAAGCTATCATGTACCCGAGAATAAATCCCAGGACTAAGAAAGTGAACCTTAAAATTGATGATGTGGAAGCAATTCAAGCTTTATATGGGGCAAATCCTAATTTCAATTTTAGTTCTTTGTATGATTCTGATATTTCATATTAGGCAAGTTGGAGTCCTTACATGGGAAGAAAAAGATTGTCAAAGTGGACCACTTTTTTTACGTCATGGTGGTTTTCTTTTTTATTCTTTGTGTTTATGATTGCATAGGTTTTTCTTATTTTTTTTTAAATGATAGTTATAGGTTTTATTTGATGTTGAAATTTGTAAAGCAAAAATTATATTGAAAAAGAAGTAAAGAACATTCTTTTGCATGGTGGGTTGTCATCTTCAATGAGAGTCGTTTGTTGTTTGTTATTGAACCATTTCGGAAGGTACGGTCAAAGCATGAAAGGGAGGATTGGTTTTTAGTTTTTACCTTTATGAAAGCAAGGAACTTTTGTTTTGTTTTGTTTTGTTTTCAAGGAGGCATAAAATTTGAGCTACGAAAAAAGAAATAAGAAAGAATAGTAGTAGAAGATATAATGGTTCATAATAATAGGATTATAAATGAGTTCAAATTATTTAATACTTTGATCGAACTCGATTCGGTAAAGGTTTGTTGGTTTGAATTATCATTTCTTGACTACATAATTTAAAATTTTCAAATTCATACATAATAATTTCAAATTACTCGAACTCGATTCGAATTCAATTCAAAATAAAAAAAAAAAAAAAAAAAAAACTCCTTTACTTTCGACTTGAAAGTTAAATAAGTCAAATTTAAACAAAATTTCAAATTAACAAATTTGAATACTAGATTGTTCATTTCTTATTTATGTTCATTTACACCCTAATTCATTAACTATTCACAAAAATAACAAAAAATAATGCAAAATTTTCTTTATTTGGACGGTAGGAATATATGTATGTAGGGAAGAGCTATAGATCAGTACAAGGAATGTCAATAGTCTGTCAAGTAATTCCATTGATTATCATTGAGGATCTCGTCTTTGCGAAATAATTAAGTAGACCACTTTTTATCCTAACTATAAATTTGTAGTATGAATTAAATTAAATGTGAGTAAAATTTTAGAAGAATTAATTAAAGTCACAAGATTTACAAATAAATTTTAATACCAGATATATCTACATGTCAAATATTTATCATCTTACTTGCAATACATTTATGCTTGTTTGGCCTGATTGGATACTTTTTGAGGATTGGGGGTAACACATATGTATCTTGGAGGTTTATACGTCTTCCAATCGAAAAGATTTTTGAGGAAACAAAATTAATTTGAACATAGCGACTAGTGTATAATGAACTTACTTTATTCAGGAAAACAATAAAATTCCAAAGTTTAGGGGGCTGCTTTTCGTGCTTAACCCCAAGTATATGTCGTGGACTACCAAAAAGAAAGGTAATTAGTTTTGAGAAATGATTTACAAAATTACATTTCAAAATTACATGTTAAAGTCACGCATGTAATAATTTATTTGTGTGGTTAATAAAACATCTTGATTAGTTAATATTTTATCAAATAAATGCCAAGTATCTTCTAATTATGTGGGTTTACATTTTAGTTTTGAAATGTGACTTTTTATAAACGTACTCGTTAGTTTTTTTGCTTGAATCCAAGAAGATTGCCTATGTTTGTCAGTAAACTATTACATATATGCTACTCCCTTATTGTGACTGAGAATTGGCAATTTTGAAACATTATTTATAGTAGTATTATCTTTTCCAATATTAGTGTACAAAGATGATACGATGTATTTAATCGATTTAAACTTGACTCGATAAGAATAAAACTAAAATTTCATATGTAAGAATTTAAATTATTTAATTTTAACTTGATAAAAATTTGTTTGAATTTATCTCAAAAAATAAACATGTTAAATGCAGTAAACTCACGAAAATAGATAAATAAATTTAAACAATCGTTCGCCTCAATTAAATTACTTTAAACTTCTATCTTCACTAATTTAGAAAGTTGTTTGGCTAATAGGTACGAGTAGGGGTGTAAACAAGTCGAATCGAACAAGAATAATGTCCTACTCGAACTCGAATTCGAAATTTTTTACAATACTCAAACTCGAACTCGAACTCGAACGAGCTTCAAAATTTGAGCTCGAGCTCGAGTTCGAAAAATTTGAGGTAGTTCGAGCTCTCGATTCGAGCTCGATCGAAATAAGTAAAATGAGCTCGAACTCGAGTAGCTCGTCTTTTTCTTAGGTAAAATATGTAATTTTTCTAAAAAGTATGGACATTTTAGTAATTTTATATATAATAAAAAAATTATATGGTGCTCGATAAGCTCGACGAGCATTCGAGCATAACATCTCTGTGCTCGAGATCGATTCGTCAAGAGTTTCGAGATCGAGCTCGCTCGACTCGAGTTCGGTCAACTCGAAATCGAGTCGAGTCAGCTCGGTTCGTTGCCACCCCTAGGTACGAGTGAAAGGAATATGTATCAACGTTAATGATACTTATAAATGTTGTTTGATTAATCATTATGAGAATTATTCTATGAGAATGAAAGTATTAGAAAATGCTCATTAATTTTCATTCCCTATTTATTAACTTACTAACAAAATGAAATTCATTACTTATTTAAACCAAACAAGTAAGGAAAAATAATATAAATATATACTAATAGTAGGGTTTATGATAGCCCATTCCAATTTCGATTCTCAAATGCAAACCAAGCACCTCCTTAGTAAAACCATTGATAATTTCAAAGGTCCTTTTATACTTAATGATGCTACCAGCAAAACAAGTACTCACCCAATCATCGAAACACTTTAATATGAACAAATTTTATGAGTGGCATAAAAATTAATTTTGCAAAATTAATTTTTAAGTTTTTGAATTTTCATGCTATATCTAAAAATTAAATTTTTAAAGACCCAAAAATTTGTAAAACTCCTAAATTCCTTGATTGAAAGTACGAAAATCGATATGCATTTATGTTTCTTTTTGGATATTAATTTTTTTCTCAGGATCAATGGCACGAAAATTGATGCAAAATTTGATAATGAAGTTTAGTTTAGGGAATCATTCCTTTATGGTTTAAATACTTGTACAGTCCAATATTATGTGGTTTAAAAGATTGTACTGTTCAAGTTTTTAAACCCAAAGAAATGATTTCCTAAATTAGATCATAGAATTTCCCATTGAATAGTATTGATAATCAAGAAAAACCTAAAATCATGAAAAAAAATATATATATATTCAAGAGCCACTATAAAGAAACTTTAGTCCGATGATCAAAGGATGACAGATTACAAATAAAAGCCCTAGCTGTACATTCCAATCCCAGCTCTACAATTAAGAATTGACTAGTCTTTTGTATCTCAGGTAATCTTCAATGCGCCTTCAAGAAAATCCTCTTTCCAAATGCGATGGTATATCCACTGTGGCTGACCAAGGTAGGAAAGAATCACGTACCAGACTCATACCAAAAATTTCAATCAAGAAACTACACTCTCAAAGAATGACACATTACTAATAAAAGATTTTTTTTTTTGGGTTAAAAAAAAGGAAGATGATAGTGAAAGAATTGAATTTGATTTCAGCCAGACATCAACATGATCATGCACGCGCCCTTTCCAGGTAAACAATATCGACCGTTTCTTGAAATGTGTCCCACGGCTCGGATGCAATTGGATACAGAACTTTATGATCACCGATTTTTGTGTATCGTATTCTCGGGGCATCACCTACGCCTGTGGGTGCATGGAGACGATAATACCCACCGGATTTGGTGGCAAGAAAATCGATCAACTCGGTGTAGTTGTGATAATCTTCACGCCTGAAGAATGTTATCCTTGGTTGTGTTTCAAGTTGGCCGGGAATGATCCTCTGATATAATAATCTCACGGCAACTGGGATGGGTGGGGGAATGTTTATGACGCTTCCTGCCATATAATATGATGTAGTAACAGTAACAAATTAGAACTTCAAGAAAGTGATCAAAGTGTTCCTTTTTTAATTTTCTTGGCAGTGATCCCAAGAGAATGATGATCAAGAAAATGATCAATTCGATGAGGGGACGAAACTGATGATGCAAAGTGGTGCAGTAATTATTGAGAGTACTGATTGAGAGAAATTAAAAAGGAAAGAATTTCAGCTGATTGTCAGATTATGAGGAACAATTAGAACTTCAAGAAAGTGATCAAGTGTTCCTTTTCATTAATTTCTTGGCAGTGATCTCGAGAGAATGATGATCAAGAAAGTGATCAGTTCGATGAGGGGACGAAACTGATAATGCAAAGTGTTGCAGTAATTTAATGAGACTACGTACTGTTTGAGAGAAATTAAAGAGGAATGTAAAGAATTGCAGCTGATTGTCAGATTATGAAGAACAAGTTTTCAAGAAAAGAAAGAGGACACAAAAAAATAATGATGAGGGAACTAATAACGAGGGAGGGTGGACGTGGGTGGCACTGGCTGGGTGTGTTTGAGAGTAATGGAAAGAATTTCTGATTGTTTCTCTATAGCATATAAAGCATACATGGAGAATATATATATATATATATATATATATATATATATATATATATATATATATATATTAAATATATATGCATGGTCACCCTGTATAGTTATGCATTATGTTAACTGGGAATTCTACAGTTCCTTTTAGGGAACCATTCTCTTAACTTTAAGAGTTTGTACAGTATAAGTTTTTTAAGCACATGGTGTTGTAATGTACAAGCATTCAAAGTACAAGGAATGGTTTCCTAAAGGGACCATAGAATTGCCCTATGTTAACCGTCACTTGTAGTTGTTTAGTCGACATCAAGAATAATTTTACCGTTGTCATTTGGGTATAATGCAAATTAACCCCGGGTTGGGCAAATAAACACTTCATCCACTATAGGTATCGTTAAACGCGTGCTTGAACACCGTGTGCTTTGATTTTTATTTTTTTATTTTTTTGAAACGGACGAAATTTAATTGTCAAAACTAACTTGAATGTGAAAATGTCGTATTTTTCTATACCCAATTGTATTGTTGGAAAAATATTAACTATCGTATACCATGCATGGTGCTAAAATAATAATGTGTGTACACGAACTCTGGATCCGGATCTATTAGGGGTATTTTAGTAATTTTATCCTCGCAGACAAAATATGCCCATTTGGGTCAAATAAATAATTTCTAAACCACAAACGGTCTGACCCCTTTCCTTAACCATATGTATAAATTAAATATCATATCGAGATAATTGGTCCGATTCAAGAATTACTCTAACTGGTCCAATTCAAGAATTACTCTCATAATTTTATAAATTATGAATTCTTATTGAAATATTCTCTTTGGTTTTTAATATGAATTGACTTGAACGTCATAACTTATTTCAGAAGACAAAACCCCATCCTTTCTTTCAATTAATCCATACGTGAACTAGAGGTGGCGGAGGGTTGGCCCGGCTTGCCCCGTAAAGTACTGTAGCAACCCGGTCCTAGCTCGGGACCTAGTATAGGGCCGGGCCTGGGAGTTCCAGCTCCCGGCCCGACCCATATCTTTAATCGGTACCCGAATCGATCGACGGTTCAACTGTTTGAGCCGACCTAAAGCCCGGACAGTCCCCAATCCAACACCGTTGGGGCTCACGGGCCACACCGTCGAAAATTGCTTTTTTATTTTTTTTCTTTTAAATGGCTTTTAATGACTGCTTTACCCCTCTAACAGTTATAAAACAACTAGTTTTGGAGGGTAATATAAAAATTTGGAAAAATTTTCCAATAAATACCACACAATTTTCCCAACAAATTACAATATGAACATGACAATATGTATGTAATGACATATAAACATTTCGACAATTATTAACGTATATATAATTACTTAACTCTAGCTTCTATATGTATTAAAAGGAAATTAGTAATCTATTTAATTAATTATTGAAATGAAAGTATTATATTAATAACTAATACACTTGTATTAATGTATAAGTATATAAATTATACATAATGTGAAATATTGATGACAAAGTACAATTTTGATAGTAAGACGCATCCTCTGTGACCTATTAGTTATGGGTTCGAGTCACTGGAGGATAGGTAAGAGGGGTAGGTTCAAAAAATATAATGTAAAATATTACATTAATAACTCCAACAATTTTACAAAGAAAAGAAATTTAAGTATTAGGAATGAAGAATTTTATCAGTTTTTAAGATATTTAATTATTAAGAATTTAAAATATTATGGTTAAAAATGTTATGTACCGACAAATACATTAATATATTATTACAATACATGGGTAAATATTAAAATGACAAAATTCTTCGACTTATTTGATCAACAATTTGACTCGAAAGTTAAAGTTAAAGTCGAGTTAAGAAGTTGTTGGATATTTTAAAACAAGTTTAATTAAGACTCTATTTATTAATATATATTTTACTTAGAATTGATTTCAAGAATTATTAGTACAGTTTATTTTAGAAATTAATGGTCGAGTTAGTTTAAGAAATTTAGTAATTGATTTGGTTAAAGAATTAATTTGTAGATTTATTATGTAAATGCCATTGTTGGCGAGATTGTCGCATGTGGCCAAAGTTGTAAACCGCATGTTTGCGGTGTAATGAAACTTCCACCATTGAGGTTTTATTCAATAACTAGCATAAAAGGTACACCTATGGGTGTGAGATTTTTTATTTTTTTTTTATTTTTAAAAAGTAGTAAAAATATTTAAAAATTATTAATATATATATATATATATAGGTAGTGAGTAATTGAGGATGGAAAAGAAGTTCAAAATAATATTTTGAAGGAAGCGGTATAAAAGGAAAATCAAATGATGACGGACACCAAATTTCCTCTACTCCCTTTATCATTAGGGTTTAATGCAAATTAATCCCTGATTGAGTGAATAAGCATTTTATCCACTATGGTTATCATCAAATTTGTATTTGAACCCCGTGTGCTTGGATTTTTTTTGGAAAATTGACGGAATTTAACCGTCAAGACTAACGCCGATTGTGAAAATGTCGTATTTCTCCGTAGCCAATTGTATTTTTGGAAAAATATTAACTATCGTAATACTATTCATGATGCCAAAATAATAATGTGCGTACACGTGGCTCTAGGTCTGGATCCACCAGGAGTATTTTAGTAATTTTACCTTCACGGACAAAATATACCGATATGGGTCAAATAAATAATTTTTGACCAACGAATCAATCCGACCCCCTCATTCCATACGTGAGCACTATGCACGGTGCCAAACCCTATCTTTGAACATTCGTTGGTGTAATTACACTCAAACTAACCCTAGCTAGAAATTTTGTATCAATAACTATATTTAGTTTTGTAAATTTGCAAAACTCTTTCTTTGTGCCCAATGACTTGGTCCAACTTTTCTCTTTTGGCATAATGTAGCCCATGAGAGTGATCACTATAAAGTAAGAACATTTGATGTTTTTATGTTGGCGAGTTAGGAGCAAAATGACTTTTTGCAAATCCGTGTTATTATTCCAGAATTTTGGCATTAGAATTAATTTTTTTCATCTCAACAACTCGTAGGGGTATTAATGGACTGGGTATTTGATCTATATGGTCTTTATGCGACCCGATCAGATTATATTGGTTAGGAAAAAAGTGATTCGATACCCGGTCCATATGTATGGGGTACCTGATCAACCGGGTACTTGCTAAAAATAGGTTGAATGACTAAGTAACCCGATCCAATTATTACATTTTTTAGTGCCAAAACTTTTTCTTTTTTTTTTTTCTGTTCTCTAAGTTTCAAAAAAAAAAAAAAAGACACCTACTGATGCCACGCCTCCGAAAATGGGATAATAATACATTGCACCTCGAGATCATATCAAACGTTCAAGGTATAGTACAAGAGTAATACACAAACCATATTTATTTAACCATTCAAAATCAGCCACAATGATTCCATAAGCAACATCATTACACAAGCCAAGCACACTCATATAAGAACTATCGAAACATGACTTAAGCAGTAACAAGGTTCTATGTACACAAAAATCCTGAAGTAAGTCATTGGCACACAGGCCAAAAAGAACAAAATTTCACATTAAACAAACCATCATATCATAGCTCTAATAGCTAGAGTCTATATCGTAATCCCCGCCCTACTTAGTACTAAACTTTAGGGCAACAAACTCCTCAATTATTGTAGGAGTTGAAAATTATTTGGTAATTATTATCTGGTTGTTTCTTGCTAGCTAAATTTAAGAGTCTATATTTAGGATACATGTTGGGGTATTTTCTTAAGAGAGTCTGAAAACTTTGTTGAGAGTTTGTATGTCCGTTTGAGATATTAATAAAATTATTTTTTCCTTTCGTATATTTTTGTGTGATATTATTTTATTCCTTCAATGTCTAATTTTGTGACTGGTAGCGGAGAACTCTAAAAATCTAAAGTTCTACAATTGGTATCAGAAGTTAGGTTACGAGGTTAGTTCTGAAATTTTTCTGCTGGTAGAGTTTGGACACAAGATTTGCCTAGGAGAATTCAGTTATCAAATTTAGACCACAAGATAGCTCTCGGAGTAATTAGTTGTTGAGAATAAAACCATAAGATTGGTCTAGAATATTCAGATTGATTGTGGGTATCATAATAGAGATCAGAGAAAAATCCTGTCAGAAACACTGATTTCTGTAGAATTACAAAATTGAAGGGTTTTGATTCAATTATCAGCCAGGGAGGTCAGAAAAATTGCAAGAGGAAATTTTTTTTGATGAATGTAAATTGTTGAACTATGATGGAGGAGGAATATAGAAATTTGATTGATCATCATATTTTATATTGACTCCACGCAAAAGAAAAAGTCCTGAAACGTTACTAGATTGGTTTTTAATGGTGAAAAATATCTCAAACAATATAATTTAGATTATTTTGTTTGTTGTATTATTGTAGATTCTTTACCCAAAAAGATTAGAGGGGAAAAGACAAAATTATTTTTTCAGATTATGCATAAAACAATATTCGAATGTCTTTTCAAAAAATTTATTCAGTCTAATATACCTTGGATATTTTGGAAAAATAATTATTATGTTTTACAAGGAGTTAAATTAAATTACGTTTGAAAACTAGAAATTGATTATAGATGGTTAGTAGATTTTGAGATAGATAGATTTGTTGATGATACAGAAAGTTATAAAGATTTTTATGAGGTTGAAAATTTTGATTTGCATATTTTATTTGGAATAATTGGAGATGATGAATTTGTCAAAGAAAAAGAATTTCTTAGTGTACTAGAGGAAAAAGAAATTACTGATAGTAAATTTATCAATGAGGAAGAGGAAATTGTTAAATTTGTAGAAGAATTAGAAGAAATTATAAATAATGTTTCGACTGTCTTGGACTCTCTCCATGATGAAGAAACAATTGGTTCAAATAATTCTAAAATTGAAAATGTTAGATTAATTATTCAAGAATCTCCAGTTAATGAATTTTTTGATTAGGTTGACACAATTGATTTTTTAGGAGTTGAAAAATTATTCGAGAAAAGAGATTTGAATGGTGATAAAATTTTAGTGGTTGGGGCGAATGAAGTTATGATAGTTGTTTCATTGAATTAGTTGATGGCGAAAATTATTTTCAAAAGAAAAGGTCTGACTTCTTATTTTTTGGAAATTATGCGGCTAATTTTGATAAAGAAAACCTTGGTGTCTTTGAGAATGAATGGGTAAATATGTACCAATTCTTTGACCAATAGGAGTTACCAAAAAATTATTTGAGAAGTATAAGATTCGTCCACTACCACGTGGAAAAATAAACATCTAGATTCAACACAAAATTGAATTGTACGTCGTCTACATAACAATAGAAATTAGTCATTGAAGATTTTGGTTGGATTTAGTTATTTAATTTTAGAAATCGATAGTTATTTGGTAATTATTGTCTGGTTGTTTCTTGCTAACTTAATTTAGGAGTGTATATATATATATACATGTTGAAATATTTTCCTAAGGGAGTATGAAAAATTTGTCGAGGATTTTGTCTATGTGAAATATTAATAAAATTAATTATATACATATATTTTTGTGTGTGATTATGTTATTCTTATATATTTTTATGCGTGATTATTTTATTCGTTCAATTTCTAATTCTGTTACTGGTAATGGATGATTCTAAAAATTTATGGTTCTACAAATACTCTAAAAGAAATGGTGGTGATTGACTAATCTTACTAATCCTAGCAAGAAAGCAGAAAAGGAGAAAACTTATACTATACGTCCTTTATAAATTTGAGAAAAAAAATTCCTATAACATATATAGCCAATGTCAATTATCATAACAGCAAATTAGAAACGAGTTTACTGTTCTTTTTTGGTACTTAGAATAATTTTCAATTGGAAAACCAAAGTGTAAATTTAGCTTAGAGCATGATTCAAGAATGTTCTTTTTCAGTAGAACTAAATAGATATCACAATTCACAAAGATTGCAACACTAAAGTAGATTTAATTAGTACTATGAAAAAACCAGACAAGCATGCTTTTCCATGGATGGAAAATGGTATTCTCCACCCGGAGTTGAGTCAATCGATAAACAAGAAGATTAGACAAGTAAAAGATTTTAAATTCGACTCTTGCTATTCTTGATTACTCATTTGGTGGCAATGTATAAGTCGGTGAGATAAGCTTTTTATTCACCCAAAAAAAGGTAATTAATAACTACAGGAACAAATAAAGAAAAAGAAAGACTCTTAAATTAGTCATGAGTACGTCCAGGGCTGCTATGCAAGCATCAAATAACTGAACAAGTACTACCTACAAAATCTGGTAACCAAACTAGACTTCTTCACAGGTGGAAGAAGACGTGGCCATTCATTCCATTCGTAGTGGATTAAGTATTTAGACCACCTGTTAAATGAAGGAAACTGGCTAAATGTATCCAGGACTTGCATTGTTTTGTTACGCATGTCGAAGGATATTATCTTTCCATTGTAAGAGCAATAATAATTTTGTGGATCCTCAGGATGAAACCCCAAATGTTTTACTCTTACAGAATCTTCTGCTGATGCTGCGGGTCCAAAAATCTCTGGAAATTCATCACAGAAGCGTCCTTGATACTTGATTAACCATTTAGCATCGGGGCAACGAAAATTGCTCCTATCCGGTGTCCAGATACTGATTAATTTGCCATCGTCCGATACATAGCAAAGAGATCCATCTAGAGCATATAAATTGTAGGAATTATGGAAGTTTATATCATCTGAGTGAGGCAAGTTCAATTGCCAACCACACCTCCCCACAACATCAATAGCCATAATTTGAAGTCTTTTGTCTAACCAAAAGAAAATTCCATCCATTACGACAGCAGGACGATCAATGACTGGATACAAAAGGTGATGGGACATCAAGATTGATATCCATTGTAGTCCATTCACTAGTTTCAGAAGAGAAGATATCGATTGTAATGATTGAATATTCTTCAATGAACAAGCTATTGCCAGGTAACTCATAACGAACTATAGTATAGGAGAACAGATCAGTGTTGTCTACCATATTGTTGTTAGTACATGAAAATCCTATCGCCACTTGTTTATGGTACTGGCGAGGTTTTGGAAGGGCCAGCCACTGTTTTGCAGACGGATTATAAACATAATAATCCATTGGATATCCCTTTTCTCGGCCAAACTTGATTGGATCTTGCATCGTCATATAAATCTGCACCGGATCTTGCATCATCTCTTCCATTTGAATTATCATCCCTACATAGCACTCCATTGGACTTTGCATCTTTTGACAGCAAAGGAGAAATCCCTTAGACGAAGCAACAATGTAGACATTCTTGCCATTCAGAAATCCAACAGACTCTTCCAAACTAGTACTACTACTACCATCTAGAAACTAATCTTGTTTCATCAGACTTGTTGTGACTTGAAGTAAACAGGAAACGGTTATTTTCTGAGCGGAAAGTACTCAAGTGTATATTCTGATATAAAAAACCAGTCATTGGTTTCCATCTTCGAGAATGACAAAGTGAAATGTAATAGTTGTTCCAACGCTTGGACACGCACTTCAACCTACAAAGTTCCTTTGAGGACAACCTGAGTAGCACATCCAAGATAATATCTTCAGGCAGCTTCTCCTCAAGTGAATTGCTATTATTAATCATGATGGGACCGTCGTCTTTCTTGGCGAATTTCTGTGTTTTTAACAAAAAAAAAATAGCAGGAATTTCAATATGAAGAAACACAATGAAGGAGCTAAAGCCCACGAAAACAAGCCAACAAAGTCACAACCAGAAAAATATATTGCAGCTCAAGAAAGCATACAAACAGCAGGGGAAGAGCAATTTTGGAAGGCAATAAATGTAACCTTTATTTGCCAAAAACCAAATCTCAATTGAAACTACAACAAGCCTTGCATGTGGGCTAGGGAATTGCGGGTTCCAGACTGGACAGCCCGATTGTCACGAATAGGGACTCGGTGACTTTTAAGTAAACTACTATTGGGAGACCGAAATCAATTCTAAATTAACTACAAAACACCTGATTAACTGCTAAATATCTCATGGGCTCTAAATCCCACGTAACATGAACCCAAATCAAACTTTACAATCATCTAGAATTTTAACATAACCTCAAATCAAACTTTACAATCACCTAGAATTTTAACTCATAAATTAAAGGAGTTTGGTATAAAATATCCAACACAAAATTGTAGCTTTAGGCTAAACAGAAGAAGATGAGGTGGCTTACAGAGTCATGCGTCGAGTAAGTGTCATCATCATCATCATACCTGAGAAAAAAAAAAAAAAAAAAAAAATGATTTTCTACTCAATAAAAATACTCAATTTTTTTAATGTAAAAATAGTAGTAGTTCAAAATTCACCCAAAAGGGTAAAAGAAAGGTAAATTTACCGAGGCAATGGCCGCCGCCGTTCGCTGCGGGATTCCAGACCAACTGTTTCAAGACTTTCTAATTTTTCTAGACTATGCCACCTTCTTTCTTATGATCAACCCCTTTATATATATATATAAAACTTCCGTAGCGAACTAGGAATAGGACAAATGTCACCAGGCGATGAACTCACGTTACTTCTAATTTAGTTAATGTTCATATTTTCTCCATATAATTTATAAACCTAGAATATGTCCTCAGTAGTTCGGAATATTTATCTAAAATTGATAAAAAAGTGAAAAAAAAAAAAAAAAAATCTCTAAATCTATATTCCCTCCATGGCCTAAAAACCCTTCTAAAAAAGCTTAGAAATCCTCCAAAAAAAAAAATATAGTATATTAAAATACTTAACTAATCTTTATAATAAACTTTAAATGATTCAAATAGCTCTTTAAATCAAAAAAATTTGGCCCACTACTTAACTAATTTTTTATTTTTTGAAAGAATATTTACAATAGATATTTCGTTCTACCTCTTAATAATAAAAATCTATAACCAAGATTATAGAGAAGTGTAGTTACCATTTAGATACACTTTATTGTCAAGTGCAAATCGCAATCCCTTGATTATTCAAATTTATACTGTCATAGTGCCATGATTAGTTTTTAACCTTTTTCCAAAAGCTACGTGATTGGCTAGAGGTAGGAAAAATTTACAATCCCGTTTACACAGCACAAAAAAATTTATAATGAAACAAAGGGAAATTGAAATAAATTCATTGTTATCAAAATCAGGCTCTTATAAGTCTAAAACACCAAAACTACTTGGATCGAACTTAAGATCAAAAAACAAGCAAAGTTGGAGGGAGTAGGATCGGGGGATCAACAGAGGGACTAAATTCAGATCGATTAAATTTTTTGATTATCTGAACCAAGTAAAAATTGAAAATTGATTGGTTGGATTGTTCATCGAGTTTTTTTATTTTATTTTTTTTCATTTCATCCTCCAAAATAGAAGTTTGGGACATTCTCTAATTAATCATTTAGAATAAATTAAGTGAATCCACTTTTCTTGTCCACCAAAAAATTAATAATTAATTCAAAGGCTTAATTAGTTAGTCTTCCATCGACAAACCAAAAATAAAAAAGATTATGGAAGTATACAAAAAAATAAAAAAAAAATAAAAAATCAATGATTAACCTATGATTAACCGTAGCATTCCAAATGGAAGGTGAAAATCAGAGATGAAAAAGGCTCTCACAAGAAAGAATCTTCCTAACTTTTTTCACATTTTTACTTGTGCACTGATCTTATCTTCATCTACATATTTTCTACTCCTACATGGACTATAATTATAAGAGAAATTATATTATCGATAAATCAAAACCGATTCCAATTGGTATATGGTTACAATACCTTGTATTCAAATTCTCAGCAAATTTTATTAAATTTTATATGAAATTCTTGATATATATACCCGTCCGTCATGTCACTATGTTTTAATTGCAACTATAATACTACTATGTCCTATTTTGCATAGATATTATAAAATATCTTTTTTCTTTTGAATTATAAAGTTTCTTTACATTAGTATTAAAATAAACTATTTATTCTCATAGTTAATCCTAATAAAGCTTCCTCAATAATCTCTTATATCCCCATAAGAAAAAAAAAATCCACTAACCATCCATCATGTTTCCGTTTTTCAGTTATTATGCAACCTTTGTGTTCTTCTTTCTCCTCCTTTTTGTCCCTACTCTTCCCGCCAGAAACCTACGTGACCCTCCAACCGAATTAACCGTCGATGTCGGAAACAACACGTGGCACGATTTCATTAGATTTCTAGACGCCGAAAAGGGCAGCCAAGTTAGTGGCATGTCGGAGCTCAAGAAGTACTTCCGACGTTTCGGCTACCTATCAATCCCAAACCAGAATTTAACTGATTTTTTCGACGAAAACTTCGAATTAGCCATCCTTCAATATCAAAAGAATTATGGTTTACAAATGACCGGTAAACTCGATTCTGATACCTAAATGAAAGAAATTATGTCACCTAGGTGCGGCGTTAGTGACAAAAATCACACGTCTCATAAGTTACATGCAACAATTCACGATAAATTATTTTATGGCCAACCAAGGTGGAATAGGCCGTCGCCGATGACTTTAACGTACGCTTTTTCGCCGTATTATACGATAGACTACATATGTTTGTCGTCTATAAGAGCAGTTTTCAAACGCTCTTTTACACGGTGGTCGTCCGTGATTCCGGTGAATTTCACGGAGATTTATAACTATCCTTTTGCTGACATAAAAATTGGATTTTATCACGGCGATCACGGGGATGGACAGCCGTTTGACGGGGTGTTGGGAGTTTTAGCTCACGCTTCCTTGCCGGAAGATCATTGAGGTTTCATCTAGATGGAGATGAAAGATGGGCCGTTGATTTCAAACAAGAAAAGTCAAAGGTAGCCGTAGACTTGGAATCCGTGGCGACCCACGAGATTGGGCATGTACTTGGGTTGGATCATTCGACGGTCAAGAGGAAGCTATCATGTACCCGAGAATAAATCCCAGGACTAAGAAAGTGATCCTTAAAATTGATGATGTGGAAGCAATTCAAGCTTTATATGGGGCAAATCCTAATTTCAATTTTAGTTCTTTGTATGATTCTGATATTTCATCAAGTTGGAGTCCTTACATGGAAAGAAAAAGATTGTCAAAGTGGACCACTTTTTTTAGGTCATGGTGGTTTTCTTTTTTATTCTTTGTGTTTATGATTGCATAGGTTTTTCTTAAATTTTTTTTCTTTTTTTTTTTTTATGATACTTATAGGTTTTATTAGATGTTGAAATTTGTACAGAAAAAATTATAGTGAAAAAGAAGAAAGGAACATTCTTTTGCATTATTTGTGGGATGTCATCTTCAATGAGTATCATTCTTGTATGTTCTTGAACCAATTTGGAAGGCACGGTCAAAGGATGAAAGGGTGGATTAGTTTTTTACGTACCTTTTGAAAGCAAGGAACAATTTTTTAGGTTTTTTTTTAGTTACCAAAGAGGCATAGAATTTGAGCTATGTAAAAAGGAAATAAGAAAGGTAGAACAGTAGTAGAAGATATAATTGGGTCGCCTTATTAACCGTTCACAAGAATAATGCAAAATTTTATTTATTTGGATACAAGAATTATACGTTAAATGGGAAAGAGCTATAAATCAGTAGAAGGAATGACAATTTTGTATCAAATATTCTTTCGAAATATTTAGATAAATTCAATTTTTGATCTTATTTGTAAATTTTATATTATAAATTGAATTTTATAAAAAAAAATAATATTAACAAATATAAATAAGATTTCATAAAATTTAATTTTAACTACAAGTATTTTCCTTATTTTGATTATCCTTTGGGATCTCTCTTTGTCTTGGCCCTGATCGGAATTATTTTTGGAGGTTATATATCTCCCAATTAAAAAGTTTTTTTTAGGGAAATAACATTAATTCAAATAAAATATAGATTAGTGTGTTAGCATATTAAATCAAACCTGTTAATTTGGGAGTTTTGCAATTAAATTCGACTTTAATAGTTAAATTTGTAAGGGATTTATTCCCTAACTAATTGATGTGGTGTTAGATTAAAAATTAATTTAATATGAGATTATAACTCAAGAATGATAGTTAAATTTATAAAACAATTATACTAATTAGTGCCTATTTAAAGGTGTTAATAATTTATTATTTGATTGAGGAAAAAATTGCATTGAGAATTCATTAAATAATTGTTTATCCTCCCAAATATCTTTCTTCTTCTCATCGTTATCTTCTCTAGTTGGAGTCTTCCAGTTTGTATGGTTCTTTATGGCATCAAATACCAAATTCAAGTAGCCCATCAGTTGTGTTGTGTGAAATAGCCTCTCGGCTTTGCTCAAATTTTGGTTAGAATATTATTCTTGGCCCTCTTATTATTTTTAACTCCTTTAAAGTGATATCGATTATGTGTTTCGTTGCATGATTATTTGTGCTTCAGTATCACAGTCTTAAACTGCGATTTTGGGCGTAAAGATTTCATGTGTTGGAGTACTCAAACTTTGAAAATTGGACCATGAGAGGTTGGTTTTGGAGTGCTCATTTTACAATTAAGGTGTAACGAAATTGACCATAGTTGGACAGTGATTTAAAAAGAGAGATCCAATCATGTTCGTTTTTGTTGGTGGTGGGCAGTGATGGAGGAAAAAAATCATGCTAAGTTGATTGTGAATATTAATACACAAAATTGAGAGTTTTGATATCAATTGTCAGAATTTATGGAGGTTGATAAATTGAAGATAAATTGTGCGACGAAAATTATTTATCCAGATTTGTGGATCGATTCAAAATTGAAGATGAATATCAAATGAAATTAATAGTTCCCGATTGCGGTAGAAAGAAAGATGAAGTTAATTGAACAAATTCTTGATCGCGTTGATCGTGCATGGCGTGGATGTGCTGCCATGGAGAGTTTGAAGAGTTTGGTTTAAGGAAGGTGTTGTTGGCATAATTAAATCAGACTCCTTACCAATTAGGAATTATGTAATACGCAGTTAGAATATAATGATTTAGTTGTTAGAGGAATTTAGTTTCCAAACAAGATTATATTTAGAGTTGAGTGTAATTGAGTTTCTTGACAATCAAGTTGTTGCTTTATAAATAGAAGGTATGTTAGTTTACTTGATTTAAAAGATTTGAATTGAGAGTTTAGAATAGGAAAATTCTAGATTGAGAAAAAGGCTATTATGCCGTGAGTTAATGCAAGTTTTAACATGAGAGTCCGATGTGTGTTATTTTGTAACTCTTTTACTTCTCCCACATATTTTTTTATGTGTTAAATAGATTTATTTTTCACTGCATATTTTTTATACTAGACGTGAAGATTGTGTTGGAATACTCAACTTTGAAAATTGGACTATGAGAAGCTGGTCTTGGAGTGGTCATTTGAAAATTAGGGTGTAATGAAATTGATCCTAGTTGGATAGTAATATAAAAAGAGGGATCCTATCGTAATTATTATATTGGTGTTGGACAGAGATCCAAAAAAGATGGGATCATGTCGTGCATTAGACAAAGATCGGGAAAAGGTCGTGTTAAATTATCAGTTATGGAGTATGATCAAGGGAGACCAAGAAATCTACGGAGTGAGAAAAAATTCAAGATTTTGTTGAGAAAAAATTGTTTGAAAAAACTACGGTTGATATTTTTGAAAATATTATTATTGAGGGGAATAGTATGGTAGATGAAATCCATGTATTTGAGAATGAATGCATTAATATGAATCAATTCTTTGACAAATAAGAATTGGTTGAGAAATTATTATATTTGAAGTACAATGCATACAGTTTATACAGTGACGAAATTTTGCATAAAGATTGTAGTTCGAGATGGCATTGGACCGATTTTTTGGAAGGTTTGGTTTAAGAGAGGTTAAATATGGCATATTAAACCAAACCCGTTAATGTAAGAGTTTTAATTAAAATAGACTTTAATAGTTGAGTTTAAGGAATTTATACCTTAGTTAATCTGTCTCTTGTTAGATTAGAAATTAATTTAATATGTAAATTATAACCCAAGTGTGGTAGTTGAATCAGTAAAGAAATTAGATTAATTAGTACTTATTTAAAGGTGTTAGTAATTTATTGTTCAGTTGAGAAAAATTTTGCATTGAGAGTTTATTAAATAATTTATTTATCCTCCTAAATATCTTTCTTCTTCCCATTGTTATGGTTCTTTATGGCATCAAGTGCCAAATTCAAGAAGCCAATCGGTTGTGTTGTGTGAAATAGCCTATCGGCTTTACTCTTAAATTTTGGTTAGAATATTATTCTTGGTCCTCTTAAATTGAGTTATTATTTTTAATTCTTTCAAAATGGTATCATTATGTTTTCTATGATTATTTGTGCTTCATAGTGTATGAAAATGTTCTTTCTTTAGTAAGAAATAAAATTCCGAAGTTTTGGTTGCTGTTTTTCGTGCTTAACCCTAAGTTTATGTTGTGGATTGCCAAAAAAGAAAGGTAATTAGTTTTTTTGGCTCGCATGCAAGAAGATACCCATATTTGTGGACTACATATATACTACCCTCTCAAGGTGGTTGTGAGAATTGGTAATCTTGAATTATCATTTATATTACCTGCCAGATCATATGATGTATTTAGTCATGTCTTAATTTATTATGATTGGAATCTCCTGCAATTGTTTTTTCTATATAGTTTCCTTTTCTAAACTTTTTCTCTTCTCTTTAAAAATTTTTCAATATTATTCATTACAACATGTGGTAGTTTTATTATTTTTTTAATGCAATCCAACACCAACAATACTTTTTTTTTTTTTCCTTTTCCTTGAGATTTGTTCATTGGGAATTTTTTCTCCCCTAAATAAGTGGGAGTTTCAGTCTTCTCTTGTATAAGTAGAAGCTTTTTCTTTTTATTTTTTTTTGTGATTGATGTATATGGAAGATTCGGCCAAGACAAATGTGGCTGATCAGATTTGTTTTTGTACTTTACATTAGAAGTTTAATGATATGTCCGAAACTAGTCAGATCTAACACGAGATTTTGTTCAATCCTATGAACTTAGTCATCTAGATTTTTTAGGTCTACATAGATTTAAATTTCTATATTTGTTGAGATATTTTTTTACCTGTTTATAATATGTAAATCTAGTAAATTTATTTATCATATTGTATTTTAATCAGTTGTAATGGCGGTTCCTTCAATTAATGAAATTTGATTATAAAAAAAAAAAAGAAGATCATGTTTCAAATCGCCTCAATAAACATAAAATTGGATACTTATATGTAAAAATTAAATTATTATAGTTCAACTTAGTGAAAATTATTTGCGTTCAACTCAAAAAAATGAACAAGTCGAACTTCAATACAATTTTAAGCTTATCAAAATTAACAAACAAGTTTGTTTAGTGTAGTGTTTAGTTTGATTAGACTCCTTTACACTCTTGTTTTCACTACTTATGAACCATTGATAATTTCAATTTTTCTTTAACCTAATATTGCTACCGTAAAATATTTAGCATTTCAGTCCTCAATCATCATGAATCACAGTTGGCAACCTACACTCTCACACATAGTAAGTACACAAATACTAATTTATCAATTAACATAGAGTTCGTTCAGGCTTGATTAGTATTTAAACAAGTCAAAGTTTGAATAATATTTAGTAATATTTAATTTTTTGTATTTGATTTGAATTTGACTCGATTATTTATATTTAAATTTGTCAAAAATAAAAGCTGATTTTAAATTTAGGAAAATTGTACAAATAGTTTCTAAAATAAAATGATGTGTTTTGGTTCTTTAAAAAGTTAAAATGTATACTTTTGGTCCCTAAACATAATTTAAGTTGTATTTTGGTTGGTATTTTGGCCAGAAAAAAATACGCGATTGTCACATAACTATATTTTCAAAGATAAAATTATATACTACTTTATTATTTCCAAAATAACCACATGATCGTCAAACTCTCACTTTTCCTCTTTAACGTCCCAAATTGGAATTAGAAAACCCTAATAAGTCCAGGGATGAGTTGAGAGTAGCCCCAAATTGCCGTACTTTTCTCTTCACGATTTGGGACTCACACTCAATTTATTCGCACCGGCTTATTAGGTTTCCTAATTCTAATTTGGGATGTTAAAGAAGGGAATCGGGATGTTTGTTGATCATGTGGTTTATTTGAGAAGTAATTAAGTTTGTTTTTTATTTTACCCTTGAAAATATAGTCATGTGACGATCACATGCTCTTTTCTTGTCGAAATACTATTGAAATCGTGATTAAGAACCAAAAACATACATTTCAACTTTTTGAGGGACCAAAACTAGGGATGTTCAAACCCAACACACTCGAAAACCCGATCCAACCAAAATGAAATTGGATTTAAATGGGTTGGGTTTTCAAATTTTCGGTTACCCGATTTTAATAAGGTTGGATTGTGTTTTATTTTTAAAACCCAACCCAACTCGAATAACCCAAAAAATTCAATTATATTTTTTTAATTTTCATTTTTGTCCTAATTATTTCGACTAACTTATATTATTTTTCCTTTTTATTTTTGAAATAACTTATATTATTTTTTTCCCTTTTTGTTCACTGTTAACCTAACCATTTTATTTTTGACCAAACATATATTTTTAATAGATGATCTTACACTCATAGATTTTTAAAAAAAATTTATTAGTTTGAATTTTAACCCAAATAATCCGAAAACCCAAGTAACCCACTCGACTAATATTTGGGTTAGGTTTATTTGAATTGTCATATTAGTTGAGTTGGGTTTTAATTTTTGAACCCAAAAACTTGAAAACCCGAACTTGAAAATTCAGTAACCCAAAAACCCGACCCAAGCACACCCTAACCAAAACTCATTTTTTTGTATTCAAGAGACTAAAAAAATATTTTTTGAATATTCAAGGGACTATTTGTACTATTTTTCCTCAATTTATATTTAAAAATTCTAAACTAGTCAAGTAAAAATTTCGTTTGACTTCAATTCTAAAGATAAATAAGTCCAGGTTAAAATAATCAAACAAATTTAAATAATATAATTTTGACTTATTTGTATTCATTTACCCCTTTAATCATCCAATTATAATACATTAACCAGGTTCTAATCAATAAATTTAACATATACAGTACCATAGATTATCTTGATTAGAACAGCAAAGAGATGGGGGAGCCTGAGTACAATTTCAACAAACTTAAGGTACATCTACTAATATTCACACTCCTTCACAAGGCCAGTCACTAAAACCTAAACCCAATCATCCCAAAAACAAAAATCTTATATAAACCCTCAATTTCTGGCAATTTCATTTCAGATCTCTAAAATCAATTTAACAAAATGGCATCAAAATGCAGCAGAATGATTACTAGAGCTTCAATTTCATCCCTCAAATCCGTCTTCCAAAAATCACCCTCTTCTATTAACAAATCTACTGCCACGACGTCGTTTTCCCGGTTCTCTACCACCACCACCACCTCCTCAACCGTTCGCCGGTTTTCCCTCTCCAGGTACAGTTATTCATCATTTTTACCCATATGGGTTTCTGCCAAAGACACAATTTTTATTTAATTTAAAAAAAAAAAAATGAAATAATAGGGCTCCGTCGGAATTGGGGGCGGTCTGTGCAGTCGATGCTGCCGCTGCACAGCGCGGTGGCGACGGCGAGGATGACGTCATGTCTAAGCTTAACGTCGAGGAGTAGCAGGGCTCTTTCACAGGGTACACTCTGTTGCACCTCTCCAGACCTCTAGTATTCTTCCTTGTATGTTTTTTTTTTAAATATTTTTTTTTCTGTATTTAAGTTTTTTTTATTCAGATTGCAACTTTTTTGTGGTGTTTAATGGTTAACATAGAATAGAGTAGAAAAACATTTCTGGGTATATTATTTGAATTTTATACGAGTTAGTATTATTGTTTGTGGGAAAAGAGTAGAAAAACATTTCTGGGTGGTTGGGGTTGTTTTCTTTTTTTGTTTGTTGGAAAAATTTGATTTTTAGATGTTTTATGGACCAAAATGATTTGTGTTGCGGTTCTCATAAACGGGCTAAAGTTTGTACATGATGCCTTACGCGCAATCTATGTTACGGTAGTGTTGGGTGTTATTGAAGGCTTAGCCATTATATGCTTGTGGGTAGAAAAGAAGTGCAAACTAAGTTTCCTTGGTAGTAATTTGGATTCATCTCTCTCTTTTCTTTGTAGACCAGTTAAAGTAACAGAACAAAGGTCGTTCTGTTTGTTGTTCGTTTCTTTCCTTTTTTTGATCAATGGATTTCAGTGGTCTTCATGCATTACTATGGTGTTGATAGGTGAACTCTTGAATGGTCACTTGCACTGAGCCTGAGTCAGTTAAATATATAATATTGGATGGGGTATTAGCTCATGTGTGTTTCTAGTTGTATATATAGATTGCAGCTGATAAAGTATGTTTTGAAGATTTTACTGAAACATATTATGCACGTATCTCTATCTGTGTGTATACATATAACACATTACAGGATGATGTATCCTTGATAAATATTCGAAACATCTTTGCACATCTAGGATTCACTTGTCAAAAAGAGCAAATATTATTTTGGTATCTTCTATTTTCTTTGCTGGATGAAACTTCTTAGTTACTTGAGTTCTTTTAGCTTTAGTTGTCAATAGTTTATTCCAATGTAACTGCAGCTTAACATCGAGTTGCAGGTTAATGTTTTACTCCTAAGAGATACCATCACTTCAAATAACTTATTTTTCTTCTCCAATCGTAAGCATTTCTATGTTCCAATCTCTTCAAAAACCACCATAAGAACAGATTGACCTTTGTTTTGGGGTGAAAGGCATTGATCTGCTATCTGACTGGAATATTTGGTTCCTGCAGGCACATGAGTATCCAAAAGCTTGAAAGAATAATACTGCCATTTTACAAGGTCTTCCAATTGTTACTCAGTGAATTGCTTTCAAGTATCGACATTTGGTTAACAGTCTTAAGAAAGCTAGTTACATATTTGGATGGATATAAAAACCATAAGTTCTAACCCACCCTTGTATTTGGGATACAGAGAAGTTCATAACTTCTTACTTAAGTCAACTTTTATAAGTAAGACTTGGAAATTAAAATTTTCTTTCTCTCTCTATCTCTCTTTGTTTGGTGGCTGATGGTTTCTGTTTTTGTGTTTTTGTTTTTTTTTTTTTTTTGGGCACAACCAACTTTTCATTTTGCATGCTAATACGGTGAACCTTCTACGAAATTCAACACACAAAAATTATATGCAGACATCTTTTCATGAAGATTTGATATACAGTCATCCATGGTCAATCAGCTAATTTGTCAGATATCAATTTGCTTTGGCTCCTTTTTAATGGTTGAAGGAAGTCCTTCTCTCTTAGAAAGGATTTAGGGAACAGGATATTCTGCTTTAAATTGCATTGTCTTGATTAAAATATTATGGTAACGATAATTCTCCTTTTCCCAGATGAATATGAAGGAACGTGATACGTATTTGCTGTTTTTGGAGGTGGGCTCCATCACCTGCTCAAAAGAATCTAATTGCAAGGATTTTGACATTGTTATAACATTTTAAAGCTGCATTTGGTTGTTAGTTAGAAATCAACTTTGTTTAGCTTCCTGAACAATTACTTGCAAGCTAAGGCTGTTCTGATTGCTTTTGTTCTCCCAAAACATTCTAGGGAGATGATAGTAAAAAGGGGCTGAACTGCAATTTTTGAGAATGTGCATGTAGGTAGGATTGTGAGAAAGCCTCTAGATGAATGGTGTGCCAAAAATTCAGGAACACATCTATAAATGTTTTTTTGTGTTTTAGAACAGTTTCCAAGATAAGAATTGTGTTCTCTCACTATTCATCTCATGAATTCGAAAATTATATTCAAAGAACAAATCCAACCCAATCTTAATTTTCTGAACAAGATGATGTTTGTGTTTTAGTATCATTGTCAGTTGCTGTTATATTTGTTGATTTAATATGACGTATTTGGTTCAACTGTAATTCTGATGTGAGTTCTTTTTTGTTTGTTGAACTAGAGCTGGGTCAGTCGGTTCCAAGGTGACTTCAATAGGTGACCATCAAGATCTACCATTTTGTTAATGGATTAGCAGGGCATTTATTTTTATTTGAGCAAACATTTTGCAGATTATAAAAGATCATACTTGCACTTTACAAAAGCAGCTTTCAGTCTTTATTGTACCCAGCACGATTCATTTTGATTTATTAAATGTTTGGCACAGCCTTTTTGTTTCTGTTGTATTACTGAATTTAGGGTTTACAGTGGATAGTGCAGGAACTTCTTTTTCAAATGGCATTATTACGTATTTTATCTTTGCTCTGCGCATAAAAATGTGCAACTCTAACCCTTCTAGTTTTTGAGAAAGGGAGTTAGTTGAAATTTCTGCAAATAATCATCGCTGATGATGGATGCTTGTTTTTATTTGATTGTTTCTTCCATTTTCATTCAGGTTCATCCTTGCTTATTACTCGAGAATGAAAATAAATTGGGAAGTTGTAATGTTAAGGGAACTATGCCATTGGGTTTAAAACTTTGTACAATACAAACATTTAAAATACTTAATATTGTACTTACAAGTTTTCAAAACATGTCGAGATAGTTTCTTAAAGGAATTGTCCAATTTTCCTAAAAAGTTACAGATGATCTGAATGAGGCATCAGGAATGAAAATGGCAATCCAAGTACGCTCGTTCGTGTTATTTCAATTCTCAAATTGTGAAGGTTACAAGAAGAGACAAATCAATGGATATTGCAGTTCGTATGCTGTTTTTATTGGGTTGACAATAGCTCAAAATTTCATACAACACCTCTAAAACACATTTTCAATGATGAACCCTAAACCCTGTACATGCAAGCGCACTATGAATAAGGACTAAAATTAAGTAATAGCATGAAGTTCTGGCTTAACTCTGCACGTATGCTGGAACCGTGTATTTCATGATTCAAGTAGCCGCAATTTAATTTCTTCAGCTTATTTCTCATTAATTTTGAAGATGCAATAAAATTTTTGTAGTTCATCCCCTCAAAGAATTGGTACTGATTGCAGTTGTACCACTTTCTTGTTTATGGGTCTCACTTATCCATTGAGATATAAGAAATGAATCTTAGACATTAGCCTTAGCCAGAAATTTTCTTTATTTTGTTGCACAAAATGGATGAATTTGGGATTGAATTCTCCAATTCAATCCAGCTCTGACCTGTTTCTTTCCTCACCTTTCTCTCCTTCATCAGTTCCCTAATGTCACTAACATCTGTCCATTTTCCATGACAGGCATAAACATTAGACATCAGCACATAAACATATTCACTATTACCTTCCAGTTGCACAACTTTTTCTGCTGCCACCTCTGCTACTTCTACATTTCCACAAGAAACACAAGCAGCAAGCAATGGTCTCCAAACTGCTCCACTCCACTCAAATCCCAACTGATGTATCATCTTCTCTGCCTCGTACACCTTCCCTTCTTGTCCCATGATCCTAATCATGGAAGAACAATGCTCAGCAGTGGGATCAATGCTGTAGTCATTCATCATCAACTCAAAATATTGATTTGCAGTTTCCAGAGGCATTCTGTTATGCCAACATGCCAACAAAACATTAAGGAAGGTAATTCCATCTGGTTGTAAATCTTTCACCCTCATCAACTGATATTTCAATACTCAAATAACTGTATCACCTTGCTGGAATTCCCATTATGAGCAAATCCAGATATCAGTGCATTCCAAGTTATCAAATTCTTCTTCTGTAGTGAATGAAATACCATTTCAGCTTCTCTTATCCTACCACATTTCGAATACATGTCAATAAGAGCACTACCAACTACTACTGACCCATCTAAACCACATTTCATTGTACAACAATGGATCAAAATCCCCCATGTTACTGCTGAAATACTCGCAATACCACTCAAAATACTAGAATACGTGAACTGATCCATTCGAATACCACTGAAGTGCATTTTACTGAAAAAATCCACAGCATCCCTTGCTCTACTGCGGTTAACATAGCCCGTTATTACAGAATTCCAAGAAGATGAATTTGGGTTCGGCATACTGAATAAAATGTCAATAGCATCTTCTACGTTACCAAACTGTGCAATGCCACTGATCACCTCATTATATGAGATTGTATCAGGATAAATCATATGATGCAAAAAGCTATAACGCCACTTCAAGCCGTCCATTTCTAGCATTAGCTGCTATAACTGAATTCCAAGAAATAGTATCCCTATCAGTCATCTCATCAAACACCCTCATAGACTCTTCAACAGCTCCACATTTTCCGTACATGTCAATCAAGCAATTGGCAACAAAAACGCTACATTCGACCCCAAGTTTCACAATCTTGGAATGTATTGATTTTCCCAACTGCAATAACCTCAGCTGGCCACAAACACATAAAGCAGCTGTACAAGAATACGAGTCAGCCGAAAGATCAGAACTTTCCAGCTGAAGAAACAAGTTCAAAGCTTTCCTAAACTGCCCGGAATGAACATACCCAGAAATTAAAGTATTCCAAGAAACTAAAATTGGTTGGGGAATTTCATCAAACACGTTCTGGGCATCATCAATTAGCTCAAACTTCACGTAAAAACCGATCAAAGCAGCAGAAACAAACACATTGGAATCATACCCAGATTCTATAATCTGGCATTGAAGCTAGACTGTTGGGCAAGTGAAAACCGGCCAGTATTAGTACATGTACGGAGCAAATGCACAAATGAATAGCCATTTGGCTTTGAACCGGAGCTCATCATCTGACGGGCCTTTAATAAAGCATTTTCAGAATTAATTAGGCCACCTTGGGCCAGTGCTAAAATGGTATCAGTCCATGATACGAAGTCATTTCCCTGAGTGGCTTTGCTCTCGGTGCTGATTTGCTTTGATGAGGAATAATATGGCTTCCATTCACGTAGTATAAATAACTGCAAGTTTCTCTTTAGTTTGAAGATGTTCCTTGGCATATAGTTTTGTCTACCACAATATTATTATGACAATATCCACAAACAAGTCTAGATAGTGTTAACCAAAGAACCTAGAAAGAAAAAATAAAAGGACTAAAAATCTTGGTTGGATGCAGATTTTGTAAATTATTGAAGGCTTTGTGATTACAAAGATTTTTTATCTCACACTCTATTTTGTTTTCTATTAAATAAATTGTTAAAATTATTCCTCTACAAAATCTTGATAATTTATTTAGTAGAGTGACAAATAATAGGATAGGATGAAAGACAGAAGATTTTATAAAGCTTTATAGTGGAAAAATAGATGTCTTGGGCCAAAATTGACACCAAAAACTAAAAACTAAAGGAAGTTTCCACACGGAGTATGATTTAACAGCAACGTGCTGAAGAGTGTTTCAACAGAAATGAGAGAAAAGGGGGGAAAAAATGGGGGTAATGGAAAAGCTGGCGAATGTTTTAACGACTATGTGATATTTACGTGTATTTCCATGTTAATTTATCTAATTTTTCATAAATAACTTATATTGGCTAATATTTTAAAAAATAATGTATTAAATTGACTTGTTGTAAAACATAAAAAACCAAATGAGACACTCTTCAAAGATAAAAGATCAAATTAGAACACTCCTTAAAGATAAGGGACTAAAATAATCTTTTTTCCTTATAAAAATGACAAATTTATAATTCTTTATATATATTTACTTATGAAATATTTGTCCAAAGATAAAAATACTACATAACCGATATGACTGATATTTGAAGGAAAGATCAAATAGAAAATTAGATTTTCTTGTTTGTATACGATTCTACTAGAATATTTTTGTATAGACTGATCTATGATATATTGTCATAGACACTAGTTCTATAAAATAGTTTATGACACTATACCATGGATCGAATCTATGTAAGAATATTCCAATTCTGCCAATCCTTTTTATTTGGTCTTTTGCAGCCTAGAATTAGATTGTCCCTTAAGAATCTACAACATTTTGAAATTATAAGTTCTCTTATGCATACATTTACAATTTACCCGAAGGAGAAAAAAAGGAAATATCTGAGTACTTTCATATTCAGTGGGCTCCTAACATCACTCAACTCACAAGTCAAATTTTAACCAATCGGAAACTAATTTAGGC
Source organism: Cinchona pubescens (assembly GCA_025175665.1). NCBI lineage: Eukaryota > Viridiplantae > Streptophyta > Magnoliopsida > Gentianales > Rubiaceae > Cinchona > Cinchona pubescens. Next base: position 2,001,017 of record JANKKI010000185.1, on the reverse strand, counting down.
CTTGTTATTGAACTTAATTCCACTGGCATTCTTAAACAATCTCATGACAAATTTCAATTAACTAAACTGGTGGGCCTAAGGACTTGTCCAAAACAGTTGGGATATCCAACAATTAGGCAGCTCAGCCCAATGAAAATAAGGATTAGAGTGACTTTGGTTGGACAGATATTGGTCCTAATTAAATACAAAGCCCAATTTAAAGTGCCGTAATCTGGGCCACGTAATGCCACATCTTTGCAACAAAGAGATATTTGGTTTGTATTAGCAAATTGAGATCAAATCGGAATCACAATGATAAATGCTACTATTTGGTGCCCAATATGACCTAAGAAAAACATAGGTCATATCACAACAAACTCAATAAGAAATTAAAGTGCCCAATCTATAAGCTAGTATATATCATAAAAATAATCAAGTAAAACCTAAAATTATGCAAGAATGCATACATGAAAAAAGATATTCAAGAATTACTAAAATACCAATCAAGAAACTTTAATCATCAAAGGATGTCACATTACAAATAAAAGAATAAAAGTATATATGTATATAACCTAGCTAACTTTGCCAGAATTTGATTAGTCGTCTTACTACACATCTAGATCTCAAGTAGTCATCAATCTGCCCTCAAGAAGATCCCCTTTCCAAACACTATGATATACCCACGTTGGCTTGTAAGGGTCGATCTCCCATGCTTGTCGTGCAAGAATTCATGCATGACCAAGATAACAAAGAATTACGTATTGGATCATAGTTATTAGAAACGTGGTACGTTAAAATATATGATACAGTTATGGGGACGTAATTCACAACTTTTTAAAATATTAAATACGTAGGGATAGGTTTAGTCAATGCGTCACAATACACCATTTCTTAGAAAAAGTTACTACGTTACAGGGATAATAAGGTAGTTGGTAGTATAAATTTCTAATAAATGTTGAACGTTTAGTGACGAGAAAAGAAAATGTTCAACATTCAAGAATCATTATCCTCAATCCAATAATAAAAGTTGCTACGTTATAGAGTACTATGCACGGTACCAAACCCTAACGTTGAACGTAATTATACTTGGACTAACCCTAACCAGAAATTTTGTATCAACAAGCTATATTTAGTTTTGTAAATTTGCAAAAATCTTTCTTTGTACCCAATGACTTTGGTCCAATTTTTCTCTTTTGGCATAATCTAGCCCATGAGAGTGATCACTAATAAAGTAAGAACATTTGATGTTTTTAAGTTGGCAAATTAGGGGCAAATTGACTTTTTGAAAATCTACGCTATTATTCCAGAATTTTGGCATTAGAATTATTTTTTTTTTCTTCTCGACAACTCGTAGGGATGTTCATGAACCAGATACCTAGTCCATATAGTCATTGCTTGACCCGATTTGATTATATTGGTTGAGAAAAAAGCGAATCGGTACCCAATCCATATGCATAGGGTACCTGATCAACTGGCTACTTGCTTATTATTACATTTTTTTAGTGCCAAAACTTTTTTTTTTTTTTTGGAGTAAAATTAGTGTCAAAACTTTTTAAAAAATTAAAAAATGACTACTAATGTCACGTTCCCAAAAATGAGACAATGACAAGTTGCACCTCGAGATCACTCTAAGCACATGCTTGCAAGGTACAGTACAAGAGCAATATACAAACCGTATTTATCTAACCATTCAAAATTAACCATAATGATTCCATAAGTAACATCACTATACAAACCAAGCACACTTATATAGAAACTATCAGAACTTAACTTAAGCAGTAACAAGGTTCTATATACACAAAAATCCTAAACTAAGTCATTGGCACGCAAGCCAAACAAGAACAAAAATCTCACACTAAACAAACTATCACACTCTACCTCCAATAGCTAGAGTTCATACCATAATCCCCTTCCTACTCAGCACTAAACTCTGGGGTAACAAGCTCCTCAGTCGGGTCCTCTGCTGCAAAACAATATCAAACAATGGGTTGAGTAGACATTACTTAGTAAATAACACTTAAACCTAGCTATTGAATGTAAGTATATAAACAATGCGGCGATCAATGTATACAATATAAAAAGTAATCAAAATATACGCATGACAAATTCAGTAAGTTCATGATTCACAATAGGCTTTCGATATTGAATTCGATCCATGGTCTATTTATTATAGGCCTGAATAAATTAGGCATAAATAGAGTTGGATACTACCAGTAATCAGTAAGAAGAGTGAGTACCCTAGTAAATGCCATAAAGTAAAACCAGTCTACTAAAGTGATCTGCTAAGCTTTCAATAAGCAATCAACATCAAAAGGCATTGTATATCATATAAAGCATTTAAATTACTTTGCATAAGTATCACATAAACCTTCATAACTTGGTCATACTCACCTTCTACACATTTTATAGGTGCACATTAAATTATACAACATACAACCAATAACACTATTTTCAAGTACCACTTAACTTAAAAATTCACTTCTTGGTACCTTAACTTCGTTTGGTCAGAAAACCTATCTTCTTGACCTATAACCAAGGAAGAGTAATACAATTCAAAAATGCAGACTTTGAGGTACAATATAGGATTCAAAAGTAAGAAAAAACGAGAAGTAAATTTTAAATGATTAAGCTAGACGTGAACATAAACATGAGAGGAGATAGTAGGTGACTTTGAATAAGCTAGCTAGTCACTCTAGTCTAGCCATGAACCAGCTCAATTTGATGATTAAAAATCACTCCAAATATTTAGAAACAAGGATTAAAATATGTAGGAATAAGTTTTTGAAATTCTAGACAAGTAAAAGTGTGATTAAATACCAAAATTCTAGGCTTAAACACAAAAAATGTGAAATTCGTCCAACCTGCTAGCCCTAAATCTAAGGACCTTTAAATCATGTTTAAGATATATTTTTAATCATAAATCAAGGCTGTATAAAGTAGGGAACAATTCGGCAACAAGAATCAATGATTAAAACAAGATTCAAGCATTTTCAATTCATGAGACAGTTTTGAAATCCTTAATCAAATCCTTCAATTCGAGTGTTTTGAAGTGGTTTAGAAGTATAATTCAAGTTATGTTAGTTCAAGAACACATTTAACAACAAGATTAAATCACAAACAATAAGAATGGAACAAGTTTAATTCTTGGCAAAATTTTGATGAAAATTTTACTACAAAAAATCTTGCAATAATTTTTCATAAAACTTACCTACAAGATTGTTATGTTAGTCTAGGAACACTTTTGCACTTTTAATTCAACTCAACCCACAAGACTCTAGCCTAGGTGTTGAGATTTTTGAAGTAGTAAACTTGAGAGATTTTAGGAAAAAATTGAGAAACTTTGCTATGTGTTTAAAGGTTTAGTAGTAGTAAAGGATGAGATAAGGCTTCCTAAGGAAGCCTTAAAGAATTTTCAGAAATTATACTTTGATCTCTCAAGTTTCACTTATTTACACTTTGACTCGCCGACTTATGAAAATATTTAGAAAGGACAAAATAATCAATAAACTTGAAAGAAGAATATAAATAGATATTTTAGAAGATAAGAATAAGTATAAACAAACATGGAATAATTAGAAAAAGTTTGCTGGAAAGATTGAAAAAGTCAATGTGTTATATTCTCTCTTCCTTAAGAAAAAATTTAGTATCGAAACTTAACTTACCTATGACGTCAAATACATACGGAGTTGTTTCACTTGCCTGTCTTGAATTCCCAAGTAGCCTCCTTTTCTGAATGATTTAATCATTGAACATTGACAAAAGGGATTCATTAATGCTGAAGGACTTGCTCTTTAGTATCAATAATGAGTACTAGTTACTCTTCCTTCCCACATAGAGGTTGATATTCAATCACATGATTCGGATCAGGTATATATATTTGATGTTGAGAAACATAAAAAACATTGTGTACCCGAGACAATTTTGGAGGTAATGCCAGTTGATATGCCAAATTCCCAATCTTTTTAAGTATTTCAAAAGGTCCTATAAACCAGGGACTCTGTTTTTCACTCTTGCCAAACCTCATAACCCTTCTGGCGGGTGAAACTCTTAAACATACCTTGTCCCCAACTTGAAATTTTAGTGGTCTTATTTTTATAACTGTCCAACTCTTTTATCTATCTTGAGCTGCCTTAAGCCTGTTCCAGACAATAGCTATCTTATCCACTGTTGTTTTGTGAATCATCTCTGGACCCATTAATCTTCTTTTATCAACTTGATCCAAATACAATGGTGATCTGCATTTTCTCCCTTATAAAACTTCATAAGAAGCTATAACAATGCTATTGTGATAATTATTGTTGTAGGAGAACTCTATTAGCATCAAATGCTCGTCCCAACTACCTTGGAAATCAATAACACGTGCCTTCAACATCTCCTTCAAGGTTTGAATGGTCTTTTCTGACTATCTGTCTGTCTGAGGGTGAATTGCAGAACTCAAAACCACCTCTATGCCCATAGTTTACCGATAAACTGTCCAAAATCTCGAGGTGAATTTTGGATCCCGATATGCAATATTACTGATTGGCATTCCATGCAACTTCACAATATTATCTGTATAAATTGTTACCAATCTGTCCACTGGGGCAGGAGTAGTAGGACTGTCCATAGAGATGAGCCTGCCCAAGCTCGGCCCGACAAATAAAGGATTAAACCTTACATTAAAGTGATATGGTTGAGTTTGGGCTTATTTTAGTGATACTCAATCCGACTAAAATCCGACCCGAATATATATATATATATATATATTAATACTAATTTTATTCTAAATTAAATAATAATACTTGGTTTTTTCTGAATAATGGTTAATGATTCTAGTATTCTATCAACTACTAAATCAGGTAACTAAAAATTGTAACCCAACCTCATTAGTCAATTTAGTTGAATATTGTGAATCAGTGATATAGTTAATAGTTGTTTATTGAGATAATTATTATGTACCATTGTTTACAGTATTGACCGGGTATAAAAAAAATAAAGTTTTAACAAATTAATTATAAAAATTCTTATTGGATAATGTGAGTTTGGGCAATTTCGATTAAAGTCCAAAACTTGAATAATTTTGTGAGCCAAGTATGAGCTGCACATTTGTGAGTTTGGACTGGCCCGATTAAAGCCCGAAATTCAAATAAATTTGTGAGAGTTTGGGTTTTGTAAATCCCAACTCACAAAACTCAATTGACAATCCTAGGTAAGAGTCCTCAGATTTGGCAAGAAGTGAAAAGATTTAGTCAATCTATTAACCGCAGCCCAAATATAATCATTCTTCATTCTGGTCTTAGGCAACCCACTAACAAAATTTATCATGATGTGCTCTCATTTCCATTCCGGAATAAGTAACGGGTTGAGTAGTCCACTTGGTTTTTTATGTTTAATCTTCATTTGTTGGTATACTAAGCACTTGGACACGAATTTGGTAATTCTTTTTGCATATTCTTTTATAAAAAAATATTGTTCAAGTCTCTATACATCTTGGTACTATCCAATGAATTGAGAACTTAAAACTATGAGTTTCACTCATTACCTCTTTCTTTAGTACTTCATCCGTATCCGTAGTATCCTCCATCTTCCCATTAATTCTTCATTCATGTAGAATTACTGAGTCCTGCAAGTCTTCAATGCTCAAATTTGATGTATCTTTCTTTTCGTGAATTACTCAAATACATGATCAAATTTCATTGATAAAGTATTCAAGACTTTATCCACAAATAATTCAATGTCAGTCAATTCATGGTTGTTGAGTGCCATCTCGTTTTTAATCTCAGACAGTCGGAAAAAATAAGATTCGATGGATTCAGATTTTTCCATCATCAAAATTACAAACTTTCTCTTCAACATCATCAAATTATTCTGTTGAACCCGATCAATTCTTTGGTATGTCTTCTCCAAAATATCCCAAGCCTCTTTTGCCGTATCTGTAGTAGCAATTTTTCCAAAAATTGAAATATCAATTGTCTGATGAATTTGTTACAAGGCTTGATTATTTGCCTGTATCGTTTCTGTATCAGCATCACCATCAATGGTCTCATGAATATGATTCTCCAACCTATGTGCTTTCTTTCAGATGGGTTATCATCTACTTTTTCTAAAAAATATATTCAAATTTATTTTTTAATTTTGAAACTGAACAAACAATTGTATGTGTCATAACTATGATTTAATCTGGCTATGATATCACTATGATGGATCCAAATAATTATTTAATCAAAACAAAGAGAGAAGATTGTAAATAAGTCATGAATAAAATTGGGCAAAATCCTTTTTTTCAAGAAATCGGGCTGTGGCAATTCTCATAAAAACAGAGGACGACAACTTTTTGCTTAAAAACAAGAGATTACAACTTTTTAAAAGCCCCATGCGGTTTTAATACTATATTACAAAGGTTAAGGGAATTTTAATCTCATATGACTCAACCCATCATGCCACCATGCACCAACCTATTACTAACCAAATAACTAAAATAAGGCCCACTAATATTAAATAATAATTAAACATAAAGCTTGGTTTATTTTCTTTCTACATTATCGAGGGATACGACTCAATCCAGTTTGTCAATAGATCCAATCCAGTTTTATACACGGACGCAAGATCCAATCAAGTTTGGTCGGAGAAATGGGATATCGAATGGAATATTATGTTTATAATCCATCTGCAGAACAGTGGCTGGCCATTCCAAAACCTCGGCATCACCATCAACAAATGGCGGTAGGATTTTCATGTACTAACAACAACATGGTAGAGGACTCGACACTGATCTCTTCTCTATGCTATAGTTCGCTATGAGATACCTAGCAATTTTTGGATGCCTGAAGAACATTCAATCATTACAATCCAGAGCTTCTCTTCTGAAAGTAGTGAATGGACTACAATGGATATCAAACTTGATGTTTTGTATCCGGTTGATCATCCCGCGGTTGTAGTGGATGGAATTTTCTTCTGGCTAGACATAACACACCAAATAATTGCTATTGATGTTGTGGGGAGGTGTGGTTGGCAATTGAATTTGCCTCACTCAGATGATACAAGGTGTGGTTGGCTATTGAATTTGCCTCAATCAAATGATACGAACTTGTTAAATTCCTACAATCTAATCTCTTTACTATGTATCCGACGATGGGGGACTAATCTGTATCTGGACAAATGGTTGTTCAAGTACCAAGGACGCTTCTGTGACGAGTTTAAGGAGATTTTCGGACCACCACCACCAGCAGATTCTTTAAGAGTAAAGCATTTGGGGTTTCATTCCTGATGATCCACAAAATTATTATTGCTATTACAATGGAAAGATAATACCCTTTGACATGCATAACAAAACAATGCAAGTTCTGGATACATTTAGCCAGTTTCCTTCATTTATCAGGTGGTCTAAATACTTCCACTACGAATGGAATGAATAGCCACGTCTTCTTCCGCCTTTGAAAAAGTCTGGTTTGATTACCAGATTTTGTAAGTAGTCTAGTACTTGAGTATCTGATTATTACATAGCAGCTCTGGACTCGCGATAACTAATTAAGGGCCGTTTTTGTCCTTTTCATTCCTTTTAGTTAATTTGGGATCGCCATTCGAACCTCGTGGATGACGTTTTATAAACATATAGATCACGGTTTTGGTTCTGGACCACGAAAATCGATGATTTCGGAAGCAGACTGGAACTGCCATTGATAAAGAAAAAAGTGGTAAAAGGAAATTATATTCTCGGATAGTTACCAGAATCCAAATGGTGAACAAGGTTCTGACTCCGAATATTTGGTTTACCATTTGCTATTTTTAAGAATCAAAATCGAAACAGAAATCGAATTAAAAAAAGAAAAGAAAATTAGAATATATATATATAGGTCAACGTAATTGATGCATTTCTTTAAATTATCTTTTTAGTGTGAATTATTCAAAATATATCTTTACTTTGATTTTTAATGATTCAATAAATAATGTAATACTGTATTTTTTTCCAAAAACAAAGTCTACAATTGAAATATAAATAAAATGTTACTTTTTGTTTCTCATCTTAACTTAAATTAATTTTTTTAGTTTTATCCAAAATGTATCTTTATTTTAAAAAAATTTAAAATCGAAACTGTGACCCGAACCAAACAAAATCAAAGAATCGTCCAGAACCGTCGATTCTAGAACCGGAAATAGAACCGACTCCCAAAATTCTGGTTCTGATTTCGATTCCAACTCTCCATAGAACCGGAACTAGTGATTTAGCTACTAATTGGTTTGATAAATTTTTGCCGTGCTAAACAGGATCCATTCAAATATAAATAGAGACTTTGAGAAACATAAAATCCATTCTTCTAACTAAATTATAAACTTATGTTTACTTCTAAAATTTTACTTCTGGTTTTGGAAAAAATTGTTCTGTTTAGAAAATTATTATTTTAGATATTATTTAGAATATTATTGAAATGAGTACTGTAACAATTTTTGATATTTAATATATGTTAAGTAAGAAAATAATTAAAAAATATGTCAAAAATTGTTGTAAAATATTATTTATAAAATAATAATTAATATTTGTTATCCAAGCTCGCATTATCCCAAAATCAAGAGCCAGCCTTGATCGTTATCCACCCTACCCCACATTTCCATTCCACTTCCTACTGGCCATCCCTACCCTACCATTCAATCATGCCTCTGCCCAACTAGTGACAAAGGTGTAAATGAATATAAATAAATTAAAAATTCTAACATTTAAATTTGTTTGGTTATTAAAATGAATTTAAATTATTTTTAAATTTTAGTTTATTTATTTTTTGAGGTAAATTCAAATGGATTATATTTTATCAAATCGAACTCCATCAAGTTGGAATAGCTTAGAATTTTTTTATATAAATTTAAAAATTTTAACTTATAAAATTTAGTTTAAATCGAATACAAAAAATTAATAAACGCTAAAATTTATTCAAACTTGACTTGATTATTAACGAATCAAACTTAAAATAATTCTTAATAAATCGAATTTAATTCAAATATCGAATAATTTGAGTTTATTATAGCCTAACCGCTAACATCCATTCCTGAGTTTCATTTGGTGGTACATATGCACCATCAGTAGTCCAAACTCATGTAAAGTCCACCTAAATTTTTTTAAAAAGTTAAATAAGTAACAAGAATACTATCAAACATATATATCTCCACAATAAATAAAGATATAAATTTGTATTATTAAAGATTTCATTTTTTATAGGAAGAAAATGAAAACAATTGATGTAGTAGCAATGGAATGGTTTTAAAGCACATATCGTGATATTATATAGTTTTTAAAATATAATAGAATGATTCTCAAGAGAAGGAATTATAAAATATTCTTTAATTTTTTTCCAAAAAAAAAATAGAATGAAAATATATATAATTTAATATTTTAAGACATCATGTAATTTCTTTAATAATATTAGCTGCTCATGATCATTGGTATTTGCATTTGGATTGATTTTTTAACCAACAACCTTGTGAGAATTAAGATCTAATAGGCATTTGACGGACCCACAAATTTAAATAATTGTTGGTTTTTATTTTTTAGATGAATTTGAATTCTTCTATGTAAGTTTCATTAATCAGAGAAGCTTGAAAAAGACGTAATTTCTATTCAAGAAAGTCGGCAAAGTGAGAATGTGAGAATAAGTGCCACTTTTATCTATTACTATGAAAATAAAAACAAACTTCATCCATTATCGTCAAACAAATTATTGAAAGTAACAAGAATCGAATTAGAGAAATTTTGATAATCTAGTCTTCTACTGTTTGAGCCAAACCATATTGGCTTCATTGATGACTCTGTTCCGATGAAGAATACTTCTAGTTTCTCTGTTTTTTTTTTTTTTCTTTCTGTGAATTAAAAGAAATATCTTTAATTTGACTTGTTGCACGTTGTTGCTTCTTTCTTTTCTCTTTTTGTTCTTCTTTTTATACCGGTAGCATTTAGGAAAAGCACTTGAATGTAATATATCATCTAAGCTTCTAAAAAGGGAAAAAGATTATTATTTTTTCTCTAATACTTCAATTTGATCCTTTATGTATCACAACACATTAATTTAGTCTTTCTTCTTTTTAAATGTTAACAAATTAACCGTAGAGGCCATGAGAACATTTCGTGACCATTTAACACAAATGACTTGAGGTTAAAAATTAAAAATGATGAAAATTACTTCATTAATTTCTATCATTGAAAATTGCTTGAAAAAGATGGGATAAAATTAAGGTTACAAAAAATAAGAGAAAAGAGAAAAAAAATATTGGGGGTCATGAGAACCAAGAATTTTTAACTTCAATATGTTTGTGTTTTAATAGTCACGTAGTGATATTTGTACGTGACTTTCAACGTTAATTTGTCCAAATTTCCATAAGATTTATTCAAACAGACCCGAACTCTTGATCTGGCCCATCATCTCTACAGTGTGGTAAACATATTAGAACTCCTATAAATATCATATGTTATACAAGAAAAGACACACTCACAAATATTCCGTCAATTATAAAGTTCTAACCCTTCTATTTTTCAATAATTTAAATTGACTTAAGTATCGGAGTATATAAGAGACAGAGGCAACTCCCACTTTTTTTTTTTGTAAGTACAACTCTACCATCAAGAGTTTCCTGCAGTTTTTTACAGAAACAAATTTAAATCAATACAAAGTTATATTTGGCGTTGATGTAGTTTTTGAACTTCCTTTTTTTTTTATATATATTTATTTTTCAAATCTTTAAATTAAAGGACCAAATCAAACCATATAAATTACGGTCCTATCTAGATTCCACGCTATTATTAATTTTTTAACCGTAGCAGCCCTTATTCGTTTTTACAATCTTATTTTGTATTGCGTTACTCCTTGCAGAAAATAAGTTGAAAATCATTTAATCCCACAAAAATTGTACTACTTCCATTCTCTTTTAAGTATCTTTAGCAAACAAAATTTGTGTCATTTTAAGTGCCACTTTAAAAATTCAATGAAGCATTAAATATTTTTTTATCAATTTTGCCCTTATCTTTTCCAATTCTATTAATTACTCAACTTGTAATTAATGTTGGAGTTCTTTTAATTTATTATTAATTAAAAGGGCAATTTAATCATATAATGACAATTTTGTCTAAAATTTCAATTATTTAATAGTAATTTTAATTTTTTTTTTTTGTTAAAGGTTAGAATGACACTTAAAAGAAACTGAGATACTACTAAGATATATGTTAAACCATTACATAAATTCGCACTTAGATGTTCGTAAAAGAAAGGTTACTTCACTTGTGTCTAACAAAACAAAATAACAAGTTCCAGGGGGCTCAAACTGTCTCATTTTAAGTACTCCTATTTTTCCAAACAACATCGCTACATTACCGTTTCAATAGGAGTACCACCTTTCTCATCAAAATATGACCTTGAAACAAATTTCTTCAAACATTCAAACATCCACAAACTTGGAAAGCCACAAGAACATTTAACTACTGCCTACCTTAGGAATTTCCGAGGACAAATAAATATTTCAGCATCATGGAACTGTGCACCTATTTACATCATGATGAAATAATGAAAAATTATGTTTTTAACTAATAAGGTTGGTTTAGACAATTAGCAGAGCGATCAAGCTATAAAAACATTTAGGTCGACTCACGTTACTCTCAATCTCCTAATTGATAGACTGGCTAAAATATGCCTTCATGGTTTATCCTGATTTTAGAGAAAAAAGAGTAACCTACACTCCTGTTAAACCATTTATGACAAGAAGGGGTTAAATCTACTTTGACGCTTTAAACTTGTCACCATTTACCATAGTGCAACCCGAAATAATTTTGTGATCACTTTACTCCACTAAAATTTTTGTTTTTTGACACTTAATCCCAAAATATGATGTAACCTAGAAAAGTGATGAAATGTTAGTGTGTTCTATGTACACGAGCATGGATAGACTCACGAGTTATGACTTGAGAGGGCAAAACTTATATAAATTTATATTTGAGGGATAATTTTACGCTTGTAAAATTTTAGGGGAGACAAAATATAATTTTTATAAGAGTATAAGCAAAATTTTAAAGGAAAAATATAATTACAGAATTCTTGGGGGCACCTGCCCCTTCCTCCATCCGCCATTGGCCATTATAATAGTATCAAGAGCCAGTGGTGCATACATATAGAGAATAGGCTTACATTCCGTTACTTTTTAATTCCTTTCAAATTTTGGATTGAAGTGTCAAGAAATAAATACCTTAGCAGGCAAAGTTATCAAAAAAAATTTATTCGTGTGCAATATGGTAAATATAACAAGTTTAGAGGGTAAAAGTGATTTAACCAAAAAAAGAAAATAAAGTTTAATTCGGCATGTAGGTGCCACTATCAAATTTATAAGAAAAAAGCAATACCAAAACTTGCACATTGCATGGATCATCAAACACATGGTGGTTAAGATGTATTGTCCAACATTCATCAGTACAAACGAAATCCCACATCATGTATTAAAGTTGATGTGAAATAATCTTTTTTTTTTTGTTTGTTTAAAGCTCAAAAACGGGACATGTTTGATTGTAGAAATTGAACTTCAATGGTTGTGAGACGATGAAGAGTAATTCTATCCTTTGTTTTTAGCTGTGTGCTGTTGTTCATCAATTTCTTTCGTTTTTTTTCCTTTCCAAGAATTAATTTTCTTTTGATAATTTTCGTAAAAGACAGTCACGGAGTCTGGCCCAAGTAGGTTATCTACAAATATCCGAAGGTTATAACAAGGAAGAGGACATAGCCCTTACTACCTCATAATCAATGACAAAGATATATATATATATATATATATATATATATATATATATATATATATATATATATATATATATACATATATATATATATATATATATATATATAAAGTGATAAAATAATAAAATCACTCATATGACTAGATTTGTAAAAAAATAATATTCGACCAAATATCTAATATCAGAGTTGATGGTTAAATATGATTTAGCTACGTGAATCGATTTTGGTAAGTTGTTTTAAATTTGTGATTTTGTAAATTATTTTTTCAAAGAAAATTAGTGTGACAATAATAGAACTATTTTATTTACCTTTGAGGATAAAAATGAGACAATCTAGAGAATTTTAACTTTGAGGATCAGTTATTTTATTTACCTTTATTCATTTAGTTAATTATAAAAAGAAAAATATCCAACAAAAAAATTTGGATGGAAACCCGGGCATGGCTACAAAAGAAGCTTTAACCGTTCAAGTTTCCAGTGTCAAAAACCCTGAAATTCAACCTTTCGTTTCAAAACAAAAATTATGCCATTGCTTAATTTCCAAAGTATTCAACATGTTTATTACAAACAAAAGAAAATTAACAAAAGAAAATCCCAATGTGGAAATGCATATAATGAAGACAGTAAAAAGTTAGAAAGTGAAAGAAAATTAATTCAAAATATTATTACTGCTTCCTGTACATTTGAATGTCACTTTTATCACAAATTATTATCTTGGCCAAAAGGAAGACTAGTAGAGGGAGATGTACTTATTACTATGATATATTTACTTTGAATGTCAGCTAAAAAACAGAAAAAATTACTGAAAGATTTAGATGCAAAAGCCAATCAAAATGGCCAAATTTTGGCCATAAATTTGAAAGATAACAGAGAGAGACAAAGGGTTTGTTCATGCATGAGGCCATGCATGTGGTAGACTGGTAGGTAGAAGAATAAACATAAGAGGGTAGAAGAAAGAAGGTTTTTCACAAGATAAAAGAATCTGTTTGGAAGACAAAAAGATAATGGGAGCTCCAAGAAGAGAAAATCTTGAAAATTTATTGATAATAGTAGGATTGATAGGGCTGCAATTTATTGTAGCAGGAAACTCAGTTTTGGTTAGTTATCTTATGTCCATAGGATTTACATCTGGATCTCTCTTATCATCTTGTCTTCCTTAGCCACCTTCCTCATTCTAACGCCTTTTTCGGTTATTTTTGAAAGGTATTTTTCTTTTTTCTCTTTATCATTATTCTTGTAGATAAATATTGGTGAAAATTTGGGCTAATGATATATGGCTTTTTCATGTACAGGAGGTTATGGCCAAGAAAATTCAGTTTGAAGCTATTGATTCAACTGGTTTTAATTTCTTTTGGAGGGTATGTAAAAGAATGTATAATACTGGCCTTCAACATACATAGAATAGATAGTTTCTTTCTTACTACTTTTCATCCACTTCTTCTTTTCCTCTTTCTTAACCATTATTAGAAACTGAATCACCATGCATGTACTTCTTTTTGGCATGGAGAAATTCATGTTCCTTTTCTTTGTAACGATTATGCTGGGGTAAATTTGAACTCTTAATGGAGAACGAAGTGCAATTTAGGTGTTAATTGATCATGAATTAGAGTCATTAGATGGTATAAGGGAGAGGTGTGTTTAAAACAAAAAACGGAGAACAAGAAATTTAAAAAAAAAAAAAGGGGGGCTTCCAGTGGAGATAACTTGAAGAATTTTAGGAGGAGAAAGAAAAATTAGGGCAGTGACAAAAGCTGTTCTTGTTTTCATTTCCATTCAGGTGGGAAAACCTAACTTTCTTGAACTTAATGAATAAACTGTTCCCACATTTCTCTCCTCTCTATCTTTCTACTGGGGTATTTTGAATATCAAATAGTAACTTAATTATGCTTTAGGTACATGATTTAGTTAGTGATTAGTAGATGGCCTATTGTACTTAAGCTGGTTTAGAGAAGTGAAGCTGCATCTAACTATGATTTCTGGATACTGCATAGGCTACTAGAGGACTACTGTTCTAAACCGCTAAAAGAATAAGGTTGTTAAAGAATATAAATTTCCATTTTAAAATTAATTGGTGATAAATGGAGTGGTTCAAGAACTTATTCATTAGTTCAGAATTTTTTGCCTAGCTGACGTGGGATTTATACTCTACTTACACCCTCTCACACGTAATTTGGGTTGAACATGAATCTTGTTACACATAGGTCAGACGTAAGAGAGCCTATTAGAATGAATTTGACAAAACTCAAGACACGTATGAATGTGAGAAGAATTGACACTAACTCTGATACCATGTTAAAGAATATAGTCTTTCATCTCAAAACCAATTGATAACAAATAGAGTTCAAGGAGTTCAGGATTTTTACATGTGAAATTTATACTTTTAACAAAGATTTTGGACAAGATGATAGCTGTGTATGTATTCTAGAAAATTATAAGAGGAAATTTCCTTTTGGACTATTCACTTCTTCAGGACAGGTTAGTTTAACAGCATGACTTATCTTGGCATTGTTTTGTATGTCAGGGTGACATTGTCCCAATCTCTTTTTCTGAAGGGAATGAGTCTTACTTCACCTGCAATGGCAACAGCCATGCCAAACCTTGGTCCTGGATTCATATTTTTCATTGCTTGGGCTTTCAAAATGTCAGGTATTACCTCTCTAGAATATTTCACAGGGAATACTGAAGTATTCTTAGTTTATGAGCCCACTCGTAAATGTTGTGACTAAGAAGTCGCATGGGCTATGTGATGTGAAATAACATCAGCATACCCCGTAAAATCTAATCTGGAGAAATGTTCTGTGCAGGTTAGAGAAAGTTGAGTTAGGCTGCACATATAGCAGAGCAAAAATAGCGGGAACGCTTGTGTGTGTTGCTGGTGCTGTTATAATGAGCCTTATGCAGAGTACTTCAGGTGTTCAAACAGCAAGACAGGCTCATTTACCGGTACAATCTCAGCCATCTGGAAACTTATTTGATGGAACAAAGATCATTGGTTGTATGTATCTGACGGTAGCCGTCTTCTTTCTGTCAAGCACTATTGTCTTGCAGGTAATTCATAGTTTGCTAGCTAGTAGTAGAAGGGATTGGAGAATGAATGCCTTTTTCAATTCACTAATTTTGTACTTCTTGTCTGTGACTAAATATGTTGTGCAGGCTGCAACTTTGGGTAATTTCCCAGCTCCAATATCATTATGTGCAACAACATCTTTTATAGGTGTGATATTGACAGGATTTGTCCAACTGATTCAAGATGGCAGAATAGATATTGGATGGCCCTTGTTAAGTATCAAAGACATTATGTGCTATTCTCTACTGGTAATTCTATCCTCTCATCATTTTTGTCATCCTTGTTAAAGAGATGAATTATGAAGGAAAGAATCATGTATCAAAATGGTCTCATGATTCAGTTTTTCTTCAACAAACAATGCTATCATTTCCAAGAAAAGAAAAGAATAGTACAAAACAGCCTGATTTTTGAATGCAACAGGCAGGCAGCGTTGGTGGAGGATGTGTAAGCTTCAATATATGGGCAATGAAGAAAAGAGGGCCAGTTCTGGCGTCCATCTTTAGTCCCATTGGAACGGTTATTTCTGGGATCCTTTCTGTTATCACCTTAGGGAGCTCCATTACCATAGGAAGGTATATGTACTGGCGAATGAAATACCGAATCATTATCCATTTTGAATTGATTCAACTATATGTACCAATGAAAACATTAATAGCCTAATAATGTCTGGTTTTGTTGATGATACAGTCTTGCAGGCATGTTCGTCATGTTTACTGGTCTCTATTGTGTACTATGGGCTAAATGGAATGAAGGATTTGCCACGAATATTACTGATAATTCCTCTGAAATTGAGCACGACGTGGAGAAGGCTCTTTTATCTTGATTCTCTCCATTTTGATAGTATTTAGATGGAATGTTTCAACTATATATTCTTGAACAGGAATGTGATTATATCCCAATGAACAGTTGAAATAAGTTTTTCCGGTTCTTTATATTCTGTACATAGGCAGCTTTCTATGCTGCTATGGATTGGGAAGTGTTTGACTGACTGTAGCATATGTTATCTTTCTCTTACTTATGGTGTGATTATGATATTTCTGTCTTTTATTTCCAGAATGGTGTGCCATGCCATTCAGCTAATACAGATCTTAGAGATCAAAAGAATAGTGTCCAAGTTGGAAGGAAAAAATTGACATGGAAAGACATCATCGATTACCAACGAGCTCTAACTCAGTTGTTACTAGAGTTGTTTCTATGGCTAAAGGTCTCGTGTTCAAGCCTTGATCGGGCCAAAAGTTGCCCAAAAAAAAAAAAAAAAATAATTTAACTCTTGACTTGTATGACTTTTCATCCTAGTAAGAGGCAAAGCACCCAAATAAAAGTTGTGTAAAGAAAACTGGAAAACCAAAAAATTGTACATATATTGCAATGACAAGCCTTTTCAGACCTTACATATTATTATGCCTATGGGTCAAAATAGGCCCAAATGGATGACAACTGCAACTAATACCATTTCATACTTCCTTTGCTGTCAATTATTCAGTGGCGGATATAGGAAAGGACGGGTGGGGCAATTATTCTTAAAATTTCAGAATTTATACTTTTTACCTTTAAAAATATTATTTATATTCTTTATAAGATTATATTTTCCTCTCCTAGTATATTTTAAAAAAATTTCTTACAAATATTTGTTTATAATATCTTATCCCTCAAACTGCAATTTCTACGTCTACCCCTGCAATTAGCCACGCAAAGTTCCAGGGAAAATAAACGTATCCAAAAAAGGGGTAAACAGCAATTAGCCATGCCAAGTTTCTGGATAAATAAACATAGATTGTGAGTTATAAATAAGGGGTAAACAGCATATAGTTCCATGATGTAAATGAACTCCTGCACTTGTACTAATTTCGAATACAGATTTGATAAAGGATTAGATCAATCCACATGGTTTTGAAGGGCAAGAATAGTAATTTGTCAAGAACGTTACTTTTGGGTAGAGATTCCTCGTATTCATCCGAGGCATTTCCAACCGTTGAAAATCTAACTCAAGTTTTTGATTCATCAAAAATCTCAGAACACTTGAAAAGGGCTACACCAGATTGTATGATATTGGACTACAATCATCATCAGGTGGTTATGGCGTCACCAATATCCCACAAAGAATCAGCTATTGCTTCAACAAAAGGATGGCTTGATCATCAAAAGAACAATAATATTGTTGATGCTAAAAATATTCTAAGTTTTAAGATTGAGTCTTAAGAAGTTCGAACAACATAGACGTGCCGTACTCATAAATAAAAATAATTTTTGATTTGAATGTCGAAATCTAAATTTTACTACTCTTGTTTTTATCTCAAATCAATTGTGAGTACGGCACCTCTATTATAACTATTGCATTGGATGAATCGTGTTGCTTAGACGTCTTAGGACTCAACCCTAAGATTTAGAATATTTTAGCATCAACAAATATTAATATTAACCCTTCAGAAGGGCAATTAGGTAATTATCATACATTATATCTTCATACTCCATTTCAATGGCCTATTACTAAAACAAAAACCATTCAACTTCCCTCAACCATACGTCTTCCTTATGTTGAGAATATTTTTAGCAACAACAAATATAATATTAACCCTTCAAAAGGGCAATTATATAATTATCATACATTATATCGTTCAGGAAATTCTATAATCCCTTTTAGGAAACCATTCTCTTAGCTTTAAGAACTTGTACAGTACAAGCTTTTTAAGCACTTGTTATTATATTGTACAAACATTCAAAATATAAGAAAATGGTTCTCTAAAAATACTATAGAATTTCCCTATATCTTATACTCCATTTCAATGGCCTATTACTAAAACAAAAACCATTCAACTTCCCTCAACCATATGTCGTCTTTATGTTGAGAATGGTTTTGTGAGTCTGCCTTGTTAAAGATTAAAACCAATTGGTTGTTAAAGAATAAAATCAATTGGTGGTAATTGGAGTGACCAAGAACTTATTAAAAAATAAAACTAATTGGTGATAAATAGAGTGACTCAGAAACTTATTACTAACTAATCTGTGATAAATGGAATAGCCCAAAAACTTATTAATTAGCTCATGATCTTTTAACTAGCCGAAGTGGAATTTATATTTTAACACCACCTTATTACACGTGAGTCAGAAGTAAGAAAGCTCGAATAAAGTTCGTTGGAAGCAATTGGACAGAATCCTATCAAGTGTGGATGGATGACAAATCACTTGAGGGTTAACTATGATGCCATATTAAATAATATAAATTTTCATTTTAAAACTAATTGGTGATGAGTGGAGTGATTCAGAAACGTATTAATTAACTCAGGATTTTTTAACTAGCCCATATTTGATTTATACTTTAACATGCCTAAAACAATTTTGACTCATAATATGGTAAGAAACATTGTTGACTGGTCATATTGTATATATTCTACTAATTTGATAGCTATTATGATGCTGAAAATTATGAGTGGAATGTCTTGCAAGATTGATGTATTCAAAAAACATTCATCATTTTATACAATGTCTATGGATGCATTGAAGTTTACGAATTTTCGAAATATATGGATACTAAGAAAATTGAATTCATGTATATACCCTACTTCAGGCCTTTTAAATTCAAAGGGTCGGAAAAGATTTTGTGGAATCAATACAATACCAGGAAGTACAAAAACCAAGCAGTTGATGAGCTATCGGGAGACCTTCTCATGGAATTATGCTAGTCATGTTGCTGATGATGACATAAATATCATTAATGAGGATGATAACAATTAAAGTGTTGTAATGTACAAGATTCTGAAATTTCATATTTATAAGTTGAATATTAATTAAGGAGAAAAATGTGAAATACATGGATTGTCTCGATCGTGTGATTTTTTCAGAATTGAACCATTCTTTTGTTTTCTCTACTAAAAGTTTTTTAGGGTTAAAGCGGAATTCGGTAATATTTTCTTGATGATTTTTCTCAGAAGATTTATGATTTCAATTGTTCATATGGTGATCATGATTCTGGTATTTATGACTTGGCAGATAACAGCGTTACACCTTTTTCTACATTAATCCAAGAAGATTAATCAGCAAATGTTCTGGATTGAACCTCTTGGTTTTCTAATTAATTTCCCTTTTATTTGTAATTTGAGATGCTTCAAGTTGTATCTTTTACCTTCTCTTCAAAAATCTAGGAAAAAAAAAATAGTAATAATAATAAAACAAGGTTATCTATTATATATTTTCCATTTTCAGAAATTTTCATTGTTGGAATTTTTGTAATTATCCAAATATATGAAGTAATATTTAATTCTGATATTTATCAATTTGACTTAATAAATATCTTGTGATAATTATCACATTGAGATAATGATTACACTTGTGATAATCTACTTATTCTTACAGCTATACGTTTTCGACATGTTGTTGCACTCTTATACAGATCTCACACACATGGTCATCAATTCTGACATTCTATCAGAAAAATACACCATCGTATCGATTGTCTAGGTTTAGAAGTACCCAAATAATTATTTTTCTATTCCTTTCATTTTGACAGTAACCCAACAACATCAATGGCTGGAGGTACGTTCCTCGATTTTATTCCACATTTGATATTCTGTGATATTATTTATGCACAGATTAAATTCATTTTTATAGATTAAGAAATCTATCATTTGGTATCAGAGCATTTATGCCTCTGCCTTGATTTGCATTCCGGTATATGTATATGTTGATTTGGGTTTACTGTTGACATGTTATTAAAAAAAAATCTAGAATTAAATTTATTTGAATTTAATTCTATGATTTTTTCCTTGATTAAAAACATCTATTGTGTTATTTAAATACTATGTTAGAAAAATACCAGGAATAATATATGTAGCCCTGTCTCTTGAAGGGTTTATGATTTTGATGTTTTTTATTGAAAACTAAAGTTAGAAATCATAAGGAAATTAGATTTCTATATTTTTGTGATTAAAACACAATTTTTTGATGCCCAAATGGATGGGAATATGTGCGGGTTGCATTCAGGTCTGCACATTCCCGTTTGGACACAAACGGGTGAAGAAGAAGTAAAAAAAAAAAAAAGGGAATTTGTTGTGGGAAAGTTTCGAACTGGTGATATTTGGTCACTAGGCCCATGTTCTGGATTGTGTACCCTGCAGTTTATGTGTTTAGTTATCACAGGTATTTTTTAATATAGTACTTCTTTAAAAAAAAAAAAATTGATTTTTCCCTTGGGAGGAATCGAACCTGTGACCTTCTGGTCACAGGCCCACTGTTGTGACCACTGGAACACTCTGTGGTATATGGCCCACTAGAAGGTCACAGGCCCACTGTTGTGACCACTGGAACACTCTGTGGTATATGGAAATAAAATTTATGGTCACAGGCCCACTGTTGTGACCACTGGAACACTCTGTGGTATATGGAAATGAAATTTATGAATAAAACAATACTATATAGTATTTCTCACTCATTATTAAAATAAAAGGGTGGTTGCTGGGATTCGAACTCGTGACCATTTGGATATAAGTCACCCGCTCTGACCATCAAGCCATCATTCTTTGTTTGTCATTTTGCAATACAATTGTTATAAAGAATTAGAGTTGTTATTCTGTTTTAAAAAAAAAAAATAATTCAGAGGTGTTCTTATACACATCTAGAACCTGAGAAGAGACAGGTTAAAGGTTAGATAGTCTGACCAATTGAACTATTCAAATTGTTTAGTTCAAATAGATACCATTTGGAGTGTACAGTAATTCTGTAATTTTGAGATCACCTATAATATAAGACATTAATTGTTAATTATAGCACTTCTAATATAATAAATTTTATCCCACAGGAATTTTTATTATATTATATTGTGTGATTAAAGGGGTGAAATATTAAATTATATTCCTTAATTTACCCACTAATTATACACATCTAGATGTGTGAAGAGACAGCAGCTGGATTATTATCAATTTATATGAATTTATTTGAATTAGGAACTTAGCCTACAGGCAATTACATGACATAGTAATTCATATGTAGGCCTGTGTTTTGCATTGGTAAAACATAATAAATGTTAGATGATATGCCTCAAATTTTGATATAAGCTTGTATGTAATTATTTGTTCAGTTTTTCAACCTGTGAATTTTCATGATATGAAATGTGACATTCCCGAGCTCAAAGGTGACAACTAATAAGTTCTGGAAAGAGAGAATTCTCCTTCATTTGGGGTTTCACACATTGATTATGCTATTATTAAAGACGAACCACCTCCGATTACTGAGAATAGCCAACCTAATGATGTTGAGTTTTATGAAACATGGGAGCTATCTAATCGTCTCATTGTAATGTTCATAAAAACCAACATCTCAACTGATGTGAGAAGAGACAGTTATAGCATTTGTTCAACTCAAAGAAAGAACAAGAACATTCAAGCCAAGAAGAAAAGAAAGGAAAAGATATCACCTCAAGGAGATATTAAGAAGAAATCCAAGTGCTTCTTCTGTAAGAAAAAGGGGCACATGAAGAAGGATTGCCCCAAATTTCATAACTGGCTTGAGAAGAAAAGTAACCTAATCTCATTTGTATGTTATGAATCTAATATGACAGATGTTAATCATAACACATAGTGGATTGATTCTGGTTCTACAATCCATATTACGAATTCCTTGCAGGAATTGCGAAACCTAAGGAAGCCAATGGAAAGTGAGCAGTACATCTATTCAGGAAATAAGATGCGGTCTCACGTGAAAGCAACTCTTGGGACATGCAGTTTAGTTCTCAGAAAAAACAATAGAATGAAGAATTCGTACATAAGCATGTAATCTTTCAAATCAATCCACTATGTGTTATGATTAACATCTATCACTGTCTCTTATACACATTCTAGTATGTGTATAATGTTGGATTTAATTTATTTTATAAATCTGACCTTATCGGGAATGGTATTATGTTTGATGGTCTTTTTCAAATTAATTTGCAAAGCAATACTACATTAAGTAATTTGCATGTTCAAAATAATGTTGGTATTAAAAGATGTGTTATGAATGAGAATTCCTCTATATTGTGGCACCGGAGATTGGGACACATCTCCATTCAGAGAATCAAGAGATTAGTGGATGATGGAGTACTTAGTACTCTAGACTTTACTGATTTTGAGACTTGTGTGGCCTGCATAAAAGGTAAGCAGAGACAACATGTATTTGAAAAAAAACACAAGCTTAGCAAGACACATTGCAAATGTATAAGGTGATGACATATGTCGTCCGAATATGGACACATATTGTCAAAAGTATTTCATCACTTTCATAGATGATTTCTCACGATACATGTATCTCTACTTGCTTGATAACAAAAATGAAGCATTAGACGCCTTTAAGGTGTTTAAAGCAGAAGTAGAGAAACAATGTGAAAAACAAATTAAAATTGTGGGATCTGATAGAGGTGGTGAGTACTACGGCAGATACACCGAAAATGGACAATCACCTGATCCTTTTGCAAGGTTTCTTGCTAAGCATGGGATTGTTGCCCAATACACTACACTTGGTTCTCCGAGCCAAAATGGTGTAGCAGAAAGAAGAAACCGAACATTATTGGATATGGTGCGGAGCATGCAAGCATGCTCAAAACTTTCAGAATCTTTGTGAAGTGAAGCTCTCAAGACAGCTGTGTACATATTAAACCGAGTTCCAACCAAGGCTGTCCCAAGGACACCATTTGAATTATTTAAATGTTGGAAACCGAGTTTACGACATGTACGCATTTGGGGATGCCCATCAAGATGAGTTTCTTGAAAATGACCTAATTAGTGGGAGTGATAGATCATTGGGTATTAGATCTGAGACAGAATATTCTGTTCCACAATCTTCCACTTTTAGTTATGGACGGACTATTGTTATTCATGACACTCCCCGAGATCAAGTACGTGTTGAACAACCAGTTCTTGAAACTCCACAAACTGCTGATAATGATCCAGTAGATCATGTTCAATCAATACCTGAAATTGTTGAACAACCAGTTGAACAACATATTCCTCAGGATAATGCGTTGGAACAACATTAAGATCATCTACTAGATTAAGGAAAACAGCAATTCCTGATGACTACACACACACACACATATATCTGTCTATAATATTGGAGCCGAAAATGACCCTGAAACGTTTTTACAAGCCATAAAATGTAATAAATCTAACTTGTGGTACAATGCCATGAAAGAGGAGATAGAATCGATGGCATCGAATGGAGTCTGGGATCTTGTCGAGTTGCCTATTGGTGCAAAAACCATAGGATGTAGATGGGTTTTCAAAACCAAGAAAGACTCATTAGGCAACATCGAAAGATATAAAGCTAGACTTGTTGCCAAAGGATTCACTCAAAAAGAAGGAATCGATTATACAGATAACCTTTTCTCCTGTATCTAAGAAAGATTCTCTTCGAATTATTATGACATTGGTTGCCCATTTTGATTTGGATTTGCATCAAATGGATGTGAATAATAGACATAAAGATGGAGATCTAGAGGAAGATGTTTATATGAAACAACCTGAAGGATTTTCCTCTAGTAATGGTGAGCATTTAGTTTGCAAGTTTAAAAAGTCTATATATGGATTGAAGCAAGCCTCCCGTCAATGGTATTTAAAATTTCATGGTGTGATTCTCTTCATTTGATTTTGAATTTATATCATTGATCAGATGTGTATAAGAGACGTAGAGCATCGATGGGAGTAAGATTTGTTTTCTTATTCTGTATGTAGACGACATCTTACTTGCAAGTAACGATAAAGGATTGCTACATGAAGTGAAACAATTTCTTTCTAGAAACTTTGATATGAAAGACATGGGTGAGGCATCTTATGTCATTGGCATAAAGATCCATAGAGATAGAACTCGATGTATTTTGGGTTTGTCTCAAGAAACCTATATTAACAAAGTTTTAGAGAGGTTTCGGATGAAAGATTGTTCACCAAGTGTGGCACCTATTGTGAAGGGTGACAGGTTCAATTTGGACCAATGTCCGAAAAATGACTTTGAGCGGGAACAAATGAACAACATTCCATATGCTTCTGCCGTAGGAAGCCTAATGTATGCTCAGGTCTCCACATGGCCTGACATTGCATTTACTGTAGGAATGTTGGGAAGATATCGAGTAATCCGGTATGGACCAACATTAGAGAAGTCCTAAACAAACTTTGATTGCATATGGAATATTGTTCATTTGTTCCCGCTCAAAGTCATTTTTCGGACATGGTAGAAATAGAATTTTTCTATCAAGCCTAGACAATATAACTCTTTCTTCTACACATCTAGATCTGTATAAGAGACACATCTAGATGTTCATTTCTTGTTTTATGGCTAAGAACAATAAGAGTGGTAGTCGAAGTAAACACATCGACATCAAGTACTTAGCCATTAGAGAACGTGTTAAAGAAAATAAAGTGGTCATTGAACACGTTAACACTGAATTGATGATTGCCGATCCCTTGACTAAAGGCATGCCTTATCTATACCAAAGAATTTTAGGGATCATATAGTCAGAATGGGACTTGGTTCCATGATATGACCTCATTTTACATGTACGTACATTTGATATTTCCATTGAAACTCTTATTCAATTGTGTTTTTCAATTATCTTAAACTTACGTTTTACGATGGGAAAACGTTATAAGTATCTGAGTTTTTGGTCCCTAGGCGACATTCTATCGAAAAATACACCATCGTATCAGATTGTCTAGGTTTAGAAGTACCCAAATAATTATTTTTCTATTTCTTTTATTTTGTGATAACAACAACATCAATCTCTGAATACACTGTCTCAGATCTTATACCGCACATTGATGTTCAAGAGACAGTTTATGCACGTATTAAATTCATTTTTATAGATTAAGAAATCTATCATCCATCTCCATTTTCATCATCTGACGAATCTAGCTAGAAGCTGGAGAGATGATGATCATGACAAAGTCCACGAGAGAAAAAACTGAAATTTATGAAGACGAGCAATATTGTGCTTCTTGCGAATTAGAAGAGGATGTCGCGAATTTCTCGGTGATATATGTTGTCGAGCAAAACGCTTTGTTTTGTCACTATATCACGTTATATAAATGCACTAAGTCCAAGGGGGATCAATGTTCAATTTGTAGTGTGCAAAGGTGCTTTCATCGAGACATAATAGGTGAGCATAAAAGGTGTCATTTGTTTCTACCAAAACAAAATTAAATAAAAGGTGTCATTTGTCAACCTCAAATTTATGTGAATCTCAATTTGATAGCCAACAATTGTTCAAAGTCCGATTTGCCGCCACCACTTGATCTCAATTTTCCTCCATTACTAAACATTAATGCCTTCATTTATGAAGCCCCCTCCATCAAGGACTTTCTTGCAACTGTGGGGGAATCATGATGAGGTTGCCAAGAATCGTGATAAACAGCAACCGAAGTATACTGCAAGCGTGGTTCATAATGGTTCATTTCATGATGTGAAATAATAATAATAATACTTCTAGTAAAGAAGATGACCTTAGAATGAAGAAGCGAATTGCAAAGCTGATTGATATAAAAGATATAAATTTGGATGGAGGGTCTTCTCGGTGGTTACAAGTGGGGGTTACTTGCTTCAACCACTTGCATCTTAGCTCAACTTTGATTTTTAACGTCTCATTATCTATGATAATTTTTTGTTTCATATTTTTAATATCTATCACATGTATTTCAACTTTATAAATACTAAAAGAAAAAATATATTAGAAAAGGGGTGCAAGTTAAAAAAGAAAAGTTATTGAAAGTTTTTATAAATTTAAATATTTAATCGGAATAATAATAAAAAAATAAAAAATAATGTACATCAAAAAAAATTTAGACATTATATATAATATAAATTATTATATTCAAGTACACGTGACAAATATATCGAATGTGAGACATAAAAGATTCTTACAACAATAAGATAGAAGCTATAGCAAAGCTGAGTGATATCAAAGATATGAATTTGGATAGAAGGTGGTTGGTTACAACTTACAAGTGGGGATTAATTGCTTCAACCAGTAACATTACAGCCATCCCATCAAGTGATTGTTAGTATTAATTATTAATTATCTTCTCCAATGTAAATTAATTGTAATTATTACATGTTGTACTATGTCAAATATACGTATATATATATATTATGTTATATTATTTTAATTTTTTATATTTCATTAATTTTTGCTTTAATTTTTCCTTATAGCTATTGATACCATTAAAAGAATGCAATTTGGAATTCAACCATTGCCACTTTGAAGCATCTAATGAGAAGATCTTAATTAAAGTATACATCTTGACCTAAACACTTTTTAAATCCAACACTAAAGTACTGTGTCAACTTTACCTCTGATATTATATTGCCTTATATTATCAGTTGACAGATATTAGGGCAAATTTAATTAGCTTTTTTTGAAGTTCAATCTCACTAAATGCAATATTGTGATCTAAAATAGGCATCTCGATACTAACTGAGTTTTGGTAATAATAAAAGTATAATTTCATAAATCTCTCCTAAAGTTTAAGTTAAAATCACTTAACACCCTAAATTTTTAAAACTATCACTTAACTCCCTTCTCTTGCTAATGATTCCCTTTATGGTACTAAAATGCATGAAATGACATTTATACCCCTTCGTATGTATTTTAGCCATATTACGAAGGATAGTTTCTAAAACCATTCCTGAAATTTTTGACAATTTTCACTTGTCACTCTTTTAGTTTCTAATAATTTTTTATCAACTTTTTTTATAAAAAAAATACGTGCATGCATTAATTTCATTACTTCTATATGTTTTAATAAAAATCTTCGCCACATAAAAACACATAATTATTATTTTGTTTGGTGAATCACAAACTCGTAAATCAAAAAAAAATATTATTTCAATAAATTTTTGGCTAGTAAATTTATGAAAATATTGCGCATCTTAATGATTTTTGGGCATCAATTTGAATAAAAGTTTTGAATACTTAAAACACATCATATGATATAATAAACAAATATAACTAGTACTATCTTGTTTGTAAATCAAAACTCAAAATTGAAATATGTATTTTTCAAAAAATAATAATAAATATATTTTAAAAAAATATGGTTATGTAATGTGCTAGTGTGTGTTGGTTCGAACAAAAATTTGAACGCTTAAAAATCGAATTACCATATATTATAAAAAAAAATTGATTCGAATTTGTTTGGGAAATCACAAATTCTTAAAAAAATAAATGAATTTTTTATAAATTTTTTAGTCAACTTACTTACAAATAATTAGGAACATATTAATGTATTTGCATCTGTTGTTTTGAACAAAAATTTAGAATATGTAAGCATACATAATATATAACAATGAAAAATGTTATTGGTATTTTATTTTGAAAATCATTAACTTGTAAAATAAAAAATAATTAAAATATTTTTTTGACATTAATTGCTGAAAGATATGAAAAGTTACAACCTATTATTATTTGTTAATACTTATTTTATACCTTTTATCCTTTTCTTCCAACCATTTTAATCAATGAAAGCTTTGAACTAGGGGTAAAATTGGGAGAAAAATAGTCTCTCTCCACTTAAATTAATGTTTTAAAAGAATGGCCTGAAAATGTTACAAAGAGTTTGAAATAAGGGAGGTAAGTGATGTTTTTAAAGTTCAGGGGTACTAAGAGACAAGTGAAATTAGCTTAAACCTTAAGAGAGATTTCTGAAATTATTCCAATAATCAATGAATGTAGTAACAAAGTGATAAAATTATTAAAATGTTAATAAATCCGAAAAAAAAAGAATGTAATCCGATCGAATATCTAAAATTAGTTATTAGTGATTAAATAGGATATTATCACATGAAATGATTTTAAAAAATAGTTCTAAATTTTAACTTTGTAAATTATGTTCCATAATAAATTAAGGATGATTTAAAAATTAATATAAGTAAGATTCTATGTTACAAAGAGTTATACTAACCATTTATAAAAATTTCATAAATCTCAAGTACACTTAGATATTTGCATTGGTGAAATCTTTATATATGTAGTCCATAAGAGTATAGAGTTGACATTTAGCACCCAAAAAAAAATATATATATTGAGTTGACATTATTGGTGAAATATTTGCATCAGATTCATAAAAAGTTATCTACTCAATTTGTAAGGTCAACACACAAGAATTAACAAAACCATGTTGATTAGAATTGCAAAGGGATTAACAATTGAGACTTCGTATTAATTTTTTTTCCTTTATTAATTTCTTGTTGAGGAAAATGCATGGAATTTCTTGGGTTGCTTCTTCTATCAATGTATTGTCTACAACTGAGGAAAAAAAAATAATTCGCTGTTTTTCTTGGTACAAGAAAAATATTAATTACATGGAAAATTTCTTCTCAGCTTCTTTAATTCACTCGAATCATATATATATATATATATATTTATTTATTTTATACATATATTTTGGCAACACTCAAGTCTAATTAAAGGTGTACC
This sequence comes from Cinchona pubescens, assembly GCA_025175665.1. Classification (NCBI taxonomy): domain Eukaryota; kingdom Viridiplantae; phylum Streptophyta; class Magnoliopsida; order Gentianales; family Rubiaceae; genus Cinchona; species Cinchona pubescens. The sequence continues at coordinate 1,971,806 of JANKKI010000185.1, read as the reverse complement.
ATACAGATATGATTGCGCCGGCAGCCGCCCCACCAGGAATTATCCTATACCTATAGGGGCATGTAGTAGTAGGGGTTATTTTAATTAATGCATTGAATTTAAAAAGTACACCCTATGTACAATAAATTAGTGGAGATGGCATATGTTATGTGTAATTTAAAAAAAATAATAAAGAGATGAAAAAGTTATATGGGATAGTTATAAGTACACAAATGATATTATTAATATTAAGAAAAAATAAAATAGACAGTTTATAAAGTAATAGATATTAAAAGTAGGTCTCTCACTTTTATATATAGTAAGTATATAAATATTTTACAATGGAAGAAAATAGAAGATAGATAGTGGTATAAGAGAAAACAATAAAAGAACAAAAAAAACAAAATAAAAAAGAGGGAGATAAAAGAAATAAATGAGAAAATAGCAAGAAAAAATTAAAATTAAAATGATTAAGATAACATGGGTACTTTTGTACCAAAATATGAACTATAGGTTAAGTGCATATCAAAAAATTTAAGTTACAATGAACTTTTTTGTGGCTTGACTAATTTTTAATTTACTTGTTATGATTTGCAAATCATAATTCGTTTTTTATAGTTTCAATTAAAGTAAAGTCATTAAATATTTTATTAAATAAAAGTTATGAGGCTAAAAATAGCTAGTGTTATAAGAGAAGGCAATAACAGATATGTAAAGGAAAGGAAAAGGAAGAGAGATGTACAAAGAAATTTTTTTAAACGAACAGGGTAACAAAATACTCAAAAAAAATAAAAAATTACAATTCTGTTAAACGAATCATACGTTGACTTTAAAAATTTGTATAATACATACTTCTAAAATATATAATATTATATTTTATAAATATTTAAAATACAACGAAATATTTCATAAAATACAAATGAAAGTAAAATAGGGGAATGTTTAGTGCGTTAATTTAATCTTACCCCAAATTAAATGGAATATAATAATTTTTGGGCCACGATCATATAATTAATTATATATCAAAAGATTCATAATACACAATATCGTGGATCCATGTTAAAATTTTAAGAAAACAATCTTAATAGTTTTTCATATTTTATTTTTGTACTTTTTAGTCTCTCACATTTAAAATAATATATTTTAATCCCTCATAAATTTAAAACGCACTATTTTAGTCTCTCGACACAATTACGGGTATATTTTAGTATGAAATACTCACATGCTATTGAATATTACATTTTTCATGAGGATAAAATTGACAATACACAAATTTCAAATGTTAAACGACACTACTTAAAATCTCTTCCACCACTACTCTAAAATTCTCACCTACCATCATCGCTTCTTTATCCTTTCCTCGTCGCTTTTCCTTCACCACCCCTACTCTAACAACCCCAATCTTCTTATTTTTTTGGGACAATTTAGTATTTAAAATTATGTATAGTGAATGTTGCACTCAAATATATTACATTTGATACGCATATGAGTATTTCAACTAAAAATATATCCGTATTTATATCGAGGGACTAAAATAATACATCTTGTATTTGTAAGGAATTAAAATATATCATTTTAAATATGAAATACTAAAAAATATAAATATAAAATATAAAAGACTATAAAAATTATTTTCCCTCAAATTTTTCCTAATCTTCAATAGTAAATCTACCAACTTGGATGTCTGCCCAAAAATTTTTGAGGCCACAATGCAAGAGACAAACAAATTAACAAAGCATGCGTATAAATTAGGGATATATTAACATGTCTACACTGCTTTGCAGAGGGGTCGACCAGAATGGCACATCACATAAGGTGGTTGTGTGTACTTGACTTTCTGTCTTAAATAGCAACAGCAGAAAATGGCCATTGGCATCTTCCCTTCTCTTCTGAAAATTGAACTTTGTTGCTTAGGAATGTGTGTAGTCATGTTTGAGGCATATCAAAAAAACAGTTCGCAGATCTTCTTTGTACAAATAGTCTCTCAATTTTGTTTCATAGCAGCGAATATGCATTGCAAAGGAAAAATTCTTTGATTTATATAAAGTCATATCAGTGTAGATCACTTTGTAGGGTGATATAATCTTATATATATCAAAAAATTTATAATATTATATTATGAATCAAATTTATATAAAAATTTTTCCATTACAACAAAATCATTTGATTAAAGTGAAGCTAGAAAATCATTGTGCAAACAGGAAGACTAGGACTAGTAGTAATTAAATGAAGGAAAATCAAAAATCTAACCGATAATTTCAAAATATCTCTTATACACATATTAATTTTCAATACCATATAGATAGGGCAGATGTAAGAATTGCAACTTGAGGGTGAGAATTAACAAGCATTTATATATAGGGATTAACTTATGTTTCTTTCAAAATTTTAAGGGGCGAAATGTAAAATTTTTGAGGGCACGTATAACATTTTAATATTTTTCTTTTTATTTTCTTTTATTATTTTTTATAGGTAAAAATTGAAAAATTTGTAAAATCTTAGGGGGCAACATCCTCCTATATCCGTCATTGCATTAGATGTCAATTTATCATGTCCCAAAATTAAAATTCTTCCGCAAGTTTAGGCATATATGTATATCTCGTGCAGGATTCTTGACATAAATTTTTGTCCAGTCATGCCATCGTATTTCACTCGTTTAATATAGATGTACTATCAAAAGAATTAAAAAAATAATTCTTAACTAATAGCAACAACATACAAATTCCTTTTTCCATAAATATGTTACATCTAATTCTTTTTTTTTTTGGGAGTTTATTAAAAGTAAATGAAACATGTCACCGATGCATCAATGTCATTTTATTTTTTTCTCATAATTGAAACCATGGCTGTACTTGTATTACCACTTCTTTATAAATCCAATAAGCTATCAGACTGGTCGAAACTCGAAAAGCGCATTGCTTCGGCCTGCAGCAATTGCAGGCTGAAACCCATATTTTTGGTCTGCTTCTGATTACATTCCTTGTTCCAGGTGTGGAATGCAACTTTTCAAAGCAGAATAATGATTAGGCCAGTTTTTCTTTTGATGCAATTGTGTGATAGGTTTTAATTAAAGCCAAAAAAAAATTTTAGTCTATAATAACCTTGCATTTGCCTATTTTACACTTATAATGTTGATAAAACTCATTCAGCTAAGAAATTTTTTTTTTTTGGGTTTAGATTAGGGGTGTAAATGAGTCAAGTCGAACGCAAATAGTGTTATATTCGAGTTTGACTTTGAAATTTTTTGTGAGATTCGAGTTCAAATTCAAGCTTAAACGAGCGTTTAAAAAATAAATTCTTTCGATCGATGTCGAAAAATTTGATTAAAACTCGAATTCGAGTCAAATTCGTTACAAAAATTTCTAAATCTTTTCGAATTCGATTCGAATGCAAATAAAATCTACTTTTTTGCATTAAATATGTTCTTAAAAGTTTAGACATTTTAGTAATTTTATATATAATAAAAAAAATTTAAAAATTTTAAAAATTTATGTATATGTTCAAAAAGTTTTTTATTATCTATCAAATTAAGACATATACTCAGAATTGACTAATCAAGTGATTTAATTTCAAGAAAGTTCGACTCGATTTCGATCAATTTGAATTCGAGTCAAATTTCTGCTCGCTCGCGAGCAACTCGATTCATTTACACTTTAGTTTAAACAATAACTATTTAATATATTATTTAAAATAAGAATTATAAACTTTTTGTCGTATGATATTTTTTAATTTTCAAAATGTAAATAGCTGATTGAGTGTCCAATATTACATCAAGAGAGATATGATCATCATGGGCCAAATCCTCGTCTTTTTGGGGAATAAGAGGATTTGGGAAGAAATCACATATCCTCTTGGTTCACGATCTGTACTAATTTTTTATTTTATATTTTATGTTATTGTCATCTGTATTCTGACATATTATTATTTATAGAGTCAAAACACAAGTAGCAATTAGTAAACATCCAAAATATGAGATAGAAAATTAATACAGGTAGTAAGATAAAATATTCAAAATGAAAGAAATGGCCAGAGGTAACGAGAATAGTTGGATGGTGGAAATTATTTACTATTTTCTAAATAATATTTTGATATAATTTTATATGGATTTTTTCAATTAATTTTTTTTAGTCTCCTTTACCCATTATTAACTCAAATATATGACCAATAAATTATAGTGGAAACGTCATGCCTTTTAAATTGCAACTTGTTATCTATCCGACCACCATCTTATCTCACATATATCCTATCAAAATAAAACTAGAATTTGTAATTTTTTGGGAACCCTTAACAAGCTTATGGTTTGATGAATCCAGTGCCTACTATTTTGAAATTGTGAAAACAACATAAGAAATCATTGTAATTTTTTTTTTTTTTACTTGATTTGCAAACTTAAAGGAATATTGTCATTTTTTTAAACTTGTAATCCCCTTTAACTAATGATTTTGAAGTGATTTTTTTATTCGCAAAAGCGTATTACGTATCGGAAACACTAATAAATTACTCCCTTTTATCTTGTTAACGTGATAGACGTCTTACTTTTTCTAAAGAAAGCGCTAGACATAATCTCTAAATCACCACATAAGACGTGCTAATATTGCGGCACTCATTATAGTTGCAATAATAATTCGAGTAAATCTTGATTAATCACTCTACAATATAAAATAAGTATAATAATCGTTGAAATAATTAAAAAATAAAGAATTTTACTGCATTTTAATCATTCAATAACATTAATACTCATTATACAATGTAGAATGGCAAAAAAAATTTCTAATAATTTATCCTCATCTGACATGAAAATTTTACAATGTTATTGAGAAAACTAATCCTATTGTACTTTTAAGGCTTGTATTGTATTGTATAATATCATATACTTTAAAAACTTATACTATATAAATCCTTAAAATCAACAAAATAGTTCCTTCAATAAATCTGTAAAATTTTCTTATTATTATTATTTGCTCAAAATTAAAATTTCAAATCAGAATAACGTTGATTTTAAATAACGTTGGTTAAAGAAATCAGAACTACAATAAATAAATACAAAAAATTAAGTTGAAGAAAAGTGCTTCCCTTCTTATGGCAAATGAAACTTTATCATCAATGCCCTGTCCGTTTGGTTACCACAAACCTCAACAATTTCATTGACTTGTACAAGTTAGCCACGTATAAGTTTAAATGGAACCTTAAGCTCGTGTATAATTTGTTTTTAGAAAATACTTACATAAACTCGATATTTAGTTCACCTGTAGATTTTGGATCAAGATTAATTTTATAAATTTTTTTTTACATCAGCTGATGTCATGATTTCATAACATTTAATTTACACCACAAATGCATCTACAAGTAGGATCAAAAATCAAATCTACCTAAGTATTTTCCTTTTTTTTTTTACCATAATTGCTGGTTAAAGTATCTAATCACGTTTAAAGAAAAGAAAAATAATCCAAAAAACAGTTAAGGAGATCAATGTGCTGGAAGATAATGAAAATGAAGATTAGGTAGAGATTTGCGCTAACTATTTGGATTTGCATTGGATTTTAAAACAATGTAATAAGTTGTTAGGAAGTTATACAATCACGACGTTGAAAGAATTATCCGGTTGATTTGAAATGATTGTATAATATAAGTTTTTAAATCACAACACGATATAATTGTCTAAAATGATAGTTAGTAGATTTTTCCGAAGTTTTTAGATCATATTCTTTTAAAATAGTATATTTTCTCAAGTTATCTTAAAATCTTTGGCATGTCAAACTAGAACATTTACTTATCTCTCTGTTTGAAAATAACTAGGAGGGGAAATATTTTTGTGGATGTTAGGATAAGAATGTGGATAACAATGCAAGATCATTAATGGATTTTAATTACTAGCCTTAATGTGACAGTCAGATAAAAAATATTCACTTCAATTTAAGAAAAAGATAACGAAAACTTTAGGAATGGTAAATAAAAACCATTACTAGCAATATGTTCAGAAGAGGATTTAGGGTGTCAATAGACCACTATGATTTGCAATTAAGACATTGCTTGTTTTATTATCCAAATTGTATTGCCAATCAACAAACATCTCCCACGAGGAATAACACAAGTACTAGAAACAATAACACAAGTAAATGAAGTAAAGAATTTTGTACACTTCTTACAGAAAAGTTTGGAATAAAGATAGCAAAACTACGGAAATTGGCAAGATTTGCATGTTACTTGTCCCACTTTAAGCCTTTATCTGCTCATACTGATCATGCCTTTTACAATATTTTCCCCTAAAAACCTATATTGCCATTTTAGTTAAATAAATTAAATAATCTTCCAATGCATTTTAACAATTAAACATGAAAATTTCACCAGCACTCTGTCGGATAGGAACCCATAAGAATTTTCTTGTATGAATTTGATCTACGACTTACTTATGTATTTAGTGAACCATGTAAATTAAACAAGTTATTTATGAATTAAATGATTATGTAGCTATTATTTAAACTATATTATCAATGAATAAAGTTGAGGAGGGGTTTCCTTATCTGTCTTGACAAAGATTGTTTAAGGACAGATCATACAGTATATATTTTTTCAGTAGATGACTCGAACCGGTCTCATCAAATTACGAAAAATTAGGTTGATATTTCATTCATATATATTGGTTACGCATGTTATCCGAATATATGCTGGAAGTGAGGTTGGAGGATCGAATACTTAACTCAGTCAATTTATAATAATTTTTAGTTCCAAAATACTAAAAATTAAAAAAAAAAAATGACTAATAACTCCATTAAATTCTTTTATAAATAAGTAGTGAGAGAAAATATACCTTAACATTATGTTTTAATATACAAAATTACACAATTAATTTTATATATCGTATAGGATTGAATTGGCACGTGTCGGGTCACTATATACAACCTGCTAATCTTAATACCGAATTCGCCAACATTAATTAATATTGGCCTAAGGTTCTAATTATCATTAAAAAAGAAAAAGGAATTTAAAATTTTCATTTTTCTTTTAGTACACAAATTGAAATGGTTTTGGGTAGTGTGTGCCTTTTTGGTGGAGGAATGCTTGTCACCTACTCCTCTTAAGTTCTCACTCCCACTGTCCTTTTACTACTGCTTCCTCCTCAAAGCTTATACAACAAGAGAGAGAAAATCGAAGCAATATATGTTGAGAGAGAAACTCAGCTGAATATATACACTACACATTGAAAGTTGAATCTTTGCTTTTTTTTTTCTTTTTTTTTTGTTTGGTGATAAATGGTGAGAATGGAGAGAAGACACAAATGCAAGCTTTGTTCAAGGAGATTTTCCAGTGGAAGAGCTTTGGGTGGTCATATGAGGTCCCATTTAGCCAACTTGCCACTTCCTCCAAAAGACACCGCAAAAACAAGAAACCAATCAGCAACAACAACAACTACAACTCCAACTCGGTGGAGACGACTCGGCCGAGTCAACAACTTCGTCAGATTGTTCTTTGTTGGGTGATCAAAAAGTAGTAGTTGAAAAAGAGTCGTTGGTTAATTATGGGTTGAGGGAGAATCCCAAGAAGAGCTTCAGGTTGGTAGATCCTCATCTGCAGGTTGTTCAGGATAGAGAGGGTGAGTCATCTGAGTCGACTAGGAAACCAACTCGGAGAAGATCCAAGAGAACTCGGAGATTAATGAAGCCCAGTTCGAGTGAGTCGTTGCTGGAGTTGGAACCGGTGAGTTCAACTTCTGACACTTCTCCTGAAGAAGATCTTGCTTTGTGTTTGATAATGCTGTCTAGAGATGTTTGGAGGACTACTATTTCATCCGACAACTCACAAGAAATTAAACTCAAGGATAAAGCAAGTAAAGTTCGTGACAAAAAGATCAAAATCGACCATTTTTGTCAAAAAAGAAAATTTGGTTAGTAGTATTAAAAATGTGGTGATGGACAAAAAAGTACATGAGTGTCCATTTTGTGGCAAAGTTTTTGGGTCAGGTCAAGCTCTTGGTGGGCACAAAAGGTCACACTTTTTTAGTTCATTCACACCAGCAACAACAACAACAACAACAAAACAACAACATTATTGCTTCTGCTTCTGCTGCTGCTGATGATGATGAGAGTTTGTTAGTGGAATCATCAAATTCTGCTAAATTTCAACAAGGGCTTTTAATGATAGATCTTAACTTGCCAGCTCCAATGGAAGATGAAGATGAAGACTTTTGTATCATACAAAAGGTTTCTGCAAAAATTGAAACTATGATCAGCTAGAGAGGTCCAAATTAAATTATTAATTACTCTATTTTAATTTCTTTTTTTTGTTTTGTTTTCAAGAATCCAACTTGAGCAATATGGTCTATTCAGTTTTTTATCTATTTATAGAAAATTATTGAACTTCAATAGGTTAATGTCCCATGTAGCTGTTGCAGTTTTCCTTTCATTGGTATTTGCAAACTTGCAATACATTGCTTAGCTTCGATATTTTCACAAGAAATGTGTAGTTAGTTGCTGTAACTACTGATGCTCGTGTGGGGCTCACCAACTAGCTAGGTGGTGTTACACAAAATAGCAATTAGCAAGAAAGACTTGCATTATTCTAATTCCTCTACATTTATGTCTTCACTTAATTTTTGCATTTTTCCAGGGATATCTACATTTTCTTATACTACATTACTATATCTTTCAATTTTTTTTTTTTTTATATTTTAGACTTGTAAGACTTAAATGACTAGAAAGAACATTAAAGACGAAATGGTGGGAAATTTTATACATAATCAACGGACTGTGTCCTGAAAATATAAACTTATAAATTCAGCAATATAATACATTAACGAAATTATATACTTTCATCGTTCTTTATAAATCTTACTTATCTTAATTTGTGACACTATACTAGTATCTCATATTCTTTTTACAACTTTCGTCCCATTTTATTGGTCACGATCTCGACGTAGTTTACATTGAGTTTTGCACTTTTGCTTGTGAAACAAGAACTTTGTGTCTGAAAAAAAGGAATAGTATAGTAATTGCCAAATTAATTGTTTCCCGTGTCTGGCTGTCTATTTAAGTTGAGCTTAGTTCAATTCCTGTTAATTTACAGCTGTTGTTGTTACCTTGGTTATCGGTTCCCTTTCTTTCGGTGAGTATTAGTATAAAGAAATCCTGAAAATCCCTTTTTTTTTTTCTCTCTCATCATTGGTTTAGTGGCTTTGTCTGCTTAAAGGGACAGAGTTCCAGACTTCCATTTCCTCTCCCTTCATGATCGCAGATTCTTGATTTTTTAAAGACCGAACTAACCTCAAAAGGTACATGTGATTAAGGGCTATTGTTATTTGTTAATTGGTATGGACCCTTCTCTTGCATTAGCAATTTTTGGAAGTTGACCTCTGAATATCCTAATTCTTTCATTTTGTTCTGAAATATGTACTTAACAATTAAAGAAATTTTTTTTTTTTTTTTGTTATGGCCTTGACATAATCGAAGAAACCCAAACATGGTCGGTACCACATGCAGCTGGAGACTTGCAGCTCATACCGCATGGTAGAATAAGTCGCACTAAAAAAATTTTAAAAAAAATGAAGGAGAGGTGTTTAGTTTATATTTAGGAATCGGAATTGAAATGAAACCATAAACTCTATTATTGATATGAGTTATGTTAATTTTTCTTTGTTTAGTTTTAAATAGGAATGGATTTCATTATGTTAATAAATTACTCAATTTAAAACTTATATGACAAATGAAGAATTAAAATAAGTACTTTCTAATACTATCATTATCATAATGCTCAACTAAACAATATTAATAGGTATCATTAATTTTGATTCACATTCTCTCGTACTCATAAATGTGTAGCAAAAATTAAGTCACATTATTAGTGTTAAATTGACTCACAACTGCAATATAGGTATTTTTTTATTTTTTTAAAAACCCACCCCAATATACTCTTCCTACCCTCTAGTAATCAAAACCATAATTAATAAGTTACAAAGAAGGCGTCTTACCTACTTAAACTACATTTCATCATCACTACAGCATAGGTATAGCGTGTTTAATTTAATTCTTTCTAATTACATATTCATACAACATTCTAATCACAACCTTTTTTTGATCTCAAATGCTATATTTCCATAAATTCCATGCATCTAACATAGTGATATAAAAAAATTACACTAATTGCGTAGGAAAATTAACTCGTAAAATTTTTGCATTTTTTTTTTTTGTCCAAAGAGGAAAGAGAGAGAGAATGATATTATATATGCCAACATTTTTTTTTTAAAAAAAAAAAATTTGTATGCAAACTTTTCTTTTTAGTGAGTAAATGGTTGTGCTTTTTAGGAATGCTCCATGTAAAGAGTCAATTGAAGGTTTATTGTCCACACATGATCTGGTCCAAAGCTTTAAATTGTACTAGTTAGAAATCTAAGCAATTTTAATTAATAAAAGTGAAAAATAGGTTTTATATAAAAGGCAAAGTAGACAATAAAAATCTGGGACCATAAATTACTCATATATATGTGTTAAAAATGTTTTATTGACCAAAAAAAAATTATTTATTCTTTATTTAGAGAAATATCGAAGGTATATGTTTTGAGGAGCTGAATCTCATTTTTAATCCTGCTAGTATATATGAAAAATAAAAGTGGAGCGCTAGAAATATTAATGATAAAACTTCTTCTCATGCATGTGATTTCTTGCATAGCTGGATTTTGGGCTCCTTCCTTGCAGTTTGCCATGAATTTTTAAAGACTAAATTATCTCTCTTTCTGCACAATCTCCATTAATGAAGGGCAGATATGAGGAATCCACATTCAGTTATTTACACATTCTCAGCTCCACTCATCATATATATTTTGATTTCATCTTCTTTTAGGCCAAACCAATTTACTAGGGTTATACGATCAGTAAGATTTATGCTGGTAATTGAATACTATGCACGATAAGATAAAGATTTTCAGTGTCAACTATTGTTCAGTGTTAATCGGGTGTGATTAATAATTTTGACAATTGAGTGTTGGATAACACTATAAATCAATCTAAAAAAATAGATGGTGGTTAATAAAAAATTTAAATCTAACGTGACATGACAGTTTTTTATTGGTGACATTGAATAGCACGAAGAAATTCAATATTGGGGATCTCATTTGATTCAATAATTAATATCCTCAATTTAAATAAACTGATTTTGGTTGGATTGAAATTTATTGCAGATCCCCTATCCAAAGTACAAATCTTGAAATTTTGATAGCAGAAAGAATTTAATTGTTTCACATAGATTAAACCACTCCTCCTACTTACTCAGCAATTTATGCATTTTGGTTGGGGGAACACCAACTTTGAGTCTGCGGCATGAAAGCCGCTGGTCCCTTTTTGTCCAAATTGTTCATTTTCAAACCTATGTACTATATATTTGTGCTTGTGGGCTTGTTAGACCGAGACCCACCTTCTACAGTAACCAAACCTATCTCGTGAATTCATTTAATAAAACTAGACCAAGAATTTAGCAACTTTTACTACTAAGCTTCAAAAAAGTGCAATGACCATGTATTCAGATTTTCCAGAGGTGGTATAAATTAATTCAGTACATATATACAAAGTGATCGGTAAAATTATTGAAGTGTTACTAGATTCAGAAATGAAAAAACGAAATTCGATCGAGTATCTAGAATTATAAATTAGTGATTTATTATAATTTTGTCACGTAGAGTGAGTTTGACAAGTGATAATATTTATGGGATTTGTAAATCATTTTTCAAATTAAAATTTTAATTTAGTAAAGCTGCAGCAGAACAGAAACCCTTGAACGTGCTATACTTATTGGTTACCACTTACCGGTGCCCTATTCATGCCAAAAAAGTTATGGAGTAAATTTTGTACCAACCTAGCTACTACAATTTATGTAAAATTTAATTGATTAGAATTTTGTCGAATAATTTTGAGTTAGAGGTGAGATCAAATTTTATAGGACGAGAAGGTCTGACTAATTGTGCTGTTTTATTAAATAGTTTGACAATAATGATTATCTGAATCAAATTTATTTAACTAAAATGTTATGTTCATGTGTCGTAATTTTAAGGGCACAATTTTACATTCATTATATTAGAAATGTATAAGTATTCAGTTAATCGAATTTGTAAGCGATTTTAAATTTAATTCAATTAATTTTGAATTTGACCAAAAATTGGTTAAGCGAATTCATGAATAGGGTTAATGAATTCAAAAATGGTATAAATTTTTTTTGAATTCGGTTAACCGATATCGAATTTAATAATTAAAAATATAAATTTTATTCAAATATTTTGATATATAAATAATACATCTCTAAAAATATAAATTTAGTTATTCGACTAAAAATATATTTATTAATAATTATTCTTATTAGCTTTCTTTTTAACTTAATTCGTATAATTGTTATATTCTTATTCATTAATTCATACTTAATTATATTATTAAATTAGTATCCATAAATCACATCAAATAGTCTTGTACACGAGATGCGTATTTATTAATACTTACAAATTATATGATATTATAGTATTGTACATAATTATATTGCTTATCATTCAATTAAGTTACACGATATAGTTTTTTTTTTACTTATTTTTCTGAATCATCTATTAATAAAAAATCAAACAACATATCAAAAAATGTGGCAAAAATAAAATAAAATTCGGAAAATTTAGTTTGAATAATGGGTTTTTGTATAGGATTTTGACCCAATGTAAAGGATCTAACTAACTTGAGTTGAATTTGATTAATCGAATTCAAAATATGAATACCAGTATTGGTTAATCAAATTTTCTAGCGAAATGAACTTGAAATAGAAATTAGTTAAAAGTTTTAGTATTCTTTTTGAATTTCGATCGATTTTATTAATTGATTAACCGATCAGTTAACCAATGCAAACCTTACATCAAACTTTTATAAAGTCTTATTTTATCAATTACAAAAATAATAATAATAATAATTACAAAAATAAAATCTCATTTTATCCACTAACAAAAATTCTTCGATATATTTTGGTCACCAAACTTTTTCCGTTCAATTTTTCAGCTTTTCTGAAAATAAGTGATTAAGTGCTTCAACTTTTGCAATACGTGACACCAAATTCGTTAAAGTTCAACTAAAAATAGATAAAATGAGAAAAATGTTAACACTTTTGTAAGTTTAATGGTCGAAATCAAATAAAAATTTGTCAGTGAGTGGAATAAGATTTAAAAAAAAAAATTGATAACCACATAAAAACTCTACCCTAATTTTAAATTAGGTATAGCATAAGCAATGGTAGTAGAGTTAAAGTTTCAATTTTCTTGATGTATTAACTCATTATAATCTTGTATGGAGTTAGTTGCAGAGCAGTTAGTATATCAGGATGGGGGAAGACTATGTGACTATAAGCCGTAAGGGCATATGTGCTTCGGATCTTATATTACACTTTTCATGATAATTATCGTCTTAATATTTTAAATACTAGATATGTAAACTCTGATTTAAAATTATTTAATTAAATGTTATAGTATACATAACAGACAAGCAATGAGTAGGACAGAAAATTGATACATAAAATAAGTTGGAAAATTCGCGGTATTATCAAGAAAACAAAAAAGAATTGTAGTGAAGCTTTCGAAACTAACAAAATTTTAATTTCAAATTTTACGGGTGCGTGTTGCAATCTAAGAAAATGTTAATCTACATCCAACATGAGATCTTTCTTTTTATCTTTTTAATCATTATGTTACTAAAATAAACATCAATAAACTAGAATATTTAAAGAATTTGTGATTGAACACATATTTGCAAAAGCAAATGGTCATGTCATATAGATTTGGAGAAAAAAACAAAAAGAAAATACTACAATGAAGTCCCGTGTATTTATTTCTCTCATTATCACGAGCGGTAAGGTTTATTTTTGTCATTGAATAATTATTAATAATTATTTAATAATTAATAAAAAAAACTTATTTAAACAAAATAAAATCTTTTATCTGTAGTAAAATAAGCCAATCGATTTAAATCAATAGATTCCTCTTATTGATTATTAAATAACTAAAATATTACTAATCACTCAATAACCATAAAAAACCTTCTCATCATGAGCAACAGCTACCAAAACCAAACTACCTAGTCAGTGGGTTTTCAAACTTGGTCCCCGCCAGCAAAACAAACTATGTGCTATGTGCAGTTTGATTTTGAAACATTCATCATCACCATCAGTAGTGATGACATATTATAATCTAATTAACTTAGCTACCAAAATCTAATATTATTCTAAAAATAATTCTAGTAGAAAATAACAAATAGCACAAAAAAAAAACTTTAAATAAATAAACTACTAAAAACCAAACTATTACATAATTCCTAGTTGGTAAAAAAAATTTGTTTAATTATGCCAACATTCAAAAATAACAAATCAAAATCAATTTCAAGCCCTTCTAGTTTGTGAATAATCCTCATTTATTGAACCGCACCTTTGCGGGACTGATTTATTTACTTGTATTTTTCTTGGATTCGAGTATTATTATATAGAACAAACAAGCAATCATTAACTAATTCGAGTAAATAAATTATGAAAAACTTTTTATTTCATATGAAAAAAAGGAAAAAAAATTAAAAAATGAAAAATCCACGTTCTTCTATATTTGGCTCTTTGAACATCATGCATGAGGCTTACACTGGCCTTACTAGTCATATTCAATGAACTGTGGATAAAGGTCGGTTGGCTGCACCGAAAATAATTTTTATTTGCTCAAGTCAAACAGCAGAAATTACTCGGATTGTAATATAAAATGTAGAAATTTCGTTTTGTCTTCGTCATTCTTGGGCAGCCAATTTGTTTGCCAACTCGGGAGTTGGGCTTCCCAACGAATCAATAAATGTCCTTAGTGTAACATGTTTTGGTATCATGTGTCAAAGGTCCATAAAAAATTACATGAATCGGGTTGTGACTCTAACTGAACTTTAAATTATCTTTCGTATTTTTTAATATTATAATTATATTATATTATATAATAGGGTAATATAAATATTTTTAAAATAAGAAAATATTAGATGAGACATAAGTGTTATCGTGTAATATACGTGTAATATCAAAAAGTATAATAGAGATTCAATGCTCCGTGTCATCATCAAAATACTAGTATAGAAGTTAGGCCTAATTTTATTTTACACTTCCTAACTTATATCTAATTTTCACTTTGTATTCCTAATTTAATTTTGAATACTTTGCACACTCAATTCTAAAATTTGTCATATTTTAGTTTAATTTTTAATACCGCTTTCAAAATTAACGAAATCTTTTCTTGTGTACAACAAATTCAGTATAATGTACAATAATGTTGCCATAATATTTTGAGTGCATGAGAAAATATTTTGTTAAATTTGGTGATGATGTTAAAAATTAGCGTGAAATGAGACAAATTTGAGAGTTATAAATGAAAAATATTCAAAATTAGAATTAAGAGTGTAAAATGAGAATCGAGTATAAATTGAGATGTAAAAAATAAAATTAGCCGTAAAAGTTAAGAAAAAGTTACACAACAAGGGCCGTTTGGTAATTAAAAGTGTAAACTAAAAAGTGTAGCAACATGAAATAGAAAGGATAAAATACTATTCCATGTGATTCCATTAGAAACCCAAATGGAATTGGAATGGAAACACAGAGACTGCCCAAAAACTTTCTAAATTCTAGATGGGCTTGATTTATATTTCCAAAAAAATAAAAAATGAATAGGTCAAAATACAAATTATGCTTTGTCTTTTATAATTTTTAGGGACCTACTTTAAAAAAAAAAAAAAAAAATTTGTCTGGACCTACACAAAAATCATAATTAAAAAAAAACGAATGAATATCTGGAGTTCACGAGGTCCATGCCTAGATTGGATCTAAGATGTCCACTTAATATTTTAATCTTCAAGTATGATTTGGTAGGTTCTTCAACGCTCTGAAAGTGAAGTGAATAATGTTTTGGTAGAAATTACAATGAAACGCCGTTCATAATTGACCAACCAAATGATAAAGTCGTTGCACTTCAAAGTTCAAACAAACAATAGTAGTAATAATGTAGTAGGTTTGGTGGGATATACGACTATTAATTGGAGAAAATTTTGAAATGTTGTCAGTTTTAAAAATTATTTTTTTGTAGTATTTATTTAAAATGAATTTTAGAAAGGAAAAAACTTGTATTTGTTGAAGTTAAATGTGATAATAAAATTAAATTTAAAAATATATATATATATACTTTCTGACATCGCATTCATCAAATGCAAGGTTAGTGAAATTTATTTAAATTGTAAAAATTATTTTAATTTTTTATTTTGTAAAATAATTTTAAAAAATTCTCCTGACCTTGCATTCGTGAAATGCTAGATCAGGTAATATTTTGTATTTGTAATGAGAGGAAGGTTTACTGTTCCTACAACAAACTTTAATGAGATGTTAAGTCATGGTATTACCTGATCTCACATTTCACAAAATGCGAGGTCAGGCGAATATTTAAAAAGAAAATTACATTGACTTCGCATTTGCTGAATGCGGGTCGAAATAAATATTGAAAAAAAAAAATAGGTTTTACTTGAACTCACATTCACTCCCTTGTCGAATACCCATTTGAAATCAACACTAAAAAAAACTATTTTTAAAACTGACACAATTTCAGAATTTTCTCCTATTAATTGTCCCACAACTTGTATTCAAGCATTTTTTGAAGTATAAAGTTTCAATGCTATATTACATATGTGTCCATCAATAGAAAAGCGTCACTTGACTTTATCTATATTGATTCTGTATATTTCATCTCGATTATTTAATAGATCTTCGATAAGTTCATTTAAACTCTCATAGTTACTGTTTCGTTAACAGGTAAAAATATTGAAATTTTGGAATAAAATCTAAAATTTAGCAACTTCTAATTTTTAACTATATTGGAGATTTTTTATAATTTTCAAATTTGATTCCAAATTTTGGAAAAAAAATCAAATAAAATTATTTTTCCCATTCTTCCTCCTCCCCTTCCCCTCAATTCTTCCTCGCCTCCTCCCCTTCTTCTTTATCCTCCCCTCTGTCTTCCTCTCTTCCTCCTCTTCATCTTCCCTCTCCTCTCCTCTCCTCTCCCCCCTCGTCCCGCAGGCGCCAACCCTTTCTTCTTTCTCTTCCCACCCAAAGGCGAACGTAGAAATTATATCTTGAGAGTGTAAGATATAATAGCCACATATTTATTAATGTTAATTTATATTTTTATCAAAAATTTTAAAAAATGAAATATAAATTTTATAAGAATACAAATTAAAATTTTATAAAAATACAAATTAAAATTTTTAAATTTTTAAGAATGAAATTTAAAATTTCTAGAATCTTGCTGCCTACCCCCCTCCCACTCCGGCTTCCTTCTCCCTCTCTTCCCTCCCCCCCTTCCTGCAACCCTCAACCCCCTCCTTCTTCCCCATCCCACAACCCACCTCTTCCTTCCCATATAGCCCTCTCCTCTCATTTCTCCTCCTCTTTCTCCCACCATCCCTCATTCCCTCTTCGGTTTCAATAGAAGTTTGGATGAACAAAGTAAGGAAGAATTTTTTAAAATACTAATATTTCATAATTTTTTAATATAATACCCATATTCATAAAAGTTTATCAATTACTAATTATTTAAATAATTTTGTTAGACAAAATTCATACATATTATTTATATATGATTTTAATTTAGATTCTAATTATAATATGTAAACCAAGCACCCTAGAAATAGCAAGCGCTAAGGACTACTTAAACTCGTCGATGTTGATATGTCTGTTTAAGTTAGTTACGGTAGATTGCTTACCTAACCCTAAAATTTAGTGAGAATTCAATTTCAATTCTAATTGACACACACTAGAAAAAGAAGTCTTATAAATTAGTAGGATATAATATATAATATATAATTTATGAAAATACTAGGTATTTCAACTATCTTGGACTCATGGTGCTGATTTTTTTTTTTTTTTTTTAAGAATACTAGTACAAAACACAAATTGATTATAAATAAATCACCAACCCTACAATTTGCATTAAAATCCATGTAAATTATGTGATATGTCTGGATTATTTATTGTACATACAATCCATAGTCAAATATGGTAACATGTGGAAAATTCTTGTATGGTAAATGATATGGCGTGAGTGATATGAAATATTTTAAATGAAATTCATGACACTATATCATAAATCGGGTTCATATAAAAATTTTCACTAACATGTGACATGTTTGGTGCAAGTGGCGCATGTCCACACGTCCCTCACTTATATATAAACCATAAATGCCAATAAAAGAAACAAAATTAAATTACACAAATTCATAATTTTTATCCACATTAAAAAAAATTAAAAAATTCTATGATTTTATTAGTGCACCAAATCATTGTTTTTTAGTAAATCTTATACTATGTAAATATTTAAAACACAACAGTATATTACTTAACGACTAACTATGCTAGATTTTCCTAAAAAAAAAAATACCAATCCTAAAATTTGTTAACATTAACAAAAAAGAAAAAAAAAAAAACAAAACAAACACAGGTAAAAAAATATATATTTAAATTAAAAAAATAAAACTAAAAATATTAATCCTAAAAATACAATTTAATTTTTTTGGTAAATAAATACAATTTTAATTTCGTTAATGACATATTACCTTTGGTAGGTTGTTCATCTCTGGTGCGAAATCGAGTATTTGTCTTCTCTCCTCTCTCTGTCTCTCTCATCGTTTTGTTCCCTTTCTCTCTCTATAGATACATGGGCTTATATATATAATCGAGATTCACCAAGCAATTTTTTCAGCTCGATCTGTAAGTTAATTAATATTTTTTGCATGAATTTTGGGTTGAATTTTTGATCTGATGCGGATTGAATTATAGCAGAAATTTTCTGATTTTTTGTCTCTTAGTTAATTTTGCGTGAATTGAAAAAAAAAACCCCTAGATCTTACTTGATTCGTGATTTGATTGGATTGAATTAGGGCTTTTTTTGGTTGAATTAAGTAGCTGGAATTGGTAGGCTTTTTTATTTTTGATAGTGTGGTAAAAATTTGGGGATTTTTTGGGGTTTGATTTGTTTTTAGTGAGAAGAATCTGTTAGGGTTTGATGTTGATGGCATCGAATCCTCCATTTCAAGTGGAGGATCAGACTGATGAGGATTTCTTTGATAAATTGGTGAATGATGATGATGATGACAGTGTTGATTTTAAGGTCACTGGTATGTCATCATTGGAATCTACGGCCTCGGGGCCTGTTTTCACAGATGGGAATGAATCTGATGAGGTTAAGGCTTTTGCGAATTTGAGTATTAATGAGGGGGACAATAGTGAAAAGAATGATAATAAGATGGGGATAGATGATTTGGGTGGTGAATTTGAGAGTGAACCGAATTGGGAGGTTAAAGAAGTTAGTGGCTGTGCTAAAGGGATCACAGGGGTGGAGGGTGTTGTGGAGGATAGTAATGGTGTATTGGAGGATGCATCGAATTCGTTACAGTTTGCGGGTGTTGTCCAGTCAAATAATGATAATGTAGGTACTGAGGATTCATCTGCTACGAACTTGGGTAAAGGTAGTGCATCTGGAGCTTTGGATGTTAAGGAGGTGCAGTAGTGGAGTGCCTTTAGTGCAGATCGGGCTGAGAACGACAATAATGGGTTCGGATCCTACTCAGATTTTTTCACCGAGTTGGGTGAGAATGTTGCTGGTGATTTAGGTGGCAATGTAGTGAAAAGTTTTGGTTCTGAGATAAAGCCTACTTCTGGAAATGGAGTACAGGAATCTGCGCATTTGGAAACTTTGAATTATGAGAACTATCAAGAGGGTTATGATTATAGTATGGCCGCACAACAAACAACAGAGGGGCAGGATCTGAATAGCAGTCAATACTGGGAGAGCCTTTATCCTGGTTGGAAGTATGATCCAGCTTCTGGTCAGTGGTATCAGGTGGATGGTTATGATGCGGGCGAAAATGTGCAGGGGAGTGCAAAGTCTGATTCAACCAGTGGTTGGGCTGTTTCTGATGGAAAGACTGAGGTTTCTTACTTGCAGAATAGTGCACAGTCTGTTGCTGAAACAGTAGCTGAGAGTGGTACCACCCAGAGTGTCACTAATTCCTGGAATCAGGTATCGCATGTAAATGATGCTACTGGGAGTGATCCAAATTGGTATCAGGTGTCACAAGTGAGTAATTCAGGTGAGAGTGCATCAGACTGGAATCAAGTATCACAAGCAAATAATGAGTACCCATCGCATATGGTGTTTGATCCTCAATACCCGGGTTGGTACTATGATACAATTGCCCAGGAGTGGCGTTCGTTGGATACTTATATTCCATCTTCTCAATCAACTGCTGAAGCTCAAGCCCACCTTAAACAGAATGGGCCTACATCTGTAGATACATTCTCCCACAATGACAATCAGAAAGCATTTGATACATATGGGCAAGTTGGTCATTACAGTTCACAAGGATTTGGTGCCCAAAGCCAAGATTACAACTGGGGTGGATCTTTAAGTCATTACAATCAGCAGCAATCAAATGTGTGGCAACATGACATTGCTTCCAACACTGAATCGAAATTAGATCATCGGCAAACCCAACAGTTGGAAAATCGCCATCATGTTCACAGCCTAAATTTTCGGGGAACCAACCATTTTAAGCAACAGATATCTAGTGAATACGGGCCAACTCCCCATTATGAGAAAGCAAATCAAAGTCAGAATGAGTTTTCATCAATTGGCGGCTCACAAAACTTTATTCATGGTCATAACTTCAGTCAGCAATTTAATCAGCTAGGAAATGAGCAAAATGAACACAAGCATGTCTCTGGTGATTATTACTCTAATCATAATTTAGTTAATTTTTCCCAGCAACAGTTTCATGGTGCCAATCAATTTTCTTATGCTCCGACCTCTGGAAGATCTTCTGATGGCCGTCCTCCACATGCATTGGTTACTTTTGGTTTTGGTGGGAAACTTATTGTGGCAAAAGGAAATGATTCTATTGGAGTTTCATCCTTCGGAAGCCAGGTTAGCCTCATAAAAGTTTATCCTTTGAATTTCTTTTGAGTAATCATACTTTTTCTAATACTAAATTATTTTATATTCTCTTTGTGAAGAATCCTGTTGGAAAATGGGGCTCAATATCTGTTCTTAACTTGATGGAAGTAGTTACTGAGAATGCTTATGCTTTGGCCTGTGGGCCTGGTGCTTCTGATTACTTTCGTTCTCTGTGTCGACAATCATTGCCTGGTCCACTTACTGGTGGAAGTGGCGGTATTAAGGAGTTAAACAAATGGATTGATGAGAGGATTGTGAATTCTGATTCTCCTGATTTGGATTACAGAAAAGGGGACGCTTTGAGGCTGCTGCTTTCTTTGCTAAAGATAGCCTGTCAGCATTATGGAAAATTCCGTTCGCCATTCGGTGCTGATACTGTGTCGAAGGTAGATAACTTATTTGTTTACCAAACTTGTTTTGATTTAGTTGAGAGTATTTGGTAGTGATCAGATTTGTGGTGAAAGAATCATCAGTTCTGATGCCTGTTGAATATCATATTTTATGAAAGTGCAGTTGATGGTCTGCTGCTTGTTTTGTTTCAATGGCTTTTCCGTTGAAGATCCTTTGGACTAAGCAGAAACCTGTGACATTGCTTGTTCTATGTAGTGTTTAGCAAGTTGTCTTTCGACTTGAGGGGAAAAAAATTATTACAGCATACTCATGAAAACATTGAGAAAAAGAGTTGTTATTTAGATGCTTTATTGATTTTTTTTTTTTTTGTGTGTTGGGGTGGGGATTGAAAGATAAATTGTCTAATTTCAATTGTGAAAGATCTTGGAAGAAATAAATGAAGCTACAGGGATTAGAAAGAAATTAAGCGATTGGAATTTTGGCTTTTCACTCATTTAAGCAAAATATTAAGGTAGACAAGACATCTGCGCTTGTTACTCCATGACAAATTTTTTCTCTGCAAAAGTTGCAATTCATAAACTCTTTTGCAAAAGGTTGAAGCTATTGCGAAGTAAACCAGTTAAAATTGGAACGACTATTAGCATGTTGTGAGCATGCGTGAACCATGGTGTCTCTGACTGTTTGAAATTTTCATACTGCCAAGTGTGAATTCCACTGTAAATTTGATTATCAGTTATTGGAGCCTTTTTTCCCCCCAAAACTTGGTCTTTGTTTGATGTTAGACATGGAAGCTGATCGTTGCTCGTTCACATCCAGATACAAAGTGGAATTTTGGTTATTGGTATCAGTTTAGTACCCTTATTTAAATTTTATAACTTAATTAGCATAAATCTTGGATACTAGTTAATAGATTTAACACGACAAAAATTTCTGGTTGCCCACTGTTATTTGTATATTAGCTGCCTAATATCTGGACTTGTATTCCCATGATCATGTAATCTCATGCGATCATCTTGGGTGTTATTGTCTCCCTGAGAGTTGGTCCTTGTGTTTTTTATTCTATGAGTATCATTTTGAGTTCAATCAGATTCACTTGGTTGGTTTCTGTGGCTCTTTTGGTTTGTGGAATTAACAGGAGAGTGATATTCCAGAAGCAGCAGTTGCAAAACTTTTTGCGTCTGCGAAAAAGAACGATACCCAATTCAGTGGATATGGTTCTATTCCCCATTGCTTGAATCAAAAATTGCCTTCCGAAGGGCAAATGCAGGTATGTGTGAGGTATCCTGTGAGCTTTGTGATAGTTTGTTTTCTGGAGGACTTAGTTCATATTATATGTTTAGGCCACTGCTGTTGACGTTCAAAGTCTTCTTGTTTCTGGGAGAAAAAAAGAGGCCCTGCAATGTGCACAAGAGGGTCAGCTGTGGGGCCCTGCTCTTGTTCTTGCTGCACAGCTTGGAGATCAGGTTTTATCTTCTTGACCTTGTCTGTTTCTCTATGGTGTTCAAGATCTCTTTATGTAGTTTTTCCATTTGTTTATTTACTTTTTGCAGTTTTATGTTGAGACTGTGAAGCAAATGGCACTTCGCCAGTTACTGCCCGGCTCTCCTTTGAGGACATTGTGCCTACTAATTGCTGGTCGACCAGCGGATGTCTTTTCCACAGATGCCTCTGCTAATAGCAGTGTGCCTGGTGCTGCAAATATTGCTCAACAACCCACACAGGTATGAGGGTTTGCCCCGGACACCCAACAGGTTTGAGGTTGATGAATTTGAAGTTAGATTTTCACTCTTAGGACGGAAAGCCTACTCTTTTGCATGTATATGATAGTTCTGAGGAAATTCTGATGTCTGACGACTTTTTTCGATCTTGCATTCCATCTTGAGTTCTATCTTATATGGATATTCTAAATTATTATTCTTATGGCATATTGACTCATATTTTTGTTCCGTTGTTCCAGTTTGGCACTAATAGCATGTTGGATGATTGGGAAGAGAATTTAGCTGTTATTACTGCCAACAGGACAAAAGATGATGAACTTGTGCTCATTCATCTTGGGGATTGTTTATGGAAGGAAAAGAGTGATGTATGTTTGATCATTTTCTCTTTCTAAGAGTACCTGTTGTCTGATCATGTATGAATGTTACTAAAGCTGAGTTGGTTGTCATCTTACGGACAAAACAAACAATGACTCAGGTTGTTGCTGCACACATATGTTATCTAGTTGCAGAAGCAAACTTCGATTGCAATACTCAGACACGGCAAGACTGTGTCTTGTTGGTGCAGATCATTGGAAATTCCCCCGAACATATGCTAGTCCAGAGGCTATTCAGGTGAAACTGAGTTGTGTAGGAAATATGAAACATTTTTTGCAACTCAACCTGTGTTAGTTGAGTCCATAATGTAAATTGAGGTGTTCTATTGAACTGACATTTTGTATCTTGACAGAGGACTGAGATATATGAGTACTCAAAGGTACTGGGAAACTCTCAGTTTGTCCTTCTTACTTTTCAACCATATAAGCTCGCATATGCTCACATGTTGGCCGAAGTTGGGAGGATATCAGATGCACTAAAGTATGGAAGGAAAGCTTTGATTTTTCAGTAATAGTTTTATTCGTTACTTCTTGTTTTCTTAGAAGAATTTATTTCAGGTACTGTCAAGCAGTACTAAAATCACTCAAAACTGGTCGAGCTCCTGAGGTAGAAACATTGAGACAGTTAGTGTCATCTCTTGAGGAAAGGATAACTGGAAGTCACCAACAGGTAATTCTTCATCCGTTAATTTTTTATCTTGTAGATATCTTACAGGTAATTAACTGGAAATCTGAATTTCAGGGAGGATTCTCCACCAACTTGGCTCCTGGAAAATTGGTGGGCAAATTGCTCAACCTCTTTGATTCTACTGCACATCGTGTTGTTGGCGGTCTACCTCCACCCATTCCTTCAACATCTGGTGGCAGTTCACAGAGTCCTGAACAGTATCACAACATGGGACCTAGAGTCTCAACAAGTCAATCAACAATGGCAATGTCTTCATTGATGCCTTCAGCATCTATGGAGCCCATAAGTGAATGGGCAACTGTTAGTAATAAAAAGACAATGCATAACAGAAGTGTTTCAGAGCCTGACTTTGGAAGAAGTCCCAGACAGGTTTGTTAGCTGAGTGCCTGCTGTGTCCATTTTAAAGAGATGCAATTTGAACGTTCAGTTAAGTTACTTTTGCAGAATATAATACCTTGCCAAATTATATATATACAGGACCAGGTTGATTCATCAAAGGAAGCGAGTTCCACCAATGCACAAGGTGAAACATCAACTGGAAGTACTTCTCGGTTTAATCGTTTTGGTTTTGGCTCCCAGCTTCTTCAGAAGACAGTAGGTTTAGTGCTAAAACCCCGACAAGGCCGCCAAGTATGTTATGTTATTCTGTTCAATAAATTTCTTTCTTGATTCTTTATATAATGAGAAAAAACTAATTGTTGATCTTTGTGCTGATGCTTTCTTTTTTCCATCTCTTTTGTTGAATTTATTCTCTTTAGGCAAAGCTGGGTGACAAGAATAAATTTTATTATGATGAGAAGCTTAAGAGATGGATAGAGGAAGGTGCTGAACCTCCAGCAGAGGAGACGGCCCTGCCTCCCCCACCAACTGCAGCTTTTCAGAATGGAACATCAGATTACAACCTCAAGACTGCATTAAAAACTGAAGGTTCTGTTGGCAATGGAAGCCCGGAATTCAAAAGCCCAACTTTGGATCACGGCAAAAATTCAGGAATGCCACCACTTCCACCCACCTCCAATCAATTCTCTGCACGTGCACGGATGGGTGTTCGCTCAAGGTAACTAGGACTAGAATATGTACCATTTGCTAAAATAGGCAGTGTCCAGAAAAGCATGTTGCAGTTCTCACTTCAGCTAAGCATACAAATTGATACACTTTTTCTTGTGGCCCCTTCTCAGGTATGTTGACACATTCAATCAGGGTAGTGGGAACCAAACTAACTTGTTCCAGTCCCCTTCAATTCCTTCGATTAAACCTTCCACCAATGCCAGTGCCAAGTTCTTTGTTCCCACGCCAGTAACCTCTATTGGAGAGACAATCAACAATAGTGCAGATAGTATACAAAATACTATGACTAATAATGAGATTTCCTCGAGCTTCGCTGTGAATGACTCGTTTAGTCCTCCTGCAACTTCATCCTCCACAAACATGCAAAGATTTGGAAGCATGGACAGCATCTCTACCAAAATGACAACTGCCAATGGCTGGCCTTTTCAGTTCATTCACGGCGCACAGCATCATGGAGTGGAAGTTTTGAAGGAAACTTCAGTCCACCCCAGAAGGATGCAGTGAAACCTTTAGGAGAGGTATTAGGCATGCCTCCATCATCATTTATGCCAAGTGATCCTCCATTGATGCACTCGTCAGCAAGGGGTGGCAGTTTTGGGGATGAACTTCATGAAGTGGAACTCTGATGCAGTGAGGATGTACATATTGAGTTTAGCTGCATCTCCAGCCATTGTGGCGCACGACCTTGATTTAAATCACCTCCTAAACGGCAGTGACCAAATGCAGAATCTTTTCTCCCTTCTTTCCCTTCATGCTTGTAACCTCTAAAAGCTCATTGCATGTCGAAAAGCATTTTGTTTGTCAGCTATTTACTATAGTTAGCCGTAGGTTCTTTTATCTCGTGAAGATGCACACCATCTGTTATATTAGGAGCTGGTGTTCTTATAATATTTTAAAGAGATTACGAGAACACAACTGGTACAGTTTATTTGTTCATTTATTTATGGACGTCCCTTGAAGAAGAAAGAAGTGAACTTCTCAAGGGAAAAAGGATAATATATGAAATTTGTCAGAATTTCAGTAGGCTAGAAAATGTGATGGTTTGAGGTGTACTGCCGGATACTGATTTTGTTTTTAGCTTTTGCATTTGAGATCTAAATAACCATCCTTCTGCTTGAGTCGTCACTATTACAGTTTACCATTGCCTAGCCTTTTATTATCAACTAATGACACCTAGAGTAAGATGGGTTAGAGGAAAATTACTGTTAGAGCCAGGCATTAAATCATCTCTTCTAAAATTGGTCTGTGGTAACTAGAACAAGTAATCAAAGCGTTTCAGCAACCTCAGACAGGAATACAGAAGGGCACTTCATGCTATGTTCAAGCAACAGGAAAACAAGAAAACTGGACTGGAAAGGGGGAAAAAAAGTAATTAACTACCAAACATTTGGGCAATGAATTTCGAGGCATTGGTAAGTTCTTCGGATGATAATTAGTGCCAAATCTGACAATTAAATCAGTATGCTTGTATAATATCAAGGGGCTCGAATGCACGATAAATTTTTTTTGTGGAGAACTCTAAGCCATCTCCTAGTTACAGTACTTGAAACTGACAGGCAAGACTGCCTTTTCTAAGATGGTCAGTGCAAAAATGAGATCTATAACAAGTACAAATGTCACCAAGAAGCCGAAAAGATACTAAAACAAAAAAGAAAATCACGGACAAGATAATCTAAATACAGCATTTTATCTATTATGCAAAGGATTCCAAAAAAAAAAAAAAAAGCTATTATGGAACAAGGGGTCTTTAGAATTAATCAATTGAATGACGCTATCTGTAATTTCCTTCAGATGGAACATACACTGCATATAATGTTCTGAACTTTGTGCAACAATTTTGCTAAATCTACTAAACAAAATTTTTACGGTTCTGAATCTCGACATGAATCTTCTCTGGCAAAATACAAGCACCAGCACTTTCAACATCAAAGGAAATGCTTTGACTAGCAGAAAGGTCAAATCAAAATGCAGGAAATGGATATTTTCGCCCATAAAATATTTATGTACGTCTGCAGTTGGACACATTAAAACTCAGCTGATCCAGGTGCTCGTGGGAAAGGTATTGCATCTCTTATAGTATCCATATCAGTAGCATATTGCACTAGCCTTTCAAAGCCTAAGCCAAATCCAGCATGAGGAACTGACAAACAACGAAAGAACAAAATAGCATCATTAATCAAAATCACTGAAATTAAATACTACAAGGTAGTACTAGTTACTGTAAACAGGTTTTAGAATGGATTCACATCCGCTGTAAAATATTAGTATTGAATGACGCAAGGCACTGATATTTCCATAACAAAAATCAATTGGCGATGTGCCATTAGAACCACCCCTCCCCCCACCCTGGCAGGGAGAAAAGACAACCCGAGGATCAGATAAATTCAAAATGAGAAGAGAAAGAACACCAATTAAAGAGCAATTGTCCATGGGATTAAATTAGAAAATAAAATAAGCGACATGTAATATGCATCTAGTGAGCACCGTCAAATTTGAGTCAATTTGAAAGACTAACCTGAACCATAGCGACGCAAATCAAGATATCACCAGTAGCTCTCTTTGTTAAGCTTTAAGTTATCCAATCGTCTTTCTAAATATTCTAGGCATTCCTCTCTTCGGCTTCCACCAATAAGCTAACCAACCTGATAAAATTTCTAACAGCAATTAGTCCTGGAGCACATGTTTCCAAGCAGTAGGTACAAAGATCAGTTCAACTTGGATTTGATCATGCACTCCTACATTTATGCATCCATGAGTGCACATGATGCAAGAAAAGGACAACCTGATCAAAATGACCTACGAAGCATAATGCTGGCCAAGGAAACTTGCGTGATCAGATAAACTGTACAGCAACTTGAGAAGTTAAATGAATCATCAGTCCTCAAGTGACCCATCTGACACCTTACATGCAATGCTATTTACTTTTTTAGCCAGCTTACTTTATGTACTCCACCACAGAAAGGCCTTGATAATGGATACAGCATTTCAGAAAGATTTTTCTAAATAATTGTAGTTCAATTGGTATGTGTAAATGTCAATATATTAATCAATCAGCTGTCACTAAACTTTTCTGGTAGTCACTACCAAGAATGTAAAATACTAGTATAACAAAAACAGAGAGTACCCGAGGAACCAGCATGTCCATGGCTGCAACAGTCTTCTCATCGTCATTTTCCTGCATGTAGAATGCCTTGATCTCTTGAAAGTTATTTCTCAAAATTCTAATTAACAGTTCTATATGCTCCATACAGCTAAGGAAAAAAGACATGCCTTTGGATAGTCCCTAATAATCACAGGGCATCCAGCAAAGGCCTGTTCGGAGATATAATGCTCATGTTCACTTTGCAAATCACATCTCCATTTCACCTGTCAAATGCACAAACCGATACATAGTTATGTTCATCAGATCTGATTAAAGCGCCCTCTCTATACTCAACTATAACTTGATTTAATTTTCTAAAGGAATTCTTTTTAGATGGTAAACTGAAGATCAAAAAATAGCTTCACTAATATCAGCATTTGGGAATTTCCGACTGGTAGAGAAGGATATCTTTGATAGAAAGATTAATAGACAAAAAAAAGAAAATCTTTCCAATTGCTATATCCATGGCAAAAAAATTGTAAGGCAAGAGGAGTACTGGAAGCTCAAATTTCTTGTTTGCTTTTAACAGAAGATCAATCGCGTCAGTATATGTCAGCTGCACAAAACTTTTCTCAACAACATGTGTTGGAAGATAAGAGTAAAAAATGGTAATTTTCCCACAAAGCAACCTCCCCCGAAAAAAAAAACAGCAATCCCGAGAAGAATTTCTTTGATACGATATGAGCTACTGCTTCATTCAGAATGATAGACAATTGAGAAAGAAATATTGCAGGAAATAGCCAATAGTTCATACACTTAGTCTGCTGATGATTCCTTTCTCAATCCAAGTATTGAAGAAGGATCCATATCTTCCTCGCAATTCTCTAGAACATATTGCACCTTCCATGAAAATAATAAATGATAATTCAGAAGTCTAATATAGAAAAATGCACAACAGAAGAGCATGAAAATTTTTAAAAAATTAATTGCAAAAAAGTGCATAATAGATGTGAAAAGTAACATACTACATACTGGAGATAGGCAGTTGCACAGGCCATGTCATCATCTAAATCAGCAAATGCCAATTCTGGTTCAATCATCTTAGAAAAGGAGGAATCAATTTTTAGCATCTTGATACATTATACTTAAACCATACACCATCAATTTTCTCCCAAGGAAAAGAAGCAAATGAGCTGAAGCACAGAAAATTAGGGAGTTGCAGAATCAACATACCCTGAACTCGGCCAAGTGTCTGGAAGTATTAGAGTTTTCAGCTCTAAATGTGGGCCCAAACATATACACCTGGTGGAAAGTACATGCTGTAAGAGTTAAAATGTCCAAAGCAAAATAAGGGAATATAGGCAGGTTCTGCAGTATACTGAAAGACCAATAGCCCATTAACTAGATGAGTCTCATAAAAGAGGATGTACATCAGAAAGAGCTGTCGCATAAGCTTCACCGTTGAGTTGCCCCGACACTGTTAAGAACGCTGGTTTTCCAAAGAAGTACTGTCATATAAACAAAACAAATTAGAAATGCACACAGCAGTCAAAACCGCACAAAACTGTTGCTTAAGAGAGAAGAGGTGCAGCTCCGACACCTTTTTCTCATCTAAATTCACATCTAAGCGCACAAAAGCACAAAACTGAGACGCGCCAAAGAAAAGCATGCCTTTTCACCTTTTTAGAATCTTCAGTTGATGAATATGATTAAGAGCGTAATAGTCCATAGTCTACATTTTAGAATCTTTAAAATGCTTGAACCCTGAAATTTTACTTTTTGTTTGCTATGCAAGGAGGAAAGCATACTCATACCTATCACCAGTATTTGAACACATAATACACATCTTACTTCAATATATAGTTCAATGTCATTTGATGAAAGAAGACATGACTGATAATAGAAGTTGAATAATTATCAGTCCAAGAAAATTAACTTGGACGTCTACTTAGAAAGAAGTTCCTTCAATTCAGGAAAGAAGAGATAAAACAGCTAATTTGTACAATGAATTTGAATAGCCAGTATAACGGAAAACTCTAGGCATATAGATGAAGAAAGAAATCTATCTCATGGCTGAAACAATTAACAATTATAAATACTTTGTAGTTTGTACTCACTTGAGACCAATCAATTGAACCATCTTCTGTTCTAGGTATTGCGGTAACTGGAGAATCAGTCGCTTCCCTGAAACTTGGTATCTGTCATTGTAGATAATCTCTAAGATGCATGATGAAGCAAATACTAGAAACAGCTGAAACCTAGAAGTATCTGACTCAATAAAGAACAATTATATTATCCTTCCGAAGATAGATCCTAGATATTTGGTCATAGGGAAGAAAAGGAAGTAAATCCTATCCAGAAACAAACAAAAGTTTTGGGGATCCAGAATTCCGAACTCTACACTCACCCCTCATCCACCCACTACCACCAAAAGAAACAGAATAGAGAGGACGAGTAAGAATGAAAAAAATGAGGTGAGTGAGAATCTGCAGTCTCCAGTAATAATAGCGGAAACAGGTACAGATGCCAAGCAGGAAAACAAAGAAAACAGAGACAGCAAAGCAAACTAAATTACACTGCAGCTTGACTGATTAGTTGATAAGAAGCAGTGCTCAACATGTGGTCCTGTACCTTACATGTTGAGTCACATATAGAAGGACATATCAGCTCAAGAACAAGCATACCAGTGTAGTGACACAGAACTGTTCACCAGCTCCTTCACAGTCTGAAGCAGTAATGATTGGACTGGAGACCCAAACAAAACCATTCTCTTGAAAAACCTGTGTGTGGTATAAGCCAAAGCATTCCTCACCCTTGCAACCTAAAATCAACTCAAACATAAAATTGGCAGGTTTTCAAGTCAATGTATATAAATCAAACAGAATTTTAGACAAAAGGACTGTGGCTAATGCAAAAGTAACAGAACTTCACCACATGCAAACTTTACATCCCACTAAATAAAAATACGGAGGCAGTTAAAGAAATATAAATTCTGATCCAAAACAGATTGCTGAAAGATATGACCAAAAACAAATTAGGTTTCAGCGGTGGGTGAAAATTGAAATCAACTCAATTCTCCATTGAATATAGCATTAATTTCTGAGCAAACATAATCTAACAAAGAATCAAAAAGATTTCAAGGGAAAGAACAAATTCCAAGAAATTTTAGCAATCAAAAAAAGATCTAGAAATTTTCAGCAACTCATCTTTATCCATTCTTGTTACTCATATTATTTCTCCCTCCCCCTTCCACTGTTCTTAAGAAAACATGCAAGAAAAAACAACAAAAAGGAGATGTACAACTAACCAAATGACTAAAAACACTTAATTTGCTGATGACATTACACAGTTTTCTGTGTACTGGATCTGGATTTAACACAGAAATCAAAAGGATCAATAATGTTGCGGTGGATATTGATAAAACAGAAGTTAACTAGTACAGCAATAACACAGAACACATGGAAAATGAAATAACCAAATATAAGAGACTAAACCAGAAACAATGTGTACTTAATGAAATTACAAGATGAAGAACACATAAAATCTAATTGTAAACCAAGAACCCTTCTTGACATGATAGAAATTATGACAAACAAATAAAATTCTAAATTTTGAACCAAACACCTATAGTCCCGTACTTTACATATATTCAAGATCACAACAGATATGAAAATCATAGCACAATAATCAACACACAATTTCCATTGTGCTATTTCCAACAATTGAAGCTAAATACTCTTATAAAAAAAAATCCAACCCAGTCCATACTAGGATTACTCAATCAATGTCTTACTCCTATAGCAGAAATAAACAACTTCAGCATGTCAGGATAAAAAAGCATTGCCCAGAGAAACTATGCAGTAATATTAGATGCAGTGGAAACAAAATACCAACCGAAGAAGAAGCCAAATCATACATCTGCGCAGCAAAAGTGTTAGTTCTAGAACGAAGATGAGCCTTAGTTCTCAAATATTCTCTGCTGACCCTCTTCTTTTGGATGGGGAAGGAAGTATCACTTGTGCCAACCTGTAAGAACACATACACGGAACTAGAACCAGAACCACATATTAAGTGGAAAGATAACAACAAAAGTAAATACTGCAAGGAAAGACTCTTCCAGGATAACAAAATTCAGATATATTTTACTGCAATCCAAAATGGTGAGCAAAATCATAGACTGATCAATCAAGTGCAAAAGTTAAGGAGGAGATAAGTTCCTTACCAAAATAAGTTTTTCAACCTTCAACTCCACTTTCTCCTTTGATCCTTGGCTCTTTACGAGTACACCTTGAACCCATACTGATGCACCGGTTGACATTAAACCACTTTCTACCTAACAAAAATCTCCAAAAGACAGCATAAAAACAAGATATAAGTAAATACCATTTCAATGTATCAACTAACAAAGGATAAGTATAATAAATCAGAACTAATGAGATTTTTCAGCATCGGAACTCATGACAAAGACAAGATCCATCATTAACCTGCACATTCCATCAGAAACTTCATTCACCAATACAAATAAAGATTTAAAATTTCTCAATACAAACACATGCTATGAACAAAAAAATGCAAATTGAAGCTTCACAACAAAATAACACGCAAGACATAAAGATGTGAACTTTTCATTAAAATTGAACTTTTTATAATACAGTAATGCAAATGATAAGACTATTCTTCTAAACCAAAACCCATTTGAGAGGAGGAGGACGAGGGGGGGAGTTTGTACTTTAGTTAATGGGGAACTTCCACTCTAAATTCACATTCATACACTCACAAACACACCCTTAGTTCCCCCCCTTCTCTTAAAAGCCCTTTTATTAAATAAACCTATCATGAATTACAAAGTAAGGTAATTCTACAGTCCTTTAGGCTACCGTGCTATTGGTTTAAACTTAAGCTTTTGAACCTTACATTGCACGTAACCATTTGTCATTCCGATTCCTTCATCCACTGTACAAGCCTTTAAAGTAAAGAAACTATAGAATCATGAACAACCAACAGAGTATGAGTGAATAAACGGCAGAAACACAAATAACCAACCGGATATAGCTAAATAAACCGCGAAAACACATTCAACCAAACGGTATAGTTCCTCAACGGACCATAGAAACACGAACAACCAACAGAGAATAAGTAAATAAACTCTAGAAACACAAACAACCAACGGGGCATAACTAAAGAAATTGTGAAAACACAAACAACCAATTGATATCGTGACTGTAGAATTTCGTGTTAAGTAAATAAATAGTACCTCAATAAAAGTGATACTGCTCTGAGCACGAAGAGTCCGGACCCAACCCCTGACTACAAAGTCTCATCCAACCGATTGAGCCCTTCATCGGAGCCGCCTTTAATATCCACAATTCTCAATCTTTTTCGAAATTCCCCAACTTTTTCGCCTTTTTATACTTCTTTATTTTCATGAGGTACTATTATCGAAAGCTTCGGTCTTTGTGGCTTCGCCGGAGGAAAGGGCGGCGGAGATTATAGAACATAAGCTTCTTCTTCTACGGTGAGAGTGCAAGCGAAATGGGGTGGAGTGAGGACGGAAGTGCCTAATGGCGGAGGGAAGAGTGGGGATTACGGTGGTGGGTTTCCGGTAGAAAGAGAATAAACGGACGGCGGAGAATGATTTAAAGCGGAGAGAAGTGGCCGCCGGCGAGAGTGCCGCGGC
Source organism: Cinchona pubescens (assembly GCA_025175665.1). Classification (NCBI taxonomy): domain Eukaryota; kingdom Viridiplantae; phylum Streptophyta; class Magnoliopsida; order Gentianales; family Rubiaceae; genus Cinchona; species Cinchona pubescens. Next base: position 1,937,853 of record JANKKI010000185.1, on the reverse strand, counting down.
CATTTTGGTTATTGCTAAAGTTTTGAGCTCTTTTTGGCCACTGCAAATTTACTTTTAATATTGTTTCAAAAAAAAAAAAATTTTGCATTAATATTTTATCCCCAAACAACCCCTGGATTGGAAAAATAAAATTATAAAAAAGTAGTTTTATTAGTTATAAATTTTTTTTTTATTTAAATGTCTCAATTTATTTATCATGATCTGAAAAATAGAAATTAAAGCAATGCTAATATTCCTCTTTTACTTTCTACAATTCTTGAAAGATAAACTTATTAAAGCATCTTCGAACCTTGAAATTTTAATAAATTATTTCAATATTTAAACTCTAAAAGAACCTCTACAGCTTTGAATTTACATTGAGAGTCAATTATGGATTGAACATTTTGTTATTTGGCCAAAAATTAATTTTCTTATGCTCTGCATAATTAATATTAGATGAAGTTAATAATACTATACTTTATATCGCGTACAATTTATATACTTGTACATTAATATAAAGGGAATATCGCTGAAATAGTCTTTAAACTTTTTTACTTTACCCAAAATAGTCCCTCAATTTTTTTTGTAGCCAGAATGGTCCTCTAACTTTTATTTTTTAGCCAAGATAGTCCTTTCATATGAAATTTATAAAATAAAAATAAAAAAAATTTATGGTGACTACACCATAAAAGGACTTTTTTGGCTAAAAAATAAAAGTTAAAGGACTATTGTGGCTAAAAAGAAAGTTGAGAGACTATTTTGGCTAAAGTGCAAAAGTTGAGGGACTATTTTGGTGATTTTCCCTAATATAAATATACAATTTATTAATGTAATACTCTTGTTTTGAAAATAATTAAATAAATTATTAATTTATTTTTAATACATATAGAGACTAAAATTATGTAATTATATATATTTTAGTACTTACAAAAGTATCTATATATTTATACAGATGTGTTTTCATGTTCAGGTATATTTATATAAACATTTTCTAGATTTAGTGAAAGTTGGAGTTGAATCAACAATTAATGATCTTTCAAGAATTTACCACTCTTGAAGCTTTCTTTTGAAGAATGTTGCGAATTGTTAATTCTTGTAATTTAGTTATTTATTTTGCTTGTATTAGTTATAAACTTGTAATCTTTGAATTAGTTTATATTTATAATATGTCATATTTTAAATCTGTGGAATGATGAATTAAAATATGGAATCAAAGAATTATATCAGATATGAGTAAGATTTTTGTTTAACTTATTCGATTTATCATTCGAATAAATTGAATTTAAATCTCGACTTTAGTTGATTGATCAAACTAGGTCAAATGTTGATCGAACAAACATCCTTATCAACCAGTGACCCAAAATTAGGCACGACCCTATATGAGATTGGGTTGCCCTAAAATTAGGTTCGAGCTTATTATACAAGATTGGGTTAAGACTGAAATTAAAATTTAAGTCCAATTTCAAAACAAGCCAAGTTTGGATATTAAGCTATGATTGGGATTAAAATTTAGGTCTAATTTTAAAGCAAACAAAGTTTTGTTCTGCAAATCTTAATCCTAATATATATTTTTACATATATTATGTGTATGTATATTTTGTAATATTTTAAATCACTTAATTTGTAATTATAAATAAATGGCAATTCATCAAAATGACATAAGTTATATGTATTTTCATTATTCAACTAATTAATAAAAACAATTATAGCAAATATTTTTAACTCGTTTTTTAGTGATGTATATAACATGCAACAACACAGAGAAAAAATTGTGAAATATAATATTATATCATTTTAAAAACATGGTTAGCTTACTTTAAAAAAATTATATGGAATTGAAATACCAAATAATTTTTTTTCGAGAGCATTGAGATACAAAATAGAGAAAACATAAGTTATGATTGGCCCTAACTCGGCCCGAAATTCGTTTAATTAAGTGAGTTTTAAAAATCAGTCCAATGTTTGTAGAGTTCTGATTGTCGCAGCTTGAGCAATTGTCTTTGATTGACTACCATACGGATTCAAATCCTCGTTATCCGAAATTTTTTTATATAAATCGGATTCATGACATTAATTCTGGTATTTTGAAAAATTCTTATATGGATCGAGTCTCACATAATACTATAGATTCCTTGATCTATATTTCTTCACATTATCACACATTACTTTATGAAGTGATGTGAAAAAACATAAATTAAAAAATACATAACACTATACTGTAGATCCGATCCATATAAAAATTTTCCGTTACTCCAACTTGGGGCGTTATCTTGACTGCTAATGGTCGATAAGAAATGTGTATGTTGTCCACTTCGTTTGCGCCTCGATATGGTTTGTTACCGTAGTCTTCATGGTGCAAATGAAACTTAGAATTCCAAGTTCGATGCCTCGAAAGAGCTGAAATACTTTTATATGTATCAGATCAGATGCAAGAAATTCTATGCACAAAATATTAATGAATGTTTATTAATGTGGTTAAAAAATGTTAGCATAAAAAACAGTCAGCGGAAGATAAATTTATTCAACACATATAAAAATATATGAGAGAAGAGGAAGAGTTACAAAATAACACACATCGGACTCTTATATCGAGACCAGCATAAACCCATGGCATAATAGCCTCTTACTATTATGCTAGAATCTCTCTATTCTAGACTTTCACAACTCAACTCTTCTTAATTAAATAAACTAAACAAACCTTCTATTTATAGGGTAACAAATTTAACTACCAAGAAACTTAGAAACCTAATTAGAATAGGAAATAACAACTCTAAATATAATTGTATTAGGAAACTAAATTACCAAAATCTAATAATAACATATTTCTTAATTGATAACTTAGAGTTTGGTTTAATTATGCCATCAATGCCTCCTTTAAACCAAACTTTCCAAACTCTCCATGAGGGTAGATCCACGCCATGCACGATCAACACGATCAAAAATTTTCATGCAATTTTTTCTATCACAATTTGGCATCGTTAATTTGATTTAATCTTCATCTTCAAAATTTTTCAAACGATCCACGTATCTGGACTGATAAATTTTCGTCGTACACTTTTCTTCAATTTATCAATCTCCATGAATTTCATGATAACTGGTATCAAAATTCTCAATTTTTGTAAATCAATCACAATCTATTTGGTAGGATTTCTTTCCTCCATCACTGCTTAGCACTAATGAAAACAATCACGGCAGGATCCTTCTTTTTAGATCTCTATCCAATTAGAGCCAATTTCGTTACACCTTATTGTCAAACGAGTACTCCAAGACCAACCTCACTCGTGGTCCAAATTTTTCGATGTTCGAGTACTCCAGCAAAAAAAAATTTCTCCAATTTTTGACAATTTATCATATCGGAGGATCAAACTCTTGAACCAAGAGCTCTGATACCACTTGTTAGCATAAAAAATAGTCAGCGGAAGATAAATTTATTCAACACATATAAAAATATATGGGAGAAGAAGAGGAGTTACAAAATAACGCACATCGGACTCTCATATCGAGACCCGCACAAACCCATGTCATAATAGCCTTTCTATTAGGCTAGAATCCTTTATTCTAGACTCTCTCAACTCAACTCTTCTCAATTAAATAAAGTAAACAAACCTTCTATTTATAGGGTAACAAATTTAACAGCCAAGAAACCTAGAAACTTAGAAACCTAATTAGAATAGGAAATAACAACTCTAAACATAATTGTATTAGGAAATTAAATTACCAAAATCTAACAATAACATATTGCCTAATTGATAAAGAGTTTGGTTTAATTATGCTATCAAAAAAAAGAGGGAGGGGGGAATTGAAAGAGGTTGAGAAGCTGATTATATAGCTGTATATTGAGTTGAGAACAAGAAATTTCGTTTTTACTACATTTATTATGACTATGTCTATTAATGTGGTCAAAAAATAGGAAAGTGATCAAAGAGGTTGAGATGTTGAATAGCTGTGTATTTTGAGTTGATGAGAACAAGAAAGGTTTTTAGTCTAATTTTAGGTAAAGACTCAGGTAGACCCAAATTTTTATTCTATTTGTAGAACTTGTGATGTAGATTAAACATTAGATAATCTATGACATCAGCTAATGTAAGCAAAATTTCTTAACGTTTAATCATAACCACAGAATTTACAGATAGGGTCAAAGACCGGATCTACCTAAATATTTTTCCTAGTTTTATGATTATCAGGTAATGTGAAAATACCGTCTACTGCTTTATTAAATAGAAGAGATGCAATAGGAAAAAACCACCCGACTTCGAGCAGCTCAATCAATATTTAGAACTCTGAATTTTTTGATGAGTCGATGTCAAAAAAAAAATATATATATATATCTATACTATTATATATATGCGTGTTATTTTTCTCAATTTGTATTATTTCTCCCCTCAATGTGTTTCTCCCTTTTTTATGATGACTAAAATACCCGTCCTTAATGAAATACAGTTACCAATTCACAGTAGAAAACATATATAAGTGTTTCTTCTTTCTTTTTTGTAATGTCTAAAATACCCACTTTTAATGAAATATAATTTTCAATACTTAATAGGAAAATATATTTAAGTGTTTCTCTACTCTTTTTTTTTGTAATGCCTAAAATACCTACCCTTAATGAAATATAGTTCCAATCCCCAATAGGAAACATAATTAAATTACTCATTATTTGTTCTACCTATTTTTTAGCATACAACCACCTACTTTGGCATAAATACATATAAGATGGAAGATATAATTTATTTGTATAAAATGTATTTATTATACTTAAATTTTCAAAAAAAAAAATGAATCATATAATTTCTAATTTCCAATAAGAAAATATAATTAATTAAATTTCTCATAATCTATTCTACATATTGCTTAGGATATAACCATCTATTTCGACATAAATAAATTAATAATATGGAAGACTTTTATTTGTATAAAAATATTTATTATAATTAAAATTTAAAAAATAGAAAATGAATCTAATTAAAATATAATGACTAAATTAATCAAACAAAAATTATGTCTTATGTATAAGAAATTAAACAGATTAAACTAATATATTCTTCATATGATGGATAGGTATAATATAGCATATTAAATTCATTACAAAAAATTGAAATAATAATTTGTTCTTTTGTCTTACTTTAAAATGTATCGAATGTTCATGAAAACATCCTTTATCTTATTCTAAAATGCACGAAATGCTAATGAAATAGATTGTTTATTCCTTAACTTATTATGAAATTTTGGCATAAATATATAATAAGAACGTATATAATTCTAAGAGTAGAAAAATCATTTATATTTCAACAAAGAATAAAATAAAAATATTATATTTTATAACTGTTATATATGTTCAATTTGTTTCTATTTTTTATTCATAATAAAAATAATCTTTTATAACTATTATGGATGAAATATTATAAATTCACTACAATTATTTTCTTTTTTGTAATTGTTCATTTAAGTATGCCCGGAAAACTTAATTAGATCCTTCCCCTGCGTACTTTATATATAAGGTTAATTACAGTTCATCGCTTTTTTAGTGTCACTAATAGGTTAGTACTTAACATTATTTATTAACCAGTAAAGTGCTTCTTTTATATCAACTAAACATGTTGACTATTTTACCCCATTATATTCTTATTTTTTTTAAAATTTTGTCTGATGAATAAACTTTTTATATAGAAAATATTTGATTTAAATAAAATTTGATGAAAAGATGTATTGAAGTTGAATTTGGCATTTTTTCTAGCCTTTTTGGTTGGGATTAGTCGAAAAATATGACAAATCTGGCCGATATCATTTTTTAAGTACAATTTTGTCTAACTGACAGTTAACTATAATAGTTTCACAACTTTTGATTATAATGACTTTTTTAACTTGAAATTTTAGTTAATATGAGAGATATATTCATGGGTATAAAAACATTTTTGAGTATGGTCCAACTTAAAAATCACAAAATTAATAATCATACAAATAAATAATTAAATTTATATAAAGTGAAAAAATAATGAAATATATAACACTATTTTCTTTTTTTTTTTTAAGTCTGTATTATGATTAATTTAGATTTATTTTATTTTTTGTCCTATATGAAAAAAAGAAAATTAACCAAGCAACGAAAGTAAAGCTCAAAAACAAAATAAAAAACTCACAATTTTTAATCGTTATAAAAGTATTTGTTAATTTTAAACCTCTTTAATAGTATTTCTATTACTAAATCTTTATTTTTAATAACATCATTTTATATAATATTACTTTAGATGAACTATTGATGAGTATATATCCAAAATATTTTGAAATAATAATTGTAACAATACTCTAAATAGTTATAGGTATATAATGAGTTTAAATGTCAAATTCGGAAATTACAATACCAATTGTTACAGAATATGCTATAACAATAAAGAAATATTGGTTTGGATTAGCTAGTCTCTTGATAAGGTAAAAATGTTAAACCAATTATAAAATTCATGCTCAAAATAGTTTAGAATAATTATTACAAGACTTATAAAAATACTAGATTTAAATTGTAGGGATGACAATATAGAAAGAAAAATAAGCGAGTAAATACTCTAAAAGACAACATATATTATTCAAATATATTCATACTATTAAATACTCTAAAATAATTACAAATATACATTAATTTTACATGTCAATTTTGAAAATTACAATGTAATTCTTCACTATCTAACAAAATAATAAAAACGTAGATTAAATATCTTGGTATATAATACAAGGAATTAATTGAAAAAGTACAAAAAATAAAAAAAAATAAATCCATACACTTTTATTAGCCTTCATTTTGTTTATATATTTAATAAATGCAAATTAATTTCATACTAAAATATTATATCAAAATATAATTTTGGAATTAACCACATTCGATACCGTTCAGGATGAATGAAAGAGTTCAGAATATCAATATTATCATATAAACAAGGTTAAAAAACATGAAAAATACCAATATATCCTCTATCTGGATATATAATTAATTTACACAATATGTTAAAAAATTAATTAGAATAGAAATTATAGAAATTACATATTATTTTGGATATCTTTAGAATTAAATATTTTTTATTCGAGTTGCGTGCATTAAGAGTAATATAGAGGATTTTTTCATTAATTTTCTTTACATTTTAGAGTAAGATAAAAGACTAAATTTTTATTTTCGCCTTTTGATTATGATCTTAATATGCTATGTAATACATATCCATATTATACAGAACATATTAGTTTAATTTGTTGGTTTTCTTATATAGGAAACATAATTTTTGTTTCATATATTTGGGTTTATTTTTCTTATTTTTGAAATTTTATTTAATCATTTTTGTAATTATTATTATATATTATTTAATCTCCTGTAAATATTTTTATTATAGAAGAATTTGGCATGCTTCATCTATTGAATGATGTTTGATATTTGATGGTGATTTTGTCCGTTTACAAATGATAAAGAATATATAGATATATTTCCAAAAAGTTTAATATTATGAAAAAAGTCTTTGTTTATAATTGATTAAGTTATTTATGATGTCGCTATTAGAATTTATAACATACGAATAAAAAAGAAAAATAAAAACTATTTTAGATCGGAGTTAACTATATTTTATGCCATTAAAGATGAATAAAGAGGTTAGAACGTCAATTAAGTATTGAAGTGAATATTATCATAACTTTAAGAGATAACATCGCAATATATTTTCTATATGTATATATATTTTACATAATATGTTGGAAAAAAATTAATTGTGATACATAAAATATATAAAATCTCACTTAAAGTAGTAATGTGTAATTTTAGTTATATTTAGAACTACAATTTCATTAGCATTTTGTGTATTGTAGAGTAAGATAAAGGATTGTTTTATTTAACATTCATTGCATTTTATAGCAAGACAAAAGAATAATTTATTATTTCAATTTTTTATAATGATTTAATAATTATATAATACCTATTTATAATATGAAAAATATAGTAGTTGATTTGTTTAGTTATCCTATACATAAGGCATAATTTTTGTTTGATTTATATATTCTTTACATTTTAATTAGATCATTTTCTTTCTTATTTTTTGAAATTTTTGTTAATCATTTTTTGTAATTATTATGCATATATCATCCGATTACCTATTAATATTTTCGCTACTAATAAAATTTCAAAATACTTTATCCATATAATGTTTGATACTTCATAATGATATTATCTTTTTTTTTTTTGCAATGACAGAGAATATGCGCATATATTTAAAAAGTTCAATACTATGAAAAATATCTTAATCTTGAATTGTTTAATTAATTGATGGTGACACTATATGAAAATTATAATTTAGGCACTTAGAAGAGGAATATATATATATATATATATAAATATAGATATATATAATTACAATTATCATGCGTTGTTCTCATAAAAGAGAAAATTTATTTAATTTTTAAGAAAAAAATGCTGAAATTTATATATAATTTTGTAACAAATACCAATAATATTGAAAAAAAAAAAGATTGGTGAAAATAATTACAATGAAAAAGAGCAAATATATTAAAAATATATAAATCTTGTATAAAAAAACTCAACTGTTAAAATTTTCATACTTAGTTATTATTCACTGATTACTATTTTTTTCAAAAATAAAAATTTTCAATAAATTATAAGTGTTACACGTGCAAAGCACGTGCTTTTTTCTAGTATATATATATATATATATATATATATATATATATATATATTTCGTATTTCATATACATTTCATTTTATTTATGTTAAATTACTAAAATATCTATATTTTTTTAAAAAAATTAAAAATTACATTTTTTACCTTAAAAATATCGAATTATTTAAATTCGAACTCAAGTTTGAGCTCGTTTACTTATATTAGCAAGTGAGTTCGAATCAAGTTTGAATTTTATCAAATTTTTCGATTTTGGATTAAAGGGCCTCACAAAAAATTTCAAATTCAAATGTCTTGAATAGGATACTATTAATACTTGGCTCGACTCGTTCACACTATACAAATGAGAAATTCTTAAATAAACCGATCCATAATATGTACCGTAATCTATCCATCCTTTAGTCAACAATCACCCATATCACCTCCTAGTGGAACAAATATTATGGGAACGTATAGACCTAGCTCTACCTGTGACTTTTACTCAAATATTTGGGAATTGTAAAAAGATTGAAGCTATTTAGAAACCCTTCACTACTAATATTGAGTTGGGACAGTCTAGAAATCCGAGAGGTTTTTTTTTTCCCCCATTTCTTTTACGTGGAAAGCAAAAAGGTTTATGGTGTGTTTACGATTATACTCGTATGTATAGCAACCAAAAGTCCGTCTGGCACTTCTTAACCATTAATGGTTTTTTGGACGTACATTGCATGCATGGCAAAGCCTAATTCTTTCTGGAGATACTTTTAACGCTGCGTTTGCATGGAGACATTTTGATTGAAAACAAAATGACGTTCGGAAAGTTCTATTAAGCACAAAAGAGATACTAAATCCCAGTTTTTCACCCAAACAACCGGACAACAAACTAGACAAAATTATCTCAACCCTTTTTTTTCTTCCATTTCTAATAAATCTCGACTAACAATGCCTAAAATGGAGTATACTTCAGCATCTTATCCCACAATTCTTTCCCAACTTTCCAGCAGGCGTATGCGTCGACCATTGCAATATGAAACTGGGCACTGCTGAGGTTGGCTGTGTCCCAATCTCTGCAAAGCTCAGTATTTTTTCTTTCTTTTATTATACGTACCAAATCATCATCATCATCATAATTTGCCATACCACGAAGGAGAAAATATACAATTTGCTCCATGTGCAAAGAGCTGTTCAATTCCACAAGCAATTCAGTTAATCCACAGAACTTGAGGTAAGGTTTGTCGAAAAACTCAGCTGCCAATGATCCCAGTTCGACAGCATGAATACATGCAAGACCGTAATGTTTCTCCAACTCCCATACTTTCTTTTTCATGCCCCCTACTCCCAACGAATCTAACTTGTTCAAGACGAAGAAAATTGTAGAATGATTGGGGAATGTCAATCATGCGCGAAAGCTGCCCAATAAGACAACAACGGCCCTTACAAAGAACAAGAATTTCAGGTCTACGAAGCTTCTCACTAGTACTGGGATTACTGGATAATGTGGTCTTGGAATCAATACCTGCAACATTATCTTTATAATTAATGTCGAATAAGAAATCTTTAAGGATTTTATCCACTTCTTCTTGGCTGCTTGTTACCGTGGTATTCATTGATTGATAAAACCTGTCTAGTGCAGTAATCATCCTTGATCCCTGAGCTGCTTATGAACACAAGTGAGAAACCAAAAGCTGTATTCTCTAAGATTACAGTAGTTCAGAACTAACTGATGAATTTGGGGTGCAGTTGTTAGAAAATTAGAGGCATCAGGTATTGATATAGAGCATACATGATAAAGGGAAGACCTAGGGGTAGTCTTCTATTAATGACAGTTAATGGTATCCGCTGCACATTTGCTCCAGAGACAATGCGAACTGGAAAAGGCTTTGGGAAGCAGAAAGGTTTGGCTGCATTTTTATGATTGATTTGATTAACTGTCCTCGGCAGAGTAAGGTTGTGTTTGGACGGATTTGGATGGATTGGATTTCAAATCCAAATCTTCATTAGGCTAACCGAACAAGTTGAAGGACTTGAGTAGGTAGTGGAAATCCACCAACAGTGTGAGATTTTTATGCTAAAATGAGTAAATTTCAAATTAACTCAAATCCACCCATTTCAACCCCATCACTTACAATCCTTCCTACAATTCAAATTCATCCATCCAAATGAACCCTAAAGGTCATCTACTTTACAGTTGGTAGACAAACGATCAGGGCTAGCCCTCATGAACAAGGGGACACCCTTGAGCTTGAGGTAGCCCCAGCTGCCAGAGGTTCGTTTAGTATTAATTAATTCTCGTTTTAAGTGTAAGTTTAGTTTAACTTTCTATTGGTAATTCATCTCATTATTTATATTATGAAGGTAGCCATGGTTGTAATAGTTTTGTATTGGTAGAATCATTATAAGCTACCCTTAATCTTATAAAAATAATGTTAGCAGCATGACCAATTGAGCAGCTACTTGGCCAATAACGAGAAAAGCCCATAGATTTTCCAAAAGCAATGGTAGAATAGTAAATCTAGCTGAACATAAAAGTAAATACTTGACTACCATCAACGGGAACAGAACACCATAAACAACATATTAAGCAGTCTTATGCACGTCGGTTCAAGCATCATGTACTAGGACACACTTTTAACCCAAACAGAAAACCAAATCATGCTCTCCACGTTTTTCACTACAATGAGGTTCCTCCGAGTTCATTAAAGACACGAGATTTTCACTACCAGAGAAACCAATGTCTTTTCCTCAGGTCCAGGACAATCAATTTACTTACCTAGATTAAAAGCTCCAGTCCAATAGTCGTACCCAAGCAACCGTTTCCTGAAAATTTTTGAAGTGGCAATTTAGGCTGAAGTATGTTCAAGCAAAAAATTCTATAAAGCCACAGACACAAATCCTACATCTGCCATCCTACTCATCTAAAACCTATATGCTCAAAGTCCTGTACCAAAATACACTACGCACAAATTACACAAGGGGATAGACCAAAACTCCCAAGTGCCTAGCTGATCATATTCCAACAGACATCACCCAATATAATTAGATCCCCCTATCTAAATCTGGATGTGTATAAGTGACTGTGGATGCCTTTGTTTTTTTTAAGCAATAGTATAAGAATCCACAATGCTTATGACTGTTGAAGGGTAAAATGCTACTCACCTAGCATAACTCAAATCTATCAATTCAATATCGATTATAAGCTTTTCCATAGTCATCACGCCTCTGACGCTGGAAGTCACCATAGGTGCTGTGAGGCCTCGAGGAAGGATAATTTTCCATTGGGTTTGGATACCTGCCTCTAGAGTTCGTGGGCAAATTGGTTCCAGAATAGTGAGTATTGCCCACAGAATTTTCATACTCAGGATGACATAACTGTTATGTTTGTATCCACCAAACCCAGAAGATGACATGTGCTGCTGCATCTGTTGTTGCCTCTTTTGGGCATCATGCTGAAGAAACTCTTCCCACTGTTTTGCATGAGTCTCCCTGAGAATAGCCAGTTTCTTCATATAATTCTCCCTTATTTCTCTAACAGCCTACAAAACCAAGAAGAAAAATGTCACGAGTTAATCTCCACCAGATAATTAGAGCAACAGAAAACACAAACACCAAATAATATCTGAATATGATAGAAATAGAATGCAGATGTCCACATTATGCACCCACCAATGCAATCACCAGAAGAATAGAAAAGAACTTTCTAAATCCAAACACATCAAACTGAAACAACTTTGATGATTCAGCACATTCAAATGGATATTAAAAATCTAGAGATAAAAATGATAATGTTGTGTAACTAACATTCTTACCTCACGATGCCTGTAATTTTCTTCATCTTCTTCCTTATCCCGCAATCTTCCAAGATCCATTGCTTCTTTCTTGAATTCCAATTCCAATTCCTCTAGTGTTTTTGGGAATGCAGGATAGTCAAACTTATGCCCCAATGGCATGTCAGATACCCGTCTCTCAGCATCCCATCCTTCTGTCCTGTATTCTACTCTGGCTTGACTATGACCGTCATATGAATTATATGTATTGCTTTGATACGAGTGGCGTGCTGGAGACCTCGAATGGCTTGAACGACCTCTAGCTCCATCAACACCATAAGCTTCACCAAAGGAAGAGTGTGTTAAGCACGTCCATTCAAGATCTCTAACAATGACTGCCAGCTTTAACATGCACATAATATCTCAAATCTCATTGTGAACCCGTTTGAAGCAGATGAATCTGGATAGTCTTTCAGTAAAATAGTTCATTTGGGAGACAACCCATTTCAATTCAGACCCACCATGAAAGTTACATCAGAACCGAACAGAATTCTTGAACATAAGAACTTACCTCTTGCTGCAAACAACATAATTGGCAAGAAGTGTCTGTCTTATTAACAATTAATGAATGTCACAAAAAACAATTAAATACAGCAGATATGACGCCTAAAAAATACAGCAGATATGACAGTAGATGCAGCGGATACCATCCCTATACGACAGCAAGAAGTACCTATTGAATTCCTACCTTGTGGAGAACCTCTAGATAGTTTTTGCAAATCTTGGCGAACAGTGTCTTCCACAACCTTATCTTGTCTGCCAAACCTATTCTGGAAGTGTGAGACACCCTGTGGGCTAGGATTAGATCTCTGAGAAGCAGAGCGTCCAAACTGAGAGCTAAGAGGACTTCTCCTCTCAGGTGACCTGGATCTTGAAAGCTGAGAACTAGAGGAACCCTTTTTCTCACCCTCTTCTTTAACTTTATGAACAGCATCCACACCTTTTTTTAACATCAACCTATCCTTACCACTGACAATAATAAACTTCTCCTCAATTTTAATTTTACAGCCAATATCCTTTTCAATTTCACTTACCACCTTCTCAGTAAATAATGATGATTCTTTTACATGAGGTTCTCTTGCGGGCACTCTTTCAAAGAAATCTTGGGACTTCCGATTTGCTCCAAGTGTAGATGGACAACCCTAAAATTGTCTTCTTTTAGCATAATAGCAAACATGGAACTTGAACTGCATGAGCATACACATACTTACCCGTTCATCCATTCATTTCTGAGTGTCTTATCTAAAGCATGCACACCAAAATACATATACATTCGGCAAATTAAGAAAATAAATACAAAAAGGATAAAATCAATTACCTGGGTAAAATGCCCCGATTCACCACATATTTTACAAATCATTTCTTCCTCCTTCCTTTTCTTCCAGTTCCTCTCGGTGGCTTTGGACTTAGCTTCCCAAACCTTAGCTTCTCGGCTAGTAAAATCAGTCGGAACAGCATTAGGGTCCCGATGGGCATCCTCTTCCTCATCAGAACCAGCATTCGACCTTTTATTATTCGTTATAGTTCTTTCTTGCGTAGTATTGGTATTCGAGCTGATTGTGATACCAGGCCCGTGTATGCCTTGTAAAGGTCACTAAAATCATCATCAACATCCGAGTCTTCCCTACTTCCCATTTTCAAACTAACTTAAACCCGACTCCTCCTGCATCAACCCATTATCCTAAATACCTCAATGCTGAACCTTATAAAACTTTAAAAAAAACCTTATTCTCTTACAATCCAGCGTTTTTATAATTACATTAACTGATGATACTCTAATTTATTCTTTTGTCAAGACAATAGTCCTACGGCTGCTTAAGTAAACTGAAGACTAAATATTACAGTATAACTTTCCAATGCCAAAAAAAATAAAAAAAAACAATCCATGGAAGGGTGAAATGATACCCAGAAGCCACTAATAGATTATCTACGAGCTAGATGCCTAAGATAATAAATTGACATTATAAAATAAGCAAAAGAAAGATGAAAAATCAGAGAAAATTGCTCAAATAATTAAAGATTTCCTATTTCTATTAGCAAAAATAAATAATAATACTCCTAATAATTTGATTAGAATGGAGAAAATAAGGAATAAATCGGGAGTCGGAGGAGAAAGACGATTGATTACCTGAAGAAGAAAGCAGAAAAACACACACAAACACACAGTTGCGAAACCGATAGAGAAAGCGGCCAGAGAGAGAGAGAGAGTTGGGTCGGGAGTGTGAGGGCTGAGCGGAGGAAATGACAAGCGGCTAGGGCTCGTTCGGGAAGATGTACGTGGCCCGCTATAAATCGACTGAGGCGGGTGAGAGGTGCAAACCAACCGGGTCGTTTTGATTATGGTTTTATTTGAGTTACTCTAATAAAATTGACATCATCTTATCTATCTAGACGAACTCGCATCCGAGTATTCAATCCAAAGGAAATTATTTCGCTATAATTTGAAAATTATAATATTTTATATTTTAAAAATTTATGTTGTCTAAGATTTTAAATTTATCAGAATAGTTTGTTTAATAAAATTGTAAAATTCTTTTATATATATATTGACATAATTAAAAATGTCGATCCAAAGAAACCTTCAGCTCACTCTGAGTTTTTTCCATCTCAATCGGGATGTATAAAATTAATGTTACATAATTTTAAAATAAGGTATGTTATATATACTTTGGATATTTGATAAGATTACATATAACAAAAAAATTAATATATAAAATAAGAGCTTAATTTAACTTTGCTAGTTTGTGAGACGAGCACTAATAATTTTACTCGAGTAGAACTTTAACCACAGTCAATCACGATTAGTTTGATGGAACTACAACCCTAGTCCAATCAACAAGTTTGGTATAAAATAAAGGGCAATGATATTGCCACAGCAAAAATCTTATTGCCACAACTATTTTAGCCAAAATACCAAAATTACCCACGCCAATTCTCCTCCCTTCATTATGTCTCTATCCTCCTTAGATCTTTCATCTCAGCCTCCTGCTCATCCGTCCTCCGCCACCATCCGTTTCCCTTTAATATCATCTCTGTCTTTTTTGAGACAATATGATTTCGATCTGTTTCCATTCATTATTTTACTCATTTCTTTTGGTTGTGCATCATCAGCTTTCTTTACTTATAATCTCTTCATATTTATAGATGCTAAAAACTCCAAAATCCCAAGCCCATAATTAGCTTAGCTAGAACCATTTTTTTAATTAAAAAAAAAAAAGAACAAAAGCATATGGAGAATACTAATTTTGTTGATTTCAATAACGTAGTCATCAGAGATTTTTTCGAGGAGGTAGAGGAAGGAGACCTCGTTAAAATGAAGGCCAGCCCAGATGGTGACGGCCAAATTTCCACGATGAGAATAGGAGTTATGGATAGAGTTGCTGGCAGCCACAGCCTCATAATCTGGCTTCCTTTTTTCATTCTTGATATTTTTCCCATTATTTATTTATTTATTTTTAAGGAAAATCTCTCACTGTCTCTCAAAAATAGCCTTCGTCTCTTTAGTTGGCAATCGGAGGAATCGAAGGTAAAGGGATGCGCCAAAATTATGATTAATATGCCCAAACTCGAAAATATTCACAGGTGGCGATAACTAGGCAATTGCAATAAGGAACTAGTGTTGGATAGGGTAAGAGAGAAAGAGGACTGGAGAGAGTTATCTAGTAGAGATGGGTGAATCATCGAAGTGGTCGGAGCATTGGGGACTCGAAATCCAGGACGGTCGAGACGGGTTGGAATTTGGAAACTACAAAAAATATGTCCAGGAGATGTGAAGGAGAATGTGTTTGACTTCAATTAGGGTAATTTTGGAATTTTGGATAAAATAGCTTCGGAATAAGATTTTTGTTGTGGCAATATCATTGCCCGAAAATAAAACAAAACACTATGCATTTCTCTACAAATAAATTAATTTAAGTGGTGTTAGCAGTGATTGGTGAGGATGCACACTTGTAGTTACTACAAAATTTACATAAAAAATTAAAGAAAATTGCAAAATAGTTATTAAACTATTGATCTATTGCAAATGAAGTCACTTAAATATTATTTGTGCAAAAATGGTCAATAAACTATTGAATATGTGGATTCAAAGTCATTTCGTCTATTTGGGTCATCACGGTAAACTAATAGTGATTTTCTGAGGGACAAACTTGTCAAAAGACCTTAGAAAAGAATAGCTTAGGGGTTAAAACAAACAATGGTAAAGTTCGGGTTTTCAGTTACAATTTTAAAACTTGTATCTTCTTTATCCAACAATTGAAAGAAAAATGTGCAGGTTGAGAGGAGTAGTGGCTATAGTGGGGCTAGGAGGTGTATTTGGGTGAGAGAGTGATGGATTTGGTGCACGGGTGGAGGTTTGGCGACTGGGCCGAGGAGGTCATGAGGAAGACGAGGTGGTAGAGAAGAGGAAGAGAGGGATTGGGAGATGGTGTGGATCTGAGGATGTAGGGAGAAAGAGATGATGGGGATTTGGGGTCAGGGTTGGTAGATTTAGGGATGGGTCGGTGGATCTAGGGGCAAGGGAGGTGGTAGGGAGGGGTGGGATAGTGGATCTGGGGATGGAGAGGTGGCAATAAAGGGGAAAAGTGGGGTACTGTGGTTTATAATAAGAGGGATGTGTATAAGAGACAGTCTCTTAACCTTTTCATCTATGTGGTATTGAGGTGGTAACGGGGACATCAGGGGTGTCTTATAAGAGGTGGGGCCGGGGGGAAAAGGTAGAGGCCAGAGATGGGATAGGGGAAGTGGCATGTGAGGAAGGGGTATGGGCTGGGAGTTGGTGAAAACTCATTTTTTTATTAAAAAAAAAAATTAAATATTAGGTAATGATAACTTAACTAAATAATTGTTTGTGAAATTGACTTATTTGGATTTGTGTTTTCTTATGAAAACTAAATTCTTGACTAATAGGAATCCAATTTGTTTTATTCTTGAAGAATTTAAAAGAGTTAGAAGAGATAGCTTAGTTTTCTTTTAGTATTTTTATGGCTTATTATAGTATTTAGCTGGGCTTGTTTCCTTAAGAACACCCATTTGTTATTTTTGTTAATGATTAATAAAAGTTTTCATTTATTATATTTGTTAATACTATTTGTGAAATGTATTTACTGTATAAATTTACTTTTGGCATTATATTTTGAGTCTTAATTAGGAAATGGTGCGTGGTTTATAAGATCTATTACTTCCAATGTTAGAAATTTGGAGAATCTCAAAATTTTGGAATAAGAAAATTTGAACATGATTCCTGGGAGTGCTAGTGGTAGTAGGTCTAGAACTCAAGAGTTGCCATCCCTAGTTAGCCTACTACCTGAATTCATGAATGCCATTACCAACCTGGCATAATCTATTCAAAATAATAACTATACTCATGGACCATCCCAACAGCATGTCTATTATGAGAGGATGAAAAAGATTCATGTTCCAACTTATGATAGGACCCCGAACCCGGACATGGCTGAAAAGTGACTCGAGGAAATTGAAAACAACTTTCAAATGCTACAGGTGCACGAGGAGTTTCAACACGAACTTGTTAGGTCCTTTTTGGTGGGTAAAGCTGAGAAATGGTAGGATGTTATTCGACCTATTATAGTTCCACTAGTGACGTGGACTAAGTTTAAGAAAGAATTTCAGAAAGTTTACTATCCTACAGCTATACGCTCTCATAAGATGGATGACTAAGATTTGACTTTTTGAAACAAACCCCGAATGCGCCAGTAATGGAGTATGCAAGCAAGTTTAATGTGCTTGGAAGGTTTTCTTCTACTGTGATGGCCGACCTGGAAATGAGGAGAATGAGATTTATCAAGGGACTGAACGGTAAGATTAAGTCTAAATTGGTGAATATAGATTTGGGAGACTTTGAGTAGCTAGTTGATGCTATTATTAATGCTGAAACATATTTTAAGCAACTATGAGAAGCTTAGAGTAAGAGGCCTCGATCTGGGGAGAAACTTGTGCAAATTGGAGCAACGAAGCCAGTAAATATAGTCTCGCCTAATAAGAAGAGACGTGAGAATTTGCCACCAACTAGACAAGCTAAATTTCCTTTGTGCAACTTTTGTCATAGGAGCCATGGCGGGGAATGTCACTGAATGTCGGGAGCGTGTTTCAAATGTGGACAAGTTGGACACATGATTAGAGACTACCCAAAGAACAAGGAAGGTGACAATAAGGTGTTCAAGCCAATCATTGGATTTGTCCCTAAGGCTAATGCTCGAGTTCATGCAATGACTTAGAAGGGGAAGAAGATGTAGTGATAGGTATGTTGCTCATTAACTCTACTCTTACATATGTACTATTTGATTGTGGAGCATCATACTCGTTTGTTGCTAAGAAATTTGTTAAAACTTTTAAGTGCCAACCTAAATGGCTAGATGATCCTTACAGAGTAGCCACTCTGGTAGACTGGATTTTGGTGTCCTATTTGAGATTCAAAGATTGTGTTGCAAAATTAGAGCGAAATGAATTTAAAGCTAACTTAGTTCAAATCAATATGAGTGATTTGGACGTTATTCTGGAAATGGACTGGTTAGCCAAGTATAATGCTAAGGTGGATTGTAAGAATAAACGGGTAACCCTGAGTGATGCGGGAAGAAAGGAATTGACCTACCAAAGTAACTTAGACAATAAAAAGAAACCTCAAAAAATGTTATTGAGTGCAGCACAAGAATTTAAGGCCTTAAGAAAGGGATGTGATAGTTTGGGATATTTAGCTTATGTGGTTGATAGCCAAAAGGAAGGGGTGAAACTTAAGGATATCTCGATAGTTAGAGAATTTCCTGTGATTTTTCCTAACTATTTACCGGGCATGCCCCCGATAGAAAAATTGAGCTTAAAATAAATTTGATATCTGGAGTTGCACCGATATTTAAGGCATCATGTAGAATGACTCCAATTTAGTTGAAAGAATTAAAGGATCAATTACAAGCGTTGTTGACAAGAAGTTCATTAGGCCAAGTGTTTCACCATTTGGGGCACCTGTCTTGTTTGTAAAGAAGAAGGATGGAAGTTTGAGGTTGTGTATTGACTATAGGGCGTTAAATAGATTATTGTTAAGAATAAGTATCCCATCCCTAGAATCGATGACTTATTTGATCAACTTAAGGGTGCCAAAGTGTTCTCTAAAATTGATTTGAGATCTGGTTATCATCAATTAAAAAATTAAGGATGGTGATGTATCCAAGAGTGCTTTTAGAACATGTTATGGGGCATTATGAATTTCTAGTGATGTCTTTTGGATTAACTAGCACCCCTGTTGTATTTATGGACTTGATGAATAGAGTTTTTAGGCTAAACTCAATAAATGTGATTTTTAGCTATCAAGTGTGGCATTTTTAGGCCATGTGATTTCACACAAAGAGTCTCGGTGGACCCTAAAAAGATTGAAACCATTGTAGATTGACTAAGGCCCACTAAAGTTACGGAGGTAAGGAGTTTTTTTGGTCTAACTAGTTACTATTGTAAGTTTGTCGAAGGGTTTTCAACAATTGCGATTCCATTAAGTAAGTTGACAAAAAAAAAAAAGATGAAGTTTGTGTGGTCACCGGAATGTGAGAAAAGTTTTCAGACCTTGAAAGAAAAATTGACTATCGCTCTAGTATTGGCGTTACCATTCTGGATTGGAGGGTATATGATCTATGGCGATGCATCTAAGGATGGTCTAGGATACTGATGCAAAATGAAAAGGTTATTGCTTATGCATCTAGACAACTCTCAAGCCTTGTGAGAAGAACTACCTGACTCATAACTTAGAGTTCACTGTTGTGGTATTTACTTTAAAGATATGGAGACATTATTTTTATGGTGGACAATGTGAGGTGTTCATGGATCATAAGAGTCTTAAGTATCTATTTACCCAAAAGAAGTTGAATATGAGACAACGAAGGTAGTTATAGTTGTTGAAGAATTATGATTTGACCATAAAATATCAACCAGAAAAAGCAAACAAGGTAGCTGATACTTTAAGCCACAAAAATGCGAGTGGAAAAGCTCCAATATTGGAGAAACAAATGGAGGATTTTGAGTTGGAATTAGCGGAATCTACAAAACAAGCTTTGGCTGCCTTGGTTTTACAACCTACTTTAATGGAAAGAATTATTGAGGCTCAAGGAAAATATGAGGACTTAGTGAGGATTCAAAGAAAAGTGAAGGAAGGCATTATGCCCGACTTTAATGTTAGAGATGATGGTAGTTTGTGGATTCATGGGAGATTATGTGTGCCTAATAATGAGAAGTTAAAGAATGAGGTCATGAAAGACACACATAGTTCCAAATTACCAATTCACCCTGGAGGAACTAAGATGTACCGAGATCTCAAAAGAAATTTTTGGCAGAATAGAATGAAGAGGTCAGTCGCCGAATTTATGGCCAAGTATTTAGTGTGTCAACAAGTAAAAGCCGAGCACCAACGACCTGCGGATTTGTTTAAACCTTTGGAAATTTCTCAATGGAAGTGGGAACATATTACAATAGATTTTGTTGTAGAACTCCCTAAGACTAAGGTTGGTAATGATATCATTTGGGTTGTGGTTGATCATTAGGATTGTCAATTGGGCCGGGTTGGCCCGAACTTAGCCTTTCCGGTCTGAAAAATAAAGGACTGAGCCTGTGTTAAAGTGAGTTGGGCTGAGTTTGGACCTAAATATTAGGTTCGATTAAATTGTGAGTCGAATTTGGGCTTTATTAGGTTCGGCCCGATTAAAATCCGGCACATATATATATATAATAATTACTAATTTCATCCTACATTAAATAGTACTACTTAATTTTATGTGGATAATAGTTAATAATTATAGTATTCTATTAACTTACCTAAACTTGGGTAATTAAAAATAATAACCAAACATCATAAGTCAATTTAGTTGAAATATTATGGCTCAATGATATAGTTAATAGTTGTTTATTGACATAAGTAGTACATATTATTCCATATTGTATTGACCGGGTGCAAAAAACAAAATTTTAAAAAAAAAACTATAAAAATTTTATTGGATAATATGAGTTTGGGTTAGGCCGATTAAAGCCCGAAACCCGAATAATTTGTGAGCTGAGTATGAGCTTCACCTTTGTGAGTTTGGTCCGGCCCGATTAATGCCCGAAACCCAAATAAATTTGTGAGCCAAGCTTAGGTTTTGTAAAACCTGGCTCACAAGGCCCAATTGATAGTCCTATTGATCGTCTAACTAAGTCAGTATATTTCATACCAATAATGGGTCGACTGTGGAAAAGTTGGTGGAATCCACAATTGTATGTGGAGCACATTGTGAGTTTACATGGAGTACCTGTGAGTATTGTATCAGATAAAGATCCCCGATTTACTTTTAAGTTTTGGACCTTCTACCAAAAGGTTATGGGAACGGACCTAAGACTTATTACTGCATTTCATCCTCAAACAGACGGTCAATTTGAAAGGACAATTCAAACATTGGAAGCTATGCTAAGGGTATGTGCATTAGATTTTGGTGGGAATTCGGATCGGCTATTAAACCTAATAGAATTATCGTAACAATAGTTATCATAGTAGTATTAGAATGACACCATTTGAAGCTCTGTACGGACGTAAATGTAGGTCCTTGTTATACTAGGATGAGTTTTGTCAAAAACTTATCATGGGATCTGATTTGGTGAAAAAGATGTTGGAAAATATTAAAGTGATTAAAGTGATTCGAGACAGACTTAAGGACGTACAAGATTAGAATAAGAGTTGAGCGGATTTAAAGTGTAAACCCTTGAATTCCAAAAGGTAGAGAAATTCAAATANACTGCCTATTTAAGGGGGTCCCCGACCAAGGGAGTTATGCATTTTAGCATGAGTGGGAAGTTAATTCCACACTATGTTAGACCATATGAAATTTTGAAAAGAGTTGGTGAGTTAGCGTATTGTTTAGCATTGCCGCCTGTTTTGTCAAGATTACATAATGAATTTCATGCGTCACAATTGAGAAGATATGTACTTGACCTGAGTCATGTTGTAAAATTTCAACCATTAGAAGTCAAAGGAGACTTAACATATGAAGAACAAATATTGAGAATTGTGGATCGCAATGATCAAGTATTGCGGTGAAGAACGATATCGTATGTTACGATAAAGTGGAGTAATCAAAGTGTGAGGGAAGTCACGTGAGAATTGGAAGAGGACGTGAGAGCGAAGTACCCATTTCTCTTCGAAGGTACGTAAGTTTCAAAAACGAAACTTTTTGTAAGGAGGATAGAATGCAAACTCCCCTTTTTATGAAAAAAATAAATAAATAAAAGGTAATAATAACTTAAGAGACAGCTAAATAATTGTTTGTGAAATTGAGTTATTTGGATTGTGTTTTCCTGTGAAAACTAAATTCTTGACTAGTTAGGAATCCTATTTGTTTTATAGTAATTGACTTGGACTAACTTGTTGCTTAAATATATTTTTCTTTTGGAAAACAAGTCTTTTGCCAATTAATTGGCAATTTTTGTAATTAAAAATTATATTAATTTTCAGCAAACCTTTGGTTACCTAATCCTTATAGGAATTGTAAGAATTTTAGCTAACTTATAAGAGTTAGAAGTTGAGAACTTTTAGAAGTTAAAATATGCATAAACAGAGAACTTTCATAGAGTTATATGGTTATTTTGCTGGCTGAGATTTTGGAGCTTTAGAGATAGGAATTTTGTGCGCGTTAGGAGCTCATTATATACTAATGCTCATTATATATCATAAACAGTACAATCTTACAATCTAAGTTTTTTCTATAATTTTGTTTTCTTTGTTTATATTTTTCGTAACGGTATAGAATATCATGCATGGGGTTGTGTTTTTCGTTAGTTATTATTATTCAACGGACTGATTTGGATAAATATATTTATTTTTAGTTGGGATTTAATTCAAAGTAGTAAGATACATTTATGTATTTATTATTAAATTATTAAGATTCTTTGTTAAATTGTGAGTTTTTGGAAGAAAAAAAAAATGAATCTGGTAGATGTTTGCTTGGTGATGGGTGGCAGAGACAGAAGGTAATATGGGTGGTGGCGGCATGTATAGCTGCTGGAGAAATAAGGAAAAAGAGATAAAGAGGAAGAACAGAAATGTGTATTTTAACTTAAGATAAAGATAAAGGCGAAGAAAAGAGAAGATGAGTTGACTAGGAAAGACAAAAAAATAAAAAAAAAAAGCAAGAAAAAAGTGAATTGATGGAAAGAGCTGTAGAAAGTTTTAAAAAGCTTGGGATAATTACATTATAAGTCCCTTAGGCTCCACATGACATGTACTAGTTTGGCATAAATGACATGGTAAGTCCCTTAAGTTTCTGAGATTTGGTTTTGGATTAAAAAAATACTTATTGTATAACAAATTAAAAGGTAATAAAGAAGTATTTTTGTAATAACTTATTGAATGCTTTTATAGTATTAGTAATATATTTTAACTGTTATGCTTTTATATAATTAAGAAAATATATATTTTAGTATGAACATGATTAAGTATTTTTAGAACCTAGATAATATTACCGACGGTATGATAGGCTATATACGAATGGATTTATTTTGAAATTGAACTCTAGTGATATTTGATAATTTTGTTTAGGAAATTAGTTGATTCTTTGCTACGATTTTGTGCTACTTCAAGATAGGTAGTTACTACCCCTTTATATTTTCGAAAAATATTTTGTCTAAAATATTATTTTTTTAACATGTTATTTCAATTATTAAATTTGGACCTTACATGAATATTTTAATTGTTTGACATTATGAAATTTATATAACTGGTATTATTTTGAACTTCGTATGATTGGTTTTCTCGCATGTGTATGTTTGAATTATTTGTTCAATAATTAATAATGGACCAAGGTTCCTAAAACAATCATGAATAGTCAGTAAGACTTGGTATTCTGTTTGGGTGATTTAACACCCAATATTCCATTTCTAAGTCAAGACAAGTTTTGGTCGGATCCATTGACAACCTATTCTAGTAAGGCCTCTTAGCACTAGGCTGAATTTAGTAAGTCGATGATATCGTGCTTGTTTTATGAGCCTTTAATGAACTATGATGTAAATTTTGAAATTTCGACAATGAACTTTTCTCTAACTTCTAATTTCGAACTTCAGAACTCTGCTTATAATTTCCAATACTGGTTATAAACTTTTGATTTATGTCAAATATTTTCGTAAAGTCTTTGATTTAATGCCACTTTCTTTGAATATGTATATAAGTATGTTTTCTTTCAAGAACGATTTCCCGAAAGAAAATTATGAATGTGATGTGAAATTGTGTGATTAAAAATTTAGATGAAATATATATGTATAATTATTTGTCTGATCTAGCAAAGGTGGTACTAACTACTTGTTGAACAACTTTTCGCTCACCCCATTTATTAACATTTTGTAGAGATAGAAAATTTGGAGGATTTGCAAGCTTAGCTGTGCCAATGTCTTGAAGCATTCGAGTTAGGAGTAGTCTGCGACTTAATAAATTATTGTTTAGTTTAGTTTAATTGACTTGAACACAAGTTGCTTTAAGATTTATGGATTGACTTAGTTTATAATAGTTTAGCTGCGTAAGTGAAACAACAATTATTGTTATGTTATGAACTACAGTATTATTTAATTGAGGATTTTGTTTGATGCGAACCTTGTACCTTTGAGAGATAACTTTTGAGGGTACGGCGATTATCACGTGCCGATGTGCTCGGGCACGGGGCGTGACAGTTGGGGTGTGACAGGGAAGGGATGGGGACTGTTGCAAATAATTTACTACTATGCAATATTTTAGTGACTCTTTTTATATTTTACTCTAAAAATTAATTAAATAGAAGATGTGGCACACCAAAAAGTATTACACGCATACCTTAAAATGTGTCAAATTATATATCTATTACACCACTACCTAGATCATAATGAAGTCTTGTTTTTTTTTTTAATGACTGAACTTGAGATGATTTTGTTATTTATGTCCTAAATAAAGGTTATTGATATGTGAACTAGATCACTAATATTAAAAAAGAATAGCAAATATTAAAATTTGGTTTTTTTTTAGGTATATTAAATTTAGTTTTACTTGGTTTTAAAAGGTAACTCCAAATTTGACATTGGTAGAAGCAAGAATCTTTATGCCTAAAGTCCTTCACAAAATTGAAAAGATTATAGAAAGTTTATAATTTAAACCACTTGAATAAGTCCAGTTCAAGAAGAGAAACAAATTATGTTGAGCGTATTTTTAAACTCGTTAAAATAATTAAATATTTTAGACAATAAATTACTTTGATTTTTATGTTTGTTAATACCCCAAACTATAAAATTTAAACTTTCTCCTAGGGGCAAAATACAATTAGTACAATAAAACCACCCACGCCCAAAATGCCACCATAGCCGGCACCAGTACAGTAAAAACTTCCATGCATACATTTTAAACCTCAAATATTCCCCACTCATTTACACACACAAACACCAAAAACCCAACAAAATTGAACTCCTTTACAACCAAAATCTCCATGGATATTTCATCTTCTTCTCAACAACAGCAGCAACAGCAGCAACAATTTCAGACTTTTCAGTTTCAAGCCTATGATCATCCATCTCAAATTCAAACTCATTATTATCCATCACAATTTCGAGATTATTCATCTTTTGCTACTACCCAATACGTTAATGGATACGAACGTCATCAACAACAGCAACATCAACATTCACAGCCCGAAATGCCGCCACAGCCGGCTCAGGGCCCGGTTACGGCATCAGGGCAGGTGGTAGACCAGCAGAATGGGTACTATGTGGTGGTTCCTTGTCCAAATCCGGTGGCAGCTGCAGCGTTGGCCGTGTTAGGCGCAGATTTCCGGTGCTTTGGGCGGATTTCAGGGACGGTACGTGGTGGCAGGCCCGAGTATGGTTTCGGGTCCGGGCCTGGTGATGAGGCCCGAACCCGGCTATTATGGGCCTAGGCCAATGCATCCGCTGGTATGTTGTTTTGGTTTGAGGTGTGAAAGTTTGGATTTTGGTTCTATTTTTATTGGCAAGATTTTGACTTTATTCGGTGATGTTTGGATTTTACTATGTAATTAAGTTTTCTTCATGTTTTTGCATACAATTGTTGTTGTCTAATTGGGATTTTAGCTATGTTCAATTATAGTAGTATTTGACTTGTTTAAATGTTACTTTTTTCTCCGAAAATTTGTGGAAGAGTTCATTACTATGTAATCAATTTTCAGAATTTGGTAAGGAGTTTCTGGTTTCTAGTTTTTGAAGGGATTGGGAAGCGATCATTTTCTTGGGCAGGATGATGAGTGCAAGATTAATATACAGCATTTTGAGATCTATAAAGATTGGCCATTGTCTTGAGACTTAGATCTATGTGCAAGCATAAATAGGAAATGGAACTTTTTTTCCTAAATGTTTTACAGTGGAACTTGTAGCTTTAATGGATTTAGACCACATATAGATTGGCCTAGGAATAATTATGTTGAAGTGTTTGTTATCACTAATTTTGCCTGGTTGAACTTTAGTTTTCTTTAAATTTGGAGATATATGTGCGTTGCGTGTAAAATTCGACTGCTAGAGCTAGACTGATTTCTGCATTATTCTGAACTCTTCCGAGAATTCACATGCAGGCAGGTTGTCCTCAATATGGAGGCGTTGGTTCTTTCAGAGTTGGCAATCACATGCCGACGGGCTGCTCTTTTCAGGGAGTGGGAGGATCGAATCAATTCCAGCAACATAGTGTGTTGTCTTCTCATTCAGATCCATCTACTGCAGCTGAGAAGATTGAATCTAAAGGAGGAGTAGCAGAGCCCTTAACTAGTACTGCTCATGAGGGAGCCAAAGCTCATGTCCTCATCCCACCAGAAGCACCTGCACCACCAAATGGAAATGTGACTAGGCAACCTGCTAGAGGTGCAAGGTGTGAGCTGTGTAAAGTTGATTGTACTACTTTGGAAAAACTTGAGCAGCACAAGAATGGAAAGCGGCATAAGAAGAACTTGCAAAGATCACAGCTATTGGAAAATGCCAGCAAATCTGGTGCTGAAACGTGCAAAGAGAAGATACCTGTTGGTGATTCAAATCTTGATTTTTCTCTGAAGACTAAGAACATTACAGAGGGTGTGGAGAACAAACAGAGCCAGCCGGGAACTTTTGCTACGAAAGTTATTGGTGATGAGAATAAGATGGAGATCCAACAGGCAAATGATAAAGCCGAATTCCATAATAGTTCTGGCAATCCAAAATCTGATAGCCTTGCGAGTCTGCCTGGCAATCAGATGCACGACTTGAAACGTAAAATGAATGATGGTAGTGGTGGAAAGCGCCTGAAAACTTTGGATTCACCAAAAGTATCTGCTGAAACCTCCAAAACCCAACATTTTAACACCCTTTATATGCAACTTGTGCAATGTCAGAT
Source organism: Cinchona pubescens (assembly GCA_025175665.1). Classification (NCBI taxonomy): domain Eukaryota; kingdom Viridiplantae; phylum Streptophyta; class Magnoliopsida; order Gentianales; family Rubiaceae; genus Cinchona; species Cinchona pubescens. The sequence continues at coordinate 1,910,050 of JANKKI010000185.1, read as the reverse complement.
GTGATTCAAAAGTGGCTTTTGATCGACACCTTTCAGGTAAAAAGCACATCTCTAAGACTAAGCGCTTTGAAGCTCACCAGGCTATGTATGGACAACTAGGACTTCAAGCTCAATACCCTCCTAGTTCTGTTGCACAAAATCTATTCCATCAACAAGGTCATCAACAAACAATTTACCGTCCACAGAGTCCATATCCCCCATTGGGAACTGGTATGCCTCCACCTACTTACAATGCAGTACCTGCAGCAACAGGTACAGTTTCTGAATCAGTGCAATATCCCAGTCCTCAGATGTCAAATGACAGTCATCAATTCCGTCTTACAAATGCTCTTTCTGACACTCGACGACAAGTTGTCTTGCTTGAGCCTGAGCCAAAACAGGTTGCTTAGAATATAGAATTCTTGAAATGCAGGCATTTGTTTTTATCTTTAACATATTTTGTCAGATTTTGCATGCCTCTGTCTCATATCTGTGTTTAGATTTTTATCTAACTTGGTCTAATTATCTGTAACAGGTTTGATACACTTGAAATCTTGAAGTTTCACATACTTCATCAGGACTGAAGCTCACCGCCAAATTAAGCACATTGTATCTTTTTTGCAAGTGGTGCACTTACGCAAGATGGGTATTTGTGTTGTCTAAGTTTAGAATACCAGAATGCCAACATGATATACTTGTGAAAGTAGAAAACATTTGAATTGGTGTATAAAGAACTTGTTATGTTCTACTTTTGCAGCTCAATATGTTCTCTAAACTGGATTGTATCTCCTTTCTTTCAGTATTCTGCTGCTGTCTTAATGTTTGATGTCCTTGAAATGCTTATAAAGTTAAGACTCATAGACCATTTTTGGCCTTTTGATTATTGGTTCTGAGGTCCTATACCTTATGAGTCTCTTAGCATTTGGGCATATGTTTCTGATGCAAAATTTTGGAGATCTTTAGGGCCAAGTCTTGGCTACTCACTCCACAATGCGGATTGAGTATAATAGTCGTTGAGATGATTGAAAATAAAGTAAAACCCATAATTTTTCAATGATCTAATAGTATAAAATACTCACTTTACGATGTAAGGTGAGTAGCAAAGAATTTTTTTATCCTTAGGACCACCTCTAAGGGCTATTATGTAAATCATAAACAAACTTCTTGAATGCTTGACAATTACAAGCAGGAATTTGGACCCTTCTGAGTAAAACTATAGCATATTTACTCTTGGATATTTCATTTGATTCGTATTCCAATTTTACATAGTGTTTAGGAAACACCTACTTTTGAATGTCTCAACGTTTTTGTCATAAAGGTTTAATGTATTTCCTTCCATACTAGTATTATAAATTTCATTGTTTTCATTCTATTATATATTTCTGTTGAGTGAGTCCTTATTATATTATTTGTACAAAAATATAATGTATATGCACTTGTTTATTAGTTAGAAGAAATGACATTGATGGTTGAATGTTTTTTAGATTATTTTTATATCTCATTTAGGGACAAACAAAGGATTCTTCATTCATTCACATTCACTAGTAACAAATTATTATTCTCTTAATACAACATTGACGATATTAACAATTTGAGTAATCATTCAAGCAATGCCAAATTCTTCTCTTTTTTTTTTTTAACACTAAAATATTTCTCAAGTCTCAGATGATCCATAATAAAGTAATTATATTAAATTTCAATCTCAATGTATCAAAGTAGTATCCTATTTTTCTTTCAAGAAAATCGTAGAATTTTTACAAAGGCAGTATAACAAATTTAATTTAAATTGATATATAAGTAATATTTAAAAAAATGAGAGATTTCAATAAAGGAGCAAGAGAATGAAAAGAAAAAAAAAATTAAAATCTCGATTAAGGATGTAACCAAATTTAATCAAATCAAACATTTTAGCATTTAAATTTATTTATTTATTTATTTTAATGACCATAAAATTACAATAAAATTTGACTCGCTTTATTTTCTAAAATAAACACAAACAAAATTCTATCAAATCGGATTTATCCAGTAATGTATTTTTTTTTTACATATAAATCTCAAATTCAAATATTTATCAATCCAAATTTAAAACTTCAAATAAACATTCTCTTCCAACTCTTATAAATAATCTTTGGTGACTCCACATAATCGCACACACAAAAACACACAGCAGACCAAAGAAGAAAGCTGCATCTCGTCATTGCCTGCCGCCTCTTTTTCTCTCACTCGCACCTTTCTTTGACGCAATAAACCGTAGCACAAAATTTATACTATTATCTAGGTAAAAGCAGAGAATTACCCCATCAACACCTTTCTACTCCCTCCCAAAAGGCCAAAATTATTCTATCAAAGATATTTATATCTTTGCCTGCAGAGTAAGAAAGAGATAATACTTTATATAGAGAAGGACAGAGGGGAAAGGAAAGTTGAGGAATCGATGGCTGACAACTGCGACGATTTGGACCAACTTCTTGACAGTAGTAGAAACTTCTCACAAACATTATCACAAACACAAGATGGGCACTTTTTTATTGCTTTGAATTTTGGGTTCTTGTATTTTTTGTGTTCTTGTTCTTATATTCTTTGAACAAAATTCAATAAAAAGAATTCTTTTTTGTTGATTTTCAGGTGCTTTAGATGATTTCCAGAGTCTCAATCTTACCTCTTCTGCTCAAAGGTCCAAACTTTTTGGCTCTTTTCTATTGTTTATTGTCCATAATTTTTTATTATTATTTTTTGGTTTATGGGTTTTGATAGCTAATTTAGGTTATGAATTAAAAAGGGTTGTTGTATTTTATTTTTTTTGGGGAATTATAGAAGTGGGAATAATGAAGGGAACAAGCAAGAAGAGAGTTCTTCTACGCCAAGTGAGGTACAAGGGCTAGGGATGGGGTTGCCTGATTTGAGAAGTAAGAAAAAGGGGAAGCAAAAAGTTTCAAAGGAATCCCATGTTTCAGAGGCTCTTGATAAGCTAAGAGAGCAGACAAGGGAGTACTGTTAAAGGGATAGAATCGGTTTCAGGACCGAAACCCATTGGAGATAATCTTGGAAATGATGCAATGATGGAGGATTGGGTTAAGCAGTTTGAAGAGCTTGCTGGCTCTCAGGTATTCTTTTACTGAATTTTCTTGTATTTTAAGTTCTTAGGTGATTTTTGCTATTTGTTTTTGTGGTGAATTAGTTGTTGAAATTATTTGTTTATGGAAGGAATTGGAATGATAAATTGTGTTGGTGTTCAGTGTCTTTTTTTTGGTGGATTTTTGTATTTATTCTTTAAAATCATTTAGGTAACAAATAAAAGTTCTGATATTGGATGGTTTTGCGAAGAGTCATACATGGTAGTTCAGGTCCTTGTTATTCATGCATCGGCAGGTGCAAGAAGTTCTGCTACCATGAAACATGACAATTGAACCTATAGAACATGAAAATCTTTTAGCAGTCTTGGAATCCGCAGAGTCTTTAGCCTCTGGCTTTCTTGATTATTTGTTGTTGTATTTTTTCCAGGTCAGTGGCCTGACATAGGTTAGTTTAGCTTCTCTGACTTATATGCCTTAACATAAGATTGTTGGAACCACTAATTGTATTATGGTGCAGACTCAGATCACTCTTCCTTCTCCTTTGTCTGCTTTTGTGAATAAGACCTGGAAATCTGAACTTAAAACTGGACCGGTCTTACCATCAGAATGGTTGACAGCAAAGCCTTGTTCTTTGTCTTCAACAGTGGATTGTAGATGTGGAACAGTGGAAGAAAGTATAACTACTGATTGTGCTTTTAGTGTCCCCCCCCCCTACAAAATTTTTTTTGCTGGTGTTTGGTTATACAAAGAAAGAAAAGAGGTAAAAAAACTTCATGATTTGGTCTAAAATTTTTAGAAGCAATCAACAACTGTGTTACGCCTTAATGATAAAGCTTGTACTAAGTTATTTGTGAAACTGGTTGATGTTGGCTGAAGGATCCAAAAAGTGTGCTGCTTAGTTTGGGATTTGCTTGACCTGATAGCAGCCTATTGACTCACATTTGTACTTTTTTTTTTGAATGCAATGTTTGCTCGCCATCTACTGGAAGCTGGTGCATAACTATTAATTCGCTTTTATTTCCTAGGACATGGAGTCTATTGTGGAGACCATGATGCAACAGCTTTTGTCTAAAGAAGTTCTTCAAGAACCTATGAAAGAAATTGGTGAAAGATATCCTAAATGGTTGGAAGACAATAAAGCCAAACTGAGCAGTGAAGAATTTCAACGGTTCTCCCACCAGTATGAACTTATAAAAGACCTAAACAAAGTTTATGAAACTGAGCCAGGTAACTTCAACAAGATTGTTGAGCTCATGCAGAAAATGCAAGAATGTGGGCAACCTCCCAACGACATTGTGCAAGAGCTTGCTCCGGATTTTGATATATCAAGCTTTGGACAATTGTAAGTGCACTGATTGTTTCTACGAAATTGTGGCAACATGAAATTTGTGTAACATCATTGTAACCATGTGGTCATTGCTAATTGGATAAGATTAACTTCCAGTGTAGGGAAGAGTTAGGAGATAACCTGACTTGAGGCGCTGGTGGAAAGAGGGGGGTGTGTGAATTGTTGGATATGGGAGTAGAATTAACAGTTTGTAGACATAGTGACCTAACAAGCATCATCATTGTTGTTGTTTTCTTCTTCTGTGTTTAGCTTTCTTCTATATCTTTGCATCTTGAGCACTATCTGACAAATGGTATAACTGCTTTTGCAGATCTCCAGAGATGGTCAATTCTCAACAAAATTGTTGTATCATGTGAGATGATGACTTCTATATTTGGTTGCTCTTGTTTGTTTTGCCATTATCTTCACAGCATTAGATTGTTACATCACAAGGTGGTTTGTATGGTTTGTTTTCTAATGATTCTATATCATTATAGGTTCTTAATTTCAGTTGAAATAAATTAATCAAGTTATAACATTTTTTCTTTTCTCAATATTTGATGCTCAGTCTTAGAAGGGTGTACTTTCCTGTTCCATGCTCCCTCCTGTGGGGGTAGTTAATGTTTGGTTTAGGGAATATTAATACAATGAAAAAGATTGTGGGGGAATTTAAATGTTTGGTTCAACTATTATTCAGGATATTATTTAGAATAATAATTGTAGCAATTCTTTTAGATATGATGTATGTTTGATTAAAAAAAAAAAAAAAGTTGTTAGAAAATGTGATAAAATAATTATAAAATATTATTTGGAGAATAATGAATAATGGACACTATCCAAATGGAATCCATGCATTCTACATACTTCACAGTATTTGAATGAATTTTGCATTAGATTTACTTCTAATTCAAGTTTATTACACCAGCAGTAAAAAGAATAAGAATTAACTCTGATGTCTCTATGCTTCAGGATTTTCTAAACAGAAATTGATTCTGAGAGTTGGATATAAATAATAGTAAATCAATATGTTGCAAGAATAAAAGAATAAAAAATTTTGCATGTGTAGTGGACTAGGATATAAAAGCCTCTAGGCATCCATTGGGTCAATCCAGTGCCTTAACCGTTGACAAAACTTTTTGCAAGAAAAGGATGGGCCGTGTTGAAATCAAGTTCTCTAGCCCATGATACACCACGGACCGCTACAGCACCTGGACCCCAACATTTGTACACTCCAAAAAATGCAGTTCTGTATTGTCAAGAATTACAGAATTTTTCATCTTAAAAGAGAAAAACTTTAAAAATACTTCAGAAAATAGTAGTAAAATAGTTTAATACCACTAAAATATGATGAAGATTTTCGGTTTTGAATGAAAAACAAGAAACAGGTCCTGTCTATATCAGTTTCTTTACTTTGTACGTTATATTGAATATAGAAGGATAATTCTACAGTTTCATTAGCGTACACAAAGTACAAATATATAAAATTCAATGATGAGTTAGATGGTCGAATTTCTCTTAAATATAATCTAAGGATCAAAAATGAATTTTGATCTAATGTAGTGCTAACGAGATTGTAAAAGTATCCAATATTGTATGAGATATGATTACAAAGTCACATTTTTTATAAAAGTCACATGTCAAAGCTGCACATATGGCAATCTATTTGTGTGGTTAATAAATATCTTAATTGGTTAGTATTTTGTCAAATAGACGTTAACTAAGATTCCAACTGAAATATATATAAATAATTTATAGACATGAGGACATGCTTTTATATATGTATAGGGAGAGGGGCTTATTTTTTTTCAAACGGTAATAGTTTAATCTACTTCTATCTAACTATATATGTATATGTATATTTCGAGAGAGAGAGAGAGACTTCTTTTTTTTTTTTTTTTTTCAAATGACAATAGTCTAACTTACTTCTATCTAACTATATTTACTATTAAGGAGATGAGGCTTACTTGCTTTTGTTGCTAATGTGGTCCCAGTCATCCCAGCCATTGTGTGCAACAATATCATCAAAAAATGTATAGGAGAATACAATCCGGGAGTACTGGCCCATTGCACGGCCCACATAAATTGGGCCACTTCCTGTCACCTTGCAGCGTACGAAAGCGAATCCAGTCTTCTCATCAGGTGACTTTCTATTCTGGGCCGCAAGAGATCCAAATCTAGTGGCTATTGAATGAAGCTCACAGTCCTGGACCATTAAATAGGGAGTGAATCCTCAATCATTAATATGACTTATTCAATTTTTAAAAAAAATAAAAATAGCAAAACAAAAAATTAATAATGTGATAATTTATTACTAGGTGAAGTACTAATTTTTTTTATTTGAATTCAGGCTGCAAAATTATGAATATGGCATGGTTGTAAATTACTTGTAATAATCATTTCATGCAAAGCATAAATTAAAGTGAAAATTTGATCATTAGATATGCATGACAGGAATCATTATCTTGACTAATCTTTTGCTGAAAAGGTGGGGATAATTGACCATGGTTTCTTGATCTCTTTTTTCAATATGTTAGCAATCATTTGAAATTATTACTTTCTTATAAATATAGGAATTTTATATTTACTTCCACTAAAGTTCTCTGTATAATTAGTGTGAAAAAGAATATATTCTTGATTGGCTTAGCAATTTCTACTTTCGTGCTAACTATAGGTGTCATGGAAGGAACTAGTGAGCATAATTAAGTAATTTATTTAATTCATTTAAGAATAAAGTTTTTCTTGAATTGGCAACCCAAAATATTAATCGAATAAAGAGATGATCAATTAAATCGTGAGAGAAATGCTAAATCGCTACATGATTTTTTTGCCTCGTTCACCATGTCAATAATTATTGTCAAGTAATTGAAAATTTGTAATCAAGTAATTGGAAGACAACAAGGTCTTTAGTTAATTTAGTCAATATATAGGCAGCTTAATTCTGTATCAAGTCAAGCTATGTATAGTAGTAATCTTTTAAATATAGTACTAATAATCTTTAATCACAAAAAATAAAGCAATCAGCCTTTTGCTCGGGGGTTGTACCACAGACACAAACACGAGACAAATGGCAACAGCTTTTGTCAATCGGCTCAATTACCCATCACCTTTTCAAAGTTATAATAGTACAATTATCTTTTCTAATTAACACCATAAAAAATATTTATCACAGCCAAAGTATAATAAATTTACAAAATTCAACAGTCTCGTAGCCTAACGTTTAAAATTTATGAATTATCAATTTATACGTTAAATACAAACTTACAAACACTAATAAATAATAGGATTAATTTTTTATATACTATTAATATAAATTTTTTTTTATATTATTAAGTGTAGATGCATATCATACGTATATTATTTAAATTTTAAATATCATCTTTATTCGGCGATATAAATTTTTTTTACATCGATAATGTATATATAAAATTAACATAAATAATAATAATAATAATAAATTATCGTAATATGACTATAGAATTTTCCAATAACATGTACATATGTCCTTACTTTGTACATGGAGCGGCCGTTGCCAAAAATGAAGTCGATTGAGCCTTCGATATGACATTCCTTGAAGTAATGGCGACCGGCGTCGTCGCAAAGGGTGTCTTGTGCGCCGTAAAATCCACAGCCGGAGAAGAATGCTTTGTCGCCGGCTATCACGAAATGCCACGGCTTGCCATCCCTGCATTCCTGGCATTGGTGCTGGCGCTGTATTCTGACCAAGTTTGTTAAATAATAATACAATATTAATCATCTTAATTATTCATCAAATAATTTGATGTTCGTAAACAGTAGCGGAACTAGAATTTAGAGATATAAGTTTTAAAAAAATTTAAAAGACAAATAAATAATTCTTAATTTTACTAAGTATATTTTAGTAATTTTACAAAGTGTAAGAGGGCGACTGCCCCTGCCCGCCCTTATTGGCTCCGCAAGTGTTTGTAAGTAATTATGGAATTTTATTCATTTGTTGTTTAAACTTTAAAATTTTTGTTTAAAAATTTAGTAATTCGGTGTTTCTAACTAAATGTTTTAGTATACCAATTTACAAGTTCTAGCAAATTGTAAGAAAAATAGCTTTAGAATATAGCCAATTCTGTTGTAGATGTCATCATCAACCATTTTTGGAGGGCTTCTTTCTCTTTCTTTTTTCTTCTAATACATGTTTGCTCAAAATCCCTATGCACCTCGAAACTGCTTGAACATTGTTAGCAAAAGATTTCAGTACAAGCTAATAAATCGAGTTAGTACGTAAGCTGGCATAAAAAGCAAATTTGCCCCAAAAAAAAAGAGTAAATTTATATCTTCCAAAGTGGCAAATTGATTGAGGTGAAAAAAGGAAACGTTACAAATAACCAAAATATAGTATTATGGTAATGAATTCAAAATTTCACACAAGTTTTAGCTGGTTGTGAAGTTCTTTTTCCTATCAATTATTGTACTCTCATGCAAAAAGTGGTTTTTTTTTTTTGACTAAATAATTGCAGTGTACTGTTTAAGTAGGAAAAACAAAAAGATGATAAATTGTGGACTTTAGGGTTTTTAAGTTTAACTTTCCGTATATTCTCTCCCTAGTAAATATGGAACTAAATGTCATATGATATTCGTGCTTTCGTACCTTATGGAGATTGGACCCTATCTACAACTCCATCAGTAAATTACGAAATTGCAGTAAATAAAAATAACATAAATTAAATAATATACGTTGATAAAAGCAAGTAATAGTAATATTATTTAAACTGCATGGTTCACGTATGAAATAGTGAGTTGAAATCATTAAGAATTTTTTTAGATAATAAATGTCAATGATTTATTTTTTTATATTTGTCCAAAAGGACTGAACAAAAAATACAAATAATGAAAAAGATGAGAAGAGTGACCAGTCATAATAACTCAAATATATAAAAGTACATACCTTGAAGCTAATATTTTTGGCTGAAAAATAAGTAGCAAACACAGAAACAGAAGCCGTATGATAAGTACGCAGCTGCTGACCATCTGGTCCTCGGTCACTTGCCCTATCATGCCACTCTATCACCGTTGCATCCCTTCCAGCCCCTTGAAATGTAATGTACGGTTTTGATGCCGGCACCACCACCTTCTCCCTGTACCACCACCACCACCACCACCACCACCGCACTCATATATATTAATTATATACAATAATAGTTTCAAGTATTCCAAAAGGAAAGGACAAAATATTTAGGTAAAAACTAAAAATCATGATTTAATTAAGCTAAGCATGCTAATCCTGGTAAAGAGGAGTATGCATAATATTAATAATGGAAAAAACTAAGGTAAACTTGGTTTTTGACTCTAATTGTTGATTCTATGGCGTAAATTAAATATTATAGAATCTATGATATAAATTAATATAAACAAAATTTTATTAGATTTAATTTTGACCACATGATTTTCAGGTGGGGTCAAAAACTAAATCTATAGTAGTATTTTCCTTTAATAATATATACCCCACAACTTTGGACAATTGGATGTATGTAATTTTGTAGGGTTACCATGTTTTCTAGTCTTCTTTGTGTATTTACTCCACATAACTTTTAGTGGGTTTTGTGGAGTTTCAGATATTTTCGGTACATTTTGGTAAGTGTAATACTACAAGTGTAATAGGAGGTGTAATATTAGTTTTGGGAATTCAGCACGTTATATTACTCATGCGTATCTCAAATGCATCCTTAAAATTAATTCAACGTGATAGTATGAGATACGTGTAAAGTCAAAAAGAGACAAATAGAGTGTAAAATGGAATATTTCATACGCTAAAATAACTGTTGAATGCTTTGGTAAAAAACTTGATTATCCAAAATTAATTATGAGATTCGCGTTAGAAAAAAAAAAAATTGTCCAATTAATGTATCCTTTGTAAATTGATAAAAAAGTGGATAACTAAAACTATTCAAGAATTCATGATTTGTGCTAGCAAATTAAGGTAATGCATGCATGCTTATCTAGCTAGCAACTATCTTCTATATGTAGTTTTGTTTGAAAACTAGAAAGAAGAAGTTATATATGCTGACTATATATATAGTACATTACATGTAATAACCAGGACTTATTTGGATAAGCACAGTCTTCCGGTTATTCTCAGGGACAGAATCAACGGCAGCTTGAACCGACTTGAAGTCTCCGAACCCCTCGAGGTCGACGATAATGAGGCGGTGGCCGGAGGGTCCTATCCAGATCTGCGGTGGTGATTGCTAGAGTTAGAAGAAGGAGAAGAAGAATTTGTAGTTGTGCTTGGTGAGCTGAGCTCGAAGAAGTGGTGTCTATTGTGAAATCTTGAGGTTGTAATTGTTGGTACGTACAATAATAATGTTATAAGGTACAAGAAGAATATTGGACGAAAATTAGAAGGGATTAATAAAGCCATCAAAATTATAACATTAAATGCTCAGAAAAAGAGAATGTTTTTTTTTTCTTTTTCTGATCTAATTAAGATAGAAAATAATTGGAATGAGGAGCTGGAAATGTGTATTGTAAGAGGAAGTATTTATATATCAAGAGAGTTTCCACATTCCAACGGTCATATTTTGTGTGATTCCCTCGACTTCAGGAATTAATATGTTTGCTAGATTATAGGCTCACGATTTTTCTAACCTACAAGTCTAGGCATAAACATTCTTTTGTTTTTCTTTGAGAAAAGAAACTTTTGGAAAATATTTCTGATATGTTTTCGACGTTAGCTAACTACAGTATTATTAGCTCGGTAAAATAGAAATATTACAAATGGTAACTTTCTAACAAATTGTGATTCTTTTAGATATTTATCTCTCATTTTTTTAATTTTAAGTTGACGCTGCTTTAATTTAGAGATACTTATCTATTAAAATAAAAAAATTTCCATTATGAAAATCACAACGTTTGTGATGCTACTACTCTATTACTTCATTAGCTACATGGACATGTTTTTAATGGGGTACTAAAGCCTGTATATATCTTTAATAATTGAGATAAAATAAGAAATTGAGGGCTTATTAGTACGTAGTTGAGAATTAAATAATTTAAGATGGTTTTTAATCAGATTAATTAAGTCGCTTAAAACATGTTTACTATAATTTAATTTACTATAATTTAATATGTTAAGGTAATAACCTCAATACATGTATATTTATAGTATTAATTCAAGAACCATGGAGGAACAATTTTAATTTTTTACAAATGTATAACTTATTTCATATAATTTGTTTGTAAGACTAATGTTTGAAATGGAGCTGCATAATACTTGGAACTGCAGTGGACCATATAATGTAGATAGAGTTTTATAATTTTCCGACCTATATATGCAAATTGCTAGTATATTCGTTGTCGTTGCCAAAAAAATCCAAAATGACTATATGAGGGGTCATTTTCTTTCTAAAATAAAATGAAGTCATCTTGGGCTCAAGTAATAAGTACTCAGATAGAGTGCTGACTGTATCTTACTGAATTTCTAAAAGAATAAATATATTTAATATATGTTTTTTTTTTTTTTTTTTTTATCTATATTTACACACTTCTGCAATATTATATAATAATTTTTGTTTTGGCGTTTTACTTGAATTTTTTTTTATTTAAAATCAACTATTTCCATGCCTTCCGCAAGATTAGTTTGAATAAGTACTAGGTATTATGATCCTATACCGTCTGGATGGTTATTATTTTTAGAATATTATTTAAAATAATATTAAAGTATTTTTGGATTAAGATTTATATGAGATAAAAATAGTTAAAAAAACGTGTTAAAGAATGAATATTAAATATTATTCGCAGAATAATGAATAATTTAATTGTAATGAGGTCCTCCACGAACTTAGTCTAGCTTTCAGCAAAATTTATACTAGTAAATCCACGCAACATCTATGTGTGGATTTATGGATTTATCACTGTTTTATTTCACTATTATTGTTTTTGTTTTTTCAAAAATATAAATTATAGACTAAATTGATGTTAATTATCTGAATTAAGGGTACGCGTAATAAAATGAATCGTAATTTTTACTGCGTTATTTGCGAGCTACTCTCAAACTTAATCTGAATCGTTAATTGCAGTACTTGCTATTAATTTTTTTGACCGCACCAGCCCCTAATCCGTCTTATTTATAAAATCCTTCATTGTTAAGGCTTTAAGCTAGCTAGCTAGCTTGGCATGACAAGGTGAATGTAGTGAGTTGAGCACCTATATTTAAATAAATCTGATTTTTTACTTCATTTATAATAAATTTTAATTAATATATAAATAAAATTTTATAAAGTTTAATTATCATCCTAAAATCTATTGATGGGCTTGAAATCAAATTTATGTTAATATTTTATTTTTAATTGAGCCTGTAAATAACTTTTTAATTGTTCTGTTACGTCTTCCGAGTTCAGACCAAACAGAAAAAACGGTCCTGTTTTGCGCCGCGGACTCGTCAAGATTTCTTCGGTTTGATGATGATGAAGTTGGTGGAGTGCACGAACAGTTATGGTCGAAGAATGGCTTAAAATGATTTTGTAATATAGCTTTTCTCTGCAGTACTGAGCCTGCATGGGGGACAGGACAGGTCCGGTCACATTTTCAAGAGGCCCACTAACGTAGTATTAGTATTTGTAACAATGGGTGCTTTCTCGTGCACATGGGACCTCCTCCAAAAACGTTTTAGAAAGTCCACAAATCCGAACGTTGGAACTTGGAACGGGAGGGAAATTTCACAACCTCATTGAGTTTATCGTATCAAAATTTTTTAAATGAATCCGATTCGTATTATAAATTATTTAGTCTACATTTATCTACTTGAACTAAATAAAATAAGTTTTTTCAAAGTGATGTGAGTGAATATAAATTGAGAGATTTATGACGTTTATTATGAATTTGATTCGCTTAAATTTTTTTTAATTTTTATTATAGCTAAAAAAGATAACTTGTTATTGTTAATTAGATTATTGAAATAATTCAATACTGTTATCAACAACGTATAAATCTTTTTTAAGTTAAAAAAAGTTTGACAAGAAAGTAGTTTATTTTTCTCATTCCAAGGTTTGTATATATGACATTTGCATATTTTTAGTGACTCATCGTATTATTCGAACCGCAAACTCCTCTCAAGTTAGATATTTGTGAACTCCACTCCCATCACGTAACATCTCCCATCACCTAACATCTTGTAACTATTACAACAAACATTAATTGTACCAATCTTACTTTGTTACGAGATATGGAATTGTGCTGGCCTTCTTGATCTTTTTGTTTTGGACTTGTGATCTTTGTGTGTGTATGTGTGCAATTTTTGCTGATTCTTCCTCTCTTGCAACTCACTTTCTTCAGGTCATGTTCGTTAAATAATGCTAAATCATGATACATGAATTAACACACCATTGGATAGTGTTAATTACCGAATTAACTTAATGGACAAAATAGTCAATTGCATACATGTAATTGGGATACTATGAAAGTCTCTAAATAGGTGGGTTGTCAATCTTGAAATTTTTTTTGCTATTCACTCCACATTGCGGAGTGAATATTACGGGCCATTAAATGATTGAAAAATAGAGGGTATCACTACTTTTTTAGTCATCTCAACGACTGTCATAGTCACTCCGCATTGCGGAGCGAGTAGCCAAAACTTACTCCTCAATCCTTTATTTGTGAGGAACTCTAATTCATTACTACTAAATCAAATACAAATACACTTTCTCTTTCTAAATTCTCACTATCTCCTTTATAGTTTTAGTTCAAATTATTATTTATCAAGTGGTCCGAGTTTGAAATGTAGAGTAGAACATCGGTCGGTAAACGATCGATGGCCAGTAATGAGCGTGATGACCCGTCGAGTGCCCAAGTGGTCTGAACTTAGAACATAACTAAACATTGGTCCAAAACTAGAACAGAGCAAAACATCGGTCAGTAAATGATTAGTGGCCAATGATGAGTGCGACGACCCACTAAAGTGCCTAAGTGGTCCGAACTCAAAACAGAGTAGAACATCAGCCAGTAATAGATCGGTGATCAATGATAAGCGTGACGATAATCCGAACTCAACACAGAGGCATAACATCGGCTACGATCAGTGACTCATAAATGAACGTGACGACTCGCCGAAGTACTCAAGTGGTTAAAACAAAAAACAGAAGCATAAAATCAATTACGATCTATGGCTCAAAAAATGAAGCTTGACATCCATCATGATTGGTGGCCTATAAATGAGTGTGACGATCCGTCGAAGCGGTCCAAATCCAAAATTGAGGCATAACATCGATTATGATAAGTGGCCAAGAACAGAATCTGTTATAAAATAAAAGAGATTATGAACCCAGAAATGAAAAAGAGAAAGACAATGATTGAAAAAAGGGCCAAGATCAGGCCCAAACAAATATCATAAAGAAGGCTAATCAACTAAGACAAGCAACTAAGCCGATTAACATGCAAAGATAGAGCCATGTTGGCAAAGCCTAGCCAAACTTGGGGAATGACGTGTATTAAGTGTCAAAATATGTAAAGGGCATCAATGAAGCAATTAAAGTCGAGAAATACTGAAGCATCATTAATCAAAAAATTAGCCGCCTGAGGACTGTCTTGTGAACTGCCCAACAAAGAGTACAAGGTCCCTAACCGAGTAGACTATTAAACAATTGGATAGTGATAATTACCAAGCCTATTAAGGGCAAAATGGTAAATTCAATACATATGGTGAAGATTCTATGAAAGTCTATAAATAACACCCAACCCTCGTTTGTAAGATACTCCAATTAATTACTACTAAATCAAATACAAATGCGCTCTCTCTCTAAATGATAGTTCCCTCTAGCTTTTAGTTCAGATTGTTCTTATCAATGTGCATATGGGTGCATCCAATCGGGATATCAATTCCTTCTGATGATCTTCTTTCGTAAAATTGCAATCAATGAAATTTAGAGACAGGAAAAACAAATAAAATTAAGCAATTTGATCATGTCAATTATCAAGTTCTTTTAGTGTAGTATTTTCAATAATACAAAGACTCTGATGAATGGACCTCACAAAGAATCCAACCTACTCCAGAGCACAGGCGGTTTCCCCATGTTACAAAATTAGTACTACAATAAACAAAATCAGTACATGGGATCGCCAATTTTTACGAAAGGGTAAAATGATGCAAGATGTCAAGATGCCATGAAAGAATCCCTTCAGCTTTATGCATATCATTAACTGAACCGAACAAAATCAAGAAAGCAACATCTGCTTCCCAAGGATCGAAAATCTGCTGCCTTGCTTCTTTGAGGTTTTTTCGCAAGAATCTTTCTTGTGTTGAGCATCTGATGAGTCATTGTACTATATAGAAGTTTTAGTACAGCTTGTTGAACCCCGAAGGTGTCGTAGATTCTGCCAACCTAGGCAAGAAGCCTTCCCTTTCAAGTGAAACCTGAAGACTTGACATGATCTTAACTAATGCAACCCACAATATAGGGGAACAGCAGAAGGCATAGCCGAATACGGTTAGTGCTCGAACAACACCATCCTGGTACCAGGGGTAAGCCATTACAAGAAGGGACCCAAAGATTCCGAGCCACGGAACTAAAACGGGGAGCGTTGATAGAAGAAAAGTGTTTGTAGCAATACAGGATAGAGCAAAAGCACCAAGCAAGTAAATACTCCAGCCGACGAGTGGATGAACAGTGTGGGGAATGAGGAAGAAAGGGATTATGTAGGCCGCAAGAATAGACCATATAGCAACCAATTTAAGGCCTGTTTGTACGAGGAAAACACTCTTGTCTTCGCGACGATAGCATAGCTTGGACAAACTGGGCCGTGCAATACGTGTCACTTAGTTAATTATCAGTGCAATTATTCCTAGGTAAAATATTGCTTGAATAAATACAAGCGGCATTTCTGCACTATACCTGCAAACAGTAAGCCCTTAATTGGTTAGATACAAGGTGACCAGAGAAATGACAAATATTGGTCTTTACCCTAAGTATAACAGTTACCAAATAGGTGAGAACAACGGCGACAAAACAAAAGGTTAACGTACAGAGGCAAATGGAATCACTTTCCCGGCACAAGATATAGGCACTTAATTATGCAGACCGATAGTGAAAACATACTTCGCACATTTATTAACTTCGATGTTGGCCCCATAACAAAAGCTTCTATGATAATAATTCCATATGATAACTCGCTGAGGGACTGTGTTTGCAATTTGACGACATAGAATGATAGATTCATAGGCTCAAAATCATGAAGCATACGTGAACAATTTGGAATGAATGCTTTAAGGGGTGCAAAAATTTTCCCATGTATTTATCCAGCCAGTGAAATTGAACAAATACCATGCCCATGTCCATCTTTGAAAACTTGAACTACTTGTACCACTGAGATGGGCATAGAAATGCCTACCCAATAGTTTGACGCCGTTGTTCATGCCACTGGATGCCTAGAGGCAACACAGGCCATGACCACCAATACCATGGTTTTAACCACACTGCCCCAGGGAAAGTGACAACACTGTTTGGGCCACAAGGTATGCTCCATCGTAGTTTGAGATCTAGCACAAATCAAAATTCCAGTACAATGAGTTTCAGAAACAAATAACATTCTTCCACTGAAGCTCTCACATAATGACTGATAAAAAGAGAAGGCTACAGGGAAGGATGAAAAATGCTATGCTAAAAAACTCAGAGCCCGGGTAAACTGTATACTTACAATAGTAAGAAGCATCCATTTGGTAACCTAGGGGAAGTCTATACCGTCCATCAAGCTTAGTGCCATTAGGTGTAGAGTAGAACATTGGCTTATTAAGTAAATCAGGGAAATAGCTTCCTATAAAACCTTGGTCTGCACCATCCTGGGTTATCCCTCGCAATCTCTAACTCATGAACCATGTCCTTAAAGACTGTCATTGATGGCTGCAATTGAAAATTTCAGAAGCAACTAATCAGAATTCTTGCCGGTATTTTCAAGAATTATTTTGGCAGCAAAAGCATCTTGAAACTTTAGTTTAAAACGGGAGAATGTAAAGTCTGCTGATGATAAGTAGATGAAGTTGAATTTTATCAGAAACTTCAGTATGTAATGAATCAGACGGATTTAGCATAAAATATCTACAATACAAAAGGTGAAAAGATCTGCAGCAGTCACGGATTCAACTATTAGAAATTGCTAAAGTCTTTCTTGATAACATTTTCTTGTGATAAAACTATTTTTTCTATTGACACTTGCTTCAAAATTAAGAATACTTCAAAAGAACCATATACATTGGAGAAAAACCTTTTCTTACCTGCAATACAAAGAGACCAGTGTGAAAGATGCAGGGGTTAATGAAAACTGCACAAAACTGACCACATTGGACAACACGGGAACAGTTCGTCTGTTTTTCGCAGGAAAAGGTTATCAGCATCAAGCATGACCACCCTATCATAGTCCACTAGGCTCCACACATAAAGCTTATTCATTGTCAACTTGAATCGCCAATCAAAATTTCCCTGATTAACATACGGATTGTTTAGATTTTGAACTCTCACAACCTTCACCCCGTCTTCTTCTCTGTAGCACAACAAAAAGAATACTGTTACTCTGTTTCTGTACTGTTCATTCAACTCTCTATTGAGCACTGAAATCTTAACTCTGTATAAACATTTGACAATTCTGAACCACAAAAGAACAAGAAACTACTATTTGTTTTGTTCATCTAGATTTATCCAATTGAGGTAGCTCTGAGGTGATGAATCAATATCTATAATTATTTCTGTTGTTAATCCTAACAAGCACCAATGTTGATACAAAGAGAGATACAAGTACATTGAAGCTGATAAAAATTTTGGAACCATGTTCTCCAATCTCCCAGAACTAATTTGAGTATTGCCTGATTTTAGTATAAACTGCTCTAGGACAATAACTGATGGTAAAGCTCTATAGCAGACCATATAAATTTGAAGTGTCAAAATTTTCCAAGGCCAAGTGTTCATGTAACAAAAAGCTACACCTAACAGTTAGGAAAATTATCAATAATCAAGTAATTCCAACACTGTGAGGGGCTAAAACAAGCTGCATTTTTTAATCAGAAATAGTGTTTACGATAATCTCAAGTGATCCTAGTTGCAGGCAGAAACAAACAACAATACACAACCAAAATTGTTGGTTACCGAAGATAAATTGCAGGGATTGTCTACCAATTTTAATGATTAACTTTCATCTTCTTGTGCCAAAATTTTAATTTGAGATACCCTCTTGCTAGCAAGCATTAGGTAATCCAAAATGGTCATCCCTAATCCTATGACACAGCTTTAAAACTCTGGGACATAAAAGCCATTCTTTGTTCTAATGGCATCTTTCCACTTACTGGCTATCACATATGAGTTCCCAAGAATGCTAGACTTTGAGATATATGTGCATATACTCTAGACCTTATCAAAAGTTGCATGATATCTTACCAAAAACCAGAAAAAAGAAAATTAATGGAAGTGGCATGGACCGAATGGTCGGTGACATTTTAGATGTATGGAGCACTTTCTTGGAATATGCTGTATTAAAAAATAACTAGTTTGTTAACAAGAGTGTGATGGTGATAAGATGATAAGATAATCTAAACTAGATGATTACTCATACTCTATAGCTAATACATAATATCCATTAAACTTTGCTTCATCTCTACAAGAAAGCAATTTTAATGGAAGTGGCATGGACTGAATGGTCGGTGATATTTTAGATGTATGGAGCACTTTCTTGGAATATGATGTATTAAAAAATAACTAGTTTGTTAACAAGAGTGTGATGGTGATAAGATAATCTAAACTAGATGATTACTCATACTCTATAGCTAATACATAATACCCATTAAGCTTTGCTTCATCTCTACAAGAAAGCAATTTTAACACACATATTCCATAAGTTTCTTAAGAAAACCACATAGAATCCCCCCCCCCCCCAAAAAAAAAAAAAAAATTTTTTTGACAATTCAAAAAACTAAAATGTTATGTATAATGCAGGGCCAAGTGGGTACAATGGATGCGCATGAACTCACAACTTATCTCTTAATAATGGTTGCCACATCAAAAAGAGGCTGACTAGGTCCCAATTACAAGTACATATACATTAGAACCAGTCATGCCTTAGCAAAGAAGGAACATCCTATGTTCTCCGGACATGGCATTTTAAGAAAAAAAAAAAACCTCCTTTTAAATTATTTCATGAAATTGAATTACGTAAAACTTGTTATTACTTTTGATTTGGGTAAAGATTGGATAAAAAGTAAGACCTAACGATGTTTTGTCGTGGAATAAGTTTCTGTACACTCTTTTTTGGGAAATACTTAGATAGACCTGGTTTTTTATCTCACTTGTAGACCCAGTGGTGTAGATTAAATATTATGGAATCTATGACATAAGCTGATATAAGCAAAATTGTGTGTACAAGATTTAATCTTGACCGCAGGGTCTACAGGTAAGGTAAAAAACTGAGTTCATGATAGTACTTTTCCCTCCTTTTTAAGATGTTACATGAAATATCGGCAGCTTAAAATAAAATTACTTTCAATTTAGCCAAATATTAGATAATACAAGTTTAGACCCGGTAACTCTGACATTAAAAAAATTGAGCTATTGACCAATAACATAGGGGACACTTTACAAGTAAGTGATGAGTTGATGACCCTCCATCTCCAAAGCATACATTATTCTTATTTTTTATGTAAGCATATTCAGATATTCTCCTTTAAAACACAATCGAAGTGTCACAACTGACCTTTCTAGTTGGCCAAGGGAGCTAGCTAGGAACATGTTCCGTGGTACAAAAATAAAACGGAAAGGAAACTTCCTAGAAGCAACCTATGACACTTATACACGAGTTAGCATGCAACTTTATGTAATCTCCATGTAAAACTAAAAATTATGCCGTTGACAGATGTTTTGCTTTACTTACGCTAATCAATGTTAAATTAGGTACTATTAGGTATCCTAAGAGACCTAAAACCTTGTACACTTGATAATCTGTTAGGTGTCCTATTAAACCTAAACCTTAAACTTGATTTTAACAATTACCGAAATGACCAAAAAAAAAAAGAATTGAATAATGGGAAACTTAATGGATGTGTATTGAAATGAAAATGCTGACATAAATAAACCTTCTTTTTCCACTTAATTAAAAAGTTGATTGCACTATGAAAAGTTGAAATTCTTTGTCCGATTGTGTATTACCAAGGTGGAAATTTTCATTTTCCTTCATATTTGGTCCAGATTGTAATTTTCTGAGTATAGATTTTTGTGAAAGATAAGCACAAGCAGGAGCATTAACACACCCCGAGGAAAAAAAAAACAAAATGATCCTAGGAAGAAAATTATTTTTTAAAAAAAATAACCCAATAAACAATTATATAGACTGGTGGGTCCCACCTGAGATCTCGGCCTGCCGTTCAGTGTTCACATGGCACTATGACAGACTTGGCAGTCCACAACACTCTGTAATTGGACCCAATACAGTTCCCATCTTCTTCCAGATTGTTTTTTTTTTTTAAGAGTTTTTAATTATTTTATTATTTTATTGGAAATTTGTGGAATATATTACACAACGAAAATATGACTGAAAAATGTATTTAGAACGATAAACAAATAAAATCCAGCCGGACCCTCAATACTACAACTTTAAGCAAATACTACTACAGAGATTTTTCTCCCTGGATTCCAATTTCCAAAGGACAAAAAATGATAGAAAATGTACAAGAATTCGTCCTTCTTCTGTTATATTGTAGGCGAGATTTTAAAATACGACAAATATTGTAAAATTACCCAAAATTTGAAGTCCTCCAAAAAAAGTCAAAAGACATTTCCTTCCTAATAAGGCTAGTTGTCCAAAAGACAGAGAAAAAGGATGTAGCTTCCACCAGCAATGTCAAATTACCAAAATACCCCCGAGAAAACAAGAAATAGAATTCTCTAATTTGTATCTTTGAAGAAAGTTAATGACCGGCCGGCGGCGAGGGGTAGAGACTACTTACAGCGTGTGCACCCAACGGAGGGGAACGTCGAGGGAGGCAATGACGACGAGATCGGCGTCGACTCCGAGCCTCTTTAGCGACTTCATCATGACACGTGTCGCCACGTAGAACTCGTAGTCACGAGGGGTCCCCATATACATCATTGTCGCGTATGCATTCTTATGCCCTGCATTAAACGACATCGTTACCTTCTCCGTCACCGTCGCCGTCGCCGTTGCCGTAGCCGTCGCCGTCGCTTGGCTGTCATAAACCATAAAAGAAACTAAAGCCACCCCTGCTAAGAAGAATCTGAACAACCCCATTTTTTAGCCGCCAAAACTTTTTCTATTTTTTTTTTCCCTACAACAATTGCATTCTCTTCAGCCGGAAAAAATATAGTTTATGATAAAATCTTCCCGTTCCGGGATCGTTAAATGAATGATGATTAGAGATTATATCTCTAATCTCGTGTATCTTTATATACACTGAAGAAGAACGCGGAATAGGGAGCGGGGTGGGGGTGGGGGTGGGGGGGGGGGGGGGGGGGGGTGTACGGTGTGTCTTTGTGTGAAGAAAGTATTGAAGGAGAGGCATTCAAAGGAGGAGACTGTGAGGGGATATATATAAAAAGTTAAAATAATCCGGCTTATAAGAAACTTTCTTCCTTTTGCAATAAAAGGGAAGAAGAAAAGGAAAGGCAAATTACCCAAATAGTCTTTTAACTTAAATTTGGTCCCTAAACCACGTTCTATCCAAAGTAGTATTAGTTTTTTAAAAAATTTGATTGGTATTGATTAGGAGTGGAAGGATCAAGTCACATTATTAAAACTGAATTGATCCTTTTTAACTAAAAATTTAATCAATTTAGTCCCTTCCCTTATAATCTCGAGTCATTCCACCCCTATCTTATCACATCCCACCCAGTTGTGGCTAGCACCAACACCACCCGTGCCAAACCATCCGTTCTATGAGTCTATCTATAACACTCCATTTTGAAAATTCATCTTATTAGTGGGGGAAAGTGTGAGATTAGGAAGAGATGAGGTGTAGAATGGAAATCGACAAAAGAAGAGGTGAGGAAGGGAGAAATTAGGAAAAATGGGAGGCGAAAAGAAAGATCTGGAAGAGGGGAGTCGAGGAAGGGGGAGACCAAGAAAGAAAGAAATCGGCAAAAGAAGAAAATTGGGAAAAAGGGAGGCAGGGAAGAAGGAAATCTAGGTTTGGGGTAGTGTAAGGAAGATCGGAGCTGGGGAAGAAGGGAGATGGAGGCTGGGAATGTTAGGGGTAGAGTGAGAGAAGATCGGTATAAGGAAAGGATTGAGACAGGAAGTTATTGGGGAGTGGAGGTGGTAGGGGTGGGTTGGTCTGATTTGAGGTGACAAAAAGGTAGATCTAGAGGTAGGAAGAAAAGGGTAGTGACGGCATAAGGGGGGATTGGGGAAGGATAGTCGGGGTGTTGTAGGGGAGAGGCTAGAATAGTGGTGATAGGGCTAGGAATGATAGTAGGGGTGACGGTGGCGGTGGTTGGCAGTTAAGGAAGGGAAGATGAGGTAGTTAGGGAAAAGGAGATGAAGGTAGGAAAGGAAGGTAAGAATTAGGCTTTCTTGGGAGTTTTATTTTTTCAAATTTACCCTATTTATTTTTTAATTTAACCCAAAACTTTGTGGACACTTGATTGTCTCTGTTTTGAGGTAAATTTTCTCTATTTTTTGTGTGTAATTTGTTTCATATTTGGTGAAATTAATGGTAAATTTAAAAAATATTGTATTTGGTTAAGGGATTAAATTGGCTAAATTTTTAGTTGAGGGGCCAATTAGATTATAATAAAAATGTTAGAGGATTGTTTAGGCAACAATTTCACACTTAAAGTATTAGGTCCATATAACTTGACGCTTCTTCCCTAGTTTACAGATGTCAATATTAAAAAAAAAAAAAACTAATGTTTTGGGCGGTGCCAGGGACTAAATTGGATACAACTATTCGGTTAAAGGATTAATCAAACTAAAATTACTAAGTTAGTAGACCATTTCAATTTTAATGAAACAGTTGGAGTACTATTTAGGTGACTTACCTAAACAGAAATGAAGGGTAAATTGCTTCTCAAAATAATGAAGGGTAAATTGCTTCTCAAAATAATGAAGGGTAAATTAAAAGGAAATTCTTGTAGTTTAACCAATACTAAAGTTAATTCTTATTGTTTATAAACTTATAATTCATCATAGTGTGATTTGAATTAAAATAAAATCGTTAAATACATTAAGATGTTGAAAAAAAAATTGATTTAAAGGGTTATTTTAGTTATTTAAAATATTTAGTTAAGGTTAGTTATGTATTTTAATAAAAACACAAACCCCTTACTTTTGGTGATTTTTGAATGGTAGAAAAGATTTTATATATATATATATATATATTTTAGCACGATTCCATTATTGTTATTTACTTGGATAAATGACAAGGAAGTCTCTTATGGTTTGCTTAATGTTCAAATTACCTATATATTTTAAAAATTTACAATTTACGATCTTGTGGTTTAAATTCTTTTATAAAATGGATATGTGAAAAAAAATAAAAAATAACCCTAAATTTAGAGACATTTTACTGCCCAGAACCCCTCACTTGAGGATCGCATTTTATATTAAAATAAATAACTAACTAAATTGGAGACTCTAAATAATTAAAATGTCTTTAAATCAAAAATTTCAGCCTCTAAAATATGGATCTACAAAATTTTTAACAGTTTTAATTTAACTCAAATTACACGGGTGCAAACTATAAATTTACAAATTATAATAGTAGTATAGATACGAGTCAATTACTTAGTATATAACGTCGTGTCCTGGACACTTGATCTGAGCTGTTGGTATTTAATACGTTGACTAACTTGAACGGTTTAGAAATTTCCTCAACTTGGCGTAAGTTGCTATGGACAGCTTTTTTTTTTTTTTTTTAACCCAAAAAAAATTCCCAAAATATTTTTTACCAAAAAAAAATAAACAAATAAATCCCCAAAATCTTAATTTGGTTAACGACGGTGAGGTACTTTTTTGTTCTACTAGCTTAAATATATTTGGGATCTCTAATATCAAGAATATCTGGGCCCCACCATAGTATTCCAGTTTATTTCAAGGTTTGGACGGTATAAAACGTGGACGTATCATGTATGCCACGTTTCACAAGTTGGCCTGTGGACAAAGTTTATATTTAATGCAAAATCAACTAAATAAAGATAAATACAAATATTTATTGACACCCTTGATTTTGTCTTAATTACAAATCAGCAATATTATCCTACTACATTTTTAAGAATGAGGGATTTTATAGAAACTATATGATGGAAACCAAGGATAAAAAAGATACTAAACAAATATGAATTAGACAAGCTCATTTTAAATTGATGAAATGTATAGTAGAAATAGAATTTTCATCACAGGAGATTTAAAGGGAAGTCATTGGATTTATTAAGGGAAAAATAATACAATAGGAAAATTTATTATAGATTATAATTGGGGGAGACAATATCAAATTATCAAGTCTTTTAGGAAGTGACTGTTATGAGGACGAGGATTCTCTCCATTTAAGGGTAAATGAAAGATTTTTTATTTATCTTTCTAAATGAGTGACACATCACTATTTGTTTAAATTAAGGATTAAATTTTATCCTTATCACTATTTTACTATTTCTAACACTCAAAATTATATAGTTTCAATTGTTATTTTATTTATATAACAAATTTAATTTTAAGTATAACAAAAAAATAAATACTTAAAAAAATATAATGAAATTATAGTATTACGTTACTCCAATTTAATGACTTGCTACAATTTTTGTTATAAATTTTTATTTGTTGTAAGAAATCAATTACGTATATTTTTTAATTAAATAGTATGAATCTTAATAAAATAATTTGATTAATTTTCTTAAATGATAATAATTTTTAAATTTAATTAATTATCAAGGAGAAGAAAATGAAAATTTCCTAGTTTTATCATAAAAATTTATAAAAATGATGATTTGACAAATATCTCACATTTGATTATACATTTAAATAATGTGTCACTCATTCTCATTTACTGTTAAATGGAAAGGATTCTTGTTTGTGTTATGATACATAGATAGATAACTCACGTACAATGTCACGCGATTAAGTTCATTATATAAGGGCACAATTATAATTTCTATATATTAGTCAAGTCTTTTTTTTTTAATTAGTCAAGTCTATTAAAACATTTAGGGACCTGGCGAAATATATAAACAAGTCCCTATCCCTCATTTCGTATCGTTTCCTAATTGAATACAACTACCAATGAACTCACTACAAAAAATTAAAAAAAATAATAAATAAAAATACTTTTTTCAGGTAAAAAAATAAATAAGAAATAAATAAACTTGCCACTTTCTCTCTAACTAATCACGGTGCTTTATTGACTAATAAAGATGCCCCAAGAATGTTAAAATAGGGGTAAAGAAACTCTTTTGTTCCTTTGGCATCCTATAATCTCCCTCATATGATTTTTTAAGATAATAGAGAACAAATTCCTGTTCAAATAATCACCCTATTGAGATGACTAAGTTGTTAGTTTATTCACAAAAAAACTTATGATTTACGTTGTTATAATTCCAAAAATGCTTAATGACATATGCGAGTGTGATTGAGACCGACGTGTTAGGGTCACAAAAGGTCATTGAACTTATAAGAAAGCCATAATTTTGATTAATTAAAGATTGAAACTTCATTTTCCTATCATAACAAGATTGTTAATATCTTGATATTTTAGTTTAGAACAAAAAGTTAGCCCATTATCATAATGCGTAAAGGGAACCAAAATTGTAGGGTAGAAAGGAATACTTTGAGACAGAAAGTTAGTTCATCATATTGCTCATTACGGAATATGCCTCAATTTGACAACTTGATGCCGTTCATGTAAATGACAGGTCGTGATTGTTGTGAATAAATGATATGAGCTATATATATATATATTTGCACGGTTGCCTAATGAAAAACCTTAAAATTAGTTATCAATGACATATTATTTAATTGATATTAACTATATGATCTATTGATTATGATTCGAATCATTAAGAATCAAGTATTATTTTTTTAAAAAGAAAATAAAAAGATACGATAATCTTCTAACAAATTACAAATTCTTTTAAACACTTATTTTTTATTCTTAAATTTTAGATTAGCTATACTCTTTAAATCTAAGACGATCATACATTCAAGTAAAAACTCTCCCTTTGAGAGTTATAAATTATGCCTATAATTTTATAACTTATAATGTCTATAATATTATTATTACTAAAAAAACAAATTTAGAATCAAAACTCTCCCTTTGAGAGTTATAAATTATGCCCATAATTTTATAACTTATAATGTCTATAATATTATTATTACTAAAAAAACAAATTTAGAATCAGCAAAGAAACTCTATCAAGAAACCCATGGTGGTTCGGTCAAGACGGAGGACGTGTTTTATGGAATATAAAATCAAGCTTTAAACAAGTGTATAGATACATTAACATTCCCTCCTAATTAATTATTCTTTAAGATGGGTTGTATGACTTTACAAAATTCTACTCGACTTCAACTTCAAGTGGCATAGTCTATTCTCTGAAGCGGGACTATAACAAAATTACTAACGAAGGTACCAAATATGACCAAGGTACGTACGTAAAAAAGGATCCGTAATCCCAACTCTCAAGGGTTTATTCAATTGTTTTTGGTTTTTAATTTAATCCTATCCCTACTTAATTTTATGTTCATTGACCAATCTTTTCATGTAAGTTAAAATATACGTGACGAGTATTTATACAATGAAATAAAATTGACACAATAAATGAGATAGAGGATTTGGAGCTGTTATAAAAATTAACTCAAGGACTAAAGGGTAAATAACAATGGTGCATTCAATATATATATAGAAAGAGAGCATTGATAAATATAAAACCACAGACAAAACAATGTAACGTCATTGATGTGTCATTAGATTTGAAAAAGAATGAAAAAAATCAGACCAAGGATCTAAAATTAGGAATTGGACATTCAATAGAATTCTATTTTGACTAAATTTGGAAAAGAATGAAAAAAATCCGACCAAGGATCTAAAATTAAGAATTGGACATTCAATAGAATTTTGACACTAGATAAGATAGCGTCATCTTCTTTTTCCACCGATTGATATACTTATTTATTTGAAAAATTATGTCTCTCAAATTCTCTCCCTATTTTTTAAACATTTTTCCCTTATAATTAGAATTCATTCAAGAGAGTTGCACTTAGAGTTATGTTTGACTTCCAAAATCACAATGATGTTAGTACTACTCATATATATATAGTTAGATAAAATAACCCCACAAAACACCAATGCTATAGTTAAAATTTCACTTAGGCTGGTATTAATAGACAGTTTAATTAGGATTAAAAATAAGTTTTGACTATTCTATGCTAAAATATTTGATCAGGCTTGTCGAATGAAATTAATCCAACCAGTAGGGTTTTCAGATGTCAACTTAAAATAAGATTATTAAATTACAAAAATCGCCTTAGGAATTTGTAGTTAATTTCTAATAGTTTAAATAACATCTGAGGAAGTGACCTAAAAAGAACATCTGGGGAAGTAATATTTCGTGAAGCAATAAAACATAATATATATTATTAAATTATTTTAAGACTCAGAAAAGTGGTCCAATCTTTTGATGATGACAAATAAATATCTTGCGTGCAATTTCACTATGTTTGCCTTCCCCAGTAAGTTCAAATTAAGTGGTAAGTTCGGGGGAGGCTTAATTAGTATGTCATAATTAAGGAATAGAGACCTTTTAAATATAAATGAAAATTTATTTTATTCACCACGCATATAATAATCATATCAAAAACAAATCTTCTGGTGGTACGTATGTCATTTTCTTGTACGTTCGTTGGTTCTTTGACTAGGAAATTTTTTCGATCTATTGGCCACATTCTCCTTAGTAAGAAGGTGTCTGAAATGTCTGTCATGGGTTAGGCTTCTCCTTTCCAAAGTATCCAAAAAAATTCGTTATTTGCTATGTATTGAATGACACTTTCTTTTAATGTAGTGCTTTTCAATTTAAAAATTGATGATTAAGAAATATTGGCTCCATTTAGTTACCAAATAATGGTAAATATTTGTCAAATATTATTTGGTCAACAACAAATTCTATTTGATCAAGTGATGATTATCATCAAATAATATTACATACTATTTATATTTTGTTTTATCCATTATTTGCACTATTCATCTAATGTTATTTAAATGAATTATTTATGTTGTAAAAATTTCACAATTACTGTTGAGTTTGGATTGTTAAAGTAGTAATGCTGTTAAAATCAATGAATTAAAGACCCGATCTTATGCTAAACTTGCGAAATAATCTTTCGAACGGCCAACAGATTTTATATATTAAACCTTATCTTTCACTTTTCAGACAACTTAATGTTCTTCGAAACTTTAACTTTATGAGGTGAATAACAAATATACAAAATCAAACACTAACCAACCAACACCCTAGATTTAGTACAATAGGAGCAATGAAATCAATTTTTTTCGCAACCTTTTTCTTTCCATTACAATTATAATCTAGAAATCAATAGTTACCAAATACTACCAGAGAAAGTGAAAATGATACATTAAACACTTTCATTAATTAAACACCCTAAACACTACGCCTACAGTCCAAATCTATATTTCAGCCTTCAGTTTGAATGAGATTTAATATAGTATCAGTACCAAAATTAGAGTTGGTGTTGTGATAACAACGTATAGTCGTTTTTTCTAATACCTCAGTGTTAGATTTCTTCATCTTTTTCGTTCAGTCTTCTTAACAACTCAAGAATGATGCTTCGTGATCTTCTACATATTACTGAATCATGCCACGCCTAAAAGCCACATTTTTTACCTTGTTACTAGCCATAACTACATCACTTTTGGAAGGTTAGATATCTAGAATGAATAGTTTAATTAAGGAAAATTACCTACAATACTCCATAGTTATAGATTCTTCTACCTAGATTCTCATTGGTCCAAGAGATTATAAGTTTTGCCTTTGTCCCACAAAAACAATCATTCGTTGTTTCTGCCACTGGAATTTTTTGAAGAAGAGAAATTAAGGTTGGGAGAAATGTTGAATAAGACAGATTTCGAGTTAAAAATGAAGAATATTGAGAATTGTTACCTTCAACTTCCTTTCGTTGAAATAGCAACAACAACTTCTTTCTTTTGTTTTTTAACGCACGTGGCCTTTGGCGTTAATAATATCTAATTTTCCGTTTGTGTCTTGACGTTGGTTAATTATTTCTAAGATTTGAAACCAAATTGGTTTACTGTGAAGTATAAGAGACCACATTGGTTCATGCCTTAAAGATAAGGGACCAAAATGATTTTTTTCTCGTTCGGTAAGTACCATTCGGATTATGACTTAGTCGTCGACCTTATCAACTCGTCAATTCTTGGAAAGCTAAATAATTAGAGCATAATGTCTAATTACTATAGTTTATAATTATTTTGGGTTAAAAAATGAAAAACAAATAATATACATTTACTATTTGCGATTCAAACGAATATTTCGAAATATGTATTTTATATTCAAAAATTTATCTCATTATTTTAAAAATCAACATTATTTTTAAATACCATTCAAATCAAAATCCAAATAATATTTATTAAATAATAAGTAATTATTCGTTATCCAAACGAATTATATTTTTTAAGATCATTATGATGTTTACTCTTGTAGGACGTTTTGGTATTGTAATTATTAATATAATCATATAACAATACTCTTACTATCAAAATTTTGTAATTTCCTGCTAGAGAAGGGGAGCAGATTATAGCTATATTACAAAATATATCGATTATATGAAAAGATTTATTGATTAGCAATTCAATCAACCAGAGATTATAGTTGACAAACATTTCGACACGTACGGTTGAAATGATAATTTCTTCTCCTACAAAATTTTGGATCTATCTATAACGTTACATTACAAGGCATATCACCTAACAAGGCAGCAATGCTTAACATTACAAGGCATATCACCTAACAAGAAATTTCTTGTTTTAACAAGTGCGAAGTGTGTTACTAGGTGTGGGACTTGGAGCTTATCACTTGGAACGTAAACATATGTTACTATATTTCGAAAAAAAAAAGGGTAAAATTTGACTAAAAATTCAAAAGTAAAGATTGATAATTTATCACGTAAATTAATTTTAACAAATAATCATGAATTTACGATTGTGTAAATGATTTTCCCTACTATATATACTGTGCAATGTTTAAAAATTAAAAACTCGAAATCGACTCAAAAAGTTAATAAGTCGAGTATATTAAAAAATTTGGTTGACTTTTACTAAATTAAAAATAAAATAAAAAACTCATTATTATAATTTGTATGTATTTATTATTTTATCTATTAAAAAGGAAAATATGCTAATAATTAGGTTAAGTATTAAAAATTTAGATTTCTTATGTGATTCTTTTACATATTATTTATTATCAATTCAGAAAATGAATTTTTCAAAAAAATTATACAAAAATTTATCTATTTTTTAATATTAAATAAACTCAACTCGGACATATACTCATCATTTATTCGATAAATTTATCGAATTTAATATAAAATCCGATAAAATTCATTGTTCATTGAATCATTTATAATTTTTTCGAGTTGAATCAATTCGATAGAACTTGACTGAATTTTTTGAATTTTTAAACTATGTACTATTGATACCATTTGAACTTAGAACGCGCCTTATAATCTTCTTATTGTCTCACTTGGGACAGCCTTTTGCGATTGTTTCAAGAACTCCAAGCCAATTCATTATTGTTAAGTAGTTACAAGGACTAAAGTCAAGCCATTATTCTTAAGTAGTACTATTAGACAGGTTCAAAGATTGAAAAAATAGGTAGTACTATATAGCTCAAAATTTAAAATACTATAAAATTTAGTAATGTTTTACCCGTAGGAATATTTCGTTATTTTTAAAAATTTATATAATATAAAATTTTAATATATAATATTATATTATATAAATTTGTAAATTACAATAAAATAATTTTTTAAAATCATTACAATACCTATTTTATTATGCTGTTATCTTGAGGCCAAGGATAAAAATTTAATTCACCTTTTCCAAGAGAAGCATCAAAATGAAATTCCAAGAATATGCTTACTATCAAAATTTTATGCACCGAAAAAGTGAGCCATGCATGAATTTAAATCTAATCAAACTACATGTACTACATAAGTCTCATAATTAATTTTGTACCAAGTAATATATAGGTACGGACTATAAAACATTTTTTTTTAAAGCAAAACAATATTTAACAAAAAATTGGACTAAAAAAGTAAGGATATTTTTAATTTCATTCATCATAGGAAAGTGACCGAATAAAACTAAGGATTTCTTAGTGAAAGAATCGTACTTTATGATAGTAATTACAGGAGTTAATACCCAAACAAATCATTAATTATGCGACTGAGTCAATTATCAAACCGAAGAATTTCATGGATCAACTTCTAGATATTAAACTACTTTTGACTTTTTCTAGTTACTGATTTAAAAAAAAATTACACAGATTTAAAAAAAAAAAATAGATAGTAAAAACGTTAACAAAAAAATTATACAAAAAATTTAAATAACATAAAGAGTGGAGCGTAAAAAGTAAAAAGATAATTTTGGATAATTACTTATATAGAATAAGAGTAAAAAAGAAAATATATAAAATGACACCATATTAAATTTATGCTTTTACTTTGTATATAGTATAAATAATCTGCAAACAACTATTATATTTTATGTTTATTAAATGTGTGGATCTTCTCCTGGATAGAGACGATGAATGACGCCCAAAAAAAAAAATTTTGTTGCCAGCAGCATTTTTTGTTGGTTTTGTGTTGTGCACCACTTTGTACACATGTACCTTCCTCGAATGGAAGAAATATGGTCTTTAATAAATAATTCTTAATGTTGAAATTGAATTTAGAATCTTACTTTAAAAAAATGGATTTAGATGTGTATAATCTCATCTCTTTAGCATGACATTTTTGAATAAATTCAAATGGAATCTCACAAAAAAATCAATTCTTGATTTTAGATTACATTTGGTTGACATTTTTTTTTTTTATACAGATGCGAGCGAAAAAATAATATCACTAATGAGATATCACTAATGAGTTGTTTACCTAATACGTAATTGAAAATTGCAAATACGGGATTGGATCGGTGGATATTAATCTTGTAAATATTAGTCTGAGCTATTTTAATATAGAAGGTTGACTTTGCCGCCAATCATGGCTTAAACTTTTAACGTATTTCTTTGATACGAAAATATGTACGTAATTTTTTAGAAGAAAGAAATACCTACGCAATTTATAAAAATATATAGCAATATTTTTTTTTCCATAATGAACTAATTGAAATTAAAAGTTGATTGCTGGTGAAAGTAATTGAAAGTGGTTTTTTAAAATCATGATAAAGAGGGCAATTGCAGCAAATGTTTCCTAGAATATTTAAATCCACATACTCATGGTAAGAATTATAATTTAGAAAAATTCTGCAATTCATTCCGGTTGTTTTTGAATTGATAGATTTGGGAAATTTTTGAAATCAATTCACTTTTTCGTCTGAAGGGATTTTTAAAACTGAAATGGATGAATTCAGATACCCAAATTAAAATTATGAAATAAAGAATTTTAAATAATTTTTTAATTTGGGTGGATTTGAAATTTATCTATTTTGATATTACAGATTCCTTCAACAAATGGTTGAATTTCAAATTCTTCCCAAATATCAATTTACACAATAGTACTTTAAATGTTTGTAATGTATAATATACATATTTTAAAATTTTATACTATATAATCTTTTAAATTAACAAAATAATTTACTCAATAAGACGATTGAACTTCCCATTTAAGTTAATACGGAGTAACTAGTAATATTGCCGGCATCTTCAGCAATATGTTTCCGAGAATCACTCCGAATTAGGGGTACATTAACATATGACTGTTAGATGTTAAAGATTGGATTAAGTCAATCCAAATCATAAAATAAAAAATAAATAGAGAATATTCAACTTAATTTAATTTCTTAAATTATGTAGGTACCATTGTTCCCCGCCCAGGACATTTGTGGATCTCAGTCTAACAAATGGAAGACCCTTAATTCCCAAACTCATTCAAACATATTATCTGCAGCCCAAAGTAATTTCCGTACTCCCACTCGTATCGGTCAAGCCCATTCCCCCAATCTTAGTTTAGGATGATAATATTGTACACTGTGGTCTCCTAATATTGCTGTATATATATGGAAAATTCTACAACTCTTTTTAGGAAATTATTTTCTTTATATTTTAAATATTTACAATACAATATTTGTGCTTTAAATACTTGTACTGTACAAGCTTTTAAACCTTAAAGAATGATAGATTAAAAGGTACCGTATAATTTCTCTCTCTCTCTATATATATATATATATAGAAATTCTACAATCCCTTTTAAGGGATCAATTTCTTGTATTTTAAATACTTGTATAGTACAATACCATGTGGTTTACATACAAGTTTTTAAAATTAAGAGAATGGTTGTTTAAAAGGGATTGTGTGTGTGCATATATATATATATATAGAAATTCTTTATTGTTACAATCCCTTTTAGGGAACATTAGCTTATCTTTAAGAGCTTGTGCAGTACAAGTTTTTGAAGCACACGGTGTTGTACTGTACAAGTATTCAAAATACAAGGGAATGGTTCCCTAAATAGAATTATAGAATTTCCCATATATATATATATACATGCATCATATTGCTATATATACCCACAAGAAAAGAGAATTACAAAGAAATGGTTATTTTTTTAAAATTTTTATATTGATATGTCCAAAAAAAATCCAATGATGATTATGTGATGAGTCAGGGTTAATTGGCCTTAGGACCACCATTTTCCAGATAATTAGATAATTATTTAGTCGTTAAAATTTATTTAATTCCCTTGCCGGAGAGAAATATAGAAGAACGTCACTTTTACTTTCCTCGTGCATATCGATTCTAAAAGATTATGATTATTTTAATGCCAAAAGATCACTTTTGTTTTGTATATTGTAAATATCGAGTGTATTGGACAAAGATACATATGCAATAGAATGACGAGAAGCTGATCTGGACATGGATTGTCCCAATTAATATCGAATATTGTAAATGAATATTTTGTTATAATTTTCTATTAAATTGGAAAACCAAAAAGAGGTGAAGACTGAATCTCTATTTTAAGCATAATAAAACAGCAGTTTACCAACAATTTCAAAGCTTTCCTCCACTCGAAAAGAACAAAATTATACAAGCCAATTTTTCTTCATAATCATAGGATGCAAAGCTATCAAGTTGAATCAACTATCTAGCATATCAAACAAAACATGAGCTAAAAAATGCTCGAGCCTGATCGACCTTTACAATTTAAGCTTGACTTGGTTAAGTTTGAATGGTAATCAAGCCTATTCAAACTCAAGTTTTTAAAACCGAATTGAGCTAGAGCAATGGCATAGACACGAATTTTAGGTAGCAGAGACGATTTTTTATTTTTTTATTGTGGTGAAATTATATTAAATTTTATGTTACTTTAGTTTGCATTATTTACTTATTTTCGTATGTTATAAGTCGTATTTATCATTTTTCCGTAAAATATAAGAGGGCATAAAAATCAATTTATTCATTATTAAACCTACTTGTTTGTTCATAAAATTTATTCTATATCCAGCTAATATTGTCATAGTTGATTTTTTGTTAAATCGATCAAACTTCTTTATTTTTTTTGTCTATGTTCTTTTTTAACTTTTTGGTCTCAAAACTCAAGTTTATATTTTAATATCCCAAAATTTCAAATATGTTTTATATACTTTTTTTTAAAAAGCAAAAATAAATCAAAACCGAATTATTAATAACACAAAAAGATATGTTTCACTAAAAAGACAAGTTTAGAAGACAAAAATTTATAAGATCAATTAAAATTTCTCTTATTACACACCTAGATATGGCCCCTTCTTCCTTCGCTATTGAGCTAGAGTTTCTCAACTATCATTTGAAACCCTAATGCAGCATCAAGGATAGCCCTCCAAGTGTCATGCATGAATTCCATGTCATTTGTGTTCCCCAATCAAGTGGAAACAGAACGACTAACATTATTATGAATGTTGTACCATTGTGGCCCACGAAACATTTATGCAGTGTGCATAAATGGATTGTCGAGATAAGAAATTAATTTCACATTTTTGTATGAATTAAGATGTACAATTTTATTATATATCTTATAATTTATATTTATCTATATTCATTAATTTGTGAATAAAATATTTTAAGTTTTAATATTTAAAAAAAAATTAATAAATCTAAATAAATATGAATCATAAAATATAATACGATTACCCATATAAAAATTTTTCACTTTAATGCGAAGAGACAAGTAACAAAAGTAGGTATGGACAAATTAATGTAATGTACAGTGTAGATAGAAAGAATCATATTCCCATTTCACTAAAAAGATTGCAAAGCAGCATAAGGGTATATCTCTTTGAAACATTATTTATAAGATTATAATTTAAAATTACTTATCAAAAATATTCTAGTGACAAATTTTTATTAAATTTTTAATTTTTAATTTAATATATTTGATCGTATTTCATTTTTTCTAAAGTACTTTCAATAATACGCCAATGATTTTAATTTGTTATATTGTATGTTAACACAATTCTAACTATTGATATATATACATATATATAAATCGTATTTCATTTCTCCTAAAGTGCATTCAATAATACGCCAGTGATTTTAATTTGTGATATTGTATGTTAACACAATTCTAACTATTGCTATTTATATATATAAATCCACGTTTGTTAACAAGATTCTACTCATATCATTCGTCTTTATTCTATATCGAATGTAACGAAAACTATATTCCATACAAGAAGTAGAAATGAAGTTATTCTTGACAGCAAATGACAAGTGAGCAATTAGAGAAATATTTAAGTAGATTTAATTTATAACTTTACTTGTAAATTTGTAATGTAAATTAAATGTTATGAAATTTATAAAATTTAATTTTGATTATAAGACCTATAGATAATATTTAAAATCGAATTTATGATAGTATTTTCTAAACAACTAAACTGGTAGATAGACTGAAATAGAGGATCTGTCTTTTTTTTTCAGTCTATCTAATAGTGTAATTGAGAACTCAGCAAGCAAAGAATTTTTGAAAGAATTGATACAAGACTTAATTCAAGTTCTAAATACTGTAAAAACACAGGTAAAAACTGTCATATATATTATTTGCATACCATAAAAATATAAATCTTGGCTGGAAAAAAGAGTGTCGTGATTTTTTATTTCATTTGTAAATTTTGTGACGTAAATTAAATGTTATGAAATTTATGACTTAACCTGATGTAAGAAAAATTTTATAAGATTTAATTTTGATCGCATGATCTATAAGTAAGACTAAAACCTAAACTGTAATATTTTCCTTCAAAGAAGAGTAAGTCATTCTGTATTAACGAATATATACGACAGACCTTAAGATAATAAAAAAGTATCATCTAACGATATATAATATCTACTCTATAATACGAAATAAATAACAAAATAATTTTCTTCAAACATATCATATCTTGATTATTAGGCTAGAGTGAGTTCTAGAACTGAGAGAGCACGAAGACTTTCCTCATCAGAATCGTTAACTCGTGACCCGAGCAAGAATCAATCTCTCATTAACTAACCGCAGGGCCCGCCGCCACCGATTGTTACCGTTGCCGTTACTGTTACCGCCGGAGAATGTAAAACCTGCTGCCGGGGGCTGGGGGTTGAAGGTTATTTGTCCCAACTGAAAGAGGAAAAGTCTTGAAGCATAGACTGCATTGGAGAAAACCTGATGAAGAGGTCTGATTGTAGTGAAGAAGAATTTGAACACAAAAGGGCCCAATAAGCTGGCTAGTATTGGAGTAGTTAAAGAAGTGTGAGTTGTTCCAACGAGGTTGATTTTTGCTAGAATGGCCAAGTGAAATCCCATTGTAGATTGGAGGGAGGAGGAATCTTGGACAGAGAAAATGAATGAATAATTGTACTAGGAAATTATGGACTATGGAGTGGGAAGTAATACACCAACTTTCATTGAAAATAATTGGTGGAACCCATGGTTTGTAACAAAAAAGAAA
The DNA here is from genome assembly GCA_025175665.1 of Cinchona pubescens. Lineage (NCBI taxonomy): Eukaryota > Viridiplantae > Streptophyta > Magnoliopsida > Gentianales > Rubiaceae > Cinchona > Cinchona pubescens. The sequence continues at coordinate 1,872,528 of JANKKI010000185.1, read as the reverse complement.
TATCTAAAAAAAGAAATAAGCACATTCAAATTCAAATTTATGTAAGATTGGTATTGGATGGATAAATTTAAAAATAATTTAACATTTGTTTGTTTATTAGAGGTATTTGTAAAGATAAAATCAATGAATTTTAATTTCATCCAAACTAGAATTTATTTGCAATAAATTTTTTATATTTTTTAATTTGAATAAATTTAAAATTTGTTGATTTTGACCCTAAAATTTTATTCAAATAAATTGATGTATTACAAATTGTTAAAAACTACATATTATAAAACTGTTAAATCCTTATTTCATTATTAAAAGTTCACGATCTATGGGGTGTTAACTCTCGAAGGACGGCTAAGAATGTCCATTAAAAGGAGCGGACCAATGGGGTCTTCAAGCACGATTAGAACGATCTAAGGGGGTATGCAACTTAGAGAGATGGCTGTATCTCTTTGATGAATGTGGTATCGATGTTCGATTCATTTTGAAAAGAGGTCAGTCTTAGGGGAGACCATGCGAATGGTTGAATTGAATACACGTTTTATCTTTAATCCAATCTAATTAACCGAGCTTCTTTTAGAATAGAACGGGTAAAGGAAGGAGCTTTACCTCCTAAGAGATTGCCAAATTCTTCAGTCTAAAAGCATCCTAAATGTTTTCTGAATTTAAAGGTATGATTGGAAGACAAAAAATCAAAATTACACAAAAATATTAGAACACAATGACTATTATTTAATGATTTTAAGACTCAGAAAAGTGATCCAGTCCAATGTTGGTGTCAAATAAATAACTTGCGTGCAATTTCCCTATGTTTGCCTTCACCAATAAGTTCAAACTTCCGAAGTGGTAAGCTCGGGAGGCTTAGTAAAACATAATTAATTAAGAATAGATAACTTTTAAATACTAAAAATTAGGAGTAGATAACTTTTAAATATTAATGAAAATTTATTTTATTCACCATGCATATCATAACTATTTAAAAAATATTAAGTATTTGTTAAACTTATAATCAATAAATTATTAGGAAAATGTCTTATCATTTAATCTGTATTTTGTTGTCACCACGCATATAATAACCATAACATTAAAAAAAATACTCTTTTCGTCATATTTTATTTGGTATGGTCAATCTGGCACACAGAGAATTTGATATTTGGCGAACTAATAACATACTTCATTTTCATTATTGTCCTTATATTCAAATTTAAAATTTGTTAATTGGTGTTAGAGTTTTAAAATTTGAAATGACTTGTGAAAGTAATTAATGTCTTAACATGACTTTAATGTCATTTTTAGAGATTTGTATAAAAGGTAAAATAGGTAAATTAGTCTTTATTTAAATTATCTTTTTAATGAGTGACTAATAATTTAAAATAAAAAAATAGAAAAAGTGAATAATAAAAGTAGAACGGATGGAGTTATTAAAAAAAATTGATGATTGAGAAATATCTTTTTTCAGATCGTTATAATGATTACTCTTGTAGGACGTTTTGGTTTTGCAATTATTAATGTTAGTAAATCATATAGCAATAATTAATAAATAAAAAAAAAGTTATTTAATTTCCTGCTAGAATAGTGGAGCAGAATATATGGTTGCAAAATATATCGATTAACTGAAAATATCTATTTATTTGCAACTTAATAAACCAGAGATTATAGTGTTGACAACATTTCGGCACGTAATAATTTATTCTCCTACAAATTTTTGGATATGTCTACATTTAATGCACGATCTACTTTTTCGTTTCCTTATATAGTAGCCATATAGTCTTTGATTAGCGGAAATATTTAGGTAGATTTAATTTTTAATTTTATTTATAAATTTTGTAGTGTAAATTAAATGTTATAAAATCTATAATATCAATTAATATAAAAAAAATTTATAAAATTTAATTTTAATTATAAAATTTACAGATTAGTGATCCCCAAATGCGATGTGCTTAGATATTGGCTGCGAGATTTGTTGGTGGCAATAGGATCAAAACGAAAATAATCGCATGTATGAATTATATTATTTGGAATTATTATTTTGAGTATTATTAAAATTATTTGGCTAATGTGATAAATAATAAAAAAATGTGAATAATTTGAATAAGTATTTGGATTATAAATAATTTAAATAATTTTTTGTAAATAAGTGTTTATTGCCAGATATTTTTTGCACTAAAAGACAAAAAATATATGTAAAAGTTGAACGAAATTATTAATATCTAAATATATAATTCCGTTCACTTTCTTTTGATACCATCAAATCAAATACTAAAAACTACACACAAACGTAGTTGCCTTCTCGTTGTCTCAAAGTCGAATCTTAAAAAATAAGTTATACTCATACATGTATGTTAGCATGTATTTATTTAATATAAAATAAAATATACAATTTAAAAATTACTTAGTATTTTGTACACTAAAAGACAACATACGTAGACAAAATTTGAATAAAATTATTAATATCAAAATACATAATTCCGTTAATTTTTTTTATACCATCAAATCAAATATTAAAAACCACATGCAAAGGTAATTACTTGTTCGTCTCAATTGAAATGCGAATCTTGAAAATCGAAATATGTTCATATGTGTATGCTAAACATATATTTATTTAATACAAAATAAAAATGTAATTTAAAATTTATATTTTTCTACCCATAGTTCGGACTCCCGAAAGTTCGAACCTTATATATTATTTTAAACTCTATTTTCTTGCCTATATTTTGGACTCCCGAACTTAAGTTCGAAAGTTCAAACCTTATATACTATTTTAAACTTTATTTTTTTACCTATACTTTGGACTCCTCAACCTAGGTTCGGGAGTTCGAACTTACATTTTCATTTTTCTTTGCCCAAAAAAAATTCAAACCAATAAATGGTAATGAATAGTTTAAAAAAATGCTAATATATGTAAATAGTATAATACGCGTATAGACAAATAGTAAAATAATTGATTGAATAGTGAAAGAAAAATTTAAATTGGGTAAGTAATGAATAGTGAAAGAAAAAATTTGAATTATGTAAATAATTAATAATATTTTTGAAAAAAATAAAAAATTATTGACCAAAAAAATTTTCACTGACCAAATAAATATTTCATAAAAGTATAAATAGTAAAGTAAAAAGTGGAAAAATTGTTAAAAAAACAATCTAAACGTGAATGTGTACAACTGTCCATTATTGTATAGATCCGATTTACGATACTATATTGTGAATCTTTTAGTATAAAATAAGTTACATCACTTTTGTTATTGTGAGCTCATTTCCGATCAAGAGCTCCACAATATAGTAATATTATAAATCGGATATATATATATATATATATATATATATATATATATATATAAAAGTAAAATAGTTAAGTAGATCTAATTTTAAATTAAACTTATAAATTTTGTGATCAGAATTGAATTTTATAGAATCTTAGTTATATTAGTTAATATTATTTATTTTGTAAGGTTTAATTAATTTACACATAAGTTAAATAAGTAGACCAAACTAAACTTATAAATTTTATGATCAAAATTAAATTTTATAAAATTTTATTTACATCAATTAATATTTATTTATTGTGTAAGATTTAATTAATTTACACGTTAATTAAAGATCAGACTACTTAAATATTTTTCCTGTTCAGAGAAATTAAATTATCAAGCTAAAGCTTGAAAGCAACAAATGACAGTGGATGGAATTTGGAGAAGGTGACTTGGAGAACCTCCAAGACATCATAGACAGGACAAGTTTGTGGGCTTACGGGGGACCGGGGGCAGTATGGTATGGTTACTAATATTTGGATACGAAACATCTTTGAAACTGTTTCCTTGAGTTCGGATTTTTCCGCGATAATCACGCAGGCAAAAACATGCATTGATGGTACCAAATCGACAATGCAAATACTGATTTTATATTTTATTTATAAATGTTGTGATTCATATTAAATTTTATAAAATATTACTTATATCGACTGATATTAAATATTTTATAATATTTAATTTATAATATAAGATATATATAAGCGGTGTCAAAAATCAAATCTATTTAAATATTTCCTGATTAGCAAATTCAAAATATGATTTTGGCTCCACTCTACAATATGTATAATATCCGTTATAAACGAAAATTATATGTATCTAATTTATGATAGGTGAAATGAATCTCTTAATTCACATTCATTTATATCCCTCTAACTAATTAAAATAAACCTTTTCGAAATTACGTGGATGAATATTAACGAATAAATCCATTCTACTTATCGTATATCTATCCATATAAAAATTTCTCTCCTTATAGTGATGGACAAAGAAATTTTGTCCATCTTGCCTATAAGCATATCATTCTCATCCTATTGTCGAATTTTGAAACCTGGAATTGCAACGTAATTTCATAGCTGAGCTGGAAGAGTTAATCAAAATGCTATATTTGATTAAAATACATAGCTCAATGGTTGTATTCCTATTTTCATGTCTGACGAAAGTGGAGATAAATTCAATAAATATATACTCTTTTCTACCATAACAATACCTAAAAAGAGAAACGGAGAGCCAATTTGATCGGATAATGTTGGAAAGCTATATTCAACAAAATTACTCAGTATTCAAATTGAACATGCTAGATGGGAGTTTATTTGAATTTAGTTCGTTAATAATTAAGTCGAGTTTAAATAAGATTTAATATTGATTAATTTTTTCTGTTCATTTTGAATTTAATAAATAAACTAAATTTGAACCAAATTATAAAGTTGTTAAAATAATCACACAAATTTAAATATTAAAATGTTCTACTTGTTTGTGTTTATTTACGTTCATGATAGGATAACATCACTTTGTTTGGATAGTATTATTTCCATCATAATATTTTACAATAATTTTCTTAACACGTTTTTTATCGCACATACATAACATTAAAAAAATTACGATTTTTTTTTTTTTAAATTACTACAATACTGCTATGGGTCTTCTATCTCACTATTTGTACCAACTATCTCATATTCTCGATGTCTTGTACTTTTATCTTATAATATTAGTATGTCATAATACACGTGACAAGAATATAAAATGTGAGACAGAAAATCTTATTTTCCTTTTTTCCCTCTTTAGACAAGCACTTGTTCTCAACATTTTTTTTTTAAAAAAAAAAGTTTATAACTTTTTTGAATTGAAAATTCACTTTTATAAAAGAATTTGCAGACAAAATTTGAAAAAAAAATAAAAATTTCTCATATTTAAATAAGTTAAAAGTTGTTTTCAAAAGCAACTCTGCACCTACTTTTTTTTTTAAAAAAAAACTTTACTTTTTTCAATTTCGAAATATCTATAATTTTTCATAAGTGGTTAAAAACACGCGCTTAGTCTTTGATCTTCGTGTTCTATAGTTTCTTTTAAGGAACCATTCCCTTATACTTTAAATGTTTGTACAGTACAATATCATGTGTTTTAAAAGTTTATACTATACAAATTTTTATAGTCAAGGGAATGGTTCCTTAAAAGAAATTGTAGAATTTCCTTTCTTTTCAAGGGGAATTCTATAGTCCCATCAAGGGAACCATTCCCTTGGGTTTAAGGACTTGTACAGTACAAGTTTTTAAAGCACATAATGTTAAGTATACTGTACAAATCCTTAAAGTACAAGGGGATGGTTCCCTAAAAGGAACTGTAGAATTTTCCTCTTTTTAATCTTTTTAGTTTCAAATTTTGGAAAATTCTATGGTTCCTTCTAATAAACCATTCTTTTGTATTTTAAATGATTGTACATTACAATATTATGTGTTATAAAAATTTATACTATATAAAATTTTAAAATAAAGAGAATAATTCCTAAAAGAAACGGTAGACTTCTCGTCAATTTTTATCATGCTATTCAATTCAAGTGCTTGTTAAACATTTCTTGTTTTTTTAACTTTTGCGCGTGGGCCGGCATGAGAGGATTACGAGCATTTCTTTTTTTGAGGTCCACAATGAAAAATTGATGGCCCGCTATATACCGTGTACAAATAGGGCCATTCTGAGTTGGGCTAATTGGTTTGACAAGTGATGGAATAAAATTTGATTGGGTTTCTGAGACATAAATTCCCGCTGTCCATTAGTATAGTGGGCTATGTCCAATCTTTTTTGCTGTCTTATTCGAAATCAGCATTCAAATTTCTTAGGTACAATTAGGGGGAAAAAAGAAAAGGATAAAATGTAAATCTTGATGATTTCAATGGTTTAATTCTAAAAAACATAACTAAACCAAGAAAATGTACTTCATGTTTCTATGTACTTTGACTCGTCAAAGTTTTTTTTTTTTTTTTGGGGAGGAAAAATAACAATTTCATACAATTTCTAAAATTAACATCAATTGACAAACACAAACTTTCTTCTTCTTTTTTTTTTTTTTTTATCGCAAGAGCACTGAAAATATTTCAACCTAAAATTATTTAGACCTCCTAAAGCATTCTAAAAATTTAGAACATTGAAATCATATATATAATATGCAAATTAACCTTCGTTTGAGGGATATACAAAGTAACCTCACTAAAGCTAATTTTATATTTCAAGTAAAAATAAAAAAAAAATCAAACTTTTAAGGTTTCTTTACTTTCTTTCTAGTAAATCAAAGACACAAGGGTGAAAAATTAATTGACACTTTTGTAAATCGCAATTATGCATTTCAACTCTATCATACATTTTAGAAAGTAAATTTATCAATCGGGCTACTCCTTGTCCAATCATTAGTGATCGTGAATATTGAATTTTTTAAATAACTATTATATAATAAACTAATCGAAAATTTTAAAATTTTATCGAGAGAATAGTGTCGTTAATTTTGTAGATCAAAATTAATTCAAATAAAATGCCAACTCATTATAAAATTAAGAAAAATTCTACAGTCTTGCTGAGAAATCTATTTTCTTATACTTTTAAAATTTTGTACAATATAATATTATGTACTTTAAAATTTTATATTATACAAATTTTTAAAACTAAAAAACGATTCTTTGACGAGATTGTATCGAGACAAAACCGATTTACCGTATATGTAAGAAAGTCTTGCACGGCCGAGTAAACCTCATGCCCAAGAAAGTTAAGAATTTACAGGAGCCAAACAGTCCCTATTGGATTCACCAAGAATCTAAACCCCTTTCTGAATTCTTCTCTTCTAATTGGGTAACCCTAAACCCTAATATTTATTTCTTTTTTTTGGTTTTTTAATTGTGATTAACAAAATGAACGAAGAGAAGAGAGGAGAAGAAGGAGACAAGGAGCTATATGCAATTTTGAATATATCACCAGAAGCCTCAGATGAAGAAATTAGAAAGGCTTATCGTCAATGGGCTCAAGTTTATCATCCTGATAAATATCAGGCTCCTCAAGTATTATTATTATTTTTATACTAATCCCTTTTGTTAATTCTGTTTAGTTTTTCATGTTTTCTGTGATTATTTACATTTTTTGCCCAATTAAGGAATTCCCAAGAAAGTTAAGAATGTTTATTTTGAAGTTTTTTTATGCATCAATATTTGATTGAGGTGCAGATTAAGTTGAGAGTTTGTGTTAAATTAGTTTGAAATTTTGATACTGACTAAATTTGGATGCGCGGGCTCTGTTTAGTTGGCATTGCTTAGGTTTATAAGCGGGGTTTTTTGGGTAATATTCTGTTAATTTCTAATTTTTATTTCCGTTGTCTGTTGGATTTTTGCTGATTTTGCGTTGGATTTAGATATTTTGTTAGCATTCCTTTGATTGATAGTTAGCTGGTAAGAAGTTTTGTAGGGATTGTGCTACGAGATGATAACAATCGTTGAGAGGTTCCTGTGATTGGGAGTAATTATAGAACTTTGCTAGCTCATATACTATCATCAAATTTGAATTCTTTGCTATTCTCGAACTACAAAATGTGCATTAAGAACCCATGAACAGACTGTTTTCCTCTTCTTTTTTTTTTAAAATATATATTTCTATTTTGTATTTAGTTTATTTTTTAACAATGCGTTTGTGTGGCTGCGGCTGGATTACAGTGATGCGGTTGCATTAGACTGGGGGAGATTTCTTGTCTTTTCGGGTTTATTGTTATAGCTTCATGGTTTCCTCCTTTGGAAGAAAGTGTTTGAACAAGAAGGTCAAAGCATCTAAAGTATTTTATGCTTAAAACATTTTCAGATGAAAGACATTGCGAAGAGATTCAGAGAACTTTCAGCGTATATGTGAAGCCTATGAAATTTTATCAGATGAGAACAAGAGGCTGATATATGATATATATGGTATGGAAGGGTTAACTTCTGGTTTAGAACTTGGCTCGAAACTAAATAAATTTGAAGAAATGAAAGAAGAACTTGAGAGACTACGGCGTCAGAAAGAACAGGAAAAGGTCCCATCACACATCCGACCTTCTGGTTCAGCTATGGCAAATCTATCTCTGCCACAACTTTTTGAGGGTGATGGCATTATGAAAGGGTACAACTCTTGCTTCTTTACAGTTATGCCCTTATTTTAAGTTTATCCAGCTGCTAGCTCAGTTTTCTGGCAAGAAAATCATTCACTTTGTATCTTCTTTACTCGTCGATTATTTTCGAGTTAAATGCCATTTAATGTATCTATGAGTCTGTTTTCAACCAGGCAACCAACAGAAGACAGCTAACGGTAATGTTCTTTTTCACTTTAGAAGATATATGATCGGTATATTGAAGATGATTTTGTGCAATTATAATTAAGCTCTAAAGACTGGCCAGCTAGTTTCCAAATTTTTGCTTCGGTACATGGGTTGTTACCATATGTTTCCCACGTTTGGGTTTTGGGCTTTGGACTTTCGATGCGTCAGAAACCCATTAATACACATCCTCAAATAATCAACCTAACCCAACACCTCCCGGCATGAGCTGACAATAACCAATGCAATCCATGTGTACACATCATGGAAGGAAATAATCTTGCACTGCCGTGTGGCTATCATCTCATCTTACCATTTGTAGTCATGATGCAGGATGGCTATGGCAAGTGAAATTCAGTCTCAGCTATCCAAACGGAGTGTTATTGCTTTAGGAGGGAGCCTGGCAGTTGATGGAAAATCTGGTGGTGGTGTTGCGACTGTTGTCTTTAGACATCAGATATCTCCAGCATCTTCCGTTGAGGTTACGGGTTCTTCTGGGTTACGGGCACTAATAGGTGTACAAACATCTCGGTATGAAAGAGGTCTTTCCTGCTATACATTGGTTCTCTCACACGTTACCCAGTGTGGACTCATTTGTTCTTGTTACCGTCTTCAGGCAGCTATCTCAGCATTCTTCTGCTACAATGGGTCTTGCCATGTCTTTAAAAGATGGTTCAATTAATCTTTCCAACACTTGGACACGTCAACTCTCTGAGACAACTAATGGAAATGTGACTTTTTTATCTCATTTTTGTTATCATCTATTTAATGTTTCCAAATATTCCATTCAATTATTTTATCCTTTTCTTGCAGATACAACTTGCATTAGGGACAGACACATCTATTGCTGTTGGCTGGCAAAAGAAAGATCAGAAAACATCTGCTGCTGGAGATATCAAGGTAATCATTTGTAAGCGCAATCCTGACTCTAAATGTAGTCAAAACTTGTAAATTATTCTACAATCCTGTTGGCCTACAGTTGCTTTGTGCTGCATCATGGGGATTAAGTGGAAAGGCATTTGAATTTTCCATGTATTAAATAAGTACACAGTAATTAAATTTTCACTTAAATTGCCAAGTAGACTCTTAAATGATTATAAGCCACTGGCCAATAACCTAATTGAAGTGATGTGTTCCCTTTGCCCCTTTCTCCCTAGCATCTGGGCATACCACCTAGCATTTCTTTGTTTGGCTCACAGGAAATCTATGTAAAATGTGTGAAGTCAAATGCTAAAGTTATTGCAGGATATCATTTGTGTAACATAGATAACAAATGAGATTTCCAATTTGAGGCCCAGTTTCACCCATATTTTGAGTTTAAAGATCTTTTTTGGACATTTAAGTTGAAGATGATTCAATACCAAAAGCTTTATTTGTTATAATTTAAATATCTTCCCTTCTATGAAGGTTTTCTGAAACAATTTGTTCTCTTTGACCTTTGGCCGTTTCTAATTCTACAAAATTATATTTGATTGATATATAGAGTTTTAGAAAGATATTATTGCCTGCTTTATTTTGCAAAGTCAATTGTTCGTTTTGCCAACACTCTTTCTGCTAATAAATTATCTTGTCCTCATCTGAAATTTTGGCCCTTTTCATATTCAAGTTCTGTGATGATTTAGGCAACATTAAGTTGTATCACTATTTGTAGGGCGTTGTCAGTATTTTTAGTGTCTATATTTCTAGATATCGCCCAATGTCATAATCAAATTTGTGAAGGCAAGATTGGCTATATCCTATTTGTGTGCCATTTTAGGATTGAAAGGATTAATGAATACTTGTTTAATATCATAAACATTATGGAAGATGAAGTTTTCTTGGTTCAATGTTCTTTTAAGATGAGAAAATAGCTTTCCGGATAGTGTCAATCCACATGATATTATATTTGAATTTGTTTTTGTATCTATTGCATTATTCTTCAAATAGGAAATACATTAGGGGTGTCAATGGGTCGTGTCGTATCAGGTGAGACCTGTTTCTTATCGTGTTGTGTGGGGTCCACTTTTTATTGTGTCGTGTTCGTGTCTGACCCGTTTATTTTCGTGTCGTGTTCTCGACTGTCATCCTTTTACTTCTCTAGAGATATACCAACCTATCTGATGAGTTAAATAACATGCGATCCATTTGAGTTAAAACCTTAAATTTTATTTTTTTAATAATTTAAACAATTTTAATACTTACCTTGTTTTTTAAATCAACTCAAAACACTTTTTTAAAATTTTTTGAAAATTTTAATAGTATATAAAATTATTTGTATGTTTGATTTAATAGAACTACATCAAAATTACACAATCTTAAAATATGTTATATTAAATTATAGTCGAGGTAATATTTTTGTAAAATCGTTCATTCAGCCACTTAACGGGTTATATCGTGTCAACCCACAGATTGACTCAATCCAACCCATTTACTTTTGTGTTATAAATGGGTTGACCCATTAATGACCTAATAGTTTTCGAGTCATGTCATAACATGTTAATTTCGTGTCATGTTACCGTGTCGAGTCAGATATTACCAGCCCTAAAATACATGTTTGGAGTATGGTACCTTCTTTTTGAAAAAATATAAGGATTTCATAATCCCTATCCTTCCCAGAATAGGATTGATGTGAATTTTTTGGGATTGTCAAGATGTTTTATATGGTCTATCATTATTTTTTTCCAATATATTGTAGATTGGACCAGGTGCATTCGGCATAACTGCTCATTATACTCGCCGCTTCTCCTCAAACTCTCATGGGCGTATTGCAGGAAAATTTGGAAGGTTTGTGTATTATATTTTGCAATTATTTCTGCCGTATAGTTCTTGAAGAATTGAGTTGGGTATCTATTCTTTTAGGATGCATGAAGACTGAAATCCCATAGCAAGAGCGTAGTTTGACATTTCTCGTTGGGTACATGGAAAGTTTCTGATGGTTTATGATTATTATGTTTATTCTTTATGGAGTTTTGAAGACTTGATTTCTCAGAACAATTGTAACTCCAGAGGTGAAATTTGATTTATTACTGTGCTTTAATTCTATCTATAGGACAGTTACATTATTGGATAGCTTTTTTGAAGAATGGGCGAGTAGTATAAAGTAAAGTAGAGACTATCAAAAATAATATGTTCGTTGTCTTGTTTTCCGATATTTTTTTCCTCTTTCTCCTCTTATGTTTTAGTTCTATCTGGTATCTCTTTTTAATCATTTCTATCCCCTATTCTTGTGATCCTGCAAAGTTGATGGGACTGTTGATGTGGACAAGGTACAACCAATTAGATTTCTAGTATCAACTTAGTTTTGCAAAGTAGGGTGGTGGACTGTCAGTGAAGTTGTCATAACCTCTGTTGAACTAGAGTGCAGAGGAGTAGCTTTCTCTTTCTTTGTTTTTTTTTTTTTTTTTTCTTTTTCTTTTTTCAGCTTGTAGTTCTGAAGAGAGGGAAATGGAGAGTAGGGAGAGGATTTTCCAGAGGCCATTGTGGACATGAGAGATTGCCTTGACTGGCCTTGATTTTGGTGAATATTGGCCATCTGAAGTTCCTACATTGCCTGGTTTAACTTGCCCATAGAATTTCTTGCATGTACCATACAAGTCAGACTTTAATGTCTGCTTGACCTTTCAATTTTTTTTATATTTAGTGCAGGTTTATTAAATGTGCCTTGATCTTTCCCTGGCAAGACTACATTAGGGAAGCATACCACCTTCAAACTTCCAATCATATTTCCTCATTTAGTTGCTTAATCTCAGGGTAGATGCACAATGGTCATGCTACTAGCAATATGCATAATCATACATGTTTACTTGAAATATTTTATGCTCCGCAGTAATTGTTTCCTTGTGATACTTCTACTTCTGACATTTGATACCATTTTTCCAGTGGAGCACTTGAACTTGAGGTTGGGGGTGGAAGAAAAATATCCAATTTCAGCACCATTCGCATGCTGTATACAATTGGAATTCAGGTATTGGAGCTATTAACTTTGTCTGTTGTGGAATGAGCTGTTTGGAAACGGCAATGTTTCCAAAAGCTGCAATTAACTTTCTGGGCCATTTTGTGTTAAAAGAGGGAAGATAAGTAGGCAGGCCAATAGTCTGTACCAAGACTTATGCTACTTCCCACGTACATAGATCAGTTAGTTCATAGTTCGTGTTCCCATAGAATTCAAAGGTATTCAATCATTCTTAAGTAGTAGCTGGTACACTTGTTCGGAACCTAATCAGAATGCCAAGGTTCTCTATGCTTCTTTAGTATGAAGCAAAAGTCATAGTTTACAAATACTTGGTGGGAGCAAGTTTCTTGTGGAGAAGCAGAAAGTTTATTCAGAAATTAGAAGTTTCATGTTCCTGCTACATAAATTTTACATTCGTTTGAATAACCTATGATATAAAGGATGGTGGCTTGGATGGAGAAAGAAAGCAAAAAGAGGGGAAGAGTTCTGGAATTTTCTTTTTGTTTGTCATGCATGGTACTTTCTGTCTGTATGTTTTCATAGCTGACAGATATATTTGTTCTTCATAGGGGATTTTTTGGAAATTTGAATTGCACCGGGGAGGCCAAAAGTTGATTGTTCCTGTAAGTGCATTCTGAGAGTGACATTCAATGCATATGCTCATACTACCTTGGTATACGTTTTAATATAAAGAATTTCTATCATTTATATGTCTTGCATAACATATTTATGTTATAGGCTCACCATTGAAACCTCCCACGGCATCTTAGCATTGTGTAATTGAGCCTTGAGTTTATATATGTCTCCCTCTGCAAGAAAATTTTAAGAGCAGGGCTGGAAACTGATTTTGTATCAACTGGGCAGTGTTCTGAATTTGGCATATGAAACCTCCTCCTCTCATTCTACTCTGTGTAGCCTATTCTGAGGAAACTGCAAGTCAATATTAATGACTTGTTAAAAAGTTCAGTGCTCTTAAGAAAGGCAATAATAATAATTTGTTTGTGATTTAATTAGATTCTTTTCCATAATAAATGTAAACTATAGGTGCTTTTTGATGCATGTGATCCATAAGCGACAATGTTTTCCCATTGCAATATAGGTCTCAGTAACTGCGATGAACCACAAGATCATAATTCTCATTAAATATCTTATAATAGCAACCTCTCATGTCATGTAATCTTTTGCCATGCATCTGGGTTGATAAGTCATTGATGTTCTACTTATGCAGGTATTAATTTCCAGGCACTTAAATCCTATTTTTGCCAGTGGAGCATTTATCATTCCAACATCACTTTACTTTTTAGTCAAGGTTGGTGCTTCAGTCTATAGATTAATTTGATCAGATAATTGGTGTCTCCCTCTGAATTTTGTCAAATAAACTATATAAGGTGTTGATTAAGCCATAAAACCCAAGGGCTTTCCTGTATGTTATTATTATTATTGAGTTGCAGAAATTGTGGTGTACTGTAAACCAGTGAACCGAGAATGCCCACTTAATTAAACCCTGCTGTCATTCATCTTTGTCGTTATTTTACCTTTTGTTTCTGTTTACCGCTACATGAAATTTAGAATTTGCGCCTAACATGCTCTTGTGAATGAGTTCTCAAGTTTTCATCAATACTTCATTGTTATAGATCTCTAATTTTTTTCCTTATGATTGAAATGTATGCAATACTGGATTATTTTATAGGGTTGCATTTGTTCTTCTGGAATGCACTTTAAAAAAGAAACCAATTTGGCTACATATATCCTGGTCTCCTGGAGTGCAAGAGTTAGATGACTCGTGTCTTATGACTATTGAATTCAGGGAAAGTATTCCGCTGTAATGACTGGGTTCAAAATTTTCTGCTTTTATTTTTGTCATATAAGTTGTTCTCCATCTAGTCTAATACTAGTAGCTTTATAGTGGAGAACATTTGCACGTATTGGCTTTTCCCCTTCTGGAGTTGTGTAAAAACCCTATAGATTGAGCCTTTGGTCATCAAGGCATCCATTTTCTGGGCATTCATGTGCACAGGTACTGTAATTTTAGTTATTCTGGCCTTCTGGCTGAGGTGCCTGAACTATCTTTTGCTTATTCGTGCTATGAAATTTATAAGTCGTGAGTCTATGAAGGTGGAACATGTTAGTGGATCTGCTTTACCTTTCTAGTCTTTTAATTATAGGTTGTAACTAATTACTCGAGCATGACTTGTCTATTTATGGCATCTAGCTGACAATGTTGTTCATCTGTACCTCACGACGGGTTCATGACTTTTTCCTTTGCAATTGCAGACCTATGTTGTTAAACCTTATAATCTGAAACGTGAAAAACAGAAGACATTGGAGAATCTTGAGAAAACTCTATCTCAGGTATGATGATTGGTGCATGCTTTTCTAGTGCTGGTCTTTGTTTCTGACAATATGATCTTCGCTTGGTTGCACGAGACCAAGAACTGCTTTTCTTAGAAGCTCATTGCGGCCATTGACTGCATATTGTGTTGGATGTGCTATCAGCTATATTTGTCATCAGTTTCATTTTCCAAGCTTATTTTATCAAGTTTTGATCCTTATCTACTTGACATCTCAACATTAATGGAAAGAAGAAAAAATATGGTACACATGACAACTTTTAGTTGATAGAAATGTGAACTAGTAATTGCTAATTGTGTTCCCTTTTGTCACCTGATTTTCCTTTAGATGTCCACATATTCTTTTTAATTTTCAATTTTTATGTTTATCCTTTTAATTCTTTTTGTTCTGCATAGGTTCTTGAATCTAGGGAAGCAGCTGATAAAGCTCAACAATTGTTGCAAAATGTTGCCAATAGGAAAAGGAGTAGCCAAGAAGAAACGGGTGGATTGGTGGTTACAAAAGCAGTTTATGGGAGTCATAAAGCTCTGAGAGATAAAAGTCAATTTGAAGAACCAAAAGATGGAGTTACCTCACAAATCCTAGATGTCACTTTACCTCTAAATTTTCTGATTAATGAGCCAGGTCAACTTAAGGTGTGTTATATCATCTATTTGAAAAGGGTTATGTTGACGTTAATTTTTCTGGTAGTATCTTGATTTCATTTTTGAATACCAAATATATTCCTATCCATTTTGACCTTATCATATTGATGATTGTTTGTGCAGCTGCATGGAGGTGTAAAAAAATCAGGAATTATGGGATTTTGTGATCCTTGTCCAGGAGAACCTAAGCAGTTGTATGTAGAATAGTCCACCTTCAGTGGTAATAAATACGAGGTAAAACCTGGATCTTCTTCCGTATGCTTTCATTGTATCTACTTGATGACTAATAATACTATTGTTATCTGCAACAGGTTAGTGTTGATGACTATGAGGGACTAGTGATACCCCAGGAAGCACACAGAATATGAATGGCATTCGTGAAGTCAGTTGGGTCCTCGGCTCCTTACTGAAAAAATAAATAATAGAGGTGGATTTAAGCAACACAGGAAAGACATGAACTTTAAGACCTCTTCATTACCCATATGTTGCCATTTCTTGAAGGACCCTAAAAGTCATATGATTCCCATTACAACCTGGTGCCCTGCATTCCAGAAAAAGAGAAAATGGGAGAAAATAGTTTTTGGGATAGTCTGTAGAAAAAACTTGCGCCTCCCTGAAATTTTTGCGTCTCTGAGAGAACAGCAATGGCATGTGTGGTGATACTTGTGGATGAATAAATTCCCAAGGTCATTCTATCTTTTTTCCTTTTTCTTCATACTTTTTGAGCACTAGCCAGAAGGTGGAGGTGGGGGTCATTCTATCATGATTTAGTTATTTTGTTCAGGTTTCTTCTGGCTATCACTTTACATTCAACAGGGAGTTTCATTATTATTATTATTATTTTAAAGAATCGATAAAGGGTAAATGCCATCAACATACATTAGCTTAATTGTGGGCAATTTTAACACTCTTCGACTCTATGATATAGTGCTATGGATCGACTCTATGATATAGTGCTATGTACTCTTGGTTTATATAGGGTTGTATCACTCCACAAGGAGTCAATGAAGTGATGTGGGGGTGATGTGGTGCCTGATAAGGATCCAAGTCGAAGAACATCATGTAATAAGTTTTTAGCAAAAACTGCAATTCCTGCGTAGGTGGATTTATAATTTTTTATGGGCATTTCAATTCCTGCTTTGCAGCTAGGAATCAGGCACATTTTGGATGCCCAGCCCTTTTTTTTCTTGCAACATTGTCTTTTGGCATCTTGATTTACAGCACTGTTTTAGACGAGGATACCAATTTTGTAAATGACCTAGCCAACAAGATTGAGGATTTTTTTTTTTTTTTTAATTTTTTCATTCACTTCAATAGTTATTTCATACATCTATTTCTGTGATTTGTTCCAAAGCTTCTTGAATAGTTTATTTACTTCGAAAGTGGTTTATACTTTTTAAGTATTTTAACTTGAGTCACATCCAGGGAGTAGCTGAGGCCCGAACCTCCATTCTAAGGAATGAATGTGCAATTCCCAATTACATTTATCTAACTTACCAACATCATAAAGGATATTGCTGAGTATTCCCCTAATTCTATATTAATCAGTTGAAATATCCTGTTCATGTAACTTGGACAATTTCTCCGAAATACCAAAAATAAAATAAAATAAATAAAGAGGATTCGAAAGCAGAATCAATTGAACATTTGTACACTGCGTTAGTAAAAATTACACCAGTGAACTCGTGGGACAAAAAAGTTTAGAACAGTGTCAAAATAATCTCAGCATCAGGAAAAAGTATATTTAATATCAAGGTCTCCACTTGAGTGATCAAATGATACTTTAATTTCTGTAGAGTAACAATCAACAAGTGTCGATCCTCGGCTTCCAACAGCTACAGGCTTCTTCAAAAGTTTCACTGCTTGCTTCCAATATGTTTTATCTGAAAAACACAACCAAGTTTCCAAGCAAACGCAGCACATGTATACTGTTATACATCATGGAGAAAAACTAAGAAAAATTTTCTGCTAATGGAAAACCAAGATGAGTTAAAAACCTACCATACTACATCTAACGAAAGTAACATGATAATTGCAATAAGAACTCCATACTTGTACCTGGTCCTGTTGACAACTCAGTCGAACAATCCATCATCCAATCAATCCAAAGGACAAATCCATGACAAATCCCGGATTCCGTGAATACAACCTGTAAATATATTCATAATTATCTCATCATTGTAGGTTAGTTATGAAGAGATTATTATAAGAGCTGCAATGGCAATGCAGCTTTGCACGCTTAAATAAGCATATGATACCTGAGCTGTCCCAGAGCATGAACTGATTGGTTTTAAGAAATCAAATTCCATGATAGACACGGCGTCGCCGAGTCTCTGAAACCAGTTAGAATTATTTTAACATAAAGGAGGTGTAGTTCAAAACGAGTAGAACTTTTCTCTAACATGGTAATCCTTTTCCTAAATGAAACATAGAGTACCTTGCTTTCCCCACACTGCCATATGGAAAAAGATAGACAAGGCCCCTCTTCATCTGCAGGTAAATCACCACATGCCCCTAAAGTTGAGTTGACAACGGAATGATCAAAACCTTCAATGTCTTGCAGGCAGCAACGACTTCTCCAAAGATCCTAATTCACAGTGTTCATATCCATATCTGATTAATATGAAATATCACATAAGTATAAGAAAGAAGCAGCTACTTAGAATTTTTCCTTACAGGAAGGTACATTGCACAAGCCCTTAATATTCCTTTATATGGCATTATCAGCACAGTTTTTTGATAGGATAGGATCAAGCATTGTTCGTTCCTTCCTGCAAACCACATCAGCATGTGAAAAAGAAGAAATGAACTTGTAAGAACACCATATGGTGGTGTACTTACACCTGTAATTGAAGTCACCGTGCATATGTACTGAAGAAATTAAAAGCAAAGCTCGCAAGTACATATGCATGAGAGAGAGAGAGAGAGAGAGATTGTCAAAAACATCAGACTCCAAAGAAATGGTACTTCAAAAGTTACAAGAAAGCCTAGATTATCTGGAGAAAATATTAGGTAAAATGTGATGACCTTCAAAATTACGATACAGAAGTGCCATTCTATGCCTTTGGCATTTAAGATCAGATACTGATCTATGTTCCAGATAGCAAATGAATAAATTGATGCCTCAAAGATTAAGCTAAACTGTACAGTTTTAGCCAAGGAAAAATAGTGAATTAGCACAGCATACAAATTGTCAGTTTTTAATCTCTAAAATTGTTTTCTTCCCCTTTTTATGTTGAGAGTTCAAAATAGAAAATGTCATAGTATCTAAGACTGTAAAACATACGCATGCTGTCAAGGTGATACTACAAGTTATTCAGGCCCAGAGGAGATATGCAATGCTTCTTTTAGTTAATGTAGAGTGGCAACCACATCACTTACCAGAATCGCAGATTTTGCCAAGGAAGCACATTTTCACTTCCATAATAGAATGGTTCTCCAACCAATAGGTCAACCTGCAGACGGAAAATAACTGAAGCTGTAATATTCATCTGTGATGGGTAAAAAGCAGCGTAAGTGAAAAATATATGTAGACAAAATGAATCTTAATATATATCTGCTTGAAAATCTTATTTGTGTAAACTAAAATAACCTGTCTGGAATATAAAATTTATCCCAAACCTTTCTTTGATGCGTATCCAGCATTGTCAATTGTTGGTTCCTTGTCCTGAGAACTTCTAAATGATCCATTGAGTAAAAATTTGCAGAAGCAACAGCTTGCAAATAGTGTGCCCCCTTCTCATTCTTAGTCCAGGGAACAATGCTATCACATGTGATGATTTAGCAAGATTGGCAACAGCAACCGGCAGGAAAAGACTGTCATCTACAACAACGCACATGGGAGAAACTTTCTGCTGCAACTGCAGGAACCAAGTCAGTAGTGAGACCTTAGAAATCTTTGAAAATCTAAGGAAAAAGCAAAAGCTAAAGATTAGTGGCAAAAGATAGGGTCCGGCTGACATGATTTCTAATTATAAAAAAAATTGACATGAGCTTTTAGACACAAAGATACAGAAACAATTTCATCGGATACTATTACTTGTTAGAAAATAAAAAAAGCACATGCTTCAAGACACTTGCAGCAAAATTATGGTCGAAAAAGATTATCTAATTTTCTTTTGCATAACATCCCTTGATGAATAAATGGAATGCCAAGAAGCAATAATGGAATACAGACACAGTTATCAAAATATAAAGAGGAACCACTACATTGATAAGTAATGGCAGGATGAGGAAATATGCATGTATGATCTTTTAATACAGAATGTGTAGCCTAAGTTGGCCTCGGAAAATTTGAAAATTAACCAGTTATTCCACATTGCAAAGGAGGATATCCCATGTTCACAACCTATTCTAAGATGGCCATAGGCCATAGCCCTAATTAAAATTTAAGGAAGGACAATTTTATCAACTAAAAAATATGATCAAACTAGAGATTGTTGTGACAAAGCGAAGAAAGCCCAGTTTGCAGGTTAGATGAACAACGCAGAATTCTGATGCATCCAACAAACTCCCATTTCAACATATCTTTCCTAGATGTGATGCACATAAAGATAAATTCCTATAGTGAAGTATATGTCCTTTTAAAACTGTGAAGTTATTCTCCAACAATGCAAATTTAAGTGAGATTTTTACGCGCAAAGCCCTATTATAGTGGCTTTTGATATTTCTATAATTAGTCATATCAGTAATAGGCACAAATATGTCTGCAAATGTGCTTCAGTGATGAAGTTTAGCTGCAAAAGTCAACTACGGATGATAACTAATCATCAAAATATTCTTTCTTTAAAGATCTATTCAACTTTATTTTATCAAGAAGGTAGCAAAACATGAAACAATCGGCTGATGGAAATACAACTCACAGCATTCTTGATAACATTAAGCATTGCACATCGCCAATTGCTATCACCATATATCGCAATTCTTTCCGGTGATAGAAAGATCTGAGCCGGTTCGCAAATGTCCCACATCTTTTTTCTCCAATGGAGTGGTGACTTTGTATGAGATACTAGTTTCAGTGTGACTAGCACCCAGACAAATCTCTTGATCCTTGTGCACAGACAAACCTTTCTCTGGGAGGAACCAAACACATTGTTTCCAGTGATCACACCAATTATCCATGCCTAGAAATTCACTAAGTTAGAATGAGAATTTGTCTAAGAATATAGTCAAACCACACAAGCTTTAAATCCAAAATTTAGTAAAAGGATCCAGAAGGTTGTTGCAGTTATTAGTAATCATAGTTGATGGAGAACCAAATCTTTTAGCAAAGGACTATAGCAGCTTCAAGGAAGAATTATGATCCTTGACATAGAGTTGTCTATTTTAGTACAGACAACAGTTGTTACAAATCCAGGCCTCTTTTTAATAACTACATTTTCTCTTACATTGTCCCAAATTTTGGGCCTCTTATAAGCAGTCATTATATGTGTTCAAAATTCCAAAATGTAGCCTATTTTCTTTAAAAATTAGATTTGGAGGGAAGTTTAAAATGAAAAACTCTTAAGCATTAAGAGTTTAATAATATGGAAATATATATTACTTAAATGCAATCTCCAGAAGGGAACATGATTCTGAAAGCGGCAGAGTTTGGAAATTCCTTTTTCATATTTGTGCATTTATTGTACTTCACAAACTACGTTCTCGAAGTTCTCCTTAGTTGCTATTACAAAAAACCACCAATCACTTCAAACAGAGTACTTGTTTTGCATTACTCCAAAAATAGCACTAGTTGTTTGATGAGAGTAGAAAATCAATTATACTCATCTGAGCGCCTCAGCTTACCAGGGAAGGATGATTTTGACTTGGTCTCAGAGGATGGATGACAGATCCATCTAGGCCCAGTGCAATAAAATATTGTTCCTTCATTATCCAGTTGAAGCAACCACCTGAAATAAGAAACCACATTAAAATCCCCAGAAGAATATGTGGAGAGGAGGCATTGTTGTTTCAATATATTACCATGAGACAACAGCATGAATTGTACCATCATCAGTAGCTTTTATGTGGACCTTGGTTTCCCTATAACTTTCTGGCCTTTTCCAAAATTCAAAATCAAAAACTTTGAATGGTTCTGAAAGCTGAATAAAACGTTAAGCAGTGTTGAAACTCAAACATTTTGTCAATGTAAGAAACAGTCCCCAAACGTTTTCGTTACCAGTTTAATTTCTTCTTTAATTGCATCACAATGCATGGCAAACTGCTGCTCTTTTATCTGTAGAACTGTATCTGCTCCACTTGGAACAAGATAAACACCATCCAGTGCTTTTTCTGCCTCGTTATTAAACAAGTCATGAAGCTTCCATAAGCATGTGCTCTCAACAAGCTGAAAGTAAGAAGTAAATCAAAAGATGAAAAACATTTACAACTTTATGCTGCAAATATCAGAAAATTCCTTGATTACATTCTATGCATTCACAAGAATTGCTAAAAAAGCCCCAAAAGAATATAGGATTAAGAACAAAAGATCTATCATTTCAAATTAGCTAAAATTCAAAAAACAAATAAGGTAAATAGGTTAGCTTCGACAGACACCTGGCCATAAGTTGTCGCACGGTATGGTACTGTTTGTGGATTTTCCACCAAGAGATTGTCATGAGCATGCTGTAAAGTTGGAATCAGCCCTTCACCCAACAACTCCGAATCTAGAATCTCACTGACCTGCACTAGGATGTTAAATAACAAATAAACATACAAATCATAATCGTATCCAACAACATGAGCAGTGAAAATCAAATAAACTAACAACTACTACATGCTAAATATATCAACTTCAGACTGAAAAATCTTTTACATGAACTTCATGATAACTCACGAAACTTCAGAAAGTACATCTCGGCTCTCCACAAACTATTTTGGCTTTATGCTTTGTTTCAACAAGAATGGAAGCATTTGAGTGGAATATTGGGCTTAGCTAGTCAGCATCAGAAGTTATAGGTTTGCTTCCAGGTTGACAGCAGCTGTTAACCATCAACGATGATTATATAGAAACACACAAACAAAAGCTACTTAACCCAGCTGTCATACACAAGTCGTATTTCAAACAGCCAGCAATGCTACACCATTGTTGGTTATACAGACTTACTCAACATGCAATCTTCCGTAGACCATTGCATTTGTAGATGGAAAAGCAAGAAGGCACTACAAGTTCTGCTTCTTCAAATTTTCATACTAAAGCAACAATTTACAAGAACAACTCGGAATAAAATCACTGGCATACTTTTAACCATTTTTAGGAGTAAATGCAAACTGACTAGTACAGACACATTTGATGAATGTCAATGATTGTCATCAACAAATACCCCTCGAATGAAGTTCAACAAAAAGGCAACTTAGATAAGAAAGAGTTCATTTAGTAATTTACTTTGTCAGTTAATATTTCAATTTTCCTCTCTTAACAATTTAACTTTCCTGATTAACTATATCTTCAACCTTTTTCCTTCAGAATATTTCAAATTTGCTGGTGCAATATCATCACTTACAAGAACATCAGCACGTGAACTGATATCCACGCCAACTTCTAACTCATCAGATCTCTTGTTGATGACGCGGACTTTTTTCTCCAATCCATTGGCGTGTAAAACTTTACGCATCAACTTCACCATAGGAAGGTATGACTCACATGCTGTTACCCTTCCTTTTGAGCAAGAACTCGTGGATGAATCATCATGACTCATTGCCCTAGCCGCCATCATCGACAGCAATCCAGTTCCAGCACTGAAAGAAAAGTTTTGACTTTTATAATCTATAAGAACAAAAAACTAGCATGTTTTAACCCTTAAACAAAAAATCAATGACACAGCCTGTCTAAATTGACTTCCCTCAAGTACAAATTACATTAATTCTATCAAAAGAATAATATCAATCATGAACCTTTCACGTAAAAAACACTTTACAGTAGTTTACACACATCGAAATCCTATTCTTTCCAAAATCATCTTTCTCAACAATTCCATGAAAAAAATGGTAACAGCTTATTCTGCTACAAATTGGGAAAAATGAGAAAATACTCTTTAAATTTACCTAATTATAACTATTTAGTATTGGATTTATTTTTTATTACTATTAAGGAGGATAATGATTCTTGAAAGTTAAGCATTTTCTTTTCTCCAGTTACACACAAAAAAAAAAAAAAAAAAAAAAAATTCAACATTTATCAAAAATTAATACCATCTAACTACCAACTACCACCTTATATCTATAATGGAGCAACTTTTCTAAGAAGTGGCGTACCGTGACGTACAAGTTAAGCCTACCCTATTTATCCGATACTTTAAGAAGTGGCATATCGCATATCCCGTACCCATACAGAGAGTTTCCAGTTAGTATGACCAAGCCATTGCTGTCATTTTGTTTTTACCATTTTCGTTCTGGTCTGTAACATTTGATGGTCCGCATAGCATTACCGAATAAATCAATGTAGATTATCTAATGACGCTAAAAGCACTAATCAATTTTTATAACAACAGCAACTTCTAGTTTTGACTCCACAGCCCCTAAATCAACTAATAATAACATAAAAATTCAAACTTTGTGTCGCCTAACCGTCCTCGACATAATTGAACCATTTCATCCATTACAATATGTTCATTAATCACAACACCGAGGTATAGCCTATATTAGTACCGAGCAAATAATGCTTCTTCTATTAATCAAAACAACAACAAGCAGTCATATTCCCACTAAGCTACATCAACTGCATAAATCCTTCTACGCCATTTCTTCTGTATGCTTCTTCTATTAATCAAAAAAGCAAAAAGGAAAAAAAAAATGAACTTGCATACATATTAGTATAGAAGTATTTGCATGGTACATAAAAAAACAGGATTTACCCAATATCAAGCACATGGCAGGCATTAGTAACAGTCTTATCAATGGCTTGACGAAAAGCTCTATTTCTGCAAGAATCATTGAGCATGTCAAGATAAGAGGTGGTGGCCAAAAGGGGTTTTTGGGATTCTTCTTGAGGGGCTTCATTTTCTTCAATAACAACCCATTCTGAGTTGCCTGTGAGGGGGTCGAGTTTGAGCTGGAACATACGCTGAGCAGCTGACCCTGACGAGCCCCTGGTTCTTCTAAATGCTGCGAGGGGAGTGGGGGAAGAGGGTTTAAGAATGGTGAAGAAGAAGGGGCAGAGAGGATGGAGGGGATTGGGTAGTAAGGGTTTAAGGAAGAGGGAAAGCATCAAGTTGGGGAATTGGGAAATTGGTGAAAAAGATTGCTCTTTTTTTTTGGTTATAGTAGTATTTCTTGAACTAAATAATGACAAAAATTCTTACCCAAAAAATAAAAAATAAAAAATAAAAAATAAAAATTCTTTAATGAGTTATTTCCATGCACTGCACATTCTTGAATGATTGAAAAATAGTAAAATTTCTTATTTTTTCATTATCTCAACTATTGTCAAATCCACTCCATATTGTAAAGTGAATAGCTAATATTTACTCTAAAAAGAAAAGTATAACACAAATTTATCTAACAAGTTTTGTAATCCAAAAATTTTCATATTAAAAATCTTAATTTTGAATCATTTTTTTAAAAAAGTAAAAACAAAAAAAGAAATTAAATTTCAGTAATAATGAAAGTGTGACGAATAGAATAATATTCATTATTTTTCATTTATCATCACACTTGCTATTTTAAATATTACTAAAATAATACTTTCACTTCGAAAAGTTATTAATCTATTGTATAATTTTCAATTTACAGTTCTACATTTATTAAATAATTATAATACAAATCTACAAATTTTTCGACATGTTTTTATAATAAAAAGATGACATAGGTATATAAGCCTAAAAGTTAAAATTGAATTTTCTAAAAATCTAGCTACATATGACAATAGAATTTGAACGGAGGGAACATGAACGTTCTATTAATTTATTCTAGGTTTATTGTAAGTTTAGCACTTCTAATTTTAGTTGGTAAGGGAGAAAATACATACATATATACATATATATGTATGAATTTCTATACCAGAAACAATGATATCTCTAATTATAACCTTTATTGGATGTAAAATATATCTCTTTTCACCATCTTCATAATAATGTACGAGACAAATGCGTAGGGTTGTATTTTAAGAGTTACGATTCTACCACATATATATTTTTTATTCTTTCAAAAATCTATTATGATCTCCTCTTATATGCCCTACGGTAATGATTCATTTGCTTCAGTGAAGGTAAATAATAAACAAAGGTCACCGTAGAATGTGAACATTGAGACTTTCATCGAAAAAAAAAGAGATTCGACTGGTGTTTTGTTCTATTTTGGTCAGGTGAAAAGCTTTTATATATATATATATAGACACACTCCATGTAAGAATCCTTCAACATTGAGTTTCACTGGTCCCTTCACGCCAATGATCTAAACTGGTTATGAAAATTTGCCAACTAAATTGAAATTCTCATTGAGTTTCTAGCATTATTGCACAATAAATAAAACTAGTGAACTTCCAGTAGGCTTTTACTTTCTCCTTTGGTTGCACTTTCTACAACCAATTAATCAATCAGGACAACATTCAAGGAAAATGTGGTTGCTTTTCAGGACATAAACATCTCTGCATTCACTTCTCATAATTTTCTTGATTTCATTTAGTATTAATTTTCCATAGGTGTAAAAGTGATTTGAGATGCATATCGCGAGATATTTTTAAATTTTGAAAATAAAAATACTACTTTCAAGACGTCCATAATACGTTTTAATTTTCATCAACCTCCTTTAAAAGTGTCATCATTCACCATAATTTCGTTTTATACTCTTAGACAATTTCAAATACTCCTATTTTTATTAATATTTTCGAACACACATCTATCCTAAGTGATACGAAGTACTTATTAGCATGATTAATAAGTTATGAGAAAAATATCTTACCACTTACGTTGTCCAAAGTACTCTGCCTTCTAACACTGAAATAATCATTGTAAAATGTTAAGCAAACATCTAGATTGTGATTTTGCTTGTCGTGTCCTCTTATTATTATTGCAGATAGCGCCAGGATTGTGTAGAAAGCGGCTTTTGCCTGGCTCATATTTGGTGTGGAGTTCTTAGTTCTTACTTTTGGTTGATAAAACTTAGCAATCTGCCCACAATTGTGTTGCATGAAACAAGTTATAATAGTACTAGTTTCAGAATTCTGCTCCCCCACACACACATAAAAAAAAAGAAAAGAACAGGAAAAAGGAAGATTTGGTTCTGGTTGATGCATGTCCTTTTCTTTCCAGAATTCAGGTTTGCACAGGTTCTAGAATTAAAATTGTGACGTTAATTTGTTGTTATGTATTTTTGATGTAAAGTTTATAGAAGCCATGAATAGTTGTGTATATACACAACTAAAATCATTAACGATGTATCACTATATACATAAAAGTATAAAATATTCTATTTCAGTTAATCAAAATATTCTTAACTAATTGATAAGTTCTTCGGTTACACCATTAGTTGCTAATTAGATTTGAGATGAAAATTCATATTTTTATATGGTATCAGAACTAACATCAAGTGTTTTCCCATCCATACATGACTTGGACTCTTATGCATATATGGGTTTGATTTCATGCATTTATGTCAATCAATTTTGTCTTATGTTTGTATTGGTTTAGGAGTTTATATTAATCAATACTTTTGTTGTTTAGGTTTGGCTCCCAAGTCATGTGTGAGAAATCAAACTAGTTTATTATCTTGTTTCTGTCCATGGCTTAGGAGTTTATATCAACTAATACTTTTGTTATTTAAGTTTGGCCCTCAAGTTGTGTGAGGGACCAAACTAGTTTATTATTCAAACCAATTTATTATCTTGTTTCAACCCAAATTGTGTATGAGAGACCAAACTAATTTATTTTCTTGACTTGGTTTCAACCCAAGTCTGTGTGTGAAAAGGGTGTGAAAATATAAAATATTTCATATCGGTTAACCTAAAGATCATGAGGTGTAAAAATATAAAATATCCCACATCGGTTAGTTTAAAAATTATAAACCAATTAATAAATTCCTAGGTTATGCCACTCATTATCAATCATTTGGAAATAGAACCCCATATTTTCTAATAATATGCAAAAAAAAACAACAAAATTAGATACTAGTGATTAAATATGATTTTATTATGTGAACTGATTTGACAAATGATTTTGAAATTGTGATAATGTAAATTATTTTTCTTTTTCCTTTTTAACTTACAACTTTATAAAAGAAAGATGTAGTGAGAAACAATTGTGAAAGACAATAATGGCTAAATTACGAGAATGTAGTACATGACATAACATGATAATGTCAGATTTTCGTACATTTAATCCGACATAGTGGCTATAATGCTTGATTTTTGTTACAACTTTATGGAAGAACTTAGCTGTGTGGATGTTTGATTATGCTTTATATTTGGTATTTGATGTACCAAATTGGTCCTCATTTTTTGGTGGTTTGTTTGACGAGTTGTCTTTTCTTTTTATGACCACTCGTATTATTGGATGGAAAATAGTAAGGTTCATACTTTTAGGCTATAGTTTTGTGGCTAAAAGTACTCGTAATATGCTTGATTACATATAATTACTTCTCAGAAGGGAAAATGGGTTTAAAATGAGAAAAATTGCTAACATGAATATTTAGGTAAACGTTTGCTTCACCAAATCCCCTTCTTATATTAAAATTGAAAAAAGGAAAGATAAAGAGGAAAACAAAAAAGCAAACATTTAGAAAAGAATAGTAGTGTTTGTATATTATTTTCTTCATGATGAGTTTGATTATTTTAATACGTACAACCTCTCCCAAAAAAAAAAAAAACTCAAAAGACGATCTAAAATCATACACATATTATATATTTACCGTAAATCAGATTCATATAATTTTTTTTCTCATAAAAGTTTGGATAAGCCTATACCTAGCTTGAACTGATAATAAAGCTTTGGAAAAAGGATGGGTTGTGGGATGGGGACATTTTTGACTTTTGGATATTTAGGTATGGCAAATCATGATTCGAATCAGCATATTACCAAACTCTTAAGCTTCATCCCCAAACTCTCATTTCCAATAAGCTCCAAATCTTCTATGATTAAGCAGTGAAGGGTCATCTTCAAACTAACATATACTATGTTTGGTATGGCAATCATGAACTGTGTTTCATGCATTCCTGGGGACTGCTAATATAGATGCTCCAAAGAGCACCAAATCTATGAATACATAAAAGGTGTGTTTGAATCGATGGATTTGAAATCTATTTATTTGTTAGAACAATTTGTAAGATTAAATAGATTAATTTTAAATTCATTTAAACTAAAAAGTGTGAAATAAATAATTTTAAATAAATTTTTAATTTGGATGAATATGAAATTTATCCATTTTGACATTATAAATCCCTCTAACAAATGATGATTGAGATTTAAAATCTTTCCTCAAATCCATTGATCCAAAGACAATGAAAAGCATTTTATATTTTGTGCATTACCAACGTCCATAGAGAATTTAGTCAATAATAATATTCAATGTGTATATAGTTTTCTTCAATTTTAACTTGGTTCTTGAATTGACAAGTGCAATATGAATAATAAATAATAGTAGTGTTTGTTGAAAAATTATTTACTAATTACTATGTATTATAGATTGATTAACAACATTCATTGAATCATGTGAATCTTATATTTTTTACTTTTTTAGATAAATCTATTATTTTATAACGATTACATACGTAATTTCGTATTATAAAATAAATAACAAAAAACGGTTCATTCATGTTTGTGATGCTACTTTTAATCTCTATACATACATGCTGAATGCAGTAAACAGAAGTGGCAAAATCACAATTTAGTACTTCATGGTATGTTGGATAAAAAAAAAGAAAATCATTTTGCAATTTAAATTAAAGTCTTCATTACAGACAATCCTGAACTGATTTTAACCAATAATTGCCCTAAATACCTGGAAGGCTGGAACCAATAATTACGACGAATAAGCTGGGCCCATTTAACGCAGACAAGAGAGAATTGCCATTTAGGCACAAAGTACAAAAATGCTTATACGTAGTCAGAGGGGACACAAGTGCGTCATTGTTTGAGGGAAATTTTTAGGTAAACTAATTCGATAAAATTTATTGTGATTATTGATTAATTATTTAATATTTTAATAGTTATTTAAAAATTAATAAATTTTTTTTATTTAGATTAAATATGACATTTTAATTTGTAATAAGGTGGACTATTCAATACAAATGATTATATTTTATTAGTTATTGAACAACTATTAAAATACAATTAGTTGCTCAATAACTACTATAATTCTTCTTAAACCAACTCTATAAGGGTTAATTACATTTATCTCTCCTGAGATTTGACTATATTAAACAGACCTTGTAATTTGACAAAATTACAGTCAACCCCTTTAAATGGCTAAATACATTGGATTTAACAAGTATCACTCAGCCGTTAACTACCGTTAAGAAAATGTTAACATCAACAAAAAAAAAAATTATTTCCAAAATACCCTTCTTCATTCTTAATTATTATTTTTTTTATTTTTTCAAATTTGGGAATAGACGTCATTTTATAATTTTACAGAGCCACACCAAATTTCATGATTTTTTTTTGAGTTTTTTCTATCTCTATGAATCTTTTTGCTCATTTGTTTTATGGATTGGAACCAGTAAAGTGGAATAGATGTAGGCGATATGGTGGTTTGTGGTAGAGGAATGAGTTGTGTACTAAATTAAAAATATAAAAAAAATTGAGGACTATTCTTGATTTTAGAAAAAAATTTGAGGGACTAATTAAACAATATATGATAAGGGTAATTTAGTCTTTTAAAAGTTTTGTTAACGGGAGTTACAGAAGGGAGAATTTGTAATTTTATCAAATTACAGAGTTTGTTTAGTAATATGGCCAAATCTTAGAAGAGGTAAATGTAATTAAGAACAGCCCACTCTATAATAGGTGTTATGAATTTTTTTTTATTTATATTTAATCACATTATTTTAACTCAATTATATAATTTTATTTAAAGTGATATAAATAAATATAAATTAAGTAATTTATAACATTTATTATAAATTTAATTCACATAAAAATTTTCTTAATTTGCATCATTGTCCTGGATGAGCTGGCAAACTGGAGCAGCTGACTGTATTTGTCTCGTATGTAATGAATGCTCAAACTCCAACCAAAGTATCTTCTTCCCAAAATTTTGTGACGAAATTACCCACCAGATATGTTTAAGATTTGTCTCAAAGTCCCTAAAATCCCAATTGGGATCTTCCTCGAGTGGTCCAACTCCTCGAACTCTCAATCAAGATTTAATTTTGTGAGAAATATTTTCGTGTGTAAGATTTAATTTTGTAATTATGTCGCTCATTATTTATTATTTTTAAATAATATTTTGTAAATAATTATTTAGACGCATTTTTCAACTATTATTTTATTTCACGTATATTATTTTTTCAAATATTATTCAAAATAATATAATAATGGTCTAAACAGAATTATTATATCC
Organism: Cinchona pubescens; assembly: GCA_025175665.1. Taxonomy (NCBI): domain Eukaryota; kingdom Viridiplantae; phylum Streptophyta; class Magnoliopsida; order Gentianales; family Rubiaceae; genus Cinchona; species Cinchona pubescens. The sequence goes on along the minus strand of JANKKI010000185.1, from coordinate 1,841,526 downwards.
TTCAAAAATTTTAAGTTAAATTAATTTGACTGTGTTTGATAAGAAATATCCATACCATCATATATTCAATTGTCTATCAAATGCGGATTTTGCATTGATTTTTAAAAAGGTCAAATTCGTATGAATTGAAAAATAATAATAATAATAATTTTTAAAAAATCATGTCTAAACTCAACATAGACTAGGGGTGTTCATAATTTGGTTTAATCGAACAAATCGGCTAAACCAATTTAGTTTGATTTTCGATTTTCAGATAATCGATTTACGGATAAACCGAATAGAAAAGATTAGTTATATGGTTCGAATTTGGTTATTGAAAATAAAATATCGGATTACCAAATTACCGAACTTTTAGTTTTATTATTTTTAATTTTTAATTTTTTAATAACCAAATTTCATGTTCCATTCATTCAACACCTTGATATTATTTTTAATCTTTGTTATTTTTTAGTTTCTAGTGTTAGTTTTAGTAGTTTTAAGTTTTTGTTTATTAATATTTAATTCACTAGTTAATTTTTAAATTAACTAGTGAACTTAGTTCACGGATAAACAGAAAAAAAAAAAGTTTGGTTAACCAATTAACCGAAAAAAAGTTTAGTTCGGATTTGGTTTTGATTTTCTTGCACCGAAATACCGAAATATCAAAAATTTTTGACTAAATTACCAAAATACCGGCCGATGAACACCCCTAACACAGAAATATCAATTTTTTTTTACTAAATTACCGAAATACCAGCCGATAAACACTCCTAACACATACTGATATCTTTTCCTTTTGAATCTTCATCTATGAATTTGTTTCCAAGATGTCGTGTCACTAACACACTAATTTACTTCATTTACACGATTGACATTGACTCAAATTACCTTCCTGGCTCTGCTTAAAAAATATTTAAATAAATTTGATCTGGATCTTATATATTTTAGAATTAATTTTAAAATTTTTAATTAATTTCACATTAATCGATATTATTTAATGGTCATGCTCATATGTGTATTTCTCCATAGAATTATATTACGGATGTTGTTGTGTAAATGGATCAACATTGATAAATCATCATAATTGCTCTGTTTCCACTTTAACCAATAGTGATTTAGTACCATATTCAAAGATTAGTCCTTTGTACCAACATTTATGTGGATAAATTTCAATAAGGGGATTTAAATTTTAAAAAAAATTCTACAGTCTCTTTTAGAGAATTATTTTCTTATATTTTAAATATTTATACAGTACAATACTATATATTTTATATGATTGTACTGTACAAATTTTTAAATCTAAGAGAATAATTTCCTAAAAAAAAATACTAAAATTCTCCTAAATTTAGACAACAAAATATCAGGGGAAGGGACAAATTTGAATTTATGGAAACGAAATAAATGCACCTTCTTGGCAGCATTGGGTGTTGGGACATACATTTCCATGAATTTATCCTATAGGACCCTCATTTCATTTTGGAGGAAAAATCGGTAAAATCTGAAAGTTTTCTTCTACCTACAAAGTTGAGGAAAAAAAGACTAATACAGCTCATGTTCTTGACATCTTGTGTTATAGTGGGGCTAATGGGCAAGAAGAAGTAAACTTTGCGTTGCTTCTTTGACCTTGACACGGTTGACTTTGAAATGAGAGGGGTTTATTTATTTTGAAGATGAGGTCTAAGCTCCAACTAGACCCGGTCAACTAGGACCTATGTACTATTATTTATTAGGAAGTGTACCACCCCCTCATTGGCACTGCATATCTTCGTCCTCTAATTTAAAAGACATTAATTCAGTGTGAAAAAAAAATTAATTGTTATATTTTATTTTTAAGATATTGATTAATTTAATTTTATATTTATCAAAAAGATAATTTAATTTTTTATTTTTTTAAAAAATAATTAATTTAAAATTTATGATAAAAATTATGGACAAACTAGCGAAATCATTGACAACACATGTAGAATAATGGTTACGTGATTATCACACATTGTTTGTGATTTATTAATTTGTCTATAATTTCTATCATAAGTTTTAGATTAGATAATTTTTTTTAAAAAAAAATAAACAACCAAATTGATTTGCTGTAATATTTTTAAAAAATTGCGTATAAGTTATCGGAGAAACGTGTACAAGCTCTAATTTTTTTATTACCGAATTTAGTTTACGTAATTCTAAAAAATAAAATATGAAAGGCATGTATATATAAATAAGAATATGATTAGCCAGGACTAGTTTAGTAGCACGGTCAATCATTAATCCTTATCTACACATAATCCTCAATGTTTTGGGCCCCAAACACAGAGATTAAGCAGGATTAGTTAGTACTATAAAGCATGGGTGGATGTTGTTATTTTTCAGCTGAACAATAATACAAAAATGGTCAATTTCATCAAAGTAGAAGTTCAAACAATTAAAAAGGAACTTGATCATTTTAATTTGTAGTGTTTCTTCGAGACAAAAATCTGACGGCGAGTGTTGGACTTTAAGTCAATAAAAGTATCTACCTTTGATCATCTGACGTGTCATTTCGATCTACGATAATTTGATGTAATTAAGGGTTGTACTGTGTTCACATATTTGTGGTTGAACCAACGTGGTTTGTATGGATTAGTTTTGTTTACTCACTTGGTAACGTTGAATGAGTATTAATAATTGTTTATACGGTTAAATATAAATTTTTTTTTTAATTTTTAATTTACAACTTGTTAATTTGAAGAGTGAGTAGTTAAATTTTTTATTATTTTTTTAATTTTTAGATCACAACTTACTAATAACACTTAACGGACTCGAAATGAACATTTATATGCTTTGCTCCACTTGATGTGCCATAACCAAAACGGAAATTTTAAGATGAAAATAAATGTCTAATTGCCATATAGTTTCCTGTCCTTTTTTAATTTGAAATTATTTCAAAAACCGTGATCCCACAAACATATTATTTTTTACTTTTAAAATAACAAAAACAAAGCTAATAATTATAAAAATGTCTCATACGATCCATTAATCAGAGATTGTTGAACCAGCGTAACCACAATTGAATTTGAATCGACTCCTCTTTTGAGTAAACACCATAAGTTTAAAAAAAAGTATGCTGGTAAGTGGTGACATGTCCAAGCCGTGGACGACTAAATTATTTTAGAATTATTTTTATATGGGTTCGATAATAAATTTTTTATTTATTTATTCCTTTAACTCATTAAAGAATTTTTTTTTAAATTTATATTATATAAATATTTAAAGTTAAGAAAATAATTTCTTTAACAAAATTGTAAAATTGTTCAACGTAAAAAAAAAAAATGGCAGTATACCAGCAGCATAGCAGCTACTAGTAGGCCTCCTCTGTCACCAGAAAATTCGTCATCTTCCTCTCCTCCTCCCCCTCTTAAACCTCCCCCATTATACCACACTTTTCTCCTATATGCTTCACCATCATCATCATTTATAAAGCCTAATTACACACACAAACACGCACTTTAGTAGTATATAAACACACATCTGCAAATACTACTACTACTTCAAATTTTCAAATAAACTCTGTTTTTTTTTTTTTTTTCCAATGGCTTATAATTCCTCTGTTTTCTTCATCATCATCATCCTCCTCCTCCTCCACCTCTCTTTCTCACACTCTTCAATCCCAGTCCTCCTCCCTTTAACTCACTCTCTCTCCAATTCTCATTTTACCACCACTCCCCACCTCCTCAAATCCACCGCCACCCACTCCGCCACCCGCTTCCGCCGCCGTCAAGTCTCCCTCCCACTCAACCCCGGCTCCGACTACACCCTTTCCTTCACACTCGGCTCTCAAACCATCTCCCTTTACATGGACACCGGAAGCGACGTCGTTTGGCTCCCTTGCCACCCTTTTGAATGTATACTCTGCGAAGGCAAGTATAATCCTTCCTCGATTCCATACACCGCTCCTCTCAATCTCACCTCTGCCGCTCCCGTCACGTGCAAGTCACGTGCATGTTCTGTTGTCCATTCTTCTCTCCCTTCCTCTGACCTCTGCGCCGTCGCTAAATGCCCGTTGGACGAAATACTCGAAACCTCCGACTGTAAAAATTTCAGCTGCCCTCCTTTCTATTATGCTTACGGCGACGGCAGCTTGATTGCTAGTTTATATTCCGATAAATTATCTTTATCACTTTCTTCTCCGTATTTAGTTCTTGACAAGTTTAAATTCGGCTGCGCTCATAGCTCTCTCGCTGAGCCGATTGGTGTCGCCGGCTTCGGCCGGGGAACTCTATCCTTGCCAGCTCAACTCGCCGCCACCTCCCCTGAAATCGGGAACTATTTTTCTTATTGTTTAGTTTCTCATTCTTTCGACAGTAACCGAGTTAAAATGCCGAGTCCACTCATTCTTGGCCGGAAAGACAAGCGGGTTGACTCGGTGGGGAATGATTTTGTCTATACGCCGATGCTTAAGAATCCGAAGCATCCGTATTTTTATTGTGTCGGGTTGGAGGGTGTGTCCGTCGGGAGGAAGAAGATTCCGGCGCCGGAGAGTTTACGGCGAGTAGACGGAAGGGGGAATGGTGGGATAAAAGGTGGTGGATTCCGGTACTACGTTCACTATGTTGCCACCCGGGTTTTATAACTCGGTGGTGACGGAGTTTGATATCCGGGTCAGGTCCGTTCATAAACGGGCTGGTGATGTGGAGGATCGGACCGGGCTGGGCCCGTGTTATTACATTGGTGGTGAGGATGTTAAGGTTATGGTGGTCCCACAAATGTTGTTACATTTTGGGGGGAATTCTAGTGTGGTGATGCCTAGGAAGAATTATTTTTATGAGTTTATGGACGGTGGTGATCACGGGAAGGTGAAAAGAAAGGTGGGTTGTATGATGCTGATGAACGGTGGAGATGAAAGTGAATCTGGTGGTGGGCCAGCTGGGTTGCTGGGGAATTATCAGCAACAGGGGTTTGAGGTGGTTTATGATTTGGAGAAAGGGAGGGTTGGATTTGCAAGAAGGAAATGCGCATCTTTGTGGGAAACACTGAACCCGCACTAACGTGCGCCGTTGGATGATTTTTTCTTAACATTTTTGCACGGTTCTAATATTCTCAGTTTTATTTATTTTTAATTGTATAGTTTATTTTTTTGAACTGTTGTACAGTTTGTTAATTTGTGGGTACATAGGGTGAGAATAAATGGAGTTTAGAAGCAACAATGGAGGGCAAATATTAGGGTACAAAAGTTGTAAAGTTTGGTATTGAATGGTATGGTACATATGAGTTCTTTGAATTCGTGCAAGTTAAGTAATGTTTGCATTTTGGAGTTTCTAAATTCATAAATTTGGGAAAATTTACCTTGATTCTTATTAATTTTGTATTCGTGCCACGTCGAAAATTGTTATATTAGCTTAATATCTTACCGAAAATAGTTGTACCTAATAGAAATTACAATATATGCTAATTTATAATTTTATCTTGATTCTAATCGCTCTTTTCGTTTCAAAATAATTGTCATTTTAAATAATTTATCTTGTGTCATATTATCTATCGCTTTAGAAAATTAAGAAAATATTAAATGATATTTTTTTAACTTGTACTTTTTAGTTCTACATTAATGAGAAAATAATTATATAGTTGAGATATTAATACAAAATGTTAATTTAGTCACTTTGATATATTTTTTTATAAAATGAACGTAATTTAATAACTTTTTAAATTTGTATATATTAACTAAATGTAATATTTATTTTAAAACGAAAGAAGTACGCTCAATATATGCTTACTTATTCGTATAATTTGATTCATTTGTAGCATGAATTCCAATAATGAAAACTACAGTAGTTGTTATTCTAACAGAGTTGTTTAGATCCTAAGCTTATGCTGCGAGTGCGAGGGACAGCACACCACACGATGCCAAGGAAAAGACAATTCAAGATTCGATGGGCTCTTTTCTCTTTTTAGTTGTTCAACAACTTGCTATAGCTTGAAGGTGAAGAGTGAATACTGGGCAAAGCAATGAATCAAGATGGACCTTGGAAGCTGCTTTAATAATTGTCACAACTGAGAATAAATTCGGGGACTAGTAAACAGAATAAGCGTGCAAGCCATAATATATTAATATGCTAGAATTGTGATTTTGTGACAATCAAAATAGGTGAAGCTAATGAGGATCAGCTGATATGTTAAGCGTCCAATATTGGAAAAGAAAAGACATGTTTTTGTCTCTCAGAATAGATTCTAACGTTCAAGTCATTACATTAACCAGAGAGAATAATTCGATAAGGATCCAGAGTTTAAGAAATTAGAAAAATGATTCATAAATTTGACTTGCCCTTTTAATATGTATACCTGTAATCGATGGTTCAAATCGACTCGTCAGTGAAACATTTATATCTGATCCATTTAAATCTAACTGAACTACACGAATAAAATTACTCAAATATTCCTGATTGGCTCGAGTCCAAAACCACATATAACATTATTAGTAAGTGTATCCCCGAAAATTTCTTATATATATGAAGTTACATGTACAGTATGTGCACCAAGAAATAAAGATTGAGGGACGCACAGTGGGATTCGAAGTAGGTTCTGCATAGAGGACACAAACTTATATCTCTCTTAATAAACACACTACGTATAAAACAGCTTAGTTTATACAAATATTTATTCTCTTCCTGTATTATTTTTTACCCAAAAAAAAAAAATCATGAAAAAAGGTAGAACTTATGATCGCAGAGTTGTACCATTTGATGCAGTAAAGATCAATGACAACATTAACATAAATGTCTGTCGAGGCTGAGCCTGACTTCAATTAATTTTGTGACTGGTTTCCGTCATTGGTGAATCAAAAAGTCAGCGAAAAAGTGTATCTAGTACGATAAAAAATGTTACATGCTTGATCAAATTTTTTAAAAAAAATATTAATATAGATTGATTTTGATTTTTATCGTAATTTTTATAATAAAAATTAAATTTTATTCATATTAAATAATTTTATAATATTTAATTTATATCACAAAATATATAAATAAAAAATTAAATTTATCTAAATAATTTTCGACAAAATTAATGAACAATAATCCGCGTCAATATCATTATCAAAGTAATTAAATCTTATTGGCTTTCTATCTCGTGGGTAAATGCGTGCACAGCTGGGCTGCACTGCGTTATCCCATTGGGAGTAGATTTAAAGTTACACGACTTGTTCTTAGTTTACTGGCATGTGAGATTTGTATAAATTATTTTTTATTTTATTTTAAATATTATTTTAAAATTTTAATGAAGTATTAATTATTTTTTATTAATTTTATTCTTATTTCTCTTCAACTCTATTAATTATTCAATTTATAATTAATGTTAAATTCTTTTATTTTATTATTAGTCAAAAAGGTAATTTAATTATATAAGATGAAGTTGGTCTAAAATTTAAACTATTTAATAGCATTCTTAATTTTGTTGTTAGAGGTTAAAAGTAACACTTCAAAAAAACGGAAATAGTATTAAACTGTCCATCAACCTGCATGAGTTTTGTGAAGTAAGGAGGAAGCTCATAAATTTGTTTTGACTTCCATATAGTTTTTTAGCGTATTTATTTTGTTTTGGTGATACTCAGCCTAATTAATTTCTTTAGGTCTTATCTTTTCAAAAAAACAGATGGAATTAGTTTAGGGTTCATTCATTTATGGACCAACGTCTATTTACAATTAAACGCAAAAAATATGAATTTTATGAAACTCGTATGAAACTCATACTTTTCTGTCTAAATATATCATAAACCTGGGTTAATATAAAAAAAATCATTAGTTTAGGTATCAAAATCATTAGTTTAAAAATTTTAAACTATACAGATAGCAAAACTTATCGAAAAAACGCTGCCATAAAAAGAAATACTCAAAGTAAACTTAATTTTTAACGTTACTTGTAAATTATGAATTAAATCATATGAAACGATATTAACTAATATAAATAAAATTTTATGCGAAATTCTCTCTCTCAAACTTTCATTCGAAGCTGATGACGTCAAAGGTTTTTTTCCAGAGGAAAATGTTATTTTTTCTATTTTATTTTATTTTATTTGACATAATTAATTTTATACACAACGTAAAAATAGTTAGTAATTGGCCAACCAGTAGAATAATGTTTGTTATTATTGTCCTTTAATTAAAATTTAAAAATTTGTTAGTTAATTTTTTATTTTTAAAATTTGAAATAATTTATAAGAGTAATTCATATTGAAATATGATATTAATACTCTTTTTTGAAACTTGAATGAAGGAAAAATTAGATAAATTTATATTTATTTATTTATCATTTTAAAAATAATACATAATTTGAGACAAATTAAAATAAAATAAAAAAGACAAATAAAACGAGACGGAGTATTAATTAATGAAAACGTGTGTGTCTGCTCATAGCCAGCTGTCGGCTGCCATACTGTGTTGTTGTGTAGTTGTAGATTATTCCTCACGTTTTTGTTTTTAGCTTACCTATCTGGGTCCCTTCGTTTCTTCCCCACGAGTGGCTTTGTTTGGTCAATTTCCCTTCTTTACCCTTCCTTTCTCATTGAGCGTTTATTTTTCTTTTTGTACTAATTAAAATGAATTTTAAATACAAAAAAAGTGCCATCCATCTATGACTATTGGTTTCAGTTGTATTTTGTTTTTTTTCCTCTGGAATGCAGCAGTTTATTTGTCACTTTTTGACTTTTTTTTTTTCTTCTGGTGAACTAATTTCGTTTAGATAATTATTATTCTTGAAATATTATTTAAAAAAATACTGTAATAATTTTTTAGTGAAATAAACGTGCAACAAAAAAGTAATTAAAAATTGGGTACGAAATAATTACATATTATTATTTGAAGAGTAATTGGCAAACACAACTATCCAACCAAAATCCTTATAAATACAGGCCATTAGCTTTATGTTTGTTTCCAACAATAATTTGCTTTGTAATGATATAACAGTTTTGATACTGGTGGCCATAGAAAGCACAAATGGCTATTACAAAACCAAGTGGTTGAACAATTTCTATATGCTTTTTTTTCATTAATTATGCACCAAAAGATGATGTCTAAACAACAAATTTATTGAACCTAATGACACATATCTGAACTGAAAGCTACGGATTATATTGCCTTTAAGATGTAATCAAATTGTAATTCATTTTCCACAAAATTAATTGATCTAACGGTACGTTTGATCTATTTTCTTTCTCATATGACTTATTGTTTGCATTGATTGAATTCTCGTAGTTTTGTTCTTAAAAGGACACCTCACATGGGAGGAGTGACCATTTACTTTATAAATTAAACTCTTTCTTAAATATCAATCAATGTAAGATCTTTGATCATTCCACCTCACATTACCAGAAGCCCCTCCAACTAAGGAAGAGTCTTGTAAGAGTTTATAAACGGCGCCATTATATTGATGTTAGAATTTATCGTGTCCGCTTTGGCTGGAATCTCACAATTTTGTTCTTGAAAATGCACCTCACATGAGAGGGATGACTCTTTCTTAACTAACAAGCAATATGTAATTTTTGTATCCTTCAGGTGACACCACCAATCTTTGTGTAAAATTTTTGATGTAATTTAATAATTTTTGTATATTAACCAGAAATGATAATTAAAATAAAACAGTAGTTTGACACTTACCAGGCACAATAATACATTTTCATCTTCGTCCCAAGTTTATCAAAATTCAATTTTCAATGCAGACCAAATTTCAGTGATGTGTGCTAATTTATGGCAAATTTGTGTAGGTGTAGCCCACAATCACGTTCCGGCTAATGCCAACCCAGTCGGCAGATGGACTCTGTGTAGCCCATTTACTAATAAACCAGCCCATCTGGAACCAACCCATTCCATTATCATGTTCAATTTGATTTTAGTTGATAAAATGTTCCAAAAACTTTTTTTTTTTTTTTTTTTTTTTCAGAATTATTTATTGATTTTAAAAATTTATATAATATAAATTTTTAGAGAATATATTGCTTTTAAGGAATCATTTATTTATATTTTGAATGTTTATATACTACAATATTATGTATTTAAAAAATTTATATTGTATAAATTCTTAAAACTAAAAGAATAATTTTCTAAAAGATTGTAAAATTGTCGATATTATATTCCCCTGCCCCAGCCAAAATTTTTTTTTTTCACGCGGGGATTCCTTAGTTCCTTTGTGTTCAAACCTTCGACATATTCGATACCATCGCAGGTGGATATCAACTAAAAAGCAATGGCATTTGATGCTAAAATTCATTACTTCCACATCCCAACTTTCTTTTCATTCATCCACTGCTCACTTTCTTCTCTGCTGTTCACTTCCAATATTCATCGGTAAGTTCTCTGCTTCTCAATTTCCAAAATACACAATATATTGTCGACACCCCTCTTCGGTTTTAATAATTACTCCAAGAATTCTAGAGATTCTTGATTTCTTCTGTCTGAATTTGGATTTTGGGATTCAGTATTTGCATTATAATGTAGGTATATTTAATGGGTTGTTCTTTAAATTTGTTTTAGTATTTTTTTTTTTATTTCATTGTTTAGCTGTAATGTTTCCAGATTGAATTTTCCTGAATCTATATATCTGTTATTTTCAATGTGTGTATTTAAAAAAAAAAAAAGATTACAGTTGATCTCTACCTATCTTTTGTGACTCAAAGTCATATGAAAAAATGTCTTATCACTGTTGCTATTGTTGCTGCTAGCATAAATTTTCAATAGGATAATGTAGAAAGACTGATTGTGTTGGAGACAATTAATGTGAGTGGAATATTGTTTTTGGAAATGTTAAATGGATTCCACCCAAAAAAAAAAAAAGAAGAAGCACGCATTGGATGAAGATTTGTTAATTTGTTAATGTATTTTTAAGTTCAGTGCAATTTAAGTGAAAGAATTTTCTGTTTTATTTTCTTTGGTAACTAGTTTTATTAGTTCCTTCTTTCTGGAAATATAATGGGAACTTGGAAAAATTTTGATTTTTCTTTTAGTACAAAATCATTATGATTTAAGTCAAAAGACTCGAAACACTTGGAAATCTGTTGATTTGTCATTCTTGAAATAATTACTCTGATTTTGTGGTTCTTTCTTGACAAATTGTACTAGGTTGACATGCCAAAGTCAAAGGAATTATTTCAAGAAATTGTGATTGCAGCTGGTGCTGGAGGAACCAGCAGACCATCAAGTTCAAAAGAACCTCAGTTTGCTAAACAAAAAGCTAAACCTATCCATCCTCCTATTGAGTCTCATTGGCATTTACCTCCACCAAAAGAGGATAACAAGTCCTTTGGATCAAAAGCTACTAGCTTAAAGGCAATGTTGGCAAATCCACTTAAGCTTAAGGACTCCTTTAGTTTTAGACTACGAAAGAGCCAATCGATGAAAATAATTCTTGAAGGAGCTCATAATCCAAAAGATGAGCAAATTGTGAATTCATTTCGTGGAATTGCTTTTTCTTGAGGGTCTTGTACCCACGAAGCACTATGATTACCACACCCTTTTGAGGTATGCTGATAGGTTTATCATGCAAATGTGCCTGTTTTTTGCACTAGTGCTTCTCGTACAAACTTTCATTTCCTGCCTTTTTGATATGTACAATTAGGATAGCTAGGTGTTGTAGTTTGGATCATCTTACAATTACTTTCCTTGTGACTGCAGGTTTCTAAGAATGAGAGATTTTGATCAAATGAAAGCAAAAGGAATGTTTTTGAATTATCTCAAATGGAGAGAGGAGTTTGGTGTTGATGCAATTGCCAAGGTATATTTCAAGCTACTTTCCTGAAGAATGCTTTTACATTCATCCTAATTCCGAAAAGAGTAATCTAGCATTCTTTCCAATTTGTTTCGAAACTCTTTTGAACACATTTCAAATGATTATGTCATAGCATAAACATTTTCATCATTATTTTTTGGCTGGATTGGCTTCACCTCCTTTAATAGCAACTTTAAAAGGTGACAATTTTTGAGTTTAATGAGCCAAATACATGCTGCAGGAATTTAAGTTTGAAGAGTATAGAGAAGTCAAAGAATGTTATCCTCATGGATATCATGGCGTAGACAAATATGGCAGACCGGTTTATATTGAAAGAATTGGGATGGTAGATGTAAATACACTCCTCCAGAAAACTACCATTGAGAGATTTGTGAAGTATCATGTTTCTGAACAAGAGAAAACTTTGAATTGGAGATATCCTGCATGTTCAGTTGCTGCAAAGAAGCACATAGCCTCCACCACGAGTATCCTGGATGTTAAGAATGTGGTAAGGGTTTGAATTTTCTTCTGCTAATACTTCATAAGTATGATTAATATTCTTCGTAGTGTTTTTCAAAATTGTATTCATGCTGATCTACTTTTCAATTGTCATTCATGATCTTTTAAGTGCATACTTGGTTTTCTTGTTTTAGGCAATCTTTTTAGTTCTCCCAAATCTGTTACATTGTGTTAGGCATTTGATACGTTTGCGTGGCACTAGACTAGTTCACATAAATGTGCTACTTTGAGCTTTATACATCATCTTGTTTTTGCACAAGGACCATCTTCTGGGAAATTTTATGTGTAATTACTTATAGTAGATGATGGTTTCTGTTCAATTTAAAATTCATGTTCTTTGCACAGGGGCCTTCTAACTTCTTAAAGCCTGCAAGATATCTTTTCCTGGAAATCCAAAAGATTGACAGCAACTATTATCCTGAGGTACTGATTAGTGCAAATCTTCTTTGTCAGTATTCTTCACTTCCAAGTTCCATGTCAAAGAGGAAAATGCTTTTAATAAAACTCAAAACTCCACTCTACCGTGTATAAAAAGGCTATACATGCTATTACAGACTAAGATTGACATACCAAGCAAAAGCTTTCCACTGATTATTGTTACTCCATTGTGCATTTTCTTTTCTTTTACAGTTATAGTTATCATTGTCAATCTAAAAGAAGGCAATATTTTTCATACTCGGTGTAGTATTCTCTTGTTTCATGGTTTTTTGCCTTCATATATTTGCAGACGCTGAATCGGCTCTTCATCATAAATGCTGGATCTGGTTTTAAGGTCCTTTGGACAGCTATAAAGGCTTTTCTTGAACCTCGAACTCTAGCAAAGATCAAAGTGTGTATACATATTTTGCATTTTCCTTTTCCATTTTTCATCTTTCCTTTACGGAATTAACTAAAATTTTAAGACTGCAATTTACAGGTGCTGGGATGTAACTATCTAAGCAATCTGTCAGAAGTTATTGATCCAAGGTAACCAAAATTTGAGCATATACATTGTTCATATGAATCACACATTCACATGTGCCATGAATTTGATATCCAAATTGGTGCATGCTTCTTTGTAACAAGCAAAGCTCCCCCAAGAAGGTTGTTAACTAATATTGGTTGCTCATGCAGTAACCTGCCTACTTTCTTGGGCGGAAACTGCACATGTTCTGATTCTGGAGGCTGCCTTTTCAGTGATAAAGGACAACCTGGAACGATCCGGATATTACTGAAATGCTACAGGTCTTAGTAGATTACTGTCAATAATTACTTCCTGTTTTTGATTACACGAAGGTTCGCATAATTAACCTGTCCAAAACTAAACAAGATTGTATCTCTTTTCCTCTTAGGCAATGATTGCTACAGGGGAAGAGTGCGAGGATAATGGAAAGAGAGGTCAGGCTGCGGATGATACCTATGTTGGTGATACAGTAAGCAAATTAACCTTCACCTTACTTAATATCATTGCCTAGAACACTCAGAATATAGGTAGAAGACATATATAATACTCCCTTTAGTATCTCCATTTTGACCGATACAAAGGCGTATGTTCGTTCAGGACAATGTACAAGTAAAAGATGTTTATGATGTTACCTCATCAACAGATGTCAGTTCCTTCAAGAAATTCAGGGAAACTAAAGATCTTGATCAACCTTCATTGCAGAAAATCCGAGTATTTGAAGATCTCCTCAGAAAAGCCAAACTAGTAGGAGTTTTGTTCTTGTGTAATAATAGTTATTTCCCTGGCTCTACAGTACTTGAATTACATTACATTTTAGTTTTTGTTCAACAGAAAATTGGGACATTGGAAGCTGCACTTGAGGATACCAAGTCGGTAAGTTATGACTACCAAAAGGATCTAGTTATATCCACTCGTACTAGTTATTTTTTAGGCAAAATCTAGTGTAACCACGGTGTATGTATTTGAAATGTACGTGAGGTATCTGAAATCTACGTAAGCCCCACATTTTAAGGGAGACAACTGTGCATGTGGGTCCACAAAAGATTTTGCGAATTTTTTTTGGAAAATTGTCGAAATAATCCCTCAACTTTTTTATTTTAGACAAAATAGTCCCTCAACTTTTTTTTAGCCAGAATATTCCTTCAACTTTTATTTTGGGAAAATACTTAGGTAGACCCGATCTTTGGCCCCACCTGTAGACCCTGTGGTCAGGATTAAATCTTAAAGAATCGTGCTTACATCAGCTGATGTCATAGATTCTCTAAACCGTTTAATTCACACCACAAGATTTACAAGTGGGGTCAAAAATCGGGTCTACCTAAGTTTTTGCCTTTATTTTTTAGTCAAGACGTTCCTTTTATGACGGGGCCACCACAAAATTTTTTTTCTTTTTTTTGATAAATTTCACATGCATTCCTTGAGGTTTACTTATGTTTTATATAGTCCCTAAATAGTTTAAAATGGGAAAAATAAGAAAGAAATTAATTTGAAGGGGAGAAAAAAGAAAAAAAAAACTTCAAAATAATTTTTAAAAAAATAGAACATTTATTTTTTATAAAAAAAAATATTAAAATCCTCACATTTTTCTCTTCCTTTTCTCCCAAACGAAGGTATCACCCATCCACTTCCAAAACTACCCTTTCAGCCACCCAAGCGCCTTCTTCCACCCACCAGACGCTAATCACCACCTACTAGCCCTATTGCCAGATCTTCTTAGACAACTACTAGATCTTCTTTTTTAAAAGTTGGCCATAACATTTTAAATTAGACTAATGTAGAAAACAACTAAACCACAGCAGGTTGTATGTGGAATTATCAAAAAAAAAAAGAAGAGATTTTTATGGTGGTTCCAACACAAAAGGACTATTTTGGCTAAAAAATGAAAGTTGAAGAACTATCCTATCTAAAAAAAAGGTTGAGGGACTATTTCTATTAAAGTAAAAAAGCTGAAAGACTATTTTGACCGTTTTACTTTTTTTTTTTTTTGTGGCAACTAATGGTAATAGTTTTGGCCTCTATGATCTCTAGGTGTTACAAAGACTTTCACAACAGATGGAAGAGCTGAAGAGATGAATCACTTGGACTGCTTATGCTTTTATTTCTTTTCCCATAGTTTCTAGTGAAGTTTCTGATATTGTAATTTTCTGTTAAAAGGAATTGTATGTCATTAAAGTTCACAAAGAAATAATTGTTGTACAATCCATAACACTTTTAACAATGTTTTGCAAGTAATCTCGAGAAAAAACATATGTTGCTCTTGTTCAATATTCAGAAAACTACTGTCATTGGGAAGCAAATATAAGGAAAGAGAATAGGAATGCTATAAACCTTGTATCTGTAGTTTCCATATAGGTAAATGTTTTCATAATTTCACAAAAAAGATATGATGATACTTAAAAATACCATCCAATGAGTTGTGGACACATGGCCTATCAGTCACAGTTGTCAAACGTACCGGAGGATATTTCGCAATTTTTATTTAAAATCAAGGCATGAAGATTTTCAATATATTCAAGGGCCTCAGGGCCCAATAATTATTCTTAAACCTGTGAATTATTCAAACCTATCCTAGAAAAATATAAATAGTAAGTTGTAAGATAAAAAAGGGGCAGAATTTTCATTCTCTCAACTTCACACTTTACCAATTATTGTTTTCATTTTTCCTTCCAATTCTTTCCCTCTCACCAAGATAAAAAAATGCCGAATTTTCGTGTTTACAATTTCAACTTGGAGAAAAATGAAGAAGAGTTGAGGTCTAACTCGACTTACTTGAGGAAGAAAGGGATAAGGTGTACTTCAAAATGTAAGTCCGAAGACAAGCAAAAGGTTGCTCGCTATTACAACTGGCAAGTTCGAGGTAAGAGATTTCGAGTAGGAGATTGGGTAATAAGAAAGGCGGAGGTGAGCCAATCCCAAGATTCTGGAAAGCTCTTGCCAAATTAGGAAGGTTCTTACGAGATAATTGAAGCAAACTCTAACGATGCCTACAAGTTGAAGACCAAGAATGGAAAGCTCGTGCCTTGCACTTGGAATGCACAAAACTTTAAAAAGTTCTATTTTTAAACTTTCTTTATTTTGCCTTTGTTTTTTGAAATTCCTTAAGCTAAGCGACATCTTCCGAGGTGAAACAAATTTGTACAACTTGTAAATATTCGCTTTTGCTATTAATGAAAATTTTTAAGTCTTTCGCCTATGTAGTGGCTCGATTCTTTGTTTAGAATAGCGATCCTATCCTCCACCAAACCTCCAAGTGCAAAACCATGACTTTCTGGGGTCACTTATTCCCTCCGGAGAGCAAAATTATAGACCACTCTCTAGATTATATTGGTCAGCATAACCCTTCCGGGAGCAAAACTAAGCTTATCCTTGGAGAAGTAATTCCTTGGTTAAGTAGGTTCAAAAGAGCGACCATAGCCTTTCCGAGGGCGAGAAAAACATTTTCTTAGGAGATTTGTGTCTAAGGTAACCTTAGTACCAACATTAAGGCTTTACTTAGCAGATTTATGCCTAGGATAACCCTTCTGGGGGAGAAAATATGCTTATCTTTGGGGAAATAGTTCCTTGGTTATGTATGTTCAAAGAGCAACTATAGCCCTTTTGGGGGGGGGGGAGAAGGAAATTTTCCTAGAAAATTTGTGTCTAAGGTAACCTTAGTACCAACAGTAAGGCTTTACTTAGGAGATTTGTGCCTAGGATAACCCTTCCGGAGGCGAAAATATGCTTATTCTTGGAGAAGTAATTCCTTGGTTATGTATGTTCAAAATAGCAACCATAGCCTTTCCGGGGGCGAGAAAAAAAATTTTCTAGGAGATTTACGCCTAAGGTAATCTTAGCACCAACTCCTACTAAGATTTTACTTATGAGATTTATGCCTAGGACGACCCTTCCAGGGGTGAAAATAAATTTTTCTTTGAAAACATAATTCCTTGGTTAAGTATGCAACCATAGTCCTTCCAGGGGTGATGATAAATTTTTCATATAAAAGGTATGCTTATAATCATTTTGGTTCGGTGTAAAAGCCATGGTTTACACTCTGGGGGCGAGAAATTTATTTTTCTTAAGCATAGCGATGAAAACTCAATCTCACAAATTCAGTCACTTGAAAAAATATTCAAGTGTCTAAGGGGCACGAAGACGCATGTAGAAATGTTTGAAAAAAAATAAAAGCACAAAATATCGAAGGAAAGTTGCGATATCATATAAACAAAGGAAAAGCATAACATAGGTGGAGTTGGTACAAGAAAGGCCCCAACTCAAAGCCAAGCAACAAATGCCAGTAAAGTAAGTACCAAGAAGAGCAAGTAACATATTATTAGACGAATATGGAGCCCGTACTTATAAGAGACCCAAGCTGCTATTCATGTCCCCAAAAGGGTAAAATAGCTAAGCTAAATGTTGAACTAAACTACTCCATCCTCAGGGGAAACCCTCAAAGAGCTAGGGTGAAGAGGAGTAGAAGGAACACAACCTTGAAGCAAGTCTTCAATAGCCAAGCTTGGATACTTCTTCTTCACATAAGAAAGGGCCCGATCATAACTCTCATCGAAATACCCCATGCTACATTTTTCTACCAAATAGAGTCAAACTTGGGCCTAGCGCGATAGTCTACCAAATACTTTTCCATGCGATCCTTGTAGTCTTGAGAATCAAGGAACTCTAAGATAGCAAAATCTCTACTCTTCTTTTTTATGGATTTAATCTCCTCCTTGTGCAACACGCAAAGCTTCTTTACCTTACTCTTATAAGATGTTTGAATCTCATTAACCTCATTTTTATGAGAGGCTTGAAGGTTGTTGTTCTCTTTCCTCAATTTGGCGATCTATTGGAGGTTCTCTTGATTGTGTTTAGATGCAACACACATAATGTACTTAGAAGTATTTTTCTTTTGCTTCTTCTGACTTTTTAGCTTAGCCTCCAAAGCCAAAATTTGAAAAAGATGATATAAGACTAGCTTTGTTCAAGTGGTAATAAAGATCGCCAATCTAAAAATCATGAAAAGAAAACAATGTTATCCATAAGTATCAGAAAAAAATACTTAGTCATTTTTATGAAAAGAGTAAGGGGCAATTTATTTGAGCAATATGATGAAACATGGCGTCAGCATCGGCGATACAAGTAGAGGTCAAAGATTTCCCAACTCTCTCTTTCTGCGACTTGGGCAATGCTAGTGCCTCCACCAATAGGCAACTCACTTCTTCCAAAGAGAAATCCTCATAGGCTTCCCAAGAAAGAGTATAGATCATGCGAGAAGAATTCGAGCCCTCAACCTGATGGGTTGCTTGTTCTTGAGGAGGAGTTGAATCAAGAATTAGTGGGGTTGAAAGTTCTTGAGTAAAAGACTCACCTTGAGCTAATGATGTCAAAGTAGCCTCAAGGTTTGGTAGGTGTCGCCTTCTTTTTAGGTGAAGACGGCGCAAGAGTTTTTTGTGCCGGCCTTTTTGGCCCCAAGATCCCAAAGGTAAATGTCTTGAGAGCTTGAGATGAGCCTTCATGCCTTGCTTGCCTTCTCTTCAAAGCATGCTAAAAAATAGTATCTTTCAAAGCATCCATTACAAGATAAAAAAGAACAAATTAAGCTCAAGTGGAGTATGAAGATGAGTAAAAATTTTGTGTAAAAAATACTAAGTAAAATACATATGTATGGCTACTTAGAGGAACAAGAGGATCAAGATCGGTCGGGTTAAACCCCGCTGATACCAACACTTGTTCATTAACTACTTTTTGCCAAGCAATCGGTTCGGCTTCCATAAGCATAGCAAGATTCCCACTCTTGCACCCATTAAGAGGAGAAAGCTTGTTGATCTTTGAAATCTTTAAATTATAGCTCCAGGTGAGAAAATTCCATTCGGGCAACCTTTGGATCAAAAAGTAATGACTTCTCCTAATCAACTAACTTGGGGTGAGCTTCTTCGGCCAACTTTTTGTTAGACCGCCAACTAAAGGTGTACCCTACTTTACTCGGCGCAAGTCGAAAAAACCCAACAACATGCCTATTGAAGGTTTTACCCCTAGAGCTGCACAAGTGATCAAATATGCATTGATGTGGCGGATGGATTTGGCATGTAATTGTCCAAGTCCCACTTGGTAATGCTACAACACCTTGTGGAAAAACAACGGCAATGGAAATCTCAATCCGGCTTCTAGTTGCGCCAAATACACGGACACAAATCCAGAAGAGTTTATGCTAGGTCTATGGTTGAGGGAAGGAACTTTCACCTTGTAAAAATTTGGAATGTGATATTTCTCCATCCATTTTCTAATCAATTCCAAATCGATAATCGAACGAGACAATTAAGAGTACACATATGCAGGGTCATTAATTTCACCCTTAACTTTCCTTTTTTCTTCATACTTAGGAAAACCTTTGTTCTTTTTCCTCTTAGATGGAGATGTGCACTTGTGGGAGGAACCACAATCTCTTCACTAGAAGGTTCATGTTCATATTAAGATAAATCCTCTTCATTAGAGTTTTCCCGCTCAAGGTGTTGCCCTCTAGCCTGATGCACTCAAGAGAGTCCCGATGACACAATTGTAGATGGACCGGTAGTTCTACTCATATTCACCCTAACCTTGGAAGATGAAGTGCCACCAATCAAGCCCGCAAACTTACTTTGCCAAAATTTTCTTAGTTTTGGTCTCATATCAAGGTCATCTTGAAGAAAATTCAAGTTCAAAGGTTCATGCAATGGGCTAACTACCTTACTTGGGATTTCACACAACTCACCAAATACATGCTCAAGGATATCCTTCACCTCATTCGAAGAAAGTTCCCCACAAGTATTAGTCATATCGATAGTGTTGCATGATTTGTCAACATCGCTTCCTTGTGCACAATCAATTTCAACATTATTGGCAATCCCATAAAAATTTAAGTTGTCAACAATAGCACCACCCAAATTTTGGATTCCTTCATTCACCATCTCTTGTGCTAACTTTGGTATTTCATTCAAATCATCAATGTCACACCCCCGGGTACAATCAAATTCACCATCATCATTAATTAAGTCTTTGGTGTCCAGATCAAGTGAATGAAATTTTACTACATTATGAACGGAATTTTTCTTACCATGAACCCCTATACCGCTTTTATATATGTTTTGTGCGGGCAAACCCACAACCATTTCCACTTCAAGTCCCTTTGCTATTGAATTTTTCCCTATCATAGAAGAACCATATTGTTGCACGTCACTCATGGAAGCATCGGAGTTGAGGGGGCAGCCGTATTGAGGGATTTCATAGCTGATATTTGGTCGCAAAGAGTAGAAAAATCAGCTTGAGTTGCTGCATTCCCTTTCTCATGAACACCAGCCAAGTTTGTTCCATCGGTTGGAACAAACTCCATGATTGGCTATCTTATTATTAGAGTCGCTATTGCTGCATTTTCTTCCTCCAAAATTGCAGCAGCTGCTGCATTTCTTCTTCCTCTATGAACGCAGCTACAACTCCTTGGCAGTGAGAAGACGTGACAGCTTTGGGGTCTTCAAAGATGGTCGTTTGAGCTGCGACATCTCGTGCGGCTTCAAGAGCACCCTTATGGTCGAATTTGGTAGCTGCCATATTGTTCCCTTGAGCAATCCCCGATGCATGTTCCAGGGGAGCAGCAGTATCAATGGTAGGTACACGGGCAGCGGCAGGAGTAGTTGGTGAAGCTGCATATCTACCCAATTTAGTAATCGCTGCACATCCAATTCCACCTTGCGTAGCAGGGGGATAATTGCTAAGGTCATATTGGGGTGAAGAGGGATCAATTCGGACCACTTTTTTGTCATCTTGATGCTTATGGCTGCCTTGTTTAGCGCTGCAGCGTTAGTAATTGTAGCAGCATTGGAGGTTGGTGGCTGCATAACAGCGGCGCATACATCCACGGAAAGATTTGAGGAAGCTACAACAACTTCAAGAGGGGAGTAATCTTCATTGATGTCGAGAACGGCTTCAGGGTTGGAGACAGCAATAGGAGACTTCGTGGCTGCCATTAAGTTTGTGGAGCAGCCATTGAGTTTTCTGTAGCTCCATTCACGTCATTTTTGTCCTCTCCAGCTGTGAATCTACTTTCATAAACAAGTGTAGCTTGCTCTTCTTTCTCCACAACCCCATGGTCTTTTTTCTATTCTCCTTATCTTCCCTATTGTCTTCTTTTTTTTCCTTCTTCCATCTATGCCTCTCATTTTTCTCTCTTGGTTCATCCATACCAGATTTTGAAAGTAGGAAAAGAATTCCCAACTAAAGGTTTAAGGATTTAAGCTGCTAATGAAATTTCAAGTATTCAATCTCAAGGATAATACAAATAAAAATTATCCGATCTTATGCCTATGAGGTGTTTGAAAAAATGTCCAAGAGAAAAATAAATAGGAAGTGCAAAGTGTACTTACTTGATCCAAGAGTTGAAAAAATGCAAGATAATCTTGAAAACTTGTATGAACCCAACTAAGATTGGATTTTAGGTTTAATGGGTAAGAGTAAAATGTTGAAATTTGGGTGTAGGGAATTAAGGGTAGAGGGTTTTTAAGTGGAATGTAAAGTGTTAAGTATGTGGGTAAGGGTGAATGTTTTAAGGTGGAGTGTTAAGTGATTGGGTGTAGGGGTAAGGGTGAAGTGTTAGATATTGGCGTAAGAGTGGAGTGGTAAGGATGGAGGGTTGATGGTTGAGTGCTGGGTTAAGGGTGGAGTATTAGGTTTTGACGTAAGGGTGGAGGGTTGAGAGTGGAGTGTTGGGTTTTGGCGTAAGGATGAAGTGATAAGGGTGGAGGGTTGAATATTGGGTTGAGGGAAGAGTGTTGGGTTTTGGCATAAATGTGGAGTTTTGAGTAAAAATAATTATATTGAGATATTAAGTACAAGTATCACCAAATCTCAAATTGAGCAAATATGTACCACTACTCAATTTATGGAGGTGTACAAGTACGAAAGAGGTTAAGGGGCAACCTTAAAAAACTCTCCCTAAGAATGAAGTTCAATTTTTTGATTTTGGTTCCGGCCAAAATCTTATTAAATCCGGTCAAATCCTTATTAACTTTGGCTAAAAATTTTTTTCGACTCCATTCAAGATGCAAGTCAAAAATTATTGTACTACTATCGACTCGTGCAAACTTGACTTGAGAGTGGAGGGCAAATGATGATGCCTAAAAATACCATCCAATGAGTCACGGATACGTGGCCTGTCAGTCACAGCTGTCAAACGTACTAGAGGATATTTTGGTAATTTTTATTTAAAATCAAGGCATGAAGATTTTCAATACATTCAAGGGCATCATAGGCCCTATAATTATTCTTAAACTCATGAATTATTCAAGCCCATTCCGGAAAAATATAAATAGTAAGTTGGAATATAAACAAGGGGCTGAATTTTCATTCTCTCAACTCTACACTTTACCAATTCTTGTTTTCATTTTTACTTCCAATTCTCTCCTTATCACCAAGTTTGATTTGAGCGTCAGAGATAGTCCTCATGGAACATAGCCCCGTTGCTCTTTTTATTGTCGCAAGTTTACACATCGTAGGTTCGACGCTCGTCAATACCTTTATTTTGAAGTAACTTTGAACTCTAATTTTTATATACCTTTATTTTGAAGTAACTTTGAACTCTAATTTTTATATACCTTTATTTTGAAGTAACTTTGAACTCTAATTTTTATATTGTAGTTCAAATTTTTTACACATCAACAAGATAAGCTATGTATGTGCTACACATGATATTTAGCACTTGATTCTTTTAAAAGGTATACAAAAACATGAAGGTGTCCAATGAAATAGCTATTCACATTTATGTAACGAAATTGTGATGATGTTGTATGGCCAAATATTTGTGTGTACGGTGATTTCATAATATTAATTTCATTATAAGTGAGTTCAGCAATTAAAACGTAAGCACTCGTATTTTTCGTGAAATTGTGCCAAAAATTATATTCTCAATCCCACTTATCTTAAAATTTTTAATAATTTTATCGATTTCAATTATCATAGTTTAGAATATTATTTTTTATTCTTAAATCTAAAATTTAAAAAATAAAAAAAGAAATTATATAAACAGAACCTAATATAACGAGGTTATAAAAATTTCCTCCAAATTTTAGCTCCATCTAAAAACCTACCTAAACTTTTTTTCCTCCCCTCCCCCATTAGATTTATTCGGATCACCCTTCAAATTATGCTTCAAAAAATAACCCCAAAAAAAAAAAAGTATTACCCCCTTTTTTTCACTTTGCCCAAATTAAATACTTCATTTTTCTTTTGGCCCGACAAACAAAAAGAGAGAAAAAAAAGAAAAGAAAAGAAAAGAATGAGCACAGGAGAACTTCTCAATATTGAACCATTAGAGCTCAAATTCCCTTGTAAGTATTATCGATCTATTTCTTATTTCATTTTTTTTATGGGTTTATATTTTTTTTCCCAAAAAAAAAAATAAAAAAAAATCTCTGGGCTAAATTTGTATTATTTGGGATTGTTTGGAAATTTTCAGTTGAGGCTGAAGAAGCAGATCTCTTGTTCATTTCAATTATCAAATAAGACTGAAAATCATGTCGCATTTAAGGTAATGCTAATATTAATTTCTTAATAATCTATGAAATATTTGTGATGCATTCAAATGAATTTTTAATGTTCTTTTCAAAGCTTACCATTTTGATGATTTTAAGGTTAAAACGACGAATCCCAAGAAGTATTGTGTTCGACCCAATACAGGGATTGTCTTGCCCAGATCAACTTGTGATGTAATAGGTACTCATTTTCAAGCATTTTTTTTAATGGTTATTCTATTTTCTTGAAAGCATTAAAAGAATAATTTGTTGTGTTATCTTATTTTATTTTTTTTAAGTGGAGTAAAGTTTGCTATATATGTTGGATGTTGGCTTCCTATTAAATCTTGTGTTGTTTCTACAAATAGTTTAATAAGAGTATGCAAAATTGGTGCTTTTTATCGGGGATGATAGTGGATTAACTTTTTTCACAGGGGAATTTCTGGTGTTGTTTGAACTAATGTGTGCTAATCTTAGAAAGGGAAATGTTACGTTTTCAGAAATGGATCAGAAAGAGTAGTTCTTGATTGTTTATATAATGCACGGGAGAAGGTTCAGAATCATACAATCTATTCTGTTGTGGTTCTGAGCTAACGGCATTAAGTAACTACCCCGTAAAGCCCAATTCTGAGTGGAGCTTATTCTTAATTTGATCTTTGCGAATTGAGTTATAGCATTTGAAAGTTCAAGTTTTCTTTTGATTTTTTCCAACCTTTATATGAATGATACAATGGGTAGTCCTTTTGTTGATTGTTGATTTTTATGGTTTTATCTTCTGTAGTTACAATGCAAGCACAAAAGGAACCTCCTGCCGACATGGTTTGCAGGGACAAATTTTTGCTTCAGAGTGCAGTTGCAAGCGCTGGAGCGATACTGAAGGACATAACTGGGGAAATGGTAACTTTTCCAACTATTTCATTTTGTCACATTTGGACATCAGTGGTCCTTTTTGTTATACATTTTAGCTTCCTGTTGTGTTTTTGTCAGTTTATTACTTCGTTATCCATCATTCCATCTTAAGAAACTAAAAGAAGTAGATAACCAATAAGAGCCGCCTTTCAATTGATGAATGTTATCTTTGTGCATGTGGTTTTTGTTTGAACAGTTCAGTAAAGAGACAGGAAATCAAGTTGAAGAGTGCAAACTGAAAGTTGTTTATGCTCCCCCTCCCCAGCCACCATCACCAATTGCTGAGGGGGTTGAAGAGGGTGCTTCTCCAAGGCCATTGATGGTGGAAAATGGAACTTTGAATGGTTCTGAGGTGGGTTTTTTTCGAACTCATATATCCTTTGTGGGTTTCTGTTGTTTTCTGACCTCCTGTTATCCAACACTCATAATAATGTTGAGAACACACTTCATCTCTGTTCATGCAGGCCTCCAGAAAATTTGTGGATTCCTATGACAGATCTTTAGAGGTAAATTCTCTCCCATTTCCAGCCCACTTAAGAATATTAAAAGTTGAGACAATGATAAAGTATTGTAGAAAAATTTGTAGTCCTCTGTTCTTCATATGGTTGTATGCCTTGTTATGTTATTACCTGCTTTGGCTGTCAGATTTTTGTTTGGCATAGTAGTCCTCTGTTCTTCATATAGTGAAAGTTTGTTTCTTTTCCATATGTAATATTTCTTCTTTTTTTTGCCCTTGCACCAGTGCACTTGTTTATGCTATGAGATCTTAGCGATTCACTACATGATGAATCTTGTTGTTTTGCCGGATATGGGTGCACATCTTCGTGCACGTGCTTTTTCTGTCCATTCACCTCTAAGTAACCTAGTTTGACAACTAATAAGAAAATCTATGATGTTTTTCAGGCAAGATCTCTCATTTCAAAATTAACAGAGGAAAAAGCAGCTGCAATTCAACATAGTAATAGACTTCGTCAGGAATTGGTAAGGTTTATATATATATATATATATATGGTTTTTCTCTGTCTGATCATTTAACAACTCACACTCTTAGTTATGATTTAAATATTTTCCAGTTTCTCTGGTTGAATAGTTGTACATGATTTATTCGAATTTCACTATCATGATGTTTAGAAAAGAGTATTTATCTATGAACTGTAAAAAAAGAGAAATAGTCCTAAAATTCTTTATTGTTTTTGTTAAAAAAGAAAAAAATAAGAAAATTACAATGTGAGGTTGAGAACTATGCAGAGAATCACTCCTCTAATGGAGCAACTTCAGAATTGGATTTCTCACACGTGATTAATTACAAAATTAGACAAAAAAGATTATTTGTAGTGCTTCTCAACGTGGCTTTGAAGGCTACTAGATTTATTATCCAAGATATCTATGTAATAATGTTTGAGAATTAGTTAAATGATCTATTATATATTTGCTTTTCTAGTGTACAACAAGTACATTGGTATGGAAATATATGGTGAATCTGTCTTCTATATTATCTTTTACGTGTTGTTGTCTTTAAAATATGGCAATAGCTTATCTTTGTAAATATTGTATTTTGTAGGAGTTCTATAAAGCGTGACAGCAACAAAAGTCATGGTGGTGTTTCTATAGTTTTCGTTATCGTGTTTGGGTTGCTAGGTGTGGTTTTCGGATACTTTATGAAGAGTTCGTAATTCTTCATACGAGGACACTCATTTCTAAGTGTGATCTTGGAGGTACTTAACGAAGAGGATGTAATTCTTCTTATGAGAACACTAATTTTTGCTTAGTTAGCATCGTGGCAGCAGGAAAAACATGATTAGGGTGGAATATAGGCGCTATTCTTGGTGATTTTTCCCCCTAACATGCATTCTTTTGTGAACTTAGTGGAACTTTCTTTATCCTCGAGTGATTCAATATCTCAAATATTTGAAAGCGCATTTTGATCTCTAGAGGATCAACTGCTATTTGTAACAGCTCATAAATTAAATAAAACAAGGGGAAAAGTTTCCTTGTTGGTAGTATTTTTTACCACTTTATGACTTGGCTCAGAAATCAATTGTTTCTTGTTACATTCAGCTTTGTCTTTCAGTCATGTGCAATCACAGTAATATGCATTCTGCAATAGGGTGGTGTCAAATGGTTGATTGATTTGCAAGTATATTTTTAGCCTTGAAATATATACATATGTATTTAGGAAAATTCTACGGTACATTTTAGGGAATTATTTTTTTGTGCTTTAAGAGCTTGTACAGTACAACATTATGTGCTTTAAAAACTTGTACTGTACAAGTTTTTAAAATCAAAGGAATGATTCCCTCAACGGGATTCTAGAATTTTCCAAAGTTTTATAGTGAATCTCTATCTATACTTGCCTCTTATTCTTTAATGGCTTGAATTTATAAGAAAATTTTATAGTCTTTTTTAGGGAATTATTTTCTTGTATTTTAAATATTTGTACAGTACAACACTATTTTTAAAAGCTTATATTGTGCAAGTTATTAAAACTAAGTAAATGATTCCCTAAAAAATACTGTAAAATTTTTCAAATTTATAATCTAGAATACAAAAAAATTGTAATTTTACTATTTGATTACACTTTGAGAATTAAGAGTTGGTTGGTGTTTCACCTGCCAAATTTAATAATCAAATAGTGACCTTTTTCGCGGTTTGGAAAATTGTAAACGGTTTATAATAAACAAAATTTAAATACATGAAAATACCATTATTCAATTAAAAATTTTGATTGTCGGTGGAAAAATTAAAACCATTTCCAAACTAAATATTGGTCGGTTGGTTAGCTTGATTCGGTTTAAATTTTTTTGTAGAATGGATTCTTTATTTACCAATTAATTAAAAAATTAAATATAAAACTACTTAATACAACTGAAAATTACTTCATTCCATAACATAAAGTGTGACTGAATGAAAATATAATCTGTTACTAAAATTTCTATTTTTCTGGGATAATTTTCAATAACCAAATTAAATCCGTGAAACGTGTTATCTTGTTTTGTTCTTATTAAATTTAATGAAACACCGAGTCACTGACAATACGAAATCGAAACTAATTAATTGGTTGAATTATTTTGTTTGATTAAACCAAAATAGAGATAAATATTCATTTCACCCTAATCCCATTTTGGCACATGCTGAGGGTTAAAGTCCTAATTAATTACATTTTCGTTTGAAAATAAGTATCACATTGGTCAATTTATTTTGTTTTAAATTATTTGTCACGTTAAGAAATAAAAAAATATTAAATGATATTTTTTTTATTTTTATTTTTAATGTCACATTAATGAAAGAATGATTATATAATTAGAATATTAATACAGAAGGTACCTTAGTCACTTTAAATTATTTTTTTATAAAATTAATATAATTTAATAATTTTTTTTAATTTGTACACACTAATCAAAAATAATATAAAGTGAAAGAATAAAAAATCACATATTGATTGATAGTTATTAAAGAAGTTAGTTTATAAGATAGGAAGTCATCTTTGTGTACATCTTTTAAAAGACAAAATTGTGAGATCCGACCAAAATGGGCAAAACGGTAAAATTTTGATCCTCACGTGATTATGACTAATAAATCCTAATTCCATAAATAAAACCTCTAGAAACTTCTTCTACAAACATCCTCTGGAATTTTCCACACAAGACATAGCAGCTTCCCACAGTTTCCAGAATCAAATCCATTTCCCCTTCCCCACGCCACCATCCGCCTTTATAAACCCAACCCCCGCCCCCCTTCCCCCAAATCTCCACCGCTTCACCACCGTCAAACACCAATCCAACGCCACCAATATCTAACAGAACTCTCAGATTCAGACAATCTTTTTCCCAAATGGCTTCATCACTTGCTTTCCACAGGACTGCTGCAAATGTTTCTTCTTCACCACTTCTCAAGAAACTTTTTAATAACCTCGGAAGCTCTCTTCGCCCACTTGCAGCCGCTCCCTCCTCGGCGGCGCGTTCTTTCAATACCAATACTCAGATGACTTCCTATGACGAGGGTGATCGGAGTGTTGACGTTTCAACGCCGCCCCGATGGCTTTGTCTCTCGCCATTATGACTCGTTTCCTAGTTTCTTCTCAGGTACTTATATTTATATATAATCTTTTTTTTCTCCTTAATCATGCTTTTTCCGGTGAATTAAGTAAAAATTTTAGTTTGTTTTTCATCTGTCTTTCAATACCTTAATTTTGTCGAACGAATGTTGGAAAAACCTTAATTTTGTCGAAATAATGGGAAAAAAAAAAAAAGAAACCTTAATTTTGTCGAACGAGATATTAAGATTGTGGCTTCAACGTTGGCCTAATGTCAGGTTATTATTAACAATAAGTACTCAATTTTTTTTTTTTTTGAAATTTCTTTGGTATTTAAGTTGAATTTAATCCATTTGGACTCTGTTTTTTCATGCAAAATTTCTTTAAATACCTTAATTTTATCAGGCAAATTTTATTATAGGATTATTTCGAATGTTTCCTACCACTTGATTATTTTGTTCAATTGCTAGCATAATACGATGATTAGCATAGAAAAATGAGTCTTTAAATTTTGGTCTACATTTTAGTGTAATGGTATTACATTGTCATTAATGCTTAAACAATTGCCCACACTCAATATGATGATTAGCATAAAGAATTGAGTCATTGATGTGTATAAATGTCTAGCAATTTTGTTCAATTCTGCTGATTTAAAAAATAAAATAAAATTGGGCAGATGTGTTTGATCCATTTTCACCAACAAGGAGTGTGAGTCAGTTGTTGAACATGGTGGACCAATTAATGGACATCCCATTTGCGACAAGTCCGGGATTCGGACCAGGGCCGGTTGCAAGGCGGGGCTGGGACGTTAAGGAGGATGAGAATGCCGTGTTTATCAAAATGGACATGCCCGGGATCAACAAAGAGAATGTGAAGATAACTGTGGAGGATAACACTATGGTGATCAAAGGCGAAAGTGAGAAAGAATCCGAAGACGAGGCATCTAGTCGGAGGTATTCCAGCAGGCTTTCTTTGCCAACTGACTTGTATAAACTTGATGAGATTAAGGCTGAGATGAAGAATGGTGTTTTGAAGGTGATTGTGCCTAAAGCAAAGCTAGAAGAGAGGAATACATAACAGATGTGTTTGAAGTTAAGGTTGAGTAACCTATGACTGTTTTATGTCTAATTCATGCTCATAATCAAGAATGTTTAGTACTTTAATAATGTGAGTTTGTTGAGGTTTTCTTGTTCTTGAAGTTGTTAGGTTTTTGTGATTGGGGAAGTGTTATGAATGAGCTAATAAGGTTTAATATGGGTGGCAGAGTTTGTAAATTAGTGATGGTTGTCTGTTTAGTTGGAAAAAGAGTTTAATTTCTTCAAGTTTGAGATTTCTCTCTTTCTTCTTCTATTTTTTCTATTTTTTCTATTTTTTCTATTTTTTCTATTTTTTCTATTTTTTCCTCTCCCTTAATGGAGTAATAAGAATAGAATGGAAAAAGGAATACAGATGAAGGATTATTTCACAGGATAGGAAGAAGGGTTCATTTGACGATGATTAACAACAGAGGAATAAAGGGGAAAAATTGAAGTGTGTTGAGGCAAGAAAGGTTCTCTCTTTGTATTGATGATCAAAAGAAGCTTCTCGTATTCTGGAGAGATTCTCCTGTCTACTTTATTTTATAATGCAATTCAAAATGCTATGAAATGAATCAGAACAAATTTTCTAACCAATTAAAACAACATTTTTATATTAAATAAACTATTTATGAGAAAGCCTCCCATATCTGTTTTGCTCGAGGATAGGTTCCACGTGTTTGCACATGTTTTCCCAAGATGACACAAAATTATACACGTAGTTTTTTGACAAAATTATTTTGTAAAATTTGGTAATTTTGGAGCTTTTCTAACATCAATAAGTAGGTCTGATGGCTTTCTGAATTATTATTCGGCATGATTATCATATACCCGCAATGAAAAACTCTTATATGGACCATATGTTATGAATTCTGGTCCATATTAAGTGACTTTACCCAATTTAATTTTGCGGACAAATTTTTATCTTGGTATATTATACATTTTGGTGTACATAAGAATTTATCTATTTTGTATTGCTTATCTTGTGAGGTGGCTTAACGTGAATTAAGAAATTCATCTAATACACCATACCATTTAAGAGTATTCATGGATTGAGTTATTGCGTCAGTGGGAGGTTTTTGGGTTTTTCGGGTTGAGAACTTAAAATCTTATCCAATTCAACTAAAATAAAAACTCAAATAAATCCAATTCAACTGTACTCGGGCACATCTAGATGTGTATAAGTTATTAGGGTTAAACTCTAAAAAATGTAATGTTTAAAAAAAAAAAAATTATTTGTA
Source organism: Cinchona pubescens (assembly GCA_025175665.1). Taxonomy (NCBI): domain Eukaryota; kingdom Viridiplantae; phylum Streptophyta; class Magnoliopsida; order Gentianales; family Rubiaceae; genus Cinchona; species Cinchona pubescens. The sequence goes on along the minus strand of JANKKI010000185.1, from coordinate 1,810,600 downwards.
AGAGTATCCATTAAAAAAAAATGTTTTTATAAAAAATGAGAAGGAAAAATTATATAATATGTTATGTCAAAAATAAAAAGAAAAAAATATTATAAGATAGATGTTGAGTAATGTGCTTAATTAATTAAGTCAAATACACATTTAGAATTTCAAATAGTTGAATGTCTATTTGTTTCTTTTATGTGTTGGAAATATTTTCTAGAAATCTAGTGCAATGTTCTAGGAGTTTAGGTTCATGTAACCATTCAACTATAAATAGAGCTCCATATGTAACTAAAAATAATGGCATTAACAAAGAGTGAAATAAGAAACCAAGAGAGAATTTAATCCAACTCCAAATAGTTTTCTTCAAACTTCTTGGCCTAATCACTAACATAAATTGGTATCAGAGCAGCCAAGTTCATAAAAAAAAAAAACAAAAATAAAAGAGAGAGAAATGGCAAATCAAAATGATGGCACATCGGTACCAATATTTTTCGGTGAGCATTATGATCATTGGTGCGTCAAAATAAAGACAATTTTCAGATCAAAAGAATTGTGGGAATGTGTAGAAGAAGGTTATGAAGAACCGGATTCTACCACCGACATGAATGACCAACAATTAAGAAGTCTCAAGAAGCATAGGAAGAAAGATGCCAAAGCACTCTCCTATATCCAACAAGGTGTGAGTCCGGATATCTTCTCAAGAATCATGGGTGCGGATCATGCCAAGGAAGCTTGGGAGATTCTACAAAAAGAATTCGAAGGAAATGTCAAGGTAAAGAATGTCACCCTTCAAACTCTTAGGAGAGATCATTCACTTGAAAATCTAAAAATAGTGAAACTGTCCAAGATTACTACACAAAGATCACCAAAATTGTAAATGAGATGAAAACTTTTGGTGAACAAATTAGTGATAGTAGAATTGTAGACAATTTGGCATATTTTTTTTACCCCAAAATTTGATTCTATGGTGTCCATAATTGAAGAAACAAAAGATATTACTTTTTTGAGTGTTCAAGAGTTGATGGGATCTTTGAAAGCTCATGAGAAAAGGATTGCTAGGCATGCTGAAAAATTCATTGAAAGTGTCTTTCAATCAAAAGTAAATTTCAGCCCCAATAGCAATAAAGGAGAGCAATCTTCTAGCAAGGAGGACATACACATCTAGGTGGTATACGAGACCGTGGATGAGGACAAGGCAGAAATTATCAAGGAAGAGTAAGAGGCAACTATCTCTCTTACACATCAATGCTAACAAGAGACTGTCATTCTTATCTTGCAACATTTGTTTCTCAAGAGCAACCATGTGGAGAATGATTGTTGGCACAAAGACAAGGCCACAATGCTACAATTGCAAGAAGTTCGGCCATATTGCAAAGGATTGTAGACTCAAAGGCAACCAACAAGCACAATTTACAGCCTAGAATCAAGAAGAAAGCAACTTGTTCTATGCTTGTCACATGGCAACCGAATGCAAAGAAAATGTGTGGTTTCTTGATAGCGGTTGCAGCAATCATATGACAAAGGACAAATCCAGATTTGTTGACTTGGATGAGTCCATAAAGACTCAAGTGAAGATGGGAAATGGAGTTGTTGTTCAAGCACAAGGATTGATCACTGCAACCGCTGTCAATTGGAGTCTATTTTTTGTTTCGGTTCATGATGTGACAAGCATAGAACCTGTCTTTTGTGCACAATTTGTTAAGTCTTGGACAGCTTCTTGAACATAAATATGCACTTAACTTTGATGATGGTGAGTGCTCAATTTATGATAAAAAAGATGGTAGACAACTTGTTGTGAAAATTCATATGGAGAAGAATAGAAGTTTTTCAATAAATTTCAGCTTGCACGGTGGAAATCAAGCATTGAAGGCTCAAGTGATTGATAGTTCGTGGCTTTGGCACAAAAGGCTTGGTCACTTGAATTTTCGTAGTCTCAAAGTCCTTCAACAAAAAGGAATGGTGTATGGATTGCCAAAAATTGAAGAGAAGGATGGTGTGTGTCAAGGTTGTGCACTTGGCAAACAACACCGGCAACCATTTCCTAAAGGAGTTGCATGGTGAGCCAAGGAGATTTTAGAGCTGGTTCATACCGATGTTTGTGGACCAATGAGAACAACATCTCATGGAGGTAACAAGTACTTTATACTCTTTATTGATGATTTTTCTAGAATGACTTGGGTGTCTTTCTAAAGAAAAATCTGAATGTTTCATGTATTCAAAAAGTTCAAGAGTCTTGTAGAAAAACAAAGCGGTCATTGTATTAAGACCTTAAGGAGTAATAGAGGGAAGGAGTATACTTCCAATATATTTCAGGAATTTTGTGAAGATGAAGGAGTAGAAAGACGAGCTCACGGTTGGCTACACACCTCAACAAAATGGAGTATCCGAAAGGAAGAATCAAACCGTGATGAAGATGGCAAAATCCATGTTGCATGACAAAGGATTGCCTAAAGAATTTTGGGCTGAAGCGGTGCATACAGCCGTGTACTTGTTGAATAGAAGTCTAACCAAGGCGGTGTGGAATCAAACTCCTCTTGAAGCATGGAGTGGAAGAAAGCCGTCATTGAATCATTTAAAAAATTTTGGAAGTGTTTGCTATTCTCACATTCCAAATGAGAAAAGGTACAAATTTGATGAAGTTAGTGAGAAATGCATCTTTGTTGGTTATAGTTCACAATCAAAAGGCTATCGTTTGTATAACTTGAAAACTAAAAAAATCATTGTTTGTCGAGATGTTTTATTTAATGAAAATGTTTCATAGAATTGGAATAATGGAAAAGAAGAGAAAGGTACTGTTTTGGTTGATGATGAACAACATAATGAGGAAGAATTTCCAGCCACTACACCCAAACAGTCCGTCTCTCTCACCAAGTTCAAGTTCAAGTTCACCAACCTCAACACCAAAGAAGATGAGGAGCTTGAATGATATCTATGCAAGGTGCAACTTTTGTGTACTTGAACCAGAAAATTTTGAAGAAGCAAATGCTGAAAATGATTGGAGAAAAGCCATGGAGGAGGAGATTCAATCACTTGAAAAGAACAATACTTGGAAGCTTGTTGACAAACCACAAAACAAGGAGATTATTGGAGTGAAGTGGATCTACAAAGCAAAGCTGAATCTGGATGGTTCAATCCAAAGAAAGAAGGCAAGACTTGTTGCAAAAGGGTTCACTCAACAGCCCGGTGTCGACTACAATGAAACATTTGCACCGGTTGCAAGGTTTGACACAATTCGAACTCTTATTGCTATGGCAGCCCACAAAGGATGGAGTCTTTATCAACTTGATGTCAAATCAGCATTTTTGAATGGAGAATTGAAGGAAGAAGTTTATATCCAACAACCCCAAGAATCACGCTTTGTCAAAAAAGGAGAGGAAGACAAAGTGTACAAATTGAGGAAAGCATTGTACGGGTTGAAGCAAGCACCAAGGACTTGGTATAGTCAAATTGATTCTTACTTCATGGATCAAGGATTCAAGAGAAGCAAAAATGAGCCAACATTGTATGTGAAGAAGCAAGGTACTTCAAATATTCTTATTGTTGCTTTGTATGTTGATGATTTGCTTTATACAATAACAATGAGAACATGATTACTAAATTTAAGAAAGACATGACGAAGAAGTATGAAATGAATGACATGAGATTGCTACATCACTTTCTTGGAATAGAGATTGATCAAAATGATGATGGAGTATTTATTTGTCAAAAGAAATACGCTGAAAATATTCTTATTAAGTTTGGCATGCATGGTTGTAAGCTCATGACTACACCACTTGTAGTTAATGAAAAGCTTGTCAAGGATGATGGTGATAAGAGAGCCAATCCAACTTTGTATGGAAGTTTGGTAGGAAATTTTGTTATATCTTACAGCCACAAGACCGGATATTATATTTGTTACAAGTTTATTATCAAGGTTTATGAACAAAGTTGGATTTCATCTTGGAGCAGCCAAGAGAGTACTTCGGTACATCAAAGGAACAACCAATTTCGGATTAAAATTCAGCAAAGGAGCTGGTACAACTTTGTATGGATTTTGTGATAGTGATTGGGCTGGATACCATGATGATATGAAAAGCACCTCTGGCTATTGTTTCACACTTGGTTCAGCCATGTTTTCTTGGGTTTCAAAGAAACAACAAAGTGTTGCACAATCCTCTGCCGAAGCTGAATATGTTTCAGCTAGTTTGGCAACTTCACATGTGATTTGGCTAAGGAGAATTCTTGAAGATATTGACGAAAAGCAAAAAGAAGCTACGGTGATGTTTTGCGACAACAAATCAGCCATTGACATTGCCAAAAATCCAGTTCATCATTCAAGAACTCGACACATTGCAATCAAACATCACTTCATAAGATGTGTAGAAGCAATTGAAGACGGTGAAGTTGAACTCAAGTTTTGCAAAAGTGAAGATCAAGTTGCGGATATCTTTACAAAGCCACTACCTCAAGACAAGTTTTGTTATTTTTGAGAGATGCTTGGAGTTCAAGAACAACACATTAAAGGGGGAATATGTTGAGTAATGTGCTTAATTAATTAAGTCAAATGTTTGTTTAGAATTCCAAGTAGTTGAATGTCTATTTGTTTCTTTTATGTGTTGGAAACATTTCCTAGAAGTCTAGTGCAATGTTCTAGGAGTTTAGGTTCATGTAACCATTCAACTATAAATAGAGTTCCATATGTAATTAAAAATAATAACAAAGAGTGAAATAAGAAACCAAGAGAGAATTTAATCCAACTCCAAATAGTTTTCTTCAAACTTCTTGGCCTAATCACCAACAATAGATGATATTAAAAAGAAAATAATGAAAAAAATTATAAGTAAATAATATTTGAGTTATCAAGTTAATAGGTTTGGTTGGGTTATTGTTTTTCAAAATCCAACACATCCCAATTAAGTTCAAGTAATTCAACTCAAATAATTCGAAACGCAATATTCCAACATATTTAGTTCTAAATTCATTTGAATTGAGGTTGAATACCATAATATCATGGACCAATTCTATATAAGAATTTTTCACCCATAATTTACTTGATTTTTCCCTTATTCGCATCATAATCATCATCATCATCATCATCATCTAATGTTACAAAGTAGCATGAGAACGGTAGGAAAAATAAAAAACCAATCTTTAATTAATTATTTATTCAAGTTATTTTCAGTGTCTTGTTTTTATTGGTTGGTGCATGGTGTTGTGATCTTATGCCACATGAGATTATTCCTAAGTAGTATACTAGTTTAGATAACTTGTATATATATTTATGCCCGATTTTCGTTTTGTGTAAAAAAAAGGAATAGTCCTCTGTTTTGTTGAGTAGTCGCCACCTTTGTGTCTCAACTTGTCAGAAAATTACTACAACCAAGAAATTGTTTTTTTTCCCAATTCCTTTGCCCAATTTAACGATTTTTTACTTGTGGGTTTTTTTACTTTGTTTAATCCTTGACTGGGTCATCAAAGGAAGTTTATGTGGAGTAGCCTGCAAGTTTTATTAAGAAAGATCAAGAAAACAAGGTGTACATGTTGAGGAGGGGTTTTATATGGATTGAAGCAAGTTCCAAAGGCGTGGTACATGAGAATTGATTCATATTTTATATCTCAAAGTTTTTTGATATGTCTATATGAGTATAATCTTCTATTCGTAGTGATGTTATTACTGTGTACTTGTATGTAGATGACTTGATTTTTACAGAAAATAATCATGTGATAATTGCTGATTCAGGGAAACCATGATTAAGCAGTTTGAGATAAGAGATATGGGATTTATGTCTTATTTTCTTGGGATTGAGGTCTTCTAATCTAACCGTGGTATTTTTATTTCTCAAAGAAAATATGTTGGGGACATTTTGAAAAAATTAAAAAATGGATGGTGCTACAACCAATTCTAACTCCGATTGAAGAAAAATTGCATTTGACGAAGGATGACATTGGAGAATATGTGGATCCTACCTCCTGTAAAAGTTTGGTAGGGAGTTTGAGATAATTGACTTCTACGATGTCAGATATCACTTTTAGTGTTAGTTTGATTAGCAGGTTCATAGAAAATCTACGCCAGTCACACTTGCAGGCGGCAAAAAGGATCTTGAGATATATTAAAAGAAGTCAAGAAGATGGTATTTTTTTTTTTTCATGTAATGATCCAGTTGAGCTATTTGGCTACACGGACAGTAATTAGACAGGTGATGCAGTTAAGAGGAAGAGTACATCAGGTTATACATTTTTTATGGGTTCAGGTGTGTTTTCATGGAATTTTGAAAAGTAACAGGCGATTGCATTATCTACCGCAGATGCATAATATATTGCAGTAGCTAACAATGCTACTCAAGCATTGTGTTTGTGTCGTATGCTTGGTGTTCTTCAATACAAGTAGGATGGTCTGACGAAAATTATATTGTAATAGTAAGTCAGCAATTGAATTGTCTAAAAATCTAATTTTTCCATAGGCGTAGTAAGCATATTGATATCAAATACCACTTTATATGTGATTTGATTCGAGATAAGAAAATTGAAATTGGTTATTGTAAAGCTGAAGAGTAAGTGACGGATATTTTTACAAAGACTTTGAAGTCGGAAACATTTCTGAAGTTGAAGAAAATGTTGGACATGCTTAGATTTGATGAGCTTGGTTTAAGGGAGGCTTATTCAAATTATTATTAGGTGTCTTGTTTTTATTAGTTAGTGCATGGTGGTGTGATGGTGTGTGCCACATGAGATTATTCCTAAATAGTACTACTAGGAGCAGCTGCCACCTTTGTTTCTCAACTTGTTAGAAAATTACAGTAGCCAAGAAATTATTTTTTTTCCCAATTCCTTTGCTTAATTTAACGTTTTTTTACTTGTGAGTTTTATTTACTTTGCTTAATCTTTGGCTGGGTCCATCAAAGTGGTATCAGCACAGCTTGTGTTAATTCATAGTTATAGCACCCATAATTATTTGTTCAATTTCAAAACTCAAAAATGAATCCGAATATATTTTTTAGAAGAAACAGGTGACAACCCATGTAAAAGCACATGGATTAAAGAATCATATTCATGAAATAATCGATAAAAATTCTGATGCAAAAATGGTGTAGGCAAATAATTAGACACTGTCACAGATTCATCAGGCAATTGATATTTTAATTTTTAAAAAAATTACTATGCCAGACACGACAAAGGAGGCTTGGGTTATTTTGGAGAAGACATACTAAGAAATTGACTGGGTCTAACAGAATAATCTGATGATGTTGAAGAGAAAATTAAAAATTTTGACGATGAAAATGTCTGAATCAATCGAATTTTATTTTTTTCGACTGTCAAAGATTAAAACTGAAACGTCACTTAATAATTATGAACTCAGTAGTGAGTTATTTGTGCATAAAGTTTTGAATACTTTACCGATAAAATTTGATCATGTTGTTACAGGTAATTCAGGAAATGAAAGACATATCAAGTTTAAGTATTGAAGACTTGCAGGGTTCATTAATTCTATATGAACAGAGAACTAATGGGAAGATGCAGGATACTGCAGATACGGTTGAGAAACTTTACAAACATAGTTGAATTTGAAAGGAAAAAAAAACAGCAAGGAGAATCCAGTAAGACAATCAGGCCTACAACAATAAAGGTCATGATTACAACAACAACAGAGGTAGATACAGATGAAATCTTTGACGTGGTAGATGTAACAATTTTAATTTTAGAGGTGGTTCTAGTACAGGTAGATGTAATAGTTTTGGCAGAGGTAATAATTTTGGAGAAAATAATTTTTATCAGACCCAAGATAATCAAAAATTTTAATATTATAATTGTAAAAAATATGAGTATAGAAAATCTGAATGTAAATCTGATGAACAATTTAACAGGAATTGTCAACCTAATATTGCTGACAATTAGGTTCAGAATTATAATCAAAATATGAAGACTTTATTAATTTGCCGTATAATGTTGTGGATATTGTTGACAAAAATAAATGATTTTTGGATACTAAGTGTAGTAATCATACGTGGGGTAGAAAAGAATTATATTTTGAGTTTGATGAATCAGTTAGGAGTGAAGTAAGATTTGGCAATAATAGTACTTTACATGTTTTTGGGAAAGGAAAAATTCCCATTAGCTTGAAAAATGGATGTAGCAACTTTATCTTTGATATCTTTTATATATTTTGGGATTGAGTCATAATTTGCTGAGTACAGATTAATTGTTTAAGAAAAGTTATGACATTTGTATCTGGCATTGTATGTGTACCATTTTTTATGAAAATATTGGCATGATTCCAAAGGTGATGATGACTCCTAACCACTTATTTCCATTAAATTTGAATAGTAAAATTTTTTCTTGTTTGAGTACTGTGATTGATAATAAAAATTGGCTGTGGTAACATTTAAATTTTGATAGTTTGAGATTTTTGGCTTGTAAAAGAATGGTTGGTGGGTTATCTATCTGGAATCAGTGTTCTTGTGAGAGTTTGTGATACTTGTATTTTGGGTAAGAAGCATCGGTATGTTTTTCAGACAGAAAAATCGTAGAGAGCAAGGATACTGTTGGAGATTATCCATTCAGATTTATGTGCAATAGAGGTTCCTCCTAATAGTGGCTGCAGGTATTTTATTACTTTTATTGATGATTTTAGCAGAAAAGCTGGGTTTATTTTTTTGCAACAAAAATTTGATGCATGTGAAATATTTAAAAAATTTAAGATTTTTGTTGAGAAGCAAAGTGTTTTCAAATAAAAATTTTGAGAACTGATAAGGGTCAAGAATATATTTTCTGTGATAATTTTCTTGAGAAAAATAGTATATATCATCAACTGACAGCCAGATACACTCCACAACAAAACGAAATCGCTGAAAGAAAAAATAGGACAGTTATAGATATGGTGAGATGCATGTTGAAATTGAAAAATATGCTAAAATCTTTTTGGGCAGAGACAGTTTCATATGCTATTTATCTGTTACGCAAACAAATTTCCTACGAAAAGCCTTCCTGGAAAGATCCCTGAAGTAGTTTGGAGTGGTAAAAAATTATTTGTTGGCCATCTTAGAATTTTCAAATGCATTGCGTATTTTCATGTTCATGATCAGGAAATTTGATGACAAAGGTAAAAAAATATATTTTTATTTGTTACAATGAGCAGTCCCGAACTTATAGAATATTTAGTCCAGCTTTACGAAAAGTGATTGTCAGTAGGGATGTGACTTTTGATGAAAGATGTATTTGGGATTAGTCCCTAGAAGAACCGAAAACTGTAGAGGTGACACTAAATTATGAAGGAGAAGATGATGATCATAATTTTCAGCCATCACCAATTACTCAGGGTTCACAGATTGAGACATTTTATCATCCACAACGTCAGTGCCAATTGCCTGCTAGATTGCAGGATTATATTATTTCTTCAGATAATTCTCTTTCTGATGAAGATATAGTGAATTTTACTTTATTTGCAAATTGTGACCCTGTTGTTTATGAGGAGGCAATTTGAGATGATCGTTGGGTGAAGGCAATGGATGAAGAAATTCATGCCATTGAGAAGAATAATACATGGGAACTTATTTCTCTTCCAGCTAGTAAAAAGGCCATTGGAGTTTTGTGGGTCTGCAAGACAAAAAACAAGCCCAATAGAGAATTAGAGAGATTCAAGGCGAGATTGATGGCAAAAGGCTACAAGCAGAAACCCGACATTGACTATTTTGAGATATTTGCACCTGTTGTTAGGTTTTATACAGTTCGTTTGATAATTTCTCTTACTATTCAAAATAAATGAAGAATTTATCAAATGGATGTCAAGCCTGCTTTCTTAAATGGAGTACTCAAAGAGGAAGTTTATGTGAAAAATTTATTGTGACAGTAAAACGGTAATTGAATTGTCCAAAAATTCAATTTTTCATGGGCGTAGTAAGTATATTGATATCAAATACCACTTTATACGTGATTTGGTTTGAGATAAAAAGATTGAAATTGATTATTGCAGAATTGAAGAATTTTAGGCAGTAAGTGCGAAATTTTTACAAAGGCTTTGAAGTCGGAAACATTTCTGAAATTGAAAAAAATGTTAGGCATGCTTAGATTTGATGAGATTGGTTTAAGGAAGGCTGCGTAGGAAAAATAATAAACCAAGCTTTAATTAATTATTTATTCCAAGTTATCTTTGGTGTCTTGTTTTTATTGGTTGGTGCATGTTTGTGTGATGGAGTGTGCCACATGAGATTATTCTTAAGTAGTACTACTAGTTTAGGCAGCTTGTATATATTAGTGTTATGCTCGGTTTTCGTTTTGTGTAAAAAAAAGCAAAAGTCCTCTGTTTTGTTGAGTAGATGCCACCTTTGTCTCAACTTGTTAGAAAATTACCGTAGCCAAGAAATCGTTTTTTTCCCAATTTCTTTGCTTAATTTAACGATTTTTTACTTGTGGTTTTTATTTACTTTGCTTAATTCTTAACTGGGTCCATCATGAGAACGCGGTAAATGGATCTTGTGTGGACCAAAGTTTGTGCATTAAATAAAAGTTTAGAATTTGTGTTTTTTAAGTGTATGAAATTTGATTTATATAAGAATTTGTTCAAGAACTGAGTTTGGGAGTTGCATTGCGGAATTATTAAGAGAAGAAATTTCTTTACTAGTAACTTTGTATTTCTAAAATGACAACAAATAACAGCAATGATTAGATAATCCCTAAAATAAGTGATCATTCCATAATATGAAATAGTTAGTAAACAACTCTTCTAGAGTTGGGAGAGTGGAAGAGACATATGACTCAATTTGTTGGACAAATAAAAATGACAATGTGACTTTTTCTGATTTTAACAGTCGGATACTACAACTACAAGTCTAACGTACGAAGAATGGTCTGATATGTTTTCTTTTGCGCCGGTCTCTTTCTTCTCGAGAAATTTATAAAATCGTACTTGTTTTAAAAATAGTTCTTTTTCTATGTCAATTAAAAATATAATTTTTGGTGGGGGAACTCGCATTCGGGGAATGCGAGCTCATTGAACTCGCATCTCTCAAATGCGAGTTCATTGATTATTAATTGGGCAAAAAATAAAATAAAAAAAAAATAATTTTCTGACCTCGCATTTAGCAAATGCAAGGTCTAAGATTTTGTTTTTCAAAATAGTTTTATGACCTCGCATTGTCAGAAAAAAAAATTTAAATTTTTTTTTAAAACATTTGACTTTGTATTCTGCGAAGGGAAATTTTTTTTTGTTTTGCACTACTACAAAAATAGAAAAATGTTTGATATTTTTGTTAATTAAAGAAGGATTTGGCTGCAAGATAAAATCCCTTAAATACTAAATCGTAAACATTTATTTAATACGATATATAGGAATACTAAACCATTATCTTTAAACCATAAAGTTTAACATTAACGAAATAGTACACGAATGAAATGTTGTAAGAAAGAAAATTTATTAATTTATCATATTTTTTGATAAAATTTTGACATAACCTCCTATATTTTACGAACATTCTCCCTGCCAACAACCATACCAAACAAGGGCAACAAACAGGCAGAAACAACATGCTCGCAGAATATAAGGCCGTTTGACCTTGCATTCGGTGAATACGAGGTCAGTCAATTTGTTGACCTCGCATTCACCGAATGCGAGGTTTGGGAAAATTTTTTTTTTTTTTTTACATTTGAGCTTGCACTCGGTGAATGCGAGTTCCCCTCTCCTGGAAATCTTTTTTCCAATCGAATAAAAAAAGAACAATTTTGAAAGTGAGCACAGTTTCAGAAATTTTTCCATTCCCATTCTTTCCTTTTATTCTAATAAACCAAACAACTCCTTAGTTTCCCCGACTCAATTCCTCTATAAATCCATGCATGCATGAGCATATCTCCACTAACCTAGTATACCTTTTGCTCCTACTACTCCTCTTGGATCAATGGCTGCTTTACCTCTATCTTCCATGCCTACAGTTGCTGCTTCCTTCTTCAAACCTACAACCAAACCGGCCAGCATCTCACGTACTCTCTCCACCTCCAAACCCTTCAATATCTCCATCAAATCGGCTTCCCCAAAACTCATTTCCTGCGTCATCCCATACTTTCATGAGCCCTCTCTCGGTAATCATTCCATCCCTTTCTGAATCTGAATCCGAATCTGAATCAGAAACAGAATACATCTCAGTTCACGAGTCAGGATCTGAATCTGAATGTGTTTCATCTGTTTGCGAGCTGTCCGAATCTGAGAGTGAGACTGAAGCTGAAACTGTTGAGGATGATCTCTCCAACATCAGCAGGATTATTGGTGGCTATGGTAATCAAGAAAAATAAATAGCCCCTCACACTAAATATTTTAATACTAACTCATTTTGTTTCTTTTTTCTTTTTTTGTATCTCCCAGAAAACCCTCAAATGGTGGAAGCTGGAAATGGAAGATTTGTTGAGCTGGAGAAAAACAATCAAGCTGCAAGAAAGATGATCAAGTTGCCTGCTGGAGAGCTGAGAAAGAAATTTCTCTATGGTAAGATACTAGAGACTTATATAATTATATGACGAAGAATAATATGCTCACGCACACAAAAGGGTTGGTTGATCATCTTTTTTCGTTAGTATAGAATGAAGAATTATATGTTCACGCACACAAAAGAATTGCTTGTCATCTTTTATTAGTACAAATTGTTCTTGAAGTTGCATAGAACTTTGTAAAGTCTTATATGGTTAATATTTTGTTTGGGTTTCAGAGAACCCTTTTGTTAAAGTTGGAAGCAAAAAGAGCTGTGAACTGAGGTGTTTCCTTCAAGTATATCCTTCACGTGATATTTTTCCCATTTTGTGCAAAGTTCTTGGTCTGATCAACAATTTGCAATGGTGTATCAATTGTCAGTTTTAGCATTTGTCTGCTATGAAGTTAAATTTTCAGCTGGCAAATTATGCACCCATCTATGATGTGCATCATTAATAATTTGCCTTAGCTGAAAATGTCAGTAAAAGGTTTGGAGTGGTAGAATTGAAGTATGGGTTCTCTTTTCTCATGACCTGGGTGGACTAAATTTCTAAAACAATTGCAGTTTTAATTCATTACTTTTTTCTTGTTTTTTATCTTTTGACCCCTTTACTAGTTTTTAGTAATCTCTTATTTTGATTCATGTAGTTTGTTTGAGAGTTTTCAATTAGATCCTTAGGTTTATAAGGTTAAAAAATGAGTTTAAATCATATTAAATTAAGATTTAATTATCCATTTGCTAGACTTTCATACCACATTAATTAGACCAAGAATGGTTAAATTATTAGATTAATTTATTTTATTCAATTTTATTACTTTTTAAAATTCTTTTAACTTATGTAAGCTTTTATGGGATATAGGATATTTAATTTGATTTTTTCTGTTCTATATCTTGTATGTCTTTCAAAAAAAAAAAAAAAACCTTTCTTACCCCTTAGTGACTTGATTGATATCGTTCTTACTACCTAAGTTTTACTCAATAATCATGTGTGATAAGATGCTTTATTATCGTATATGATATTTAATTATCGAAATATGGTGGTTCAAGATTAAATATTTTTTCATTGCTGTGTTATGCATACAAGTTTTAAATTTTGTCTTATTTAGGTTAGTTAAAAGCATATTACTCGTATTTGTTTATATTATATTAACTCAAATTCTGGATTTAAAATCATAAGAATGGAAATCAAATGGAATATGAAACTTGAATTAAAATCTCGACGATTCTTTTCTTAATTGAGCTCCCGAATTTAAATATCTTATTTTCGAAATACTACGAGTCATCAAGGTAAAGTTAATTTTGATACATTGATTAATTACAAACTATAGTTTTTACATGTCTCTAAATAATTTATTTTCTACATTAGATATAGACTATAATACAAACAACGTATATATTACTATAATACATAGTTGGTGACTAAATATAAATAAAAAAATTATAATGATTGGTGACTAAATATAAATAAAAAATTATAATGACTCTAACGACACTGTTATAGTTTTATCATAACGATCGAGATACGCAATTAACTATATATAGTGATTGCCATCTGTACCTTAATTTATTTCCCACTTGGTGTAAATTGTTTCTTTAACATTGTTCATACATGTAGCCTAAACTTACCAATCATATTTTTTTGTTCACTATACATGACAACTGATATTTACCATATAACTTTTATTCCAATGACACTAAAGATGTAATGTATAATGCAAACAACGTATAAATTTCCTTATTTTCCCTTTTGATCGCTTTACTAGTTTTTAGTATATGTAATTTATTTGAAAGTTTTCAATTAGATCCAAAAATTTATAAAGTTAAAAATAAGTTTAAATCATATTAAATTAAGGCCTAATTAGTCATTTGTTAGACTTTCGTACCAAATTATTAGGCCATGAGTAGTTAAATTCTTTAGTTTAATTTACTTTAATTAGTTTTATTACTTTTTTAATTTTTAACTTATCAAGAACCACATATAACAGGGAAAATACTAGTATTAAACTAGATCGAACCTCACATATAGCAAAATAAATTATATAATTAACAGATCTATCTATACATTTACCTGGCCCTTGGTGACTAACAAACCAATGAGTTGTTGGTTACCACAGTATTATAATTTAATAGTTTAATTTGGTTTAGTTAGTTTTATCATGTTCTCCTTATAAGTCATACGAGTACTTAGAGAATGTAGTACTATTATTTACTTTTACTTCTTCTTGTCTTATTCTTTTATATCTACTTTGCATTTTATGGCCTAATATTAATGTGTGTGTGTGTGTTTTTTTTTTATACTAGACGTACCATACAATGGTAAATTGTGTCATCTTCTTGCGTCTCCTAATAGTGACAGCTGCTGAGTGGTTCATGTTTGTGAATAAGCAACTTATTCAGATGGTGATTCTTAAGTATTAAAAATAATGTTTTTACCTTTCTTTTTTGAATCATAGGGTACGCCTACATGCAAAAATAAATTTGGATTAACTAATTAAAAGAACTTAATTTTTCTTCTTTGTAGTTATGATATTTTCAATGATTGGAATTAAAAATGTACCAAACATAACAGTCATATTTTTTGGCCAACTATTACTGTCGACTGACATGATTTTAGTTTATACATTGTGTTTTTTTCTTTAATAGTTATCCATAGCATTGTTCAATTAAAATATTGATTAATTCTTTATTTGATTTATTTTCTTTTCCTTTGCTAGTTTAGAGATTAAAAAATGAAGCATGACATAAGTGTGTTACCTAGAAATGTAATGATAATTAAACATTATAATGTGTATAATCTAATGTTGTGATTGATCCAATCTTTTTCTTATATTCATTAATTAGTTTTACCAGGTAATCGCATAATTATTAGTCAATTTTGTTACTTATTTAAAAATTTCACACTAAAAAATATCAAAATCGACCAAGTCAGGTACCCATTTATAAGTCCCTCTTTTCAATTTGCTCTTTATGTGTGAAAAGTTAAAGATATCTTAAATTAGTATTCAATTAAGGTTTAGTTACCTTTTTTTAGACATTCATTAGCTCATTTATGATTAGATAATGAGTATTTCAATAGTGGGTTTTTAATAAAATTACATACACCTACAATAATTTGATACAATTGAAGCATGCTCACTTTAATATCGAAACCTTTCTAATAATTTGACACAATTGAAGCATGCTCACTTTAATATCGAAACCTTTCCAACGAAGGTTTAATATCAGGCATTTTTTCATTCCTAATTTTTATAAGTGTTTAAATGTTTAGATTTGTCTTTTATGTTAATTAAATAATGCGTATTATTTATTTATATTATATTAACTCAGATCTTGGATTTGAACTTGCAAGAATGTAAAGTAGTCTTATAGAGTAATTATTATTTGGATATTTAATATTGGCTCGTTGACAATTTTATCATAATCATGTTTATGTTTATCTTAAATTTTGGTGTACTTATTTTACTTAACTTTCAATTTTTTTTTTCATATTTTCCCCATATGTAATTTGCAAGTTTAATATTTATTTTTTCCTAATCCATACGTCACCATTTATTTCATATTTTAATTATATTTATCTTTTAAAATCCTATATAATGGATAAAAAAATATTATTAAAGAAATATCACAATAAATATTTGGTACTAATTAGATTGCCATTATTGTATTCATTAATCAGTTTTATTATAGACTACAACTTACTTTTATAATATAAAGTGAAACACTATGCGTATTTTTTTTTTTTTTTTTATGTTTATTGTAATAAAGTAAACATAATACTTATCAATCGAAAATCTATGTCTATTCAGAATCCCAACAGTAAAGTTTTGTTATTATTTACGCATATTTTTACTCCTATCGTTATAAGTTGTTTACAATAACTATCGATAGTGATAATTTTTTTGTAATATGTACCGGTTGGTACAATGTGTTTTATATCTAATTATTTAACATTAGTGCATAATCATGTTTATGTTCATCTTAAACTTTTTGGAGCCCTTATTTTATTTAATTTTCAATTTATTATTTTCATATTTTCACTATATGTAATATGCAACTTTAATATTTATTTTTTTCTAATCCATATGTCACCATTGATTTCATATTTTAACTACATCCATCTTTCAAAGTCCTATATCATGGATGAAAAATAAGCTTTTAAAAAAAAGTTGTTAAAGAGATTTAAATCAACTTTTGGACTTAAAATCATAGGAATGGAAAAAGTCAAATGGAAAATGAGACTTGAGTTAAATCTCGACGATTCTTCTCTAAATTGAACTCCTGAATTTAAATATATTATTTTTGAAATACTATTAGTTATCTAGGTAAAATGTTTTGTCATAAAAAAAAAATTATCGGATAATTTTTCATTTGTTATTCGGTACACCTAAAACTTAATATTGAGTGGCGCTCCCATTATTAAGAAAAATTCATTATTGTTTAATTATATCCCAATTGTATATAAAACTTTGTTCAATACTTTAATGTATTTTCAATATCACCATTGGCATATATAGTGAATATCACTATTGTAGTTTATACTTCATACTTACTAATCATGATTCTTGGCCAACATGGGAGAAAATTTGGGGCAAACCCCAATACCCTTTTCCTAATTAATGTATCACCACTTATTTCATATTTTAACTAGATCGATCTGTGTATCTTTCAAATTCTTATATCATTGATGAAAAAAATTGTGAAAGAAGTATTAGAACAAATATTTAAATAAATTGGTATTCTTATATTTATTAATTAGTTTTATCATATATTAAAACCCACTTTTATAATAATAAAGTGAAACACCATGTCTACTTTTGTATCTATCGTGATAAAGTGAACATACTAATTGAAACTTTATGTCTATCCAAAATTCCGTTAGTGAAGTTCTGTGACATTTTTAACTACTATTCATCTATTTTTGTACCTATTGTTATAAGTTGTTTACTATAACTAACTATCGTGATAATTTTGTTGTAAAGTTTACCAATTGGTATAAAATATTTTTATCCCTAATTATTTAACATTGGTATATAATTGATTGTGTTTATATAAGTCTTAACTTGTGATACACTTATTATACTTAATATTTATTTTTATTTATTTTTTAAAATTCTCACAAGATGTAATATTTAACTTTAATATTTTATTTTTCTTAATCTATGTGGTTTCACCACTTATTTTATCTATCACAACTTATTTCATATTTATCTAGTTGGTAAAACAAAATTTTTTATTAATACTTTTATGGGATGTGAATTGTAATTGTATGAAAGTTTAAGAGTTCTTTTGCACTTAACACTCACATTTATTACATCTAAATTTGTGGGGACAATTCAAAACCTGCAAAGAAAACTAATCTCTTTCTATTTCTCGAACTACCTATTTTTCAACACTTTCACTTGTGATATTATTATTGATTATTAGCTAATTTTGTCTCATAAATTCAGTACCATTTAATGGGACGTAACAGAGGCACTTAAGAAGTCTCTCAATTTGATTTGCACTTTGCTACTTTGATTTTTCTTTATTATGCCTCTTACTTACAAAAAAAAAAAAAAAAAAGAAGAAAAAGAAAAATGGTTTCTTTTGCATCAGTCTTTCTCTTTTTGGTAATCTATACTACATATATAAGTCCCAATTAGTACGGTGATTTCTCCCTTAGTCTCTTTTATTTAAAATTTTAAAATTTGACTTGTACCGCGCAAGGCATGGTGGAAATTTTGCCCAATTACACCTAGTAATAAAGACTAGATGGTAAATACGATAAATTAAAATAAAAAGTAGAAAAGAAAATTATGAAAATTTTGCCTGGTTATGTCCAGTAATATCTAGATGTAGACGGTAAATACAATAAATGAAAATAAAAAGTAGAAAAAAAATATTGTGCAAAAATACTATAAATACGATAAGTGAGGAATATAGGAGATACGAAGGAGAGGAAACTTATACGATTGTCAAGTTGCAGAAATTGAGATTGCTAAAAGTGGTAGATAGATGAGAATGGAATGGTAGTAATTAGTGGATCATACTAGTCCCTCACGAAATTTGTTTCATTTAAGATTGTATTAATAGATTTAATATTAGATTATATCTTGTAGGGTTTAAAATATTATTCCTTGACGTTTTAATTAAAAAAACCTAAACCGTAAGATAAAATCTAAAATTATAAACTATAACATTAACGAAGTTGTAAGATATTTGGAAATAGTAAACCATTATATTTAAATCATAAACTATTAAAAGGTTCTTGAGGGGCCAAAAAAAATAGGAACTTGGAACTTTTTTTTATGGGATTTCTGTAGAGGTTTGTGAGGTTCAGTTACAAAATGATTGCATGTAAAACTGTGAACGAGAGTTACTAATAAGGGAGATGAGGACGGGGAATACAACAACAACAATAATAGAGAATTAAAGAAAATGAAAATTGGCTGCTGAGATGGTGCGGGGACTGCAGTTGTATTTATCGCAGAAGATAAGTAGTGTGACCCCCGCATTCATTCGAGGAATGCGAGGTTGGTCAACCTAAAATTTTTATTTATTTATTTTTTTTTAAAAATAAATTATTTGGAACTCGCATTCAGAGAATGCGAGTTCCACCCCTTTGAAAGTTATCTTTCATATAGGCATAGATATAGAACACTTTTTAAAAGTGGCATACATATAGAAATTTTTCGTGATATGTCGGACAAGTGGTAATCGAAGCTTCATAGATCAGCAAGTTCCACCAATTATTTGGTCACAGATTTACTACTACAAGTCAATTTTGATGTTGTAATACTAATACCCCACCAAGCAACAACTCCCACAAATGTGAAATGACAACAGAAACTTTAAATAAATACAACTATAATAATCATGATGCACCTGGAAAATTAATAATTTTTTTGACATTTAATGAGCAATCAACATTTTTTCATAATTTCTGGAAACAAGGGAAATATATATTGTCAAAGAAATTATGGAAAGAACTTAAAATATTTATTTGTCATGTCAATTATTTGATTTATGACGACTTCTGCTAATGTTGAGCGTTTGGATATTTAAATTTAATGGAATCAATTGTACGACGAATAAACTAATTTTTTTTTTTTTTTTTTTTTTTTACAATAACAAGCTTTTTACATTTCGTGTAAAAATCATTTGTTCACCAGTAGAAAAAAGTAACTACTTTGACAAATATATTAGTATTTTAATAAATTTCTTTCCTTGCAATTAATCACTAAGAAAATGTCCTTTTAGAGTAGTAGACAATTTGAGTAGACTGAGATCCAATCAAACTTACTATACAAATTTGACTTAGAGCAGGCAGACAAATTTGACTTAGAGCAGGCAGCCAAGATAACTTGCATCTTAATTGATCGAATTATCGTTATCGTATCATATCAAATGTAACTTATTTTTTATCGTGTCGTGTTTATATCTAAGTTATTCGAATTCGTGTCCTATTTGTGTCTGACTCGTTTAATATTGACAACAAATATTAACCTATTTAACAATTACATAACTTACGATCCATTTAAGTTAAAATCTCAAATTTTAATTATTTAATAATTTAAACAATTATTAATACCAACCTTGTATTTTATTATAGTGATTTAAAACATATAATTAAATTTATTGAAATTTTTTATTTAATATTTAAAATAATTATTATATTTAATTTAATAATCTAATATTAAATCTATTATTTACAATCTTAAAATATACTAAATTAAATTATAATAAAGAAAATTTTTTAACAAAATCTATTCAAACAGTAATTTAACGGATTATCGTGCCAATCTAGGTTAACCCAACTTAACCAATCCATTTAATTTCATGTCATAAACGAATTGATCCAATAATGATTCAATAAATTTCGAATCATATAATAAACTATTAATTTCTTATCGTATTATCAAGTCGTATAAAAAATTATCAGCCTTCAGATAACCACCCCCTCTACTCCCCCAAACCCCTTCCCCCATCCCAAAAAAAAGGAAAGACCTAGACCCTAGACCATATATAGATTTAGTAGGAAAATACTATCATAAACCCAATTTTTTATTTCACTTATAGACCCTACGATCAAGATTAAATTTTATAAAATTTATCTTGTTTACATCAGTTTATATCATAAATTTCACAACATTTAATTTACATCACATGATTTCTAACTAGGACAAAAAACCATGTCTATCTAAGTATTTTCCGATTCAGTGAACAAGCTCACCTGGTGAAGTTTTGCCAAATCTAGAAGAGTTAGAACTGCTGTTACAGGAGTCAATTCTTGGAAATCTAAATCCATATCAAATTGCATCAACAGCTCTTGCCCGCTATCTCAGAACCAGGAAAAGAAAGATGGGTAAGATTGGCTGCACCATAGATGGTAGCCTAGATGACTCCAAGTTCAACCAACCTATACCATGGATTGGATTGTATGTTGCAGCAGCATCTGCAGCTTGTGCAATTGCAATGGCTATGGATACCCTTCGCAGCTTACAATACAGAAAGTTCTGGTTTCCTTCCAAATTCTCATCTCTGAATGCAACCACCCTCACTATTTTAGCTGTGGCAACAAAACTTTCTGTTGATCTGAATACATCTATGCCCCGGCAGCAGGATCAACTGGCAAAACTTAGCAGCACCGTTCTCATCTGCACAGTGATGGCTAATTTTATGCCTTCTTTAGGAAGCTTGGAGAACAAAGAGCTCTTGGCAAATTTAGTAGCTTTGGGAATTTTTGCCATCACGGTGATAGTGAACATCTGCATCCAGTTAGGTACGGGTGTAATTTACGTTTTCTGGAGAGAATACGCAGTCACTATGACTGTTATGATTGTTTTGCTTGCACTCGTGATTTCTTCAGCTTTGACAATTCCCACCACAAAGAGTTACCTTGATCTGAAATATAAGAAAAAACATAAATTAACCATAAGAGAATGCAATGACAAATCTAATAGATGCCCACCTCAGAAAGTATCTCAAAAATTGAAGGAAGATTTGAACAAATACTGGATGATGGCACATACCTGTAGCCCCCAGTTCGTGCTGGTGCGGATAGCAACATGCAGTGCATCGGGAGCATTCTGCCTTTTAAGCACAGCGACTTTTTTATTGCAGAAGCCATGATTCATTGCTTCTTCATGCCTTGGGATTTCAAATTTTGTGCGGGTCAGTCTGATTACAAGTGGGCATCTACACTGATTCTAGTAACTCAAAGCATAGCAATTGCTGTAGGCACAGTAGCCCCAGCTTCAAGATGGTTTGCAACCATCAACTTCAGGTGTCCAAAGAAAGCAACCAAGGCCTGCAAAAACATATTCAAATTAGAGAAATACTGGACCCTCAAGCTCAATCAGTGGAAAGAGTGTCCATTGGCTTTGAGGATCTATAGCCGGCATTTTAGAAAGCTTGTACACAACACAAGAGACAAAATCTTGGACTTCTGTATCTGGATGCAGATTGGGGTGGTGTTCTTGAGCAAGCTAGTCCAGTTTATCTCACTATTCTTTACCATCAGATTCCTGATAAGTTACCAGTCTTTCATAAAACTGATCAGTCGCCTCAATGTCAGCAATAATGTATCCATTAATGATTCAGAGTCAGGGTCACAACCAATTGTAATCCAATGCAGGAACTTGGACGTTTTGTAGTGCACCTGGAGGGAGAGGAAGAGTTTATTGACATGATGATCCAAAGAAACTGTGATGTTGCTGGCCGTTGGAACAGGATGGGGAAAAGGAAGCAGCCAAAACATGCCATTCAACTCTTAGAGAAACTGAATTCATCAAAGGAATTTGAGGGAGTAAAACAGTTTGACAGTGATTTGGTTCTTTCATTAGATTCTGAAGAACCTCCAAATTGCTGGGCTCTTCCAGTGGTCACATTAACAAGCATTGCAGTGGCCCTTCCAAATGTTGGCACTGACTTGGTTAAACAGTTGATACACAGCGTACACGAAGCGCTGACATATATCAAGTTCATAGAAGACAACCTAGATGTAAAAGGAGACTTGATAAACATCAGGAAGGCAGCAGAAGTACTGTGGGTACGAGTTGATCTCCATCACAAGTGGCTGGATGTGGATCTCCGCAAAATAGCCCTCCAAGATAAAAACCCAATTAAGAAATATTTGAAGAGCTTGCTGACAAAGCGAAGCATAGATTCAAGGAGTTTAAGGAGAAAGATTTAATAGTTTGTTTAAGGGAAAATGCTTCCAGATGGCCAATCAACGTATTGGCTGCCAATTCTATGTATAGAATATGTCACACTCTTGTGCTAAGTTCTGAAAGCAGAGAGTGGGAATCTGGCAAGACAGCATTTGAGAAATTGTCTACTATGATAGCTGAAATAATTGGAGCTTGCTTTACAAACTTACCGCATGTTATCTCTGAGCAATGCCACGAAAGCGCCATTGAAGAGAGGACATATAGAGTTCACCATGCCATTCTTCTTCTAGGCAAAACAGAGAAGATACTTGAGATTCTGGAGCAGCAATCACTACCAAGTTCAAACCCAGAGCATTTATTGCACATTGACCACTGGCGGATATTGAACAAACGCAAAGATCTTCTGAAGTGCAATTCTTCAACTACAAATACCAACACAGCCTCCAGTAGCTCCCCAGACTTGCATCTCACTATCGACTGAGAACTAAATGCTCAGAGTAGGAACCAAACAGGCAGGGTATAAGTTTCAACAGAAGCAGAATTATTTGCTCCCGGATCTAATTTTGCTCGGTAATTCTCGCAGTTTCTTCACAAAAATGTGATACTACATCAAATAATCATAGTGAATCTTGTACATAAACAGTGAAACTTATAACTATGGATCCCAAAAATAACTTAGTTTTTCTGCGAAATCAAAAACAGTTCTTGTTTAGTTTTACTATTTGAATCGATAAAGCATGTGAGTGGTGAGACGGACATAATTGTGTATCCACCATACGCAGAGCTTCCTCAATCCCCCAATACAAAATGTCAAAATGTAAAACTCAAAATTAATGTAAAGAAAAATTGAGAAATAAATTCACGCAAACAATTATTTCTCTACTGGTGTAAGAGTTAAAAAAATCATGAATATTTTTGGTTTATGCATAGAATGGAGTATATGTTTCACTCCATTAGAATTTCTTCTTCCCAATTGTTCACGCCTCATTAACACAAGCAAAAATACACAACAATAAACTGTAATGAAAGGAAACAATGAACTGAGAAAACCCAAGCCTAACAATTACCTATTCCAATTGCAAGTGGAGGCGATAGAAAGAAGGAAAAGTCTTCATAAAAGAAAACTAAAATCTAAAGCAAATTTTGAATCAATTATTCATTGACTATTTAACTGGATTGTGTACTAGCCTAAAATTTTAAACCAAAACATGCAAACCCCACATTAACACAACACAAGCCTCACCTTCCATCCAGGGAACATTGCAAGATGATGAATCCCATTCCCATTTCAAAAATATCAGGCTTCATGAAACAGGTAACAGGGGCTACATATACGATAAGTTTCTAGTTAAGCAATTCATCCATTTATTGGGATGGATGTCAGTGGAATAAATTTAATTATCTGTGAAAAAAGAAACTTTCAGTAGCTAGGTTTACTGGCACAAGTACACCACAAACCATTGATGACTAAGAATCAGAAACAGTACTCTTACCTTGATCATATGCTAGAAAGCAAAAAGGGTATGTTAAAACACACAACAATGCACAAGTCAATTTCAGAGAAAAGGGAAAGCCAAGCATGACAGCTCAAACCGTCCAAGGGAAATGCATTGATCAATTTTTAGACAAGCGCCGAGTCAGTTGAGGTAATTTTTGATTTGACAAGAAAGATTTTGCTCCATAAATACCTGCAATTGCGAATCTTGAAAAATAAAAGATTTTGTATTATTTTAGCTTATTGAATATGAAAAATTGTATCATTCAACCCAAATTTAGGTCCAGCTAAAGACTTGATTAAATCATATGCAAGAAAAAGAATCAAAACACAACAACAAAAACAGTTTAAATAAATGACTATCAATCAATCACAACCCAGATAAAACACACGACATATCCACTAAGGCCTTTTAATTCTTAATACAGGACAAGAATTATATGTATGAAATTAACAATCATTCACAGCTGAAGCAACACAATGCAGTTCGATAACTTTGACTGAGTCGAGACCTGCAAGTTCAGAAGCAATTAGATACCAAAAGCACCGAAGCTGGTACAACTTTATGTAAGAATTATACTATATACAGTTTCTTATCTTTTTCATCATATCTAAATATGCATAACCAACAATGAAAGTGTGAAGTCTTCAGGTACCATATCGAAAAGGAACCTTCATTTTTTCTGCCATGAAGAAACTCATATGACTCAAAAGTAATAGAATAAAGAAAGAGTTTTATTAGTCTTCTACATGGCCCAAGTCCTCAGAAGATTATTACTTGAAGCAAAAACAATTCAAACCAGCATGACTTAAAACAAATCTGACGGTGGTAATATGGGAAAACAAAGTTCATAATTTAACTGAAAAGCTTAGCTCTGGTGTGGCAGCACAATTTGATTCATTGTCATCAAAGTTCTTTGTCTATAAATTTTTCCCCAAGAAACATGAAATATACTTGCTTATACTTCCAGTGCAGGGGTGGCAGGAATAACAAATTACTGAGACTCATACTATTCATATCCACACAAAGTTGATGTTTGGAGAAATTTTAGCTTGACCAATACCATCATTGCCACTTCATGGTAACTAACCACAGTCACAAAGTTCTAACAACCCAAACACGCTCATGCATTCCCAACTAGATATTGCGAAAACATAAAAAATAGCCATGCAATTGATGTTTTAACTTTTAATTCAGGGATAAGTTGTTTAAACCTAGCTGACTAACCATTCCCAAAGCCAGCCATGCAGGGAGCCACAAGTAATAGACATTACCCTTAATTTAACCTGAACACTTGGTGCCACTGAGGCAGGCATCAGGAACCTAAATATGAATAAAATAGATCGAAATCTGTTTTCCTACTAAAAAATAGTTTCTCTACTCTTCTTATGCAGTTCCATTATACATGCGCATATATACACACTGGAAAAGAAATGTGCATGAAAACACGTGCATAAGTTCAAGTTTATGTGATTTCTATATGAAGGATATAGAGATGTGTAAACAAAAACACACATTCTTATACATATAAATACAACCAAATACAGTTACAAATAAGAACACATGCACACACGTTTGTACATATAGACTGGGATCAAAAGGCAACAAGGGGGTAAGCTTCCTGTACCTGTTTATATCTGGCCCAACAAATGTTGCTAAAAAACGATTATGTCACCTTCAATCTTTTGGCCTAGCATGAAAACAGAATAACTAGATCCAATTCACTTTACCTAGTCCACCATGAGGAATTTGATTATTAAGTCAACCAATTGCTAAATTTAATTAAAATCGTGGATGTATCTGCTTACTTAATGCCTTTGTATCTATTGTGACGTAAACGAGCACATATTATTAAATTACTGCCTTATATAACTACTTAAGCTATTAAGAAAGACAATATCTTATTCATACGCTTTTAACTTGCCCCTTAACTTTTAGTGCTGATACTTTTTGATGCACCGAGAATCCGCAAATATGATCACAAGTGTTGGAAAGACTTGAATGCAAATATATGCCAAGGAAAAAGTCAAGCTCACTGCCATGACCAATGCAGCAGAAAACTCTACATGCATAAAAACATGAAAGACAATATAGGATATTGACATCTGTCTCAATTGTGTTGAGAGAATGATGTGATAAATGCCAATTTTCTATAATCATTGGCACATGTTGCTTGTAAAGTTTCAATATTGATCATAACAGTCAAACCACACGGTTAAGCGCAAGCAGATATGAAAACTTCCATAACAATAGACAGCTGAACATTTATAACTACAAAAATTCTCAAACCTATTTCAAGATGAATTTTATCTAAATTAAGGTTACAAAATCTTTCCTTCGGTTTCTGCACTCGTAATTTGTATAAACAGGACTACAACGGGAGACAGCAAACAAAATCTACTTTTTGTTAAAATGTTACAGAATGTCGTGGAAAATCTATTGCCATCCCTGCACGACATGCATATAATCCTATCACATAATAGCATAGCGTAACTGTGTGAACTTCATATATCACCAAAAAATAAGTACAACATCTACAGCCATAACGGGAAGCACGTTTATGGATCACATATGGCAACACAATGATAAGTTACCATTTGAACAATGCTATTGCTGATCTTCACGAACACACAATGCATGTAGGACTTCAAAAATGTCCCTTTATTGCCTCTACACAATCGAGCAATTTAATCCTCACATTGGAAAAACATATTCAAGTTTCATAAAAAGAAACATATACATTTCTCAGCCAACCAAAATATTAAATTTATTTCCTATTTACAGCTCGAAACAGTAAGAGCACAAAATTATTATTTTTTTTTAGAAAAATAATAAAAAATCATCAACATCAATAACGAAAAAGTAAAAAAAGAAGAATACCATCGCTGACATTATAGAAAATGTAATGTAAATATTTATAATTCCATTTGATGAACATAACATACTGAAATTCTAATAACTTAACCCAACAACTACCCAGAAATTCCTAAACTTTCTACATTAACTTTTCAATTTTTTTTTAAAAAAATAAAAAATAAAAAACCCACATCCCAAATATCCAATCAAAACCATTTTTTCCTTAAACCCAACAAATTCCCATATGGGGTGTTTACTTTTCTTCCAGAATCAAGAACAAAACTCATATCAAACACCTGATGGGCATTTTTTTACTCATCAGAATCTGGTTTCTTGGGCTTGCGGTAATTTTCTTCAATATGTTTGGCAATTAATAGACCGGTGTTGAAGAGCTTCTGAATATTGGGGGCGTTGTAGTTCTGGGCTAAGTACACTCCGAATGTTGTTCCCACCACGAATGAGAAACTGCTCTTCAAAAATCCCATTTCTTAATAATTTTTTTTTTATGAATAGGATTTAATAAATGGAAAATCTGATGAAATTGAGAAGGGTTTTCTTCCCAATTTTCCACTGATTTTTTTTTTTTTTCTAGGGTTTTTGAGTTGAAGTGCGAAGTCAAAATTTTACCCTTTTTTTTTTTTAATGGTCCAATGGGCTCTGCCAAACCACATTGTAGAATTTGGGTTGTCATGTTCCGGGCCTGACCCAACTAATTCTATTTGGTATTTTTGAACTAGTTCAACCTTGAGGGATGGATCCATAGTCCCCTCACTTGGTTTTGTTTTTTGGGTCAAACTATTAAGGGATTGGTGTAGCTCTATTAAGACACTAAATAAAATTAGAGAGCTTATTTGCTAAATTACGATTAATGAGGAAATGATTCGTGACCGAATGTAATGACGTAATAAATTTTATGCAGTGAACTTTACTTTGTTTTTTTGTTATTTGCTAAGGGGTTGAAATTGGTAGGTGCACAATAAGCAACAAGAACAGGTCTCCATAGTCCATATAGCATGACACTTCTTTGATGACCAGAGTGGTTGCTATTTAATAATAATATTAATAATAAAATAAATAATTTGATTGGCACACTTTATGTGTGTGCACAATTATAAAAAAAATATAAAAATAAATTTAAATCAAATAAAAGGTTATGAAAATGAAAATTGTGTTGTTTAATTGGAGAGGAGTTGTGGAAGTTTTATGCATGATTTATTTTTTTTTTTTCCGTTTCAAAATTGCACAAAATATATATATATATATATATACTACACTAAAAAAGACTCTTTCATTATATAAAGTAGTAATTAACTGAGTGTTTTATAGGTTTCGTGCGACTTAGATTGATTCGCAACTAATGTGACCAAATATAAACCATTGATTTCAAAATTTAAAATTTCTCCCCAAAAAAAAAAAAAAAAAAAACAATTTATATATCAGATTGACACCAAATCAGCTCTAACAATATATTGTTAGATTATAGGAAGAAACATATAACTTGAAACTTGATATAACACTGAACTGAATTTTTTTAAAAGATGCCTCACATTAATTAGTTTGTTGCTAGAGGTTTCGAGTTTATTTCATATTTGCTAGTGGAGATAAGGTTGTACTTTGTGGATAGTTTGGTGTACCAGAATCATCAATGGAATATATATATATATATATATATATTTATGTTATTTATATATTCAATGAATCAGTTTCTTGTTTGCTAATGCTTAGGTATCTCCAAAGCGAAATATTGGAATAAAATTATACTAGTACAATTTTGGATTATAGTAGTCAAAGCATATAAAATCAAGTAAAAACACTGAAAACAAAAATAAATGAGACAAAGGATAAACCTACCTATGATTACGTTATCTATAAAGTTAGAACAAGAAATGAAGCCGGCCCAAAAAATTGTTACCATTTGCCTAATTCAAAGTAAGGACAAAAGAAAATTGATGTAACATTTTTATTTATTTTATTTATTTTTTAAGAATAGATTATTAGTTTGAGGTCAAAACTCATTATATAAGGGTTTTTTTTTTTTTTTTTTTTTTTTAAAATATAGATTTCAGAATTTGGGTGTTTTAGAAACTTCCGAAGTCCCAAATAATTGTTGTTTGTCCTACTAAAGTTATAAATGCTTTGTGGGGTCGAGGTTCCACTTTAATTTGCACTATGTGGTCCAAAATAAAAATTATTAGTAATAAAAAAGAAAGTTGAAATGAACCCCATTTCGGTTGTTTATTTTACTTTTGCCCTTGAAGAAGCTTAAAAACGGATTAAGAAATAATTTTTAAGCTCAGATACACATCGAGTGTGAGAGTGATACATATTGAGATAGGGTAAAGGGCTTGGGGCCTAATAGTCGTTTGCTTTTTGAGTTTTGTTTGACAAGAAAATCTCTCTCTATATATATATTAAAAAAAAAAAAACAGTGTTTTTATTACGCTCAATATGATATAAAAGCAAAAGGAAAAAACAAAATCAAACTTGAGGAGATCATTCAGAAACAATTGTCTATTTGTGTAATAATTAATTAGCATATATAGTGGTTGAACCATCTATACAAGGAGTAGTTTTTGACTACTCACTTTGTAATACGAAATGAGTATGATAACTATTAAGATGAATAAAAAATAAAGGGGTCTCGCCACTTTTTAATCATTCAATGACCTGTAATACTCACTTCGTATTGCGAATTGAATAGCTGGCTAAAAAAATTTTCTCTATAAAAGACCAATAAAAAAAAGAGAGAAAATAAAGCCTCTTCATGATGGCATGGCAATCATGTATTCCTTGTATCCAATGTCCACATACATCTCTTATGGAACATTGTTGTTCTATTTCCATGATTGAATCCAAGTGAAAAGCAATTCAAGTTTTATCGTATTCTGTGGATTTCTAGGTAGTTAATTTGTTCTTAGTATTTGAAGTTAATTTGGTACAAATCTTTCAAGGTTGTCGCTAACATTTCAAAACTTATGAATAACGTGTCAATAAGGTAGCTTGCAAAAAGAGGGACTTTGGCCCTTTTACTTTTAATAATAGATTCAATGGACTTTACTATAAATTTCGCATTACAAATATCTTCTCCTTATGCATTTGTTGGTAACCTAGATTAACTACCAATAAGAAATTTTTATATGAACCGTTTTATGATATATTGCTATAAATTAATGACGGAGTCACATTGAACTAATAGGAGACACTTGGCCCTCCAAACTTTAAAAAATTATGAAAATGTAAGAAGAATTTTTTTCAAAAAATTAATTTTATCCTATAATTACACCTCTTAAAATTTATTCATTATTTCTTTTTCTTCACATTGACCCTTAAAAATTTGGAATCCCTAAATCATGTAATTAAACATGATAGCAAATTCAAAATTAAGAATAAGTGTCATTTATAAATATAAAAATTTCAATTTTTTTTTTGAAGTTTAATACATGCAATTGACAATAATTTTTATTTTAAATTTATATTTTAAGTACATGTTGTATTAAAAAATTAATACTATGTGGTTTCTTTAATTTTAAATTTTTTATACTACTTTTTTTTTTTTTTTTAATTTTGTAAAAAGTTATGACAACTACCACTAGATCCTAATAATTACATATAAAGTTATTACTACGCAAGAAAATTAATTATATTTTAACGATGACTAAACACCAATGGAAGTCACTGCATCCCTAACATTAAGGTTCTGGTTTCACTCTACTAAAGACATATAAAGTATATTTAATTCAAAATATCCTATATCATCCTACTTGTTTCACATCACTACAAATAAAAAACGTAGGATTTTTTTAAATCACAATATTTATGAGACTATATCGTAAATTTAATTCATATAAAAAATTTTCGTTACGAACAAAATTATGGCATCTATTAAAATCATACATCAAACCATGATATATTTACCAAAACAAAAAAGCCACACATACATACACAATCATGAATCAAATGAATGATTGTGTGTGTATTTAGTGGCTACCAACTACACTTGATTGCTAACCATTTCCTTGAAGTAAATGATTGAAGAAAAGACAAAAAGCTCATTCATGTCCTCTGATAGCAATTTGTTTCATCCAACCAAAATCTCATTGTTTCTCTATGACAAAAGAGCACTTATTTAACTAAAAGTTATTATATCTGGGGAAGGTGTTTATTATGTCTGATTGTCTTCAAGTGCTCTTTTCGTTTGAAGAATCAATATTTTTGTGTCCTCTCCGTCATTCCACACCTTCACATGGTCGAGATTTTATGCAAATTAAACATTTGTGAGGTCAATTTTATGTGGCAATTCTTTTTTGCTGGGCAATTTTATGTGGCAATTCACATTGACTATTGTTTTGCCCTCCAATTAATATATGCAGCTATAAATCGTACTAGTATGTACTAGTAATATAAATTGCAGTAGCAATTGCCAACAGAGATAAGTTTGGATGGTAAATAAGGTAATCAAATCAATTATTAGTTTAAAATTTAATTCGTTACTTTTAATTCTTATTTGGTTGGTGATTTGATTCTAGTATAAGTTAGGAGTGTGAACGAATTAATCTACTTACGAGTAATTCGGTCAAAGGTTCAACTCGAATTCGAATTGACCGACTTACTCGAACTC
This sequence comes from Cinchona pubescens, assembly GCA_025175665.1. Classification (NCBI taxonomy): domain Eukaryota; kingdom Viridiplantae; phylum Streptophyta; class Magnoliopsida; order Gentianales; family Rubiaceae; genus Cinchona; species Cinchona pubescens. Next base: position 1,779,066 of record JANKKI010000185.1, on the reverse strand, counting down.
GAATCATTTCATGAGCTGATTTTATACATATATATATATATATATATATATATATATATATATATATTCTGTTCGATTGCTTGTTGAGTTTTTTGACACATATATAATTTTTTATTACATGTAAATTTTATTAAAATGTATGTACCTTTTAAAAAAATTACATATTTACCTCCGCAAAAATAGAGTTATTCAAATTCGAATTCAAGTTTATTTTATTTATTTTTGAACGAGTTCAAATCGAATTCGATCTCCATTAAATTTTTTGATTTTGAACTCGAAATCTATTTTTAAAACTCATTTAAATTCAAATTCAAATTCAAGTTCGTGAATCACAAAAAATTCTGAACTCAAACTCGAGCAGAGAACTTGATTCGTTTAAGAGAACGCAGGCCACCAGATTTTTTTTTTGGTTAAAAAAAAGAAAAGGAATTGAAGATATTTTGGGGTGAAAGATAGCCAAACTGACATCTCTATCCACTGGGGACCCAATATTAATTTTTAGTCTGCATCAGGATCAGATGAGATGAGGAGCTTAGCAGGCACAGCTCACATTCACCAAACTGGTTTCGAAGATCTCGAGACGTTTTTACATGTTTATGTACGAAATCGAATCCAAGTACTAGTAGTACTAAGGGTAAGTTTAAAATTTCGTAAACATTCTTAATTTATTCCAGCTATGTATATTTAATTTATATCCACTTGTTAATCATGTAGGCAAAGGTAGTGGGGGAATTTTTTATTTCTTCCCAAAAATCACAAGGAAATTCAATATTTTCTACTTTCTAGTACTTTTTCTTTGACATAACTACTTACAAATACTAGGGTTTATTACCATGTTATATAATGCATTGATCAATTTCAGTGTAATTTTTTTCCTAAAAAAAAATAATTACCTTCTTTCATCATGTTCTTTTCATAAATCGTAACTACTTTAGTGTAATACATGTTTTTTTTTTCCCTAATAACACTATAAAACTATCTTCTATCACTTTCTCTCTTTTTAAATTATTACTTATTGTCTAAATACAAATAATTTTTAGAATTTTTATTTTTTTCAAGTCAATTTAATTTTGTCAGAATGCACACGCTTAGAATGTATTTATAACCCTAGTATATCATAATGACGCCCCAAAAAGTTACAAAGACTTGATGAAATAGTGCTTTGTTGTGTAAATTATAGATCGAACTTACTTAAATATTAATCATCTTCAAACAAACGGTAGCATAACGAACATAAAATCATCCCCATAATGCAACAATCTTAAGATGATTAATCTAATCCTCTTTCAAATGAAACCCAAAATTTTGAACAGAAAAAAAAAAATGAATTGAATCATAGCCCTTCTAGCTAGTAGGACCAAAAGCATAGGTACTTTCAATTTGCACAAGATTACTTTGATCAGATGTTTAATCAGCACCAAGCAAATCATATTAACAAAAAAAAAAAAAAGGTGTTTTCCAAAATTAAAAAACGGGTATAATTGATTGAATGGGCCAGAAAGTGGACCACTTGCGCAGTCAACTATAGAATGGAACATAGCTATCGACCATAAATGGCTGGCCCATAAATATTTGGGTATAAAATATTTTCACTCTCCAAAGTTTGACGATTGACATTTTTAGTTTCCAAAGTTGTATAGAAAACAAATCACGCTCTTTATCTTATTTTGTAGTCAAATTTGATTAAGTTAATACAAATGATAGAAAAATAACATAATTTTTTGTTTAAAATTATGTGAAAAAGCATTTTTGTTAGTTTAGGCAAGAGAAAATAAAAGATAGAGTGTAATTTTTTGTTAGAATAGAGTTATAGAAATCAAAATTATGTTATTTTTAAGTCAATTGTCCTAATTGAGTTGAAAATTAAAAGATGAGGGATATAATTTATTTTTTGTAAAACTTTAGAAACTAAAAATGTCACGAAGCAAACTTTAAAGACTAAAAATGTTTTTTACCCTAAATATTTTTTGGTTTAGTCTTTAGATTATTGAAAACCATAAATTAAACTTAATATTGTATTGTTACCATTAAATTAATCCAATTAATTACTTAACATTACAAGTTCATTTGGTTCCATAATAATACATGGATATAGTTTATGTTAGGTCAAAATATTAAATCATGATGTCTTAAAAAATACAATTGTTAATGCATTTAGTAAAATCATTTAAAGCTAATCTCTCCGTGGTCAATGGTTTTATAATATTTGCATTACATGAACCTGATTTATGGTCAACTAATAAAAAAACTTTAAATGATTGTGCTTTACTAAAACATACAAAATTCCGTTTGAACAACTATTATTTAAAATATTATTTTAAATGTTATTTAGTACGTAACAGAATTTAAAATACGATATATACGAGATAAAGAGCCGAATGAAAATGGATAATAAAGTTGTCAAACCAGAGCCAATTTGTGTTGATCCATGCAAGTAGTTTCGTCAAAAATAACCTTCTCACACACTTAAGTGTATTAAACAAATGTACTAAACCGCCACACTAATTATTGGACGAATTCCATTTAAAATATTTGAATTTATGTATCTTTGCAAGGAATATTATATAATTCACTTTGCTTGAACAAAAGCGGAAGTCATGATTAGTTAACTAATGGATTAGTTTAAGCAAGAGGAAAGAAAATTGAACCCTATATTAATGATGATTGGGGTCCATAATCATCATCCATTCTACCATAACTTCAATTTTTATATTCGTTCCAACTACAATTAGATTCCCAACATAAAACATTAGAATATTAAGTCTACTTCATAATTTAATAATAAAAAATTAAATTAATCTTTCCTACACTAACCATGTATAAAATTTTTACACTTTGAATGTAAATACATACCACGTAAAGGTCACATTATTATCAGTGTAGGAAATATTAACTAAAAAAAATTCTTATATAATCCACTAGAAACAAATTTAAAAAATTAAAAAATTTACTATATAAAATATATGAATAAGGGTTTCAATCAAATATGACCCCCATGTGGTCTGCTTCAGTGGGAGGTATAAATTAATGGATTGATAAAAAGAATGCAATGAACTAGGCGACAGTCATTACTGGCATAATGTAATCCAAACGACCAAACGACCGACCTCTTTGTATTACTACTTTCAATAATGGAAAAGGAAACAATTCATCTTTAAAAGAACAAGAGAATTCAGTTATGTCCTCCCTGCTTGATTGACTAATAAAATTATTTTTATTAACTATAATTATTTTACGATTAATTTTTTCTATACCGAAAGCGTAAAAATTTTAACACTATGGAGTGTAAATTCATTATAAATAGTAAAATTATAAAATCATATTAAATTATCGATGCCTTAAAATACCCTAATCAACATTTGGACGGGTTCCATTTCTTCTCTCACCGATATAACCGAATAGTGATATTCCGGATGTAGTGATACGTCGGTGGTCTCACTTTTTCATAACTTTTTTTTTATAGATTTATCGAAAACGCTAATTAGGCAAACTGATTTCTAGGTAACGGAAAACGATATGAGCCCACATAGACGACTAAATGCCATAATAGTGTACAATATTTGTACATATCGAGAACGACATACGTTAAAGAGACTCGAAAGGAAAACGTTTAGAAGCAAAAGTCAGACAATTAAAGGGCAAGAAATGATTATGTCACTCTACAGACTATAATAAAAATGCAAAACATATGATTCACACTTAGCAATGCACAATTTGACTGCATAAACAAGATCAGCCGAAGAAGACACAAAGGAGAATGAAGACCAAGAAAAGGCTATTAGACCACCCAAAAGATGCCTAACAACAAACATATGAAAAGCCAAATTAGTTTATCTTCAAATACGAGTAAGTCTTTGGCTATTTATTTGGGTATAACAGCCGTTGAAATAATTGAAATCGTCCAACGGCCTGCAATATACGGGACGAGTAGCAAAGAATTTTTCCTTTAAATACAACTAAGAACAGACATTGAGTAGAAGTTTGAACGTACATTTTTCACAACATGTAAATCAAGATAGCATTCCAATAAAACATGGACAGACTGCTATTTCATCAAGTCTTAATGTCGAATAAGAAAGACAATCTTAGATGGCATTCAAATTCCTAAAATTAACGAGGGTTAGTGTAAAACATGATTGATTTACTGTAAACTAGGAAGATAGAGGTCTAATCTACCAAACACATTTCGTTTTACCTTAAGATTTTGGGCCAAATAAAGCTCCATATTGCTAGGCCTAATCAGAGTTAAGACACCTGAGTTGATGACAATTCAGTACATAGAATAGTCTCCAGTGCATTTAAGGCACCTTATCTTTGGCATCAAACCAATCACAACAAGATTAAGTAGAATTCTTAGTAGAAGTTTAAACAGGAAAGCGAATGCATTAGATCATTAGTCTTATTACGTGCCTATTTTCGAGAGTTTAGCCAAAATAGCAGTCAAACACAAAATGATTCAAAGGCATACAGAAGAGTGGTCATACAAAACACAGGATTTTGTCCTCTTCAGGAACACGGGGATAGGGGATTTAGATGGTTCTAAGGAATCACATAGAAAATAGATCGTATTGAAGGCCCAAACATCCACAACTACATGTAATTAAGTGAATACTTCATTTCTTCCACATTCTAACATCATGGTTCTTGACAGATACCTGATCAATTCTACAAGGGAAGAAAAGTGAGAGAAAGCACCACATATCCACATTCACTCGAACTAACTACTAATATGTATCAAGATACATAGGAGCAAGATTTTCGAAATGCTCTAATAAGACTAATAAAGTTGCAGTTAGGAGTTCCTCTTTCAGGAGAGATAATCAGTCTAGAGGATGATTTACTATACTGAAATACACAGACATGCAAGCAAGAAATATTACAATAATTAACTAAAGGGAGGTGGTACCATTTCGGTTCAGAATTTATTGCCTTGGATTAGTCCTAATGCTGCACCAATCTTCTTGCTCAACAACTGAAATCCCTCAGCACTTCCAAACTGAGGCTGACAAGAGCTCACGACGCTGCCAACACAACACCAGGGATGCCTGGCGCTTTTCTACATGAAATCCTCTAACTTGGCTCCTCTTAACAACACACTCGGCTTGAGTTTCAGCGAAATTACTGATTGGCACTGATGAAAAACCCGCAGAAGCAAACAGGCTTGCCCCTGGTGGAATTTGATTAGGCGATTGGAGCCGACCAAACACGACGCTTACAATCCTAAGTTCGTTTCAATCTTAGGCTGAATAAGGAACCTCTCAATCTTGTTAACAGCATCTGAATCCATATTAGCAGCATCAATAGAGTCCAGGAGTACCTCAAAGTATTGGAGGGCATTAAGAAGGTGATGCGATGGAGGAAGTTCAAATCTTTCACAACCACGATCCAACATTACCACAATTTTAGGTGAAAGTTGCTTAATAAAGCAGATTAGTGAAGGAAGTATAGCTGGTCGACTAGAGTTGGACCAGAGAGGAAAGTTCACAGCAATTGTATCACTCTCAGATGACCGGAATGAAGAAACTGCATAAGCACTTGGGTCAAAAGAATCGAAATTCACCATCTCAAGCTCAAAGTTAATACCAAGATCATTAGCAAAATGTGTCAAACTTTCATGCATAAGGCTAATCTCGACCGAATGGTAGGTTGAAGGAGATTTAAAAGCGGTAATTTTCAAAGAAGCAGCCCCTCTATTCCTCCTGGGAAGCTCTTGCATAAAAGAGGACCACTAGTGAGCACCACACCCGATATCAAAGTCAATAATGTGAATTCTCTCTGCATCATCAAGGCCTTCAAGAAGGGCCTGATTGGAGGTAAAGTTCATGAATTGGATAAGTGGTGAAACTTCAGAAAGCATTTTATAAGAGCCCATCTTGAAAATACCCTCAAATGGGGTAGGAATCCTCAGAGAAGGAAATGTGACTCTATTAGGCATAAGCAGAAGCAGAGCTTCCTTGAAGTAAAAAGCAGCCCTTTGAAAAGGCTTTACAGCAGGAGAGAGCTGGTGATTGAGCCGCGCCAATATCCCTTGCGCGTGTGAGAAATTTCCGGCCAGCATTAACTCTGTGGCCTTGTACAGCTGGTCGTAAACAACCTGTTGCTGCTGCTGCAGATGGCGGCGTGCCACCAATGGATTACCACTGCCCTCAGCCACCTCCTGCTTGGGCACAATAAAGGGCTTCTGCTGAGGATTATGAGGAAGCAAATTCAATCGTTGCCCCAAACCAAGCTGAGAGCTGCTGTTGTTTTCTAAGCATTAATTCAGGATCAGGATCAAGAAGTGGGACTTTTGGGATCTGAGAGCCTGAAACTGGGCTCACAATTCCCAAATTCTGCCTCTTTGGCTGAGGCTGGTCTTGATTAGAACAAGCCAACAATGAATTCAAAAGATTCAGATTAGGAACATTTTGAAATTGAGGGTTGCTAATCATAACCTGTGGCATAAAATTCTGAGGCTTTAGCTCAGGGGTTGCAAATTGGAGTGGGTGGTAAGCAACATTCAGAGCATTTAAATTGTTGGCAGTTGATAAAAAGTTCTGATTTTGAGGGTTGCCATTGTTGTTAATTGAGTTTGCAGAAATCCCAGAACCAGAAAAGCCAAAAGCTGAAGAATTTAAGGTTGGCAAAACATTAAAGTTACCATTACTGGCTGATGAACCAGCTGTAGCCAAGGCCTCAAATCCAGAGCTCTGATGAATTCCACCAAAACCCACATTACTCTCAATCTCATTTGATTCAGCTTCTACAATTCCCTCCTTGTAAAAGCTGCTTCAAGCTGAATGAATCTCCTCAATATCTCCAGAAATCCACTTGATAAGAGACTGGTCTTGCCCTGCAGATTCAGACAAAATACTTCCCAATCTTCCAATTCAAGATTGAATCTTTCTGGCCCTTCTTGACTCAACTCCAATCCAGCGGGAATCTCAGCCACCCATTCCTCCTTCAGGCCACCACCACCACCACCTACTCCGTTGGCGGCGGAGGCGGTGGTGGTGCTTGGGCTGTTTTTCTGAGAACCCACAACCAGGTTGGGAGTATTTTCATTGTTTCCACCACCATTTGTGCCACCAAAAGAGGAAGAAAAAGTGGATGTAGAAGTGGATGGGCTAGGACTTCTGGTGTCCAGTACAGAAATAGGCTCATTTCCTGTAAAATTTCCATCTTTTTTGCAATTTGCTTCAGCTGATGAGGGGATTGAAGAATCAAAACAACCAACTTCCAGCACCCCTTTTGCTTGCTGCAAGTTTGACTAGTATTATACTGCATTCCTATCATCTGAAACAACCAAGAACAAGGTACACAAAATAATCAAAACCACTGCAAAATGAAAACGGAAAAAAAAAAAAAAAAAAAAAAAGATAGGATTTTTTTTTTCTACTTTCGTGAAGATTTGAAGAGAGGGTATGGAGTTTCTTGAATGTTTTCTTCAGTGGATAATCAAAGCAGCCATGAATCTCAAGAGAGACGACCCATTAGGCCAAAGGAATGAACTTGTTTCTGCAACCAATCTTTTCTCTTTCTTTTGAGCTCCATAAATCTCCCCCTTTGGCTTTGTTTTTTTTTTTTTTTCTATATCTTTCCCTTGCCTTTGGACTAGGGTGTCTAAACTAGGCCAGGACAGACTCCTTTAGTGTTCTAGCAGCAGTACTGTGTACCCTCTTCTGAACTCTGTTCTGCCATGGATGCGTGTCTGAAGAAAAAGGCAATAAAGTGGCCCTCTTCTCTCCTCCCTCTAGTCCCTATCTCAAGCCCAAAAAACAGTCATACGCACAACACACACTAAGACTCTCTCTTTCTTTCTCCCCTGTTAATTTTCAAGTTTTGCGAATTTATATATCTGAGATTTTAATTATTATTACCTTGAGGTTATAGATAGGATTGTAAATAAAATTAATGTATTTAATATTTAAATTTAATTTAATTTGATAATATTTATTTCATCTATTTGTAAATAATTAAGTCAACATTAAATAAAGTTTAATGTGTATTAAATTTTTGTGATCATTTTGTAAATTAAATATTTTAAATTTGTGATCATTTTGTAAATTAAATATTTTAAATTTATATAAAAAAATTTAATTAAACTTCATTTCAATGAGTTCGATTTAAAAAATAAATTAATTAATTTTAAATAAAATTTTAAATTTATTAAAATAATTAAATAAATTTAAACAAATCATTTACACTCCTACTATTGGAACACCATCTTCTCACACCGAATAAACTGTTTATTGTCTTTCACTTATTTTAGAAGGAATTAAATGAGGACCCCTCCTTTTTCTGCTGTAGGGCCAAGAGCCAACCAGCCCTACTTCCCCTTGCCCCACTGGCCACTCATGCTCATATGTCATTATCATATTTGACCACCAAATATCTCTTTTTTTTTTTTTTACTTAAATAGACTTTATTTTAAATCCTTAAATCAAATTGTATAATCTTGTTTATATTATATAATATTATTTATTTTATATAATTTAATTTACATTATAAAATATATAAATAGAATCAAATATCAGATTTATATAAGTATTTCATTTTTTTTCATACATATGAGAAATTCTTTATTGTGTTTGGATGAGTCAACAGATTTAAGAAAAGATTTAAAATTCATCTATTTATCAGAGGAATTTATAAGATTTAAAAAATTATTTAAAATATTTTATTTCATTCTTTTTAATTTGGACAAATTTATCCTTATAAATCCTTCTAACAAATAAATAAATATTAATTTTTTTTCTAAATTTATAAATATTGATTTTTTTTTCTTTTTTCATACGTAGCATGGCCTAAGTATTCGTGACTCTGTTTAGCTCATTATTTATTAATTTTTCATATGATATTTTGTAATAATTAATGAAACACATTTTTAAAATTTTTTAATCTCATATATATTATATTTTAAAAAGTAACTATAGTATTATTTTATATAATAATTGTTCAAAAGTAGTGTTTCTATTTTTTTTTTCTTTTTATTTTGGCTGGATCTATTTCAGTACAGTAATGCTTTCAACTTCATGGCAAAAACGTGAAGTTGGTTTTAAGATGGCCAATATCAATTGAAATAAGATTTAAGATTATTTTTTTTCAATATCGGTTTTGACACCAAAAAAAAAAAAAAGATTTCAGGTTTTTTTTTCATATCAAAGCATGATCTTTTTCTTTGTTTTTAGACGTATCATGCTAAAGGAAATTTTAAAACCTTTATTAGGCGACATATTAGATTTAATCTTATAATCCACCACTTTATAAACTATATTATAACTCGTGCAGTTGTAGGAGGTATTTATTATCATTTTCTTAAATTATTTGGAAAAGACAATAAAGAAATATATTATAATTGAGTTTTAAAAGTTTGTAAAATTTTAATTAATTTTTTAGTATAAAATACATTTTATCTAAAAATTTCAATAAGATAGTAAATTTTAAAAAATTGGTAAGGAAATATAATATACGGTTATAAACAGGTGTACAAATCTGATCAAGTTCAAATTTCTTAACCCAACATTTTCCTTAATTATCTGTGTCACCTAAGAAAATTTTTAAAAAATTGATTGAATTTTTATTGTCTAATCTTAATTAAATATCAATATATCAATTCTAATATTTACTAACCAAATTACTTTATATGGTTAAAAAAACACATGATTAAAATGACAAGATAAAAAATTATTAGAGGAGAGAGAAATAGTAAATTTTTTTATTTAATAATAAATTAATAGATAAATACTTAAATACAAAAATGTGTCAACCCATGACTCATAAATACTCTTCAATTAAGGGGCACATACTATTATGAAAACTCTTACAAGAAAGATCTTAATGGGAATAAGAGTTTTCATTCATACATACATACATACATACATACATATATATATATATATATATATATATATATGCGTAGACAATTATTTGTACTCCATCTTTATCCTTACTATAAACTGAAATATTTATTTGCAATAAGTATTGTATTAGTACATTTTTTTAGATGTAAAATAGACTATGAAACAAAAATTGATTTGAAATGTATTTAAATACCGTTTAGACAACTATATTCTAAACATAATTATAATATTATTGTAATAATTATTGTAGAAAGTTTAGAGATATGATGTATTTGAAGTAAAAAGGTAACTGAAAAATATATTAAGAAATGATTGTAAAATATTATTGGGACAAAAGTGGATAATGCTCCTGTTCGAACAAAGCCATTAGTAGTTTAAGAAGGGTTTATTGCACTTTGTTTCCTTTAACTAACTTTAAACATGAATAGTTAGTTTGACTGTAACTCAATAATAGCAAATGACTTAAAGGAAAGTGACCTTGAACATGTAATTGATAGACTAATTTTTATTTTAGTGCAAAAGAAAATTTTTATTTTATTATTATCCCTCTATTTAAAGTAAAAGTTACATGTTGTAAAATGCAACTTGAAAATGCAAGAAAAAAACAGAAAAACATCTCAAAGTGAAATGGAAAACAAACCCAAAAAATAAGTTGGAAATAATTTATAAAATAGTCTATGTATTGATTGTTTTACTTCAAAATTAAGTAAAATAAAGACATACATATGTAACCTTTAGCTTCACTATTCTAAAGGGAAGTAACGTGATAACAATTTATAGTTAAAATTTGTATTTAAAATTTAGAGAATTTCTTTTATTTGGTTTTTCTCTTTTTTTACAACAAATTTAAGCTCTTTTTAGACACATGCCATTGCACGTTATTTTTCCTCCAATTCAAAAAGTAATATTAGAACTTGTAAAACAATTTTATCAACTAAATGTTAGATGTTATTTTAATCATTGTGCTTTATTTGATACTATAACAGCTAAATTAAATATTTCTTTTAATCTATTAGTCAAAGAAACAAAGTGAGGATAAAATATTCCAGGAGTCAAAATGAGAACATCTATATTACAAGGGGCAAAGCCTGAAAGCAAATATAAATGGCAGGCTGGCAGCCAGGTTACTATAGTTACTGTTGAGTTGACTAGATGGATTTACCATTTTTTTTTTCCCTTCACTTTTTTAAAGCTACTGTACTTCCACTGGAAAGGTGGAGTTAAAATACAAAAGCAGTAAAATACAAGTACTGTGGGGTTATGATTCACTGGGACTTCTTCCTCCACGTTGGTAAAGCTAAAAAGGCTTTTTATCTATTGGTTTGTGAAAATTTTTTATATGGATCGTATTTATAGTATAATATTATGAATTTCTTGATTTATAAATTTTTACATTACTCTACCAAAGCGAAATGGGATAATTTAAAATGACGTGGATGTTTATGGATCAAAAAATTAATGATACTATATTATAAGAGTAAGTCTTGGCAACTTATTTTATAATGCGGAATGGGTATGATAACTGTTGAAATGACTGAAAAGCAAGTTGGTCCAGGGGCGGCAGGGCCACCGCCCTTAAGATTCTAGAAATTATAAATTTTATCCTTTAAAATTTTTAAAACTTAATTTATATCCTTATAAAATTTATATTTCGCTCCTTTAAATATTTGAAAAACTATAAATTAGCCTTAATAATTATGTGACTATTAAGTCTTGCTCCCTCAAGATACAATTCATGCGTCTGCCCCTGAGTTGGTCTTATAACTTTTTAATTATTTAACAGTTTGTAATACTCATCCGTACTGTAGAGTGAATAAAAAAAAATTTTCAATACAGTAGATTAGGTTCATGTAAGAATTTCCCATGATTTGTTACCTGAGACCGTTTTGGTCCAACAAATATTTTATATTCAAAGAAATACTTAGATATATTTGGTCAACAATTTCATTCATATACATTGTGATCATTCAATAAGTCATATGGGTTCTATAACTCTTACCAACTCGTATTAGGCGAGTTGGCAAGCAAGTTGTCTCCTTGGGTGAGAGATCAAGGGTTCAAGCCCCCATTCTTACATTACTAGGATTGAGGTTAGTATATTTGGTCTTCTTTACCTAGTTGGGTGTCTTCCCTTCCCTTTAGATAGCGCTAGGTTATAGTTCGTTACTAATTGAAAAAAAAAAAAGAGGTTTTGCGAGTTAGATGACATTGTACGTGTAGGATATTACATGATGACATTGACATTAAGGGACACATGACCTCTTCGATAGATACAAAGTTTACCGACGAGCACGTAGACAAAATTTATCGAAGTATTTCTTTATATTTATGTATACATTATATATGAGAGAAGTTTTATTTTGGTTATGATTAGTAGTTAGTATTGGATATGAGAACAACACATTTGGAATGAGGAAGATCCTATTTATCTGAAAGAATAGAGAGATTGGCTACATTTAGATAACTATTATTTAAGATATTATTTTGGAGTATTATTTAAAATAATACTGTAATAATGTTCTGAAATGTGATATACATGTGATAAAAAAATGAATGAAAAATATGTTTGAGTACTAATTGTAAATTAAATATAAGTTGGAGAATAATGGAAAAAAAACCATCGAAACAAAGCCATCTGAATGATGGGACACCATTCCAAATGGAGTACTACTATTGGTCCTAGACCAATTAGAGCCATATCTGATAATAGAAAAATATTTGTTAGGCTAAATCTGACAAAGCCTTTATTTCCGATATTATTGATGTGTTTCACGTATCAGTAATTTAATTAAAATTTAATTTTTGTGAATTTTTTTATTTTATGAGAGAGAGAAAATGTGGGATTATATTTTTTTAGAACAGTTATAAATTTTTACAGGAAAGTTATAGATGGGTTGGAAACTTTTGATTATAGGGGGTGAGTTAATGTATTATGTGACAAGTTTTGATTGATCATTCAAACAAATCTTTTGTCCCATTCATCCTGATTTACTTTAAACGGTCTCGGAGAATTATAGATAGGTTAGAGTCTTTTGATTATAGGGGGTGGGTTAAAATATTATATGGCAAGTTTTGATTAATCATTCAGATAAAACTTTTGTTCAATTCATCCTGATTTACTTTAAACTAATCTTACAATTAGTGAGAACGAAGACAAAAATTCCTACAATTTGTACATGAATCTTGTCTTTAACTAAAATTGGTCTCATTTAAATTTTGAAAAAAATCATACAAATAATCTCTAAAACAAATATTTTTTTAATTTCTCAAAAATTAACAAATAACTTTTAGTCCGGTCGAAAATTAAAACGCATGATTTTGCTCATTGACATTTTGTTTTACTAATTGTCTATAAATCAAGATTACATGGGATGTCAATATGGAGGGATAGACTCATCTTCACAAATTAGAGAGAACTTCTCTTTAATGCTTTCTATAAAAATATAATTTTAATTTTGTTTTAAAAGCACAATAATTTATAATATGATTTATTCCACATGTTTGCTATGGCATAAATTTTGAAAATAAATAGATTAACGATTTTCGTTTGATCAAACATTTAAACTTTTGTCTTGATTTTGACTTATTTTACATTATTCAAATATCTCGTGTAAATTAAATGATAAAATATTTTTTAATAGATTTTGTTGTTAAATTATATTGATCTACTCATCAAAATAATTCATATAATTGGATGATAATTTTTAAGAATTTTAATTATTTAAAATAATAAATTATTGGAGAGAATTGAAGACAAAGGTAATAAAGGGGATCTCAACTTGGGTTGGCAATTTCGGATACGACACACAGACACGATACAAAATTAACAAGTTTAAACACGATCTGAATTTAAATGTATTACTAACGGGTCGACCCGTTAATGACTCGAATTTAAATAGGTTGTGTCGTGTTAACCACAGGTTGACCCGTTAACGCATTATCTTATTGGGTAACCTGACACGACCCGTTTAACTCATTAAGATATTGGATAACTCGAATGACCCATTAATTAATTTGAGATATTTATGAAAATTTGACACACTAATACACTTTTTAATAGCATATCGTATCATTCGGATTAAGGAGTTAATTGTAGATTATCGTATCATCTTGACAAATTAAATAACTTTTATATTAGTATAAAAAGTTTAACAGGTTAATGGGTCGTGTCGGATTAATTCGTTAATAAATGATTCACTACACGACACGAATTTTAATAAGTCATATTTGAGTTGAAGTTTTCTAACATAAATCTGATAAGAACCACTCATCGACACTCCTAATCTCAACCTCAATCTGGACAAGAACTAAAATGAAAAATCTGCTCCAATTTACTAATTATATATATTTGGTAGACCAAGCCATTAACTTGAAACCATTCATGTGTTCCGATTCCCCAATAGTGCTTTATCAAATGAAATATTTGTATCCCATCAACAAAATAATTTAGTGATGAAACTCTTACAAAGTTTGAAATTAATTTTTTTTTTTTTTTAAACTTATGTTTTATGTTTGACCTTAGAACCTCACTTAATATTCTAGGAAAATATCTCTATGATCTAAGCCAGCTCTGTTTCCATTGTTTCTAGACAAGAAACTAGAGAAACAATAATAGAGACCATCAAACAAAAATGGCCTAGGCAGGCAAAGAAATTGTAATGACAAATTAGATGTGTCTCTTTGTCTATATATTAAGGTAGAGACATTTTGGTTTTTTATGTATAAGAGATATATAAGAGGAGACATGCTTAGGTCAAGAATGAGTTGTTTAGGAAAACCGATGAATTGTATTCTTGGACAATGCCACAATGCCGGTTTTATTTATCCAAGTCCCATGTGATGTCTAACAAACTCTTCTATATATCCCACCTCTAACGTGTAATGAAAAGTGAACAATTTACTTTCAATAGTTATTATTGTTAGCTTTTATTTGTTTGGGGGTGTGTCGAGTTTCAACTCATTTGATCTGAAAAATAATGGACTGAATCTCAAATAAAGCAAATTCATATGAGTTTAGGATGACTAAAATTTGGTTTACTTTCTTTGTGAGTTAAGTTTGAACGACACTAAATGCAACCCACTTAAGCCTAGGCCCTTACATATATAGTATTATATTTTTGTAAGAACGTATATAAAAAAAATTATTCTATTTTTATATCAATTATCTTAATTGAACAAAAACTTAGAAGATGAGGATAATGATTTACTTTTTGTGAAAGTTTGGGAACCAAAAATGTCAATGTGCCAAACTTTAAAGACTATGAGTGTTTTTTTATCCCCATATCTCTCTCTATATTGTGTGTGTGTGTGTTTTAAATATTTATTGTGTAATGGTTGCATTGTATAATATTTTATACATATTAGATGATATATACATGTTTGAAATATATAGATGTTTTCTATTTTTTAGGAAGAGATATTGTAAACTTAGTGTGTTCAATTCAAAACTCGATTAATTTTGTGAGTTAAGCGAAAGTCTCTTACATATGAAATTTCGTAAGTTAAAGTTAAAGTAAACTCTGTATAATATTTTAAAATGAATTGACATCAAACACATTAAAACCTGATTTATGTGACCGGAGTGATATTCGTACGACGGTTGATAACGTTATGAACTCCTACTTTGGCAAAGGGATTTCTTCAAAATTGAAAGAAACAAAATACCACTTGATTTGGAATAGCTTTTGATTAATGTTCTAAACTTTTTATTTTCTATTGTGGCGTTTACATAAAATTTTGACTATTGCAATTTGCTTCTTCCTTTTGGATTGTGTGTGATGTTCCATTTGATTTCAAAAACAAGTAATGGATATAAGTCTATTTTCTCCAACAGTATCCCCAGTTCACGGAGATAGACTCAACGTCGAAACCACAATAAGCTCCGTCAACAATATTAACGTAATAAATTAAGGGATTAATTGTATTTACCTCTCTTGAGATTTGACCAAATTACCAAAAACCCCTTATAGTTTGGAAAAATTACTAATACCCCCTTATCACTAACCACAGTTACCAGAATTATTGAAAAGACTAATTACCCTTGATGCATATAGCTTGATTAGACCCTCAACTTTATTCATATTTTAGAAATAATCCCAACACTTTCTTTTTTATTAATTTATTCCGCAAACAAAATTTAGTAGCAAATTGCCTCCTCCACCAAAAACCACCACCACTACCATCCTCTTAACATCCCACCATTACTAGCCACTTACCTCCAAGTGACACCATTGACCACCACGACTACAATCTCACCTCTACTTTTTTCATACTATTCACATTTACATTTGAAAATTTTTCCACTTTTCACAATTTTGCAGTGAGAAAAATAACCAAACAATAATAATTTCTATCACTGCTATCACCATGAGTACTACCATTACCACTAGAAGAAAGCTTTGAAAGGAGCTAAACTATGAAAATAAAATAAGAGCAACGTGATATGTTTAAACAAGAATTTAAAAAGTATATCTTTGAGGTATATTCTTCCATGTCTTCCAATTGCACTCAAAGCCAACATTTTTACCCTATTTTTTCATCTCCCAATTCATCCTCTAAAGTCTGCACGAGCCCTCATCCCGATCTAGTTCAATTGCACATTTGCTATAAATCCTTTGAGTATTTTTTTTTTCTTCTGGCTTCTATTATATCCTTTGAGTTTTTTCAACGAGCACAAGCCCATATACAAAAGCCTCAATATCACACGAGAGAAGGGTATTGTTTTGGGGGAATTGGGTGTGAGAGGGTACTGGGTGAGATTATGAAGCAGAGCAGATAAACAGGGCTAGAGAATGAAAGGGAGGAACGGTGGGCAATAGGAGGGAGAAGAGAAGTTGCTGGGGAAGGGGAAGGGGAAGGAAGAGGTAGGGAGAGCTGAAGGGAGAGGAGATGGTTGGAGAAAGGGGGAAGGGAAGGGGAGTAGAGGAGGAAAGAGAGAGGGATGGAGAGGAAGGGAAGGTGGCGGCGGAGGAGGAGGAGTGAGATAGCGAGAATGAGGCATACAATAGGGCGGAAAATACTTACATAGACCCGATTTTTGGCCCACCACCTGTAGATCTTGCGATCAAGATTAAATCTTATAAAATCTTGCTTACATCAGCTAATATCATAGCTTCCATAACATTTAATCTACACCACAGGATCTATAAGTGGGGTCAAAGACCATGTCTACATAAGTATTTCTCCAATAAGGCTAAAGAAAGATGAGAGAAACAGGGAGGTTGGAGAGGGGAGAGAAATGGGCAGGAAGGTTCTCAGGGAAAAAAAGTAAAAGAAAAGGAGAGGAGGATGAATGAGGAATAGGGTTTTGGGAATTTAATTTTCAATTAAAGGCAAGAAGGGTATTTTAGGAATTTAAAAAACATTTTTTGTTGATGTCATCAAATTTTCAAACGGTAGTGAACGGCAAGGGGGACATTGTTAAATGTTTGGACATTTTAGAGGGTTGACTGTAATTTTTCTAAATTACAAGGGGCTTTTGGTAATTTGGTCAAACTTCAACGGAGATAAATATAATTAATCCTAAATTTAGATGAATTGCAGCCACTAACAGAGGTGGTGTCACAACTCGCAACTTTTGTTATATAGACTAATTCCATTTTTCACCTTCCTGAGTTATTGCCAACTCCATATTTGCACCCCTAATTTAGTTTTAAACACTTTGTATCCCTAATTTTTAATACCATTATTAAAATTAACAAAATTTTTGTATTTACACCCAAAATATTTTAGTAAATTATTGTACATTTTGGAAAGTTTTTTATAAATGAGTGAAAATTCTGTTAAATTCGGTGACGATATTAAAAATTATACTGAAGTGAGACGAATTTAAGAATTAAGGGCACAAAAATTACAAGGGGCTTTTGGTAATTTGGTCAAAATTCAAGGGAGGTAAATATAATTAATCCTAAATTTAGATGAATTGCAGCCACTAAAGGTGGTTAATACAACTCGCTACTTTTGTTATATGGACCAATTCCATTTTTCACCTTCCCGAGTTATTGCCAGAATATTTGCACCCCTAATTTAGTTTTAGACACTTTGAATCCCTACATTTTTAACACCGTTATTAAAATTAACAAAATTTTTGTATTTACAACCAAAATATTTTAGTAAATTATTTTACATTTTGGAAAGTTTTTTATAAATGAGTGAAAATTCTGTTAAATTCGGTGACGATATTAAAAATTATACTGAAGTGAGACGAATTTAAGAATTAAGAGTAAAAAATGTCTAAAATTAAAATTAAAAATATAAAGTGAATATTGAATATAAATTAAGAAGTACAAAGTAGAACTAGCACTCGTTATATTGGTTGGAATAGACTATCAAATCAAGAACGACGATTTTAATTAAAATTCAACAAAGAGAAAGTGGCATAATTAATGCTATTCTAGGCCAAGAAGAAGCCTCAACATCTATGAGCTAACCACATTAGCCCTTGAAACTAATGCCAAAAACAGGAAACGCTTGCATGTTGCATACTCTTGCAGTTAATTGGAAATTCTACTAAATCATGAAGTATAAAATATTATATTGTACAAAATTTCGCATAAAATTATAGAACTTATCACTCTTAATAATAAAAAGACGAACTTCCTTCCCTTGGGCCTAAAATACCATTAAGGGTTGGATCTTTTTGTATATTTTGTGGATGATTTGTATTCTAATATCAATTGCCTTATTATATGTATTCAAAAAGATCATTAATACATTAACAAGAAGATCTAATCTACAGACCTTGTGTTAAGCTCTTTAATTTAACGTTAAATTGTTTCCATACATGAGTATCTTTTGGCAACTTACACAACAAACTTTCCTTCTTTGGTTGGGGTCACTCTTAGACAGACTTTTAAGTCATTAACCAATTTCCAAGGAAAAGGAACTACAAACTTAGTTTATGAGTTGCAAAGAAGACTAGTAATAAAGGTCAGTCAAGTTTTTAGCAGCGGGCAAAATATTAATATAAACTTGATTTTGAATTCACGTACAGATCTTATGATTAAAATTAAATTTTATATAATCTTATTTTATATCGATTAATGTTATAACTTTTATAATATTTAATTTACCGTATATAATTTATAAGTGAAATAAAAAATCAAATTTCCTTAAACATTTTCTTTGCAGCCGTAACTGGATTCTGGAACCCATAGAACTGGTTAAGAAAATCTACCTTAATCATGCATACATGCTTTGGACCTTGACCATCCCACTTGAATCCTTTTGAAGTGGCAGAAGTACTTTAAGTTTGAGGTTGTAGTCCTTTACGTGTCGGATTGCTTATAACTTTAATTGATGGAGGCAATGAAGCTAGGTATCCAATACTATTACATTTCTAGTCTATCAGTTGATGCTGAAAATTTGCGTAACAATAAATCTTTAGTCAAGCTGATCAAGAAGAGGGAAAAAGTAAACTGGAGTTTCCCTAATTATTAATAGGAAAAAAATTAGTTTGTATGGTTTTGTTGAAGGGTAATACTATTGTGCTTTGTATAATTAATTATATAGTATAACATCATATACTTTAATTATTTATATTGTATAAATTTTAAAATATAATAATATGATATCTTAATGAAACCTTAAAATACCTCAATAATATATTAGTCTATTAAACGAGAGATTTATCAATTGTGATCTTGAATTATATGAGATCATTCAAAGTTCCTATTACTATACAATATCATCAAAAGTTAAGGTTGTTTCCAACAAATACTGGTTTTTTAGGTAAAAGTTGTATTTTATTTCATGATTGTGAAAATAAGCTTGTACTCATCATCCAACAAACACTTTTACTCTGAAAATTGTGAGTACGTAATTATTGAGGCATAGTGATTGGGGAAGAAATGAAATAGCCACTTTCGATTTCATATTTTAGGGTTTTACTATCCCATCATGAATTATTTCATTAGATATTTGCAACAATAATTAAAAAAAAGTTCTTTGATAAAATTGTTGGTAGTTAAAAAAGTTAATTAGAAATGACTGACAAGTGACCGCTGAGAGGAGTATTCAATATTGCTATAATTTAGGAGGCAAAATGCATTTCACCGCAATCAAATCAACAAAACGAGTCCATGTGATTAAGGAAAGAACAATTTCTAAAATTAATCATACATATTTCTTTTTGCAACATATTTGTTGAAAAACAAAATTAAACTTTTCCCTAATCAAAGTTTTGCTTCCCCAATACCTTTAATTTGAATTGTTTGTTAAATATGAGGTGGTATATGTGTAAGAAAAAGAAGGCTACTTTGTTTTGAATAAAAAGTACAAGTACAAATTTGAGGAGTTCCATCAATTCACTAAAGAGTATCACAAGGACTAGGATCCAAGGAAGCAAAGGCCAGAAGCTCTGGATCTTGCTCCACTATTTTCATGTCTTGCTCATCTAAAGTGATCCAAGCTTCAATCCCATCACCTGATTTATCATCCATTAAGAAGATCAAATTTGTCAACATGTCTGGAATATCTAAACCTGGGTTACCAATACATGACCAAATTGGCTTTCCCCATCCAAAATCAGCCTCATAAATTCCAGCGTTACACCAACTAGTAACAGTGAAATATTCAGTCTCTTTATTTTTCGAATAAATTTTCCTCATTTCTTCCAAAAACAAGCCAACATGAATATTAGATCCTTCCTCACCTTTAAAATCTTCAAGAAAATCACTATTAATTTGTTCAACACTTTCCCTTAATCTCCCAATTAAAAAATCTAATCCAAGATTAGAATTAGACTCTAATTGAGCAATAGCACTCCAATAAATATTTCCAATTGCATAAGGTGTCATAGGTGGGAAATTTCTTTCCCTCAAATTAACAGCAAGTGACAAAATAGATGGTTTTTGGCAACCCCATCTTGTTTTAGATGCAGACATGACACATTTCCAAATAAGTCCCGTGACGGCCATAACACGACTTGGGTTGGCACCAATTTTGGCTTTGAGTGCAACCAAATTGGTTTTAACCCTCAAAAGCTAATCTTCTTGTCACATTCTTCCTTTGATATTTCAGTGAAGGCCACATAAAAAGTGAAGAATCTTTAGGAAAATTTGGATTTTGAAGGAAAAGAGATGGTGAAATTAAACTAGGAAAAATTTGTTGTGAGAATCCACTTGAATTGGCTGCCCAAGCCTTCAAAAATGTCAAGTGTGTTTGACCATCAACTAATTTGTGTGAAGTATATATGCCAATAGCAATGCCACCACAGTTAAAAATGTTTACTTGAATCATAGCTATGTATTTTTTCGATATTAATTCGTCGCAACTGGGATGAAATGGAAGTAAATTATGAATTAAACTATTTTTAGGCCGGCTGAGAAAGTTAAAAAGATTGTGATTTACTCGAGCTTCAATGTAAAAGACACCATCATCGTTGCAATCGATGTGTAGATGATCCTTAATCTTTCCAGCAAATGGATAGAAGTATGACAAGGTTTCTGAAAGAGACTTCTTTAGAAGATTTCTTACTTTCTGAGATTATTTCACTGAGATTGTTACTATTAGAAGTTTGATCATTTGGATAGAAGTAAACTAATGGAACGTACACATGAACATTCAGTTGATCTAGAATTGAGAATTTGTAGATTCTCAAGAGTGGTGGAGTGGGAGATGCAGGCTTTATATGCCCTTTGGATATTATTTCAACTTCCAATAATTCCTTGCTTTTTTTCTCTTCAATCTTGCCATCACTGCAAATTAAGTTAAAAAAAAAAAAAAGGAGGAGGATATTAATTTTGGCATGCATGAAAATTTCAATTCTTGAACTCAAATTATTAATGAATATATTGTTAAGAGTGAATGACTCCTAGAGGATTCTAGAAACATTGGCCTGTATGAATTGTATTATTTGAAATATTATTTTGGTGTATTATTTGAGAAATTATTTGAGTGACGTGGTAAATAATAAAAAAATATAAATAATTTGAGTAAGTGTTTGGATGGTGAATAATGCAAATAATTTTTTATAAATACTAGTGTTTGGATACTGTTTTTTGCACTAAAATACAAAAAACGTACGCGAAAGTCAAACGAAATAATTAATATCAAAATATATAATTCCGTTGACTTTGTTTTTTACACCATCAAATCAAGTACTAAAAATCACACACAAACATAGTTGTCTTCTCGTCGTTTAAAATCCAAATCTTGAAAAAAAAAGATATACTCATATATATGTATGCTAATATGTATTTATTTAATATAAAATTAAAAAAAATACAATTTGAAAATTATTTAGTATTTTATTTTTTTACTAAAAGACAAAATACGTACACAAAATTATTATAAAATTATTAATATCAAAACACATAATCCCATTATGTTTTTTTTATACCATCAAATCAAATATTAAAAATCACATGCAAAGATAGTTACCTGTTCGTCATTTGAAATCCAAATCTTGAAAAACGAAATGTGCCAGTATTTTACTAAACATGTATTTATTTAATACAAAATAAAAATACAATTTAAAATTTACATTTTTCTAACCATAGTTTTGGATTCTCCAACATAGGTTTGAAAATCCGAATTTTATATACCATTTTAAACTCTGTTTTTCTGCTAATAGTTCGGACTCCTGAAACTAAGTTCAGAAGTCCGAACCTTGTATACTATTTTAAACTCTTTTTTTCCACCTATACTTCAGACTTCCGAACTTAGGTTCGGAAGTCCGAACCTTATATACTATTTTAAACTCTATTTTTTTAGCCTATACTTCGGACTTCCGAATCTAGGTTTGGAAGTCATAACTTACATTTCTATTTTTTTTTTACCCAAAAAAAATTCAGACCAATGAATAATAATGGATAATATAAAAAAAATTTAATGCTAATATATGTGAATAGTATAATACTCATATAGAGGAATAGTAAAATAATTGATTGAATAATAATGAATAGTGAAAGAAAAATTTGAATTGTGTAAGTAATAAATAGTGAAAGTAATGAATAGTGAAGAAAATTTTGAATTGTATAAATAATGAATAGTATTTTTGAAAAAAAGTAAAAAAAAGTGGTGACCAAAAAATTTTTTGTTGACCAAACAGTTATTTTATAAAAGTATAAATAGTAAAGTAAAAAGTGATAAAAAAATTAAAAAAACAAAAACAATCCGAACGAGGCCATTAATCCTTCATTTACCTAGTTTTGTGTAGGCTTCTCTAGAAAGTTCTAAATAGCCTAGTTTAGGAAATATCACAAAAGTCTAGAAACTTCTACAGCCAACTATGAAGTAGTATAAATAGCCTTAGTGTGATTGTTTTGAAGTAAGGTAAGACTTCTATCTTCAAGTCTTGTGTTAGAATTTGATACTCTAAGTTATAAATTGGTGTCTTCTTGTTTGTACTTCTTGTGTCCCATATTTATAATGTTTGATATAATAGTTGAGTTATTTGTGGTGATATATTTTGTGTGATATTGTTCGATTTGTTTGGGCCTACTACTTGAGAAAAACTCAACAAATGGTATCAGAGCAGGACGATCCGGGATCATCGTTTTTCATTTGAGGTGATCTTTGTGCAGAAAGTGGTTCTGTCAGGAACCGAAATGTTGTTATTCTGCCGGAGGGAACGGTCAAGTACCATCAAATGAGATATGTGAAAAATTTCTTTGAGATACAGGTTGGGAGTGTGAAATTTATTGGTCTGGGACCATAGTTGCTTGGTTAGTGTGGGGTACACCAAGAGGAGATGGCAGATTTTGCCACATCAGTGAGTGTTGTTGAGAAACTCAACAACAACAACTATGAGAATTGGAGTAACCGTATGAGGTTTTTAATTGAACAAGGTTTGTAGGACCTTGTTAGTAGTGATAAAACTATGCCACCAAGTGATCCTAAAGCACTTGAAAAGTTGAATCGGAAGTGTGGAAAGGTATTGTATGTATTGACAATTTCTGTGGAGGACGAGCAACTACAATGGATCAAGTCGGTGAAGACACCAAAGGAAGTGTGGGATATATTGGCATTAGTGTATGCCAAAAGGAATGAAACAAAACTCCAACGACTCAAGAATAAGCTTTTCTCCATTAGTATCGCACAATGAAACTATAAATCAGTACTTTTCCAAAGTAAAATCCTTATGTGAAAAATTTTCAAAATTAGACCTAAATAATGTGGTTAGTGATACAAGAATGAGAAGAATTCTCATTCACGGCCTGAGACCAGAGTTCAAGGGTATCATCACTGCAACCCGCGGATGGGCTATACAACCAACTCTAGAGGAGTTGAAAAATTTATTGGTGAATGAAAAAATTTTGGATGCTAAAATGTCCAAAGTCACAATTAAAGAGGAAGATCAAGCTCTCTTTGCTAAAAGAAGAGTACATAATCAAAGAGGTGTTAAATTTAAAGACAAAGGTGAGAAAAGCAATGAGCAACCAGGGTGGATAAGGAGATAGTGGAAGAGTTCCCAGTAAAGGGGAGCTAATAAAGACTGAGATACAAGTGAAGATGATGACGATGAAAACTATAACATAAGAGATCAAAGACGAAGTTATCGATACTTCAACTGTGGAAGGTAAGGACACTTTGCACGGGCGATTGCCAGCATGAGCATGAAGAAGGCAATGTAGTAACATCTAAGATGTACAAGGATGAATGTGATGAAGAGTGGGATTTTCAAGTTTTAATTGCACTCGAAAAAAGCAGAATTTTCATGTTTCTCCTATATTTGAAAAAGAATGGAATGTCAAAACATTCATTGTAATCGAAGAGGTAGAGGAAGATTGGTGCATAATGGATGAAGAATTAATAGCTTCATATTGGGATGATAACCAAAGTGAAGACGAGTGGCATTTTGAAGCATCACATATAATTGAAGAAGTAGATGAAGACTCCTTTATGATGGTACCTAAAGAGGAATCATTTATAATAACGGCAAGATCGAGCAATACACTGTTTGAGTCAGATGACATAAGCGTATCTTGCAACTTGGAAGATATAGACGAATCAATTATGGAGCGGCAACTAGAGGCAATGCATGCGTCTGTCCAAGAAGCTTACGTGGAAACAACAACAAAGAACGTAGTTTGCAACGATGCAGAGATTTCTATTTTACCAAAACAACTTTTAGATCCTAAAGGAGGCGAAGCACAGGAACAACAAAAGTTAAAAGAGAAGTCTAGTGTTCTTGTCAATACATTTGAGCACCCGCGTATAGATGTCCAAGAAAAAGCTAAGAGCCTGTGGCTAACAAGTGAACATGTTAAGATTACAAAGAAATTCGATCAACCAAATTCAAGGAGTTAAACGAAAGTAAGGAGAAGCAAATTCAAAGAATGGCTCAGGAGAAGAAGCAAATCAAGAACATGAAGAAAGCATCGAGAAGAAAGAATGGAAACAAATTGAAGAAGAAAAAGATATTCAAATGGCATAAGAAGAAGAAAGAAGTCATTAAGGGGGAGTGTTAAGAGTCAATGACTTCTAGAGGGTTCTAGAAACATCAATCCTTCATTTACCTAGTTTTGTGTAAATTTCTCTAAAAAGTTCTAAATAGCCTAGTTTAGAGAAGATCACAGAAATCTAGAAACTTCTACAGCCAACTATGGAGTAGTATAAATATACAAGCCTTAGTTTGATTGTTATGAAGTAAGGTAAGACTTCTATCTTCAAATCTTGTGTTAGAGTTTGATACTCTAAATTGTAAATTGATGTATTCTTATTTGTAGTTCTTGTATCCCATATTTATAATGTTTGATATAATAGTTGAGTTATTTATAATGATATATTTAGTGTGATATTATTGTTCGATTTGTTTAAGCCTACCACTTGAAAAAACTCAACATATATATGCATGATAACATTCTCTAAAAAAAAAAAGTCTTAATTATAAATGAGGAATTAATAGGTAGTTGACATACTTTATAGAGTTGGGAGGCAATGTCTGCAATTGGAAACATGGAGGGGAAGCCATGATTCTGCTACTCTTGTTCTCTTAATGAATTTTCCTAATGAACCCAAAATATCAAATTGAAAAATGTATTGAGGCACAAGAGAATATTGGTAATCGTCGAAAGATAGCCTTTTATAGATGGAAAAATGGAATAAAACAAGCTACCAAATTAGAGACTTAAATCAGTATCGGAAAAGAAAATCTCATACACTACACATAAAATCTGCCCCACAGCAAAAATAGAAAATTTCTCATATACTTGTAACCAAACACAATTCAAAAGAATTAATTTCAGTATCACAAGAGTAACTAGTATAGCTACCTGTCTCTGACATTACCTATAAGATAAGGAGATGAGAACAAATTAAGATTTTATCAATTAGTTAAACGAAAAGAAAAATTAACGTACAAGAGCAAATATGTTGGCAGCATATTTGGATCGAACAAAAAACAAATACAATGCAGTTAGAATTAACAGCTCAACAAGTAAAATCACATTCCATTTGGCTGGCTAGAGAATCTAAGACATCTACATCTACAATAGGTACTTGCACTACTTTCCAGATTTGGCATATAATTAAAATTTGTCATGAATGTAACTTTCAAGAATTCAATGCCTTAGAATCTTCTGTGTTACTGCATGTATCAATCTTCTATCTTATATTCTGTATGTCTGTCACGAGTATATTTTGGTATAGTAATATTTATAAGGCTACAAAATAAGTGACTAAAAATCAAGATATGAAACAAGATATTGGAACAGATAATGAGTGAGACAGAACATTCGAAATGACATTCAACACACGATTTGATGAAAATATTTCAGATTAATTACGGACTGCCAGTTATTGATGAGAAATATTGGTAATGAGGTAATGACTGCAGCTAGCAACTGCTTTGCTCTATGATCATTCTAATACAACAGCAATTGGGCTTCTAACTCTATGCTCTTTACAAACCCATGTAATTGCCCCCTGAACAATAGAGTTATGGATGGAAGTGGCTGATCTTGTAAAAGATATTTGATAGGTCATCTCCTGATTAACTTCAGTGAAGTTGAGCATACTAGGCTGAACAGATACATCGACCTCTGAAATCGACCCGATTTCAACGTAATAAGGCGAACTAGGCTCACCAACATTTTTCACTGTCCTTGTATATATCTGAGTAGCATTCTTGAGAAGAGAGCTTTGAATAGAGAATGAAGGGTAATTTAACTGTGCTTCTGATATGCTTGAGACAGTGGAACATTTAACAGTTTTCCCTATAATTGTCGCAATGTTTTTGTCTTTGTAGCCCAAACCACAAAAATAAGGAATGTAATCATCCGGTTTGATGTCATAAATTAGGCCAGGATCAATAGCTCTTGAAGGGTTCACATGGCCAGCACCAACTGCGAATATGTCAGCAGTAAGTTTCCTCTCGTCGAGGATGAGGCTGTCGTAGAGGTTCAAGACATTGGCACTAGTCATTATAGCTGATTTAATAGCAGCAGGTGACCAATCTGGATGAGCGGCTTTTAACAACGCTGCAACGCCGCTAAGGTGAGGACATGACATTGATGTGCCCGAGACCATGTGAAAAGTTGATGTTGTGTTTGTGATGTTTTCAACAGAGGAAGACCATGCAGCAAGAATGTTAACACCAGGGCCGATAATGTCAGGTTTCAAGATACCCGGGCTGGCATAATACGCTAGGACCTCTTGAGGAGAATCCTGCTACTGCAGGAGCTTTCTTTGCTCCTATAACTGTTCCTTTGAATAGTATAGTTGCTGTAGGCGTGGATGTCGAATTTATGTAAGCCTTAATCGCTTCTCCATCAGTGAAACTCACACTTATTGTAGGAAAAGCATGAACTTCAGCTAAAGTTGTGTCTCCCAATGGTTGATAATTCATAAGAATCATACCTACACCACCAGCATCTTTCACAGTTTTCCCTTTAACATGTGTATCAAAAAAACCATCCTTGCATAATACTACTTTCCCTCTGACATCTATGTGCTTCAGTGACCTTGGTGCACATAATGCAGAGAAGAGGTTGCCGTTCATGCCTGCATAAACTAAGGGGAATAAAGTAGTCGGGAAATCTTCGGGTTGGAACACAGCCTCACCATCAAATTCTACATTGTTGCCTAGCAGGGCTGTAGCTCTCAGGCTCCTATCAGTTGTGCTTGCTCCAACTGTGAGAATCCAAGGGAGCCTCATTTGACATGGTTGTGCTAAGTGGGCCAGAGTTCCCTGCAGAACAACTCACAAACACTCCATTTTGAATTGCAGTGAAAGCCCCGATAGCCATATTATCCTCAAAAAATGGTTCGGGGGATTCAGAAATCCCATGTCCAAGTGAAAGGGATAGCACGTCAACGCCGTCCTCAATAGCAGCATCCATTGCAGCCAGAACATCACTAACTTGACATGTTACTTTGTTACAAACTCTATAAATGGCTAAATGAGCAAGAGGGGCCATACCAACGGCTATACCATTGGCATTTCCAAACACATTGGCATCTTGCACAAAATTTCCTGCTGCCGTGCTTGCAGTATGAGTGCCATGCCCATAATCATCAAGTGGTGGCAACCCTGGTTCTTGGCTAATAAAGTTCCTCGCACCAATGAGCTTGTTATTACATATTGTTCCATTATTGAATTCACATTTCCCTTTCCATCCAGGTGGTGGAGGCGGCATCCCATCATCGCTAGAATGATGGATGGTCAGGTTTAATTCCAGTGTCTAGGATGCCTATAATAACACCCTTTCCACGGGTCGAGTTGAGCCAAACTCCGTGGTTCAGGTGCAGCCCTAAGAAGTCAGGACTGTGAGTTGTATGCAAGGCCAAAATCTTTTGAGGCCTAGCAGATACAAATCCTTCCTTCTTCTCCATTTCTTTCACTTCTTCGGCAGATAATCTGGCTGAAAAGCCCGTAATTACTTTGCGATAGGAGTGAACCATGCGAGATGCATCGTTCAATCCCGTGCTAGTTTTTGGCAAAAATGAATGATACCAACTTTCCAAGTCATGAAATTGGACTGAATTATCACTATCACTAGGCAAACTTACGTGGACAATGTAAGTTTGTAAATCTTTCTGCTTAAAGGTACTACTTTCTGATGTTATTTCAATTGGTATTGCTTTTGTTTCTTGAAACAATGCCGAGGAGAAAGAGAAACTAAGCAAGAAAACAAAAGAGAGAATAAGCAGTGTTGCTTAACCGGCCATGTTGCAAAGAACAATTAAATTAGCTATCTTTTGATTCATTGCAGCTTGAACAACATCATCTATATATATTATCTGTTCTCTGGATTGGAAACAAGAAATTGCAAAGATTAGAAAAGGAAGAAAGAAGGGCTGGCAATGTAGCCTTCTCGCAAAAGACGGCAAGTTTTTTTTCCATTTCTTGAAATTGGGATGTTGGAAATATCCCAAAACAACGTTATAAGAATTTGTTTGATTCGAGATTAAAGTTAAGTTAGATAGGCATTTTCTGGTTCTTGAGTGCTATATGAGTAGATTAGATAGCTACCGGAGTTCCTATACTATATTAGAACACACAAATATATTGAGAAACTAAGATGGATTTCTAATTGAATATGAGAAACCACATGCTATGGTAATTGTGACTTGAACCCATCTTTTGTTTGATCTCATGCATTTGAATGGCAATTATTCCTCATGTTCAACGTTGTTATAGATTCTAAATTACATCTTAAAATCTGAAAGTTTTCTTTAAATTCAGAAGAAACAAAAACAATAAACATCCCAAACTGAAATTTTTTTATTCAAGAATGATTTTATATGTACAGTTTCTTAAAATATCCTACATGCATGATAACGTAGAATTCACACTAATTGGAGGTGATCAAGTTAATGCAGATGCAAACTAGATAGACTGAGATGCCTAAACTGTTAAAGATCTATTGTTGACATAATGAAATTTAGTAGAAGAATAATCACTTTGTTATACTAACTCAATCTAAGAATTTGCTTATAATTTCATTAATAGTAAAAAGAATTATACCAACTACTAATTATTATTCTAGATTAATTAACACAAGTTTTATGTATTTGGATACAAAGGAGTTGTTTCACTCATTTAGGATCTAGGATTTGGATTTTCTCCATTTAATTTCTTTAGTCCATTTACCTTATATATAACTAATTAATTATGAAAATAATATGAGCATACGGTGGTTTTATTTAAATGGTAAATTATATTCATATCCAAAAATAAATTTGCTTGGACAAGATTTTACTATTGAATTTATAAATCGCATTTAGTATGTATAGAAATTTTCAAATTTGGATAAAAGTAAGATTTCCTAATTATATTAAAAATTAAATCAAATTAGAATTAATTTAAATATTTAACTAGGGATGTAAACGAGTCTGATTGAGGTAAACACGGTAATGGTAATATTTAACCCTATTTACTTACTTTAATAGAAATTATATCAAATCTGACATTCTTTTTTCTTCAAAACGAAATTAAACTTAACTGTACGAGTATTTTATATTTTTAAACTAAATTTATAAAATCAAATTTGAAATCTGAGGGAGTCTTAAATTTTACGACTTAATTCATTATCAAAATTAAATTTAAGTAAATTTTTATTAAATTAAACTCAATTCAAACATCGAATAATTTGATTCCGTCAATAATTAAAATTAACATTTAAGGGTGCAAAGAGGAAAGTGGCTAAAACTGCGAAGGTGCAAAGTCAAATTATTGCTCCACAACTCGTACCAACAAGTGATCACACCCGCACACGCAAAGCGGTGCCAAGCGGTGCCAATCATATATTATAGACGAAAGAGTTAGGATAACCTTAAAAAATTAGGCTCTTCTATACTTCTACTAAAAACAAAGCCATCATTCACTCAATCTTAATCCACGTCCTATTGTTTCTTCCTTCAGACTTCATTTTTTTTTTTCTTCTGTCTTCCCTATCATTCTACCCGAAAAGGTACGTTTTTTGGAGCAATTTCAGAATTTGGTTTTTTTTAAAAACTTTTATTTATGTTTTCTATGTTGGCTTTATCAATTTGATGGTTTTCTTTGATTCTGTTTGTTAGATTGTGTTGGATTGACTAAATTCTTAGTGGGTTTTTTCTGGAATTTCAAAATCTCATTTGGGTTCTTGATATTAGTTCAAAATCTTGATAAAGTTTAAATTTTTGCATTTTTACTTGACTAAAAAGGAAGAAAAAGTAAGATTCTTGATTGATGAAAAAACATCTTGCAGATGTTGGAAATTCTTGACAATCAAAATCCGTATATAATAAGAGACGATTTTTGGAACTATTTCTTTTTTCGTATATATTACCAAGAAACAGAAATTTGTTGGCTTGCTTGTGTGGATTAATGTCAGGAAATTATTGAAGGATTTGGAAGTTGAGGTGGAAATGGCAAAGAGTTCATTCAAGGAAGAGCATGATTTTGGTTTGTTCTTGCCTTTGCATTTTACTATTCTGAGTTTGCTTGGAAAAGCTGTGATTTTGGAGTTTGTGAAATCACTGAATCTATTTGTGCATATGATGTTCAGAGAAGAGGCGTGCAGAGGCTGGCAGGATTAGGCAGAAATATCCTGATAGGATTCCGGTGAGGTTCAGGCTATAAATTGTACTGTTTGATCTAATTCTTTTTTTAAGGACCTTGATGATTGAAATTTAATCTAGATGTGGTACTTAATTGTAATGCTTATCTGAGTTTTAAGCTATTTTGATTCCAAGAAATGTTAAAGATGAGAATTAACTTTGTTCATGTCGACTGGGAGAAATCGTTGGCATGCTAATTTTCTATTGAACTACTTGTCATTGTTCCTCTTGTTATTTGATACTGCATTTCACAAATATTGTCCCAACTACATGTGAAAGTTGTGTTAATTTAACTGGAAAAGGTCATTTCATATGGCAGTATAGTTCTCAGGGAAGTGTTCTCTACTTTTGTGTCTTCTTTCTCATACCCAGTAATTAAAACACAGGATGTTATGTCGAAGTTTAAGGTTTTCCATATTGCTCTAATATGAAGTGTGGGGTCTATCTAAAATGCTGTGTAAGTGTCGGCCAAAGAAGTGCTGGAGTCCGAGATTATTTTTGCAAAAGGAGAAGAATGAATTAAAGGATTCGGTCAGAAAGAAGAGTAGTATCTAATGTAAACGATGATCCAAATTTCTATAAGAAATACGAAGTACATGTAGAAACCTGACCAATCATGACCACTCCTTAACCAAGTGTCATGTTTACTAAGTTGGAGTTCAATTCCTACATTGAACTAGTGCATTTTGAGTGGAGTTCCTTGGTTTTCTCATTCAAGATTCCCTGTATACCATGTGGGGTAATCCCTTTTATCAAAACAATGCTGCTGTTACAAAGTATTGCAACTTTTTCCTAACAGATGCTTGTAGTGCTTATACATGCTTTCTGTTATTCTACAAAATTGAATCTTTTTTTCAATCTCTTGACGTATCTGTTTTTGTTCTTAATAGGTAATTGTGGAGAAGGCAGAGAAAAGTGACATTCCCAACATTGATAAGAAGAAGTATGCATTTTCTCTGCATATGTGGTTTTTCCTTTGCATTTACTGCATTTGTTTGTGATCTATAAATTCTAATAGTGGTGATCTTAATCCTGCTTCCATACTGTTTGATTAGATGACTTTGCTGAACCAAAAAGTGAATTTTCTTTCTCCCACGTCTATAAACTCCTGATGTAAAGCAATCAAGATGGTGAATGCTCAGTCAGAGAACATTGGTAAAATCTCGATAAGAACAAAAATCAGTGTTTCTCCTGTATTACTTCCACTTGTTTTGATTCTCATCTCTAGAGTCACAATCATGCAAATGTTTATTATGCAGTCCATATCACTTTGCAAGAGAAGGAAGTAATTGCGTAATATTATAGGAAAAATGTTGTAATGGAACACTATCTCTTACCAGGGCTGGTATTCATGCATCTCTGCTGCGGTTGCCAATATTGCTAGTTGATTTCTCTTATCTCCTATTACTTCCTTTGCTATTAAATGCTTCTTGACCTTGGGCTTTTTATTTCCAAGGAGTTCACCGTGTTCTTTTTGTCCCCCCTCAATTTGAAAACTCCTGTTACTCGAAGAATTTATCTTGATTTAAGCAATATCGTCATAAAGCTTTACAGGAAGCTAATGTAGGTTAAAGTTACTGCTACATTATTAGGAACTGAATTTTTCAATAACCTTTTCTTGATTTTGGTAGTCATAAATGTCATGTGTTAAGCTATAATTTACATTTTGTAGTGATTATTTGCATTTGATGGTGATTTTTCTCTTGATCGTGGAATTCCCGTTGTACATGTAAAGATTAGGTTTGCCTCAAGTTAATGTCTTGACGCACCTCTTTAGGGTGTTAGGTTGATGAGATTATAGTCCTTATCTGGATGAATTTCCAGTTTGGACTTGCAATTATTTGGAAAGGCATCTGAGCTTAATGCTATTATGTTATAGGCTGCTTTGTTTTACGTTTCTCTTTTATTCTCTCCATCTGGATTGCCCTTGTTATTTTTAAGAACATTTAATATTGAGTTATTCTAGAACATCATTAATTTAGTATGAAACAAGTTTCTATATGTTTCGGTTTCCTGGTTGGCAAAATTACAGGTACCTTGTTCCAGCTGACTTAACTGTAGGGCAGTTCGTCTATGTTATTCGCAAAAGGATCAAGCTGAGTGCAGAGAGAGCAATTTTTATTTTTGTGGACAATGTTCTGCCACCTACAGGTAGCTCTTAAATAATCTCTGATTTTTTCCAAGTTTTAAAGGGAAAGAATCTTGCCAAAGGTTCAATTTCTTACCACTCTGGTAACTTGGATGAACTGAAGCTGCTGGAATCTGTTACCCTTACAAGCCTCGTGCTTAACCCTCAGTTTGTTTGTTGCAGGGGAGATTATCTCGGCCATATATGACGAGAAGAAGGACGAAGATGGTTTCCTCTACGTTACTTATAGTGGAGAGAACACATTTGGAAGCAAGATCCTGCTTTGAACATCAAGCAGTAAAACCCTTTTAGCCATCATCTTGCTGCCATTACATGTGCCAGTAACTTCATTGCCTTGTTTCATCTTAAAAGATGTGGTAGCTATGTATATAGCATATATCCGTGTATCGTTTCAAAACACTTGCAACAGCATCACAGCCTACTGGTTTCCAATAACCTTCTGGATAAAACATTTGCTTTAAATGCATTTGCTACATAATTTTAGCAGTTTGATTCTGAGCAATTGGAGTTGTGATGAAGCTTATCTTCCAGCAGAAATAATCCTGCTTTTTGTTTCTTTTGATGTTTCTGGGCCGCTAGTGCTCAGAAATCTCATAATTTTCTGCCTAACTAGATTAGATCATATTAATTTTTTCTACACAGTTAAGTGTAGAAATTGTTCTTGCTTGTTACGTCTTGCTTGCACATGATTATTAGAAACCTTTCCCTCTCTTACGAATTGCGTTGGACGATCAATCACTTTAGGATAAGGAAGATAATGGTTCTTGAAAGTCGATCATTTAATTTTCTGTAATTATCAAAAATTTAACATTTAGTATAAGTCCAACTATCAACATCCATCTTGTCTTTATAATTAATACAATCTTTTTAAAGAAACTCTGTATATATGCATGTTGATTTGAACTTTTTGTTACTTGAAATTTAGTTATCATTATATAGAAAATTAAGTCAAAACACATTTTCCTGTGGATGTGACTGTAAATATATATGTAAAATTTTGGTGAATATCAAATTTTTTAAACGATTTAATCATTAAAATCACATTCCTAATTGTTAGTAGATTTCAAATCTTCAATTAAAATTATTTAACTTGTTTGAATAACTTATTATGGATTAGGATTTCAAATCAAATTCACCCAAATCTTTCTATCTAAATACAATGTAAGATTATAACAGAAAACAATAAAGAGCCAAATATATCCATAAAAAGATAATATCTGATATAAAAGGAAAATCAGTACATAAAAAAGAATAATAATTACATATTTTGCTTTCCTAAAATAAATGGTAAAACTTGTGAGAAATTCTACGGTCTTTTTTAAGAAATTATTCTCTTGTGCTGTGAATGTTTGTACAGTACAACACTATGTGCTTAAAAAGCTTGTACTGTACAAGCTTTTAAAGCTAAGGGATTGGTTCCCTACAAGGTACTGTAGAATTTTCCAAACTTATAGGGGAATGCTACAGTCTCTTTTAGAGAACCATTTCCTTATTTTTAAAAGGTTGTACAGTTCAAGCATTTAAAGTACACATCTTATAAGACTAGTGTTATACTGTACAAACATTTAAAGCACAACGGAATGGTTCCCTAAAAAAGATTGTAGAATTTTCAAACTTATAATGTGTGTGAGGTGGCATTATTCCTTCAAGATGGTATGAACTAGTAATCCAAAATATCTTGCATTTCTGTACAATTCTGGTGCTAAGAAATGCCAAGACATTCAAATTCAATTTATGAAGCAAACTTCTTACAAAACTGATGAATGTTGGCATCATTTTCCGTTCTGGTTGCAAGAAAGGGGGGAAAAAAACACAAAATGGACCTGGATGAACAAGATAAAAATTTTCTTGCTCCCGAGGAATACTTTGATAAATGGGATCTTCGGTCCAATTTTTAAACTATGTCGTGTGTATTAAATTTTATAGAATAATTGATATTAACTAATATGAACAAAAGTTTATAAAATTTAATCTTGACTACAAAATTTACAGGTATGGTTCAAAGTCGTAGTATCGAATTGTTCCATATCGATTGTGGTGTCAAACAACAATCTAATTTGTTTAAAATTATAAAAAATACAATAAAAATCATAAATTGTTACTTGTAAGTTGGTTTTAAAGAATTAATAATAATAAAAAAAGATTTATACTATAATTTTATTTATATTATAAAATCTATATAGATCGATATAGTGTATGAATATTGAAACGGTACTTAATATTTCGGAAACAATTCAGCCTAATCTTTTAATTATGTTCAAATTAAATCTATCCAAATATTTTTTACATTTTTCACATGACAATTGAACATGGATCAAGTGCTACGTGGCATGCATCCTAAATACCGACGTACGATGAGGTTCTGCATGTCCCTTCGGCCCGCTCTGTCTTAGAACGGTGGTGCAAAATGGTGGTTTGGCCATGTAAACTTGTCTCCTACTTTACTTTTCTTACTATACGGTCCCTTATTTTCAATCCCCCATACTAATAGGCCCCAGTTGTTTGAAGCTCAATTTTCATGTTGAAAATATCGGGCCGCTGCAGTAATGTGTAAATGAATCTAAACAAGTTCAATACTTTGATGTTCGAATTCATTTAATTATCTTAACGAAATTGTAAATGAATTCAAGTTTGATTTATTTGTCTTTCAAATTTCAAACGATATTTTATCAAAACTGAAATCGAATTAAATTCGAGCCAAACTCATAAAACTAATGAATGTTAAATTTTATTCAATCTTGACTCAATTATTGATCAACCAAGGCTGAACGAGTTATTACTGAACCAAGTTTGATTTGAGTATCGAAAAATTTGGTTATATTTAAGTGCTTTAATAACAGTGAACTGTATGATGTAGTAGTAATTTTATATATTGATTTCTTTTTACAACTAATGGAAGTGCTAACAATAAATGACTTAAAATGATTGAATTAAGTAAACACAACTACACATCACTACATAATAAAATATTTTTATAATTTTATTATTAAAAAACATAATATTTTATTATAATATCACTACATAGTATTTTGTAATAATATTTTTACAAAAAAGATAGTAATTTAGATATAATATGCTGCGAGCCCTAATCCTATGTTGAGTATTATGATGAAATTAGTATAACGTTAACTCCATAACTAATGTTGATTTGACAATCCCTCATTTATTATCCAAGTAGAATTGATCTCCATTCCAAGGTGTACTTGCCATTTGGAATGTCTTTCAACAAAATGTTTCACATCGATTAGGTTTAATTTTTCGACAAAATATCTCGTATCGATTAGGATTAAATTCTCATTCCCTTGACTCTGCAATAATAATAACTTCACGGTGCCACTATGTTTTGAACTTCAGTATTCTTCACTAGTCTCTTAGACATTTCATTTCCACAAGAACAAACATCCCCTACATGTTATATAGGACAGTTGATGGGTATCTTGGGATATCTTGGGATATCTTGGGCCCTTAGCATGTCCTAAGTAATTGTTATTCGATTTCAAAATATCTGTCGTCCTTGGTTGGTATATACAAATAAAGAAAATTATTAAATTGTACAATTTTGTAACGAAAAATAGTTCAAAGTGACTAAATTATTTTTTTGCATTAATATCCCAACAACGTAATCATCCCTTCATTAATGTGGCATTAAAAGTAAAAGTTAAAAAAATATCATTTAATACTTCTTTGATTTTTTAAAGTGACAGAAAATATAAAATAAGACAAATTGTATAAGTTGACAGTTATTTTGAAACGGTGGAGATATATCCTACTACTATTGATTTGATTAACTAACTTAATTAGATAAGCTTAAATAGTAACACCCCACCTCAATGAAAAATGCAGTGTTCAAATGGAATAACAAGCTCTGTTGATGAATGAACTCAAATACATATGCTGACTATTAGTTATATCAAATCTTGCTAAGAATTTGGTTTCAGAATATTTTCACACTTGAATAAATAGATTCTGGCAGGAAAACTCAACTAATTTCTTTTGGTCAAGAAGATGATAGAAGCTGAAAATATTGTCCAACAAGTCTGTACATACAAATATAAAATGTCAACGAAGCTTAAGTTGAGCTGCCTACAATAAATAATATCTAGCAGACTGTTTTGCTTTCTTTGGCCTAACAGCTGGTCTCTAAATGGAGAAGGTCTGTGCTACAGATTCCGTAACGAAATGTGTAGCAAAGCGGTTGAATGTCTTACTAAAAGTAGATACTTTGATAGCTTGAAATACTAACTCCATCTCTCATCTCCTCATTTTGACACATTTTCAGACTATTCGGATCCATATCAGACTTTCTTTTAGTAAGGTATTCAACGGTTTTGATTAGAATTCTGCATTGAATCGACATGAAATCTTTATCAAATTGCATAAGTTTTGTCATTTCGCTATCGTCTTCCAATTTCCACCTAATTCATTTAATAGATTCATCCCAAGTTTTCAAGAACCTGTATCCAAAAAAAAAAAAAAAAAAATGACAACGCCCAAATAGTACACGCCATGCATGTAAGAAAATGCATCACAAGGACATCAGAAATGGATCATGATTCATGACATCTACAAAGACACATGCATGGAATTCCCATGATATCCCTTGTTATTTTTTTTACTCTTGCTAGTTTTTTTTTTTTTTTGGTTTTTAAACATTTTACAACTGTCATCTTTAGTCCCTGACTAGAGCATTCTTGGTTAAATCCCGTATAGTGTTGCGAATTATGTCGTGAATTGAGTCTATTTTAAAATTTTTCCGGGCCCACATTAGATTCAAAGTTAAAAGAATAGGGGACAAAGGGAGGGTGCCAATATCTTCAATTTGTTTTCAATGTTCAGCCTTTAATTGAACACCTGCATGTTCTCTAAGAACAACTCTTCCATCTTTTACAGAACCTGCATTAAATGCTCCACTTCCTTCTTTATGCATATATATTCTTGGAGTTGAAAGTCTCCTACACTGAACTTACTCCTTTTCCAAGACTAATAAACCTTCAAAAAACATATATCCTTCTGTATATATGTCTCTATTCATTCATATAGATTCTTTGTCTCTCTCTGCATGCATGCAGTGCCAGACATATTGGGGTCCAGATTATAATTGATAATAAAGAAACTGTTAAAGGGCTTCAGATTCCTGATAAGGTTAGTCTCAAAATTCTCTCAAATTGAGTCTTGATGTAGAGATTATTCTCTAAAAGATGCCATTTAGGAATATATACTAATTAAGAGGATTTTCTTTGTTTTGTACAGAATTTTGAGCATTCAATGGTTGAAAGGTTAATACTTGTGCAAGAACAATATACAAGGGTTGGATTTGGCAGAAGAATAACCCTACTGAGTTGGGATGGTGCAAAGATGATGCAGCAGAAAAACTCTGAGGCACTAGGAAAAAAGAATGAAGGTAATGAAGATCTATATATAGACACTTATTATCTAGTACTAATTATTTACCTTTTGCCTTCAGTTACAAGAAAAAGAATTTCTTCTTAAAGGAACTTCTAAATTAAGTCTCTTCAACTATTAAAAGAGAGTGTAATAATCTAGTTGAGGGAAGATATATAGTTTAATCTGACTTAATGGAACCATAGGTGGCTGGCCTATTTCTTTTTAACATGATTGCCTTGCCTTAAATATGTGTGCAGAATGGTAGCTTAATTGTTACTGATACGTACAGCTCTGATTTGCAGGAAATAACATACTAATATTACACTCAGCTGAAAGGCTCCTGCATGAGACAGCAGATGTGGAGGTAAATCTCTCAAGTTCTCCTATGCCATGCCCTAAAGCATTCATGATGCATATATTAGCTTTTCACAAACATAAGCATGGTAAGTGACAACGCAACTTAGGCGGTAAGGCGTTCTCCTATATGATCTATTAGTTATAGATTCAAGTCATCCGAACATAAGAGAGAGAGAGGTGGGTTTAAAAATAAAAAAATAAAATGGAAATTGCATGAACATTGTGTGAACTTAACATGGCCATATATGGTTTTTGTAGGATCAGAAGAGGCAAGTACGATTATTAATGGCATCACCACCAGACAACGCTGAGGCGACCACGGATTCCAAGGAAAACGACATTGGAGAAGACATAGTAGTCATGGACTATAGATGTGCGCAGCCCCATCGTAAACCACCCATTCATAATAGAGAACCCTAAAATATATGAATCTCTTTTTATATGCTTCGTCCCTTTTTGACCATGTACATTTTTCTTTTTCTCTTTCCTTGTAGATTATGCAAGTTCAATGAACCCCAGAATGTTAAATTATTTGCTATAATACCTAAAGAAATGGCTAAAAGAACCCACAATAAATTTCAACTCAAACAGCCAATTTGTTCAATTATATTCCATGTTGCAGTTGATCGGAACGGATAAAATAAATTGGGTTGTTGATGATCCTTCCTATAGGGTATGTGTTGCTTCAAGCTTGTATTCAACTCTAACGGGAGAGTTTTATTTTAATAAACGAGTATTTAAAATTTAAAAGTAAGATTAACCAAAAATTTAAAAATAAAATATACGTATTTAAATGACTCTGTAACCCATCCAAAGATTATAACTTGTAATCTTTCTATTTTTCATCTGTGACTAAGCAAATATACAACGAGGCTATAATCTAAATAACGTGGCTACTGCTACATTTGTTGGTTGGTTTCCCTCTTAAATAGGGGGGAAGGAGTTGCAATGTAATTAGTACGTTGTGAGCTTTCTGTTGATTGTCCCAATTATAGGAGCAAAAAGTCATGCATTGCAATACACGATTCCCATACACAAACAGTGAACAGAAGACCAATCAAATAATGCAATAATGGAGGAAAACTCTATACTTCATATAGACTAGACACAACAATACTACGTCGGAATTGCCAAATTAATAAATGAATCAAGCTTGTGAATACTATACTTCGTGGTAATAAATTAATCTTCGAGATATTAAAAGAGAAAATATTTAGATAGATTCAATTTTTAATTCCATTTATAAATACTGTAATTTAAATTAAATCAAATAAAATAAATGACATTAACACATTTAAATAATATTTTATAAAATTTAATTATAACTATGACCACAACGTCTACAGGTGTACCCAAAACCGAGTCTACACAACTATTTCCAGCAATAATTTAATGATTCGGTGCCAAGAGCTCAATCATCTCTGCCTTAGAGCTTTAAGAAGCCAATGGTAAGTTGGTACCTAGTGAATGGTAGCCTAAACTATTGAAACCACTCTTTCAGGACGGTTGCCTTATGTTTGACCATCAACAATTTTGCGAAACAGGTCTCCCATTCCTCTTCCTTTTCGGCAAGTGAACACAGGAAAGTTTTACTTGAAAGAAATAAAAGACAAAGGAAAAGGACTCGAGAAATAACTCACTTGGTTCAAATTTACATTTTAAATAGTCCTCCAGGGAGAAAGATCTAACTGAATAACCGAACTGTACTTGAGAATTCCTTACAAAAAGCAAAGTGAATCACATACTGCTTAACGAGGAAACAATGATGAAAAATACATGCGAATAACTTGATTTGATGCACCACTTTACCAGTTCCATCAAAGAAGGCTGTGCTAATTCATTCAAGGAACCATTTTAAAGGTTGCTTGAAAAACTAAATATCTATGTTATTAACCGATAATATTGTCTATGCAACACTCCAGGGCCTTGCAACCTCTGTTTTACTGATGACTAAGAAATCAATATCCAAGGAAGCAATGAAAATTATAACTACAGGCCCCAATGCCTATTACAATGAGATTAAGAAAACATAATCAAGCTTCCATTCGTTACTCTTAAAGAAGACAAATGATATATGGGAAGCAAAGCTGTATGCCAAAAAAGGTTTTTGGCATCACAGACCTGAAAATTAAACAAGAACAGCAGTCCATAATGTCAGCATGAATAAGGGTCGGTGCGAATCACTGATCAAATCGAGGAATGTCCCAGCAAAAAGACAGCCAAGTACAAGAATTTATCAGCTGGGCAGTTAAGTACTGCTACAGTTGACGATGAATGGCTTCACAAAGTTGATGAAGTCACTGGTTCTTATTCCAAGCTTTAGATCAATCTCACCGCCTCCCAACCAGAAGAAATCAGGATTGAGTTTTGTAATTGCTTCATCCAAAATGGCACCTGGAAAAAATTAAGTTTCACCATCATGAACTATGAAATACTAACGCTTCTCTCATACATACAGCTAGCAAACATGCTTATAATTGTACTTATTCTCCTATCAGATGTAGTTTATAAATAATCTGAAAAAAATCAACAATATGGAGAAAAGTGCTGCATTTTGGAACCCCTGATTCCATTTTAGGGAATTAAGTTGGCTGAGAGAGATGGATATACATGGCACTCGGCCATATGAAATCATGGTCTCAATCAACACCTAAATATCTACACATTACAATCCATCTGGCACACAACAAGAGAACCAGACTTCGCAAAAAGTATGTTCATTCAGGATCTACAATCTCAAAAATAGGTCTTCCAAAAAATCCCTGTTTAACTGAAAGAACATTGTTATGGACTGTCTGCGAATTGCCACACCACCTGGAACAGCTGCTTATATTTTAAAACACTTGTGGCACTCAACAAACCCATTCCAATTAAGGATTCTATTTAACTTTTTAAGAGCAATTTAAAGGCGCTTGACACAAACATGTTTAGAAGTTACATGCAACAAGGATGAAGGCCCAAGAATTGCACACTTTAAGGCACATAATCAAACTAATGGCATGATCAACTGAAGATGATCAGTCTAAGACCACACTTATTTTAGATGAAAATAACTGACTTGCATTAAACAGCAGCACTATGGAACTTTTGTTATATATATCACAGGAAGCTGTGTGCTTAAAGTTCCACCACAAACTTTTCTGTTTATAGCACTGGAGCATTGCTAGTGACAAATGCCGGGGATAAAATTTTGAGAGGTTCATACATCAGGATAGTGGGCCAAAAAAACAGCTGGAATAATGAATGGAAGGACTCAAATTTATGAGAAGAATGAAACTCACACCTAAACTTCACATTTTTCATCTAAAAGCAGAAGCATGGGGGACCTTTGTGCATGTATCTTATATAACCAATAATAGGCTCCAACAAGATAAAGGAACCCTACTCAAATTGTCAAACAGTCTTAGGGTCCAATTTGTTCAAGCAGCATAAAACAGCAAAGAAAAATAAGGTGGTACTGCCCATAGTCACCAGATTCACTAGGTAATCTCACGAACTGCGTGCCAGTTCACGCATTTTGATTCACGATACTTTTGTGATTTGGAATACTATGGTATACGTACCGAATCGCCAAATCTGACATACTATCTTTAAACTCAATCCGCCAAAATTTTGAACAATTAAGAAGCGGAATATTTTAACAAGTCTCTGTAATTTGTATACAAGACATATATATGTATATCTCACGTATATTAGTACTGATCAAAATTAACTTGCATATATTTATTATTGTCTTCTTTTTAGGAGATCAATTATTGTCATGTTATCATGTAGTGTAAGGCCTCTTATCATGTAGTATAATTTAAGTTATACAAAAATTATACTAAGTCAAACTATACCAAGGACATAAGAAGGCAACAAAAAGAAGCAATAAGAGACAAAAGGGAAAGCAAATTTCAGGAATGATAGAATTTCTTTTAAACTATTATGGTTGTGTTCTTTATTATTTTGTGTTTTGTGTTTTTGTTGTTTTATGTTTAGTGTTTTTCAAGGAGATTAATTTTTTTTTTTTTTGTTGAATAAATTACAACTTTTTACATTGGCATAAAATTATAATGATTGTTTTTTCTATTTAAGTTTAAGTTTATATA
This sequence comes from Cinchona pubescens, assembly GCA_025175665.1. NCBI lineage: Eukaryota > Viridiplantae > Streptophyta > Magnoliopsida > Gentianales > Rubiaceae > Cinchona > Cinchona pubescens. Next base: position 1,735,753 of record JANKKI010000185.1, on the reverse strand, counting down.
AAAATTTATATCAAGAATATACCAACTAAATTATCTAAGCGTATATTGTACTAAAAGAGCATACTGACTAAACCTACCCCTTTGTCCCATATTTTTGTAAAGTGACGTACTGCGTATCCGTATCCATACCACGTATTACAGAGTACCGTGAATCTGGTAACTATACTGCCTATAACATTAATAATATGCATGCGGATGGATAAGAGGTTAACTGCAACCTCTAAAACTGTTATGCATGTTTATAGTTATAACCGGTTAAAAAGTAAATGGTCCATAACTTGTGTAAAATTTCAGTTAGATTTCTTCTATCATCAAATATTTACATATCTACTTCTGGATTTCATAGCAATCAATACAACGAAGAAAATTTTACGCTAGATATGAGACAATACACCTAGAACCTGTAAATAACAGGAAATTTTTAATCAAATATTTAAACTTTTTTAGACAATGTTGTCAAATGTCAATCCTGGCTTACAGTTTTCGTGCCTTGAGCAAAAAAAATATATATTAATTGAACACGGATGTCTCAATTACCGGAATGTCAGTTTTCATGCCAATACACGTCACCACATTGTGTTCATAAGCAGTCAACTTTGCTGATATCTCGTCAGGAGCAAGTCTCACTGCACAGGGTATCCCAAGCATTAACACAGAAAAAAACCAAAAAGACTGCAAAGCACTATCAACTTTTTAAAAAATAGGGAAAGTCACTGAGAAGCCTTTGCGAATATCTAAAGTTCTAAATAAAATAAAAAGGAACAAAAGTTCTAACAAAGGAATTAAGCTATTTCCAGGATAACATCTAAGAGGGAGTTTGGCTTGTGGCATCTAGTATGAGGGAAAGAAATGAGAATCAAAACTAATGATGCCCATGGATTTTGTTTGGTTGATTACTATGGGAATCATTTTATGGGAATGAAAGTGTTAAAAAACACCCACTTTCATTCCCACTTGTGAATTGGGTTTCAAATTGATTAACTTATTAACATAATGAAACCAATTACTTGTTCAAACCAAACACGCAAGGGGGAATAAAATGAAACCATACTTCTCTTGTGGAGTTTATGATTCCCATTCCAATTCCAATTCCCAAATATGAGCCAAACATCTAGTGCTGCTACAGACTCTTAAATCAGCAAATATTGTGGTATTATAGAAGATGACAACTACATGTACAACATCCCTGTTGAAATAATGAGCATAGGAGGTGCAGAAAGTATTCCGTATTTGCACATTAAGTAAATGGTGGATAACATTGGTTTCACCAGCAGACATGCTTATGAGTATAATTGAGATATTCATTTTCAAAGGAACTATCTTAATGAATTTTTATACAAATTGCTTAAACTAGTCATCTGCCAACTTACTGTTAAATTTTTTTTTTGGTATTTGGCGATTGTTGAGTGCATAGAGAAAATTCTTCACAGCCTCAGCACTAAACCGAGCAGTATACTGCAATCACAAAATGTTTTCAGTTACTTTTGTTTGCAGCTATCTTTTGCTTTTTTGTGTCACAATATGATATTGAGGAAATAACTAAATAAGTTACCTGTACAACAACGACATAATACTTTGAATAGTTGCGATCACTACAGTCAGTTACATTTGAGGGGGCTTGAGTATTTACCTGCACCAGGTAGCAAACTTTGCGTCAGAAAGAGAGAAACTTGAAGGGGTAAATGTTGAAACGCAGGTAATTCCGTGAAGGAGCTTGATGGCTCCCATGTTCAACCACTCATTGTTCTTATCATCACGTTTAGGATCAATCGGCAAACCTAACAAGTTGTTCTATAAAATGCTGGTTTGGATAGGAATCCAGAACTTGGATTATGAAGGAAAGTTGTGACTTGAACTGGGAGGTGGAGATGGTTATCACCACCATTTCGAGGAATGAGACTATCAATATCATGCGTAGTAACCAAGCCTGCCACCCCTGGAATCTCTTCTTCTTCTTCCCTTTTTTTTTTTTTTCCAATAGCGGGGGTTTGTTGTGGCTGGGTGGTTGTTTTCCCTAGAATAAATCCTTGGATAGCACTTTTAGTGGTGAACATTAAGTGCTTAAATTTCAAGTCAATTAGTGGCATAACGGCCGGAAGGCTTGAAGAAACAATGTCTAAAACATGATTCATTGTTGCTCTCGGCACAATGTTTTAAATTTAGAAGATGCCAAAATGTACTAAGGAATCATCTTCCTGATTGGTGTATGGTAAAAAATCACCAAACATGATTATTAAATCAGTGGAACAGATAGAGGACCACATTATGGCCTATTTCGGTGGGAGGCAGACTGATGAACTGGTTGGAGAGGGAGTCCACAGTGTTCTCCATGCAGGATCAATCAAGTTCAACGAGATCATCCTTGCATGCAACAGAGCTCTTACTAGGATTCTGATTATCATTGCTCTGAAATGAGAGGGAAAAAAAACATTCAAGCTGTTAGACACCACTACACTTCATAGCCTTTATCTCTCCTGACCTCCTTTCAATTCTTATTTGTCTGGAAAGAGTCATTCATGAGTCATGAGACAAGCGAAAACAATTAATGAACATTGCTTAATCTAAATGCGTGCATGTAACCACGGATTTTAGTTTCCACTATAAGCAAATCCAGATTTGATAGCCCACAAGATGATTGCATAAAACTCCAGAAAGGTAACAATAAGACATCACCAAATGTGACCTATGAAAAAAAAGCTAAAGCAATTTAAACCAAAAAAGTCAGAAGTTGAAGTAGTTAAAGGAAAACACTTTAAAGATGACTCACAATCAACTTTTTATCCTTCTGGAACTTGTAACTAGTGTTTAGAATGTTGGACTCCAATAAAGTTAACAACTTTTCAAAATCTTTTTCTTTATAAGTGTTATGACGTAGACTTGTACATTTTTTTTAGGTTTCAAAATTTTGAGTTCAACTGATTGCCATTCAGGTAGTTTCCATTTGTTTAACACTTTCCTGTCTTCAACCATAACCGTTGTTTTCATCCTTAGTTCAGTTAAACTGACCCTTGCGAATAAATTTGCCTCGAGTATACATCCATTAAACTCTGGCATTTGACTCAGTTGCAGATGAATCTGAACATAACACCTATCCTTTCTTCTACTAAGGCAGTATTCTCAACTTCCTTTTGCCCAATGATTTACAAAATCCTTTTTTTTTTTCTTTTTTTTTTTTTATAGTTAGTACTTCAACTTGAAGACCGTGCCTGGTGCAACATAAAGATTGATCCTTTATGATCGGAGGGTCACTCGTTCGAGTGGTTAAAATGCTCACCTTCCCAAAACTAGAAGCCTTAGTAGTACATTGGATACGTCGTTTATGGTTATTACTTCATCTTATCAGCAAATTATTAGCCAAAACTATAATCTTTCTCTTAAGCAGGCATTACTTATTAACAGTAAAATGTCATAATTTAATATTGCATTTTCAGCATTCAAAAGAGTAAATTTCACTATTCAACAAATAATTAAAATCTGTTTGGACTGTTCTTTTTATTCCATTATCCAACAATATTATTTTGCAATACTCAAACATATTTTTCAACCACCTTTTATATCCCATTTATCATATCTCAAAACGTTAATACAATAATTATTCCAAACAATATTTTGAATAATATCCTAAGATGGTTCAAACTAAAAATTTTTGCCCAAAAAAAAATCATTAAATATAAATGTCAACTACAATAGATGAGTAAACAAAGTCATGAAGCGAAGGCAAAATTGCATTTGAATAAAGAAAAAAGAAGAAAAAAAAAAGGTGAAAGGAGAATTGAGATATTACCAATACAACGCTTTTGCAGAGATGGTGGATGGAGGCGGCGCCGAGGATGTCGCGGCGAGTTTCGAGAGGCAAATCATAGTAGTCGGAGGAAGCGCTTGTTTCAAAACGAAGTCCTTGACTCCGTTAGAGTGAAGTATCGCAGATAGGCGGCCTTCGGTGGGGGTGGGGATGGCGGCGGAGGCAGAGAAGTGGTGGTCCGGTTAGAGAGAAATTTCTAGTTCGGTTATTCGTTGGAGGATTCGGGTTTGGATTTTCTCCAGATCCGTTAACTCCTTCATGGGTGATGGATCCGACTCGGCTGGAATGAGTTTATACTTTTTTGGGAAAACACTCCCTTTTTTTTTTTTTTTTTTGCTAAAACACAAAACAGTCTCTGAACTTTAATTTGTTCATTTTTAGTCCCTTTAGCTTCTTCTCTTACGCTAAATTAGTCCTTTGACAGTGGCTCATCCTAAACGTTTGAATTTTGGAAAATACTACCGTAGATCCGATCTTGGGTCTCACCGGTAGACTTTGAGATCAAAATTAAATCTTATAAAATCTTATTTACATCAACTGATATTATAAATTTCATAACATTTAATCCACACCATAGAATCTGTATAAGTGGGACCATAAACCAGATCTACCTAAGTATTTCTTTTGAATTTTGGTTACTATTGATCGGCTTGACAAGGGCATAATGGTAATTCATTAATCTTGAACACCAGTAATGGCTATGATTGACAACATAGCTGGTGGCTGGCTAGTGGTGCTACTACAGGCGATCGTTGGGAAAAAAAATTTTCGACCATAATTTAGTTAAAATTTATGCGTACAAACTCTTTTTTAAGATAACACAATAATTCATTAACATTATGTTGTGTAAATATTTATATTCTCAGTATATCTGACTTCTTCTTTTATTTTCTACAATCAAGATAGATTATTTTTTCAATGCTAACATGTTTAGCCTTTTTCCCAGAATGAAATGCAGTTTAATTTGGAGATTTTCTAATTTTTCATTTTATATTGACGAACATTACTAAATTACCCATTTTGCCCCCTTGTTATGGTGGGTTGAGCCACCACTTGGACTAATGGCATTAGATAAAAAGATTAGGACTAATGTAAAGGAGCAAATTAAAGTTCAAGAACATTTTGTATTTTAAAAAAAAAAAGTTCAAGGATTAAAGATATTTTCCTTTATTTATTTATTTTTTTGGCCAAGAGTTAATGAATTTATAATCCAAATTTTAATCTTATCAAGCTAAAGAAAAAAAAAATTATAATAACAACAATATATAGAATTGTGGTAAATAAATTGGGATGTTTCCTGAATTTTCCTTCTTTAGACTTTGACGAAAAATTGAAAACCAGCTTTGCGCATGACCGATGGTGTGCTGTTACTGTTAGATACTACCAAACTCGGCTGCTGTAGTAATCAAAAATCTTATTCGAATTTTGTATAGGGTATCAATGCGTTGAGTTATCAGGTTATCGTATTCATATTGTGTTTATTTTTTACATCAAATTTATATTGTATTTGTATCTAACTCGTTTATTATTAACAGAGAATATCAATTTATTTAACAATTACATAACTTTTACCATTAGAAAGTTTTAATTTTTTTAGTAGAAGAATCTTAGTTTACCATTAATAAGCAAAACCGGCACTTAAAAGTCACATACTTGTGGCGAATAGGAAACCAGAGAACCTATCAAACTACTCTGGTCTCCTTTTTTTGGGCACTTTTTTACTTTTCAGACAAGAAGATTTGGCGAGGAATAAAACAACTTATCAAATTCCAGAAGAAGAAAGGGAAATTCTAGATATTTTGGCAGAACGTTGGATTCGTCGAAGATTTCGCATGTGATGGAGAGTGCGCTCCACGCAACGCAATGCTTATTATGGTTTTCTTCCATCTAGAAGACTACAAAGGAGGCGTTTGGACTTCCTACTTAGGATTCGGCGTTTCCCGTGAACATGGTTTTCGATAAGAAAAAGGAAAATCAGAGAACATATTTTGTTTATGAAATTGGAAAATATTTAAGTAGATCTGCTTTTTTATCTTACTTATAAATTTTATAATTTAAATTAAATGTTATGAAATTTATGATATAAATTAATGTAAATAAAATTTTATAAAAATTTTATTTCGGTCACAGAGTGTATAAATAGGGCCAAAAACCAAATTTTCCTATGAAATTTATTTCTTTTCCATTTTTTTCTTTGTTCATCTTCTATTTCCTTACGTCACCATTTCGCAGCTCTTCCTATATTTTTCAATTCATTGTGTATCTTTTGCATTAGGAAAAGAAAGTGGACTCGATTTTAATATTAATTGATATAAATAAATAATATTTTTAAAAAATTTAATACCGACCATAAAATTTATAGATAAATTTCAAAACTAGAACAATTTAATCATTTTTTTTTTATATAAGATTAAAGTCTTATTCCAGTCTTGCACAAATTGTTTGAATGATTGAGATTTTGTCATGTACACAAATTAATTTTGAGATGTATAACTGATCTATAACTTACGAATTAAGACAAACAAACTCTTCTAAAATCTACAACTTCTCCTAATTCATTTTTGGGATGGAATAAAAAAAAAAACTTAACTTCTACCATTCCCTTCAAACATTTAAAAGAAAAAAACAAAATAAAATCAATAAATTTCTACATAACATTTTAAAATTCTTGCTTGCTAATGTAACATAAAATCAAAATGAGAGTGAAATATAACGTGTGGGATGAGGAGTAAATTTTGGTTATTCACTCCGTAATGTGGAGTGGATATGACAGCTATTAAAATGATTAAAAAATAGGGAGATCCTACTATTTTTTAATCATCAAACCGCCTGTAATACTCACTCCGCATTACAAAGTGAGTAACAAAGATTTTTTCGTGGGATGAGATTGTCTACCGTTGCACCTTTAACTATAGATAACACTTGAAATAAATTTTTATCGATTTGAATTAAATCAAGATAGCGTAGTTTAAATTTTTTATATATAAATTTAAAATTTTTAACTTATCAAGTTGATCACAGTAAATTAACTAACAATAATTTTTATTTAAAATTAATTTAAATTGATGAACCAAATTCGAAATAATTGATGAACCAAATTGAGTTCAATTTGATTTAAGTATTTAATTTCCAGTTTTGATCACTACTTCACTCTTCAACTATAAGCCTGACTTATAGTTGCACTATATTTATGTTAGGGAAATTTTTAAATAGATCGAGTTCATATTAAGTGTCATGGATCTATTATTTATATTCATTCATATCGTTTTAATTCAATGAAAGTTTAATAAAATAGATTTTTTCAGGATGATGTGGTTGAATATGGACCAAGACGCTAAAGATCTTCTATCTTACATCTTGTGTCATTCTCTATTACACCACTCACATAATTAACCGTCAAAATTATTCTACTAAAATTACTCTATAAAATGATCTGTTAACATTACTCCATAAAATTTATTCCACAAAATCTTAAAAAATTTATTAAATGATGTGATTAAAAATGACATAAAATATAAAATAAAAGATCATGTATAAGATCAAGAAATCTATAACATCTATTATATACTCGATGTATCTAAAAATTTTCCTTACATGATATGTGACGACACCTATCAAAATGCCAATAAATTTCTTTGTTTTATAAAAAGTTACTCCAATCAATAAATTACTATTAAATTAGGTAATTTGCTTTAGTGCAAAAGTAAAAGTCTTCCATCTTATGGTATAAACTTCTCAATTTCCCATTGCTGATCTCACTCGTCCCTTCCAAATCTAAAGTCTCCAAACAACCGTTGACCGTTCAAAAAGAACCAATAAACCCTCTTCCGATTTCCCCTCCTCCAACCCACCACTTCCCTATAAAACTCCCACAATCTTCCCACCATTTTTCACACAGAAACACACAGTACAAAAACACACACAAACAATGAAGAAGAGTGAATCATCTTCGACATTAGGTCCGGGAGGTTTAGACATCTCGAAAGCCTTCTTCAAATCCATTAATCATATGGCCCCGCCTTCCCCAACCAAACGCCACACCAAAATCTCCGTCATCGGCGCCGGAAACGTCGGCATGGCCATTGCACAAACCATCCTAACCCAAGACCTCGCCGACGAGTTAGCACTCGTCGATGCCAAACAATCCCGATAAGCTCCGCGGAGAAATGCTCGACCTCCAACACGCCGCCGCTTTCCTACCCAGAACTAAAATCCAGGCTTCCGTCGATTACTCCATTACTTCCGGGTCGGATCTTTGTATTGTCACGGCGGGTGCCCGCCAGATTCCCGAGGAGAGTCGGCTGAATCTTATACAGAGGAATTTGGTTTTGTTTAGGAATATTATTCCGCCGCTGGCTAAGTATTCGCCGGATTGTATACTTCTGATCGTGTCGAATCCGGTGGATGTTTTGACCTATGTTGCGTGGAAACTTTCCAAGTTTCCCGCGAATCGGGTTATCGGATCCGGGATCAACTTGTGTTCATCAAGGTTTCGGTTTCTTCTTGCGGATCAAGAGATTGATGTCAATGCTCAGGATGTCCAGGCAAGTTTACACCCAAACTTTATTTATTTTTTATGGTAAATTTTAGGAACCATCACCTTATATTTTTAAGTTATAATGTATAATAATAATATTTTGTAATTTAGATGTCAACAACTTCATAAAGACCAGAATGTTCTTTTAAAATTTTTGTATATCCTAACATTTTGAAATATTTTTAAACACGTTTTTTAGTAAATTTATTAATTTATTTTTAGGTAACAAAATAGGTTGAATAGTGGTAATTGTTCTCACCATGGAAAATACTTATTTGATTTTGGCCTATCTATAAATTTTGTGATTAATATTAAATATTATAAAATTTTATTTATATTAATTAATGTGATTTATTTTACAAAATTTAATTTATATTATAAAATTTACAAATAGAATCATAAATCGAATCCACCAGCACTTGACTAGCCTAGATTATTATGGTAAGCGTCTCTTATACAATTTAATCACTTAGTTTGTTGGTAACTAGTACTTGATCAAGTATTAGCTTTTGCTTTAGGAATATTTGTGAGTGAATGGCAGTGTTGTGTACTTGTGTGATGATGGTAACAACACCAGATTTTGACTTATTTCACTGTAGAACGTGATCACTGATAAAAAAACTTGTGAAGTATCTTGAAATTTAACACCATTTTCTAATGAATTTGATGGGATGATGACAACTTTAAAGGGTACGTGAGTAGGCTTATGAACAGTAACTTTTAATAGTTTTTATTGTAATTAATTGTGTGTCCGTAATCAAGCCAAACGAAATCTATATTTGCCCTATCATATTCATATGGTTTCTTTAGTGGCGATGGCTGCTTATCTAATATTGATTGGAGGTGGAACGTGTCACTTGTCACTGTTATACTATTTTACTTTTTTTTTGTCCCATTGGTGGAATTTTAATTATCAAAATGGCAACCTTTATTTGACCACAACTACTTATATCGTGGACTATGGATGCACACATAAGTTCTATGGGTCTCACAGTTGGGTGGCAAATCTTCTGTGACACCAAGAATTTGCTCTATTTACTCACTCTAATATGAAAAATATGACGACCATGCAGGCATACATTGTTGGGGAGCATGGAGACAGTTCAGTGGCACTATGGTCAAGCCATAAATGTGGGAGGAGTGCCAGTCCTGAGCTTCTTAGAAAGGCAAAAAATTGCCTACGAGAAGGAGACTTTAGAGAACATCAGAAAAGAAGTTGTGGGAAGTGCATACGAAGTAATAAATCTGAAGGGCTACACTTCTTGGGCAATTGGTTATTCAGTGTCTAATTTGGCTCGAACCCTCTTGAGGGATCAGAGAAAGATTCATCCAGTCTCGGTTCTTGCAAAGGGCCTTTATGGAATTGATGGTGGAGATGTGTTTCTCAGCTTGCCTGCTCAGCTTGGGAGGAGTGGAGTTATGGGGGTGGCTAATTTGGAGCTGACTGATTATGAAGCAGAACAGCTTAGGAATGCTGCAACCACCATTTTGGAGGTGCAAAACCAACTGGAAATTGATGTCTAGTCAATTTAGATTTCTCTTTGATGGGAGGATATTGTAATTTTCAAGTTGCTTTCTTCTTGTAATACTTTCTTTTGTGATTTGGTGAGGACTAGATTCTCTCCAACTTTACTGTTAAAATAAATTTTAATAAATATTTTTAAAAATTAAAGCCCTTCATAATATAAACTATATTCTATATATCCTTGCAAAGAAAAAATAAAAATAAAAAATACTAACATTTTACTGTTTGATTAAACTATTTCTATAAAAATTTCACCATTAAAATTTGATGAAATATAAAAAATAATAACACCTTCTAAATGTGTTATATAATTTAATAGTGATTTTTTTTTCTTCAAATGAATTGATTTTAGATATGATGGTCTACTGCAGGAGATAAAACGAATGATGTGTTTAGATTATTTTCTTAAATTTTAACTATTTAAACATAAGTAAATAGACAATAAAAAGAGAGGATCCAAATCTTTTTGGTGAGAATATTTTTGTTTTATAACTTTTGGTTGTCTTAATTACTACTATACTATCAATAGTTGAAAAAAAAAAAAAAATTCAATAGTTCACTAAATTTTTATTAGTTAGAGAAAAACACACTTGCATGTACTAGAACTATCTCTTTGTACTAAGTAAAAATTTAGTCACATGCAATTACTTTTGTTAAAGTGATATACTATCACCCCTTAAAGTTTCAACTAAAATTGCTAAAATTTCCTTAAAATTAATTTTTTTTTAATCGACATCTCTCGGAAGTCAAACGGCGCGTTATCAATCCGTGCTTATGTAATACTCCCTTTGTTTCATTTAACTAATTTAATTGAATATCCGTTTCATTTTAATTGCACAAATCCAGAAATGGCTCAAATTAAAAATAAAAAAAAATTTAATTAATGTACAACAATTAAAAAAATTATTAAATTATATTAATTTTATAAAAAATAATTTTAAGTAACTAAATTATCCTTTTATATAAATATTCACCAATTATATAATTCTCTTTTAATTAATATAGTATAAGATAAAAATGAACAAATATCGTTTAAGACTTGATTTTTTAAAGCGACGTATAGCTTAATACAAAAGAAGTGAGTAAATTACATTTTGCTCATCATATAGATTTCGAAAAGTGACATTAATTAATTATGGTTGGATCAATGCAATCATATAGGTTATAAAATACATTCCAAAATTCCACCAACAGTGAAATGAACACTAATGTATAACTTGATTAAACTAATACAATTAGTAAGACGTAATATTACTTATCTATTCCAATCCTGCGGACTACTACCACTAAATAGTACTTATCAACCACGATTAGGCTGGTTTTCAACCCGCAATTACGGCAACCTTGACCTCGGTAGGATAAATTAATGTTAAACAATTATTAATTCACAGTGGAATAACGTATGCAATACTAATTTTCTTAGGAAATATTTGGTTTATAGGAATAATGAAAAAAAAAAAAATGAGAATCAAGATTAATGATACCCGTAAATGATGTTTAATTAATTACTATTAGAAATTAACTTATCAATATAATAAATTTTATTTCTTATTGAAACTAAATAATTAAAGAACATCACATAAACCCATATAGATACTAGAAATTATAATTCTTGTTTTAATTTCCAATTTTCAAATACGAACCAAACTTCTTAAGGACAAAAAAAGGAAAAATTGCCAAAATAGTCCCTCAACTTTTGCACTTTAGCCAGAATAGTCCCTCAACTTTTCTTTTAACCAGAATAGTCCTTCAACTTTTTTTTTAGCCAGAATAGTCCTTTAACTTTTATTTTTTAGCCAAAAAAGTCCTTTTATGCTGTAGTCACCATAATTTTTTTTTTTTTTTTTTTATAAATTTCACATGAAAGGACTATCTTGGCTAAAAAATAAAAATTGGAGGATCATTTTGGCTACAAAAAAAGTTAAGGGACTATTTTAGTTAAAGTAAAAAAATTTAAGGACTATTTCAGCGATTTTCCCGACAAAAAAATTTGAAAGACAAAAGTCAAAGAATGATGCGATGAAACTTGGAAAAATTCTATAGCTTCTTTCAAGAAACTATTTATTTATATTTTAAATATTTATACAATATAACATTATGTACTTTAAAAATTTATAATGTATAATCTTTTAAAACTAAGTAGGGAATAGTTCCCTTAAACTTGAGCACCCCACCTTAAATTTGTTTTTTTGAGGACCCATTTCAAAACTAAGAAGGTGTTTGGTTTGCATTTGAAAATTGAAATCGAAATCGAAATGGGAATCATAAATTTCACTATCTGATGGGTTTATATCATTCCCTTTCACTTGTTTGGTTTAAATAAGGAATGAGTTTCATTATGTTGATAAGTTAATAAATTTGAAATCTATGTTATAAGTAGAAAATGAAAGTGAACATTTTGTAACACTTTCATTTAGGGGTGTTAATCAACCAGTATTTTGGTAATTCGGTAAAAAAATTTTCGTATTTCAGGGTAAGAAAATCAAAACCAACTCCGAACCAAACTTTTTTTTTTCGATTTATCCGATTAACCAAAGTTTACTAGTTAATTTAAAAATTAAGCATAAAATTAAATACTAAACTAATCAAATTAATAAACAAAAACCTAAAACTACTAAAACTAACACTAGAAACTAAAAAATAATAAAGTCAAAAATAATATCAAAGTGTTGAATGAATAGAACATAAAATTGGGTTACTAAAAAATTAAAAACTAAAACTAATAAAATTAAAAATTCTGTAATTCGGTAATCCGATATTTTATTTTCAATAACTAAATTTGAACCATATAACCAATATTTTTTATTCGATTTATCTGAAATTCGATTATCCGAAAATAAAAAACCAAACTAATTTAATTCGACCAATTTGTTCGGTTAAACCAACCTATGAACACCTATATTTTCATTTCCATAGAATGATTCTAATAGTAATTAAGTAAATATTTATAAATATCAGTAATTTTGATTCTCGCTCATTTCCCTAGTAGTCATAAACCAAACATCACGTAAGCGGAATTGTTAGGAGGTGAACGTAATTACATTTTGCTATTGTCAAAACGACATCGCTTAGAGTGGTGTATTACTGAATTTGTCTTCACCACTCTTCCATTAGTTACCACAAAGGGCAAAAGCTGAAGAAAAAAAAGACGACTGAGCAAATCCCGATCGGCGAAAATGGCTGGCAGATTGAGCCACGTGGCATCTCGTATAATGGGCGGAAATGGCGTCGTCGCTCGCTCTGTCGGCTCCTCTCTTCGCCTCCGCGCCGGCATGGGCCTCCCCGTCGGCAAACACATCGTCCCCGATAAACCGGTAATTAAAAAAAAAAAAAAACCCTAAATTCCAATTCAGTTTCTTTGATCATCGATTCAATTCGATGTTTGTTTGTCGATTATGCGTTTTAGGTTCCGGTGAATGATGAGCTTGTATGGGACAATGGAACTCCATTTCCGGAACCTTGTATTGATCGAATTGCTGAAACTGTTGGAAAGGTACAATCTTTTTTTTGTTATGAATTTGGATTTTAAATTTAAGAATTGGGAATTGGTGTAATTTTAGGGTTTTGAGATTTGGGATTTTATTGAATTAGTGAATAATGAATGTTTTACAGTATGAAGCATTGGCTTGGATGTGTGGAGGATTAGGGTTTTTCGCGAGCCTAGGTAAATTATTACGACTTTTAGCTGTTTGGAATGACAAAGCTTCGAAAATCCCTTACGTAAGTCCAGATAGTTTATTTATGTTGTGATGCAGTGTAAAATGATGTAGTAAATGTAGTGTGTAGTAAAATGTTCATCATTCTAGCTACGCATTTATGCACGTCATTTTTGTTTGTAATGCGGTTCTAGTGGTGATTGAATTGAATGTCATGTTTTCTGCTAAAAGATTTGAATTTGGTTATGCTTTTAGATTGGTGTAGAATGTTACAAGATAAAATACTTGCTATTTCCTTTTGAACCTGTTTGAAGTGATAGGATATTCGTAGTAATTTGAGGTGCATTTTAGTAACAACAATATAGTTTTTTTTCCAAGAAAACAGTTTATTTTATCTTCTTCTTTTTTTTTTTGTTTTTTTTTTCTAAGCACATTGGAAATGGGGAGCAATAGCATTGGCCGTTGGAATCTAAAATGCAGTATTTGCAGCCATAGCAAAAGGCATTGTGGTTTCTAAGTTATTAAGCATATGAACGCGCTTTACTTAAAAAGTTCAAGGGTGTGAGGAGAGTCAAAATCCTTTGGGGTCTGTTTCACTTCTGAAAAGGCAGTTCATTAGGGAAGAGAATTCATTGATTGCATTGAGGAGAGTTTTATCTAGGTATTATCTGAGAAATTATTTAATAAATTAAAGTCTAGAAAGTTGTGGAATTTGATACAGCGTAGATTTGGTGAAGATTTAGTTGTCTATTTTCTCTATACCAATAGGTATACTTGTTTAGTGGAATTAAACTTTAGAAGCCTTCAAAATGGTTACAGAAATTGATTTAGTGTATCATAGTAATATCATTCAGCTACAGAAAATTTTCATCTGATCTTGGTCTTTTAGGTGATTCTGGAAGCGGAAAGTTTCAATCTTTTACACAAGTCAACTCTGTACCTTTCACTGAATCTAGTTTATTGCTTTCATATAAGTGTCAGCTAATTTGGGGTTTTATTAGTTGTTAATATGCTTGAAAATGTGACCAATATTCATGCTCCTGTGATTAAATATGTTTACTTCTGTCATTTTCCTGATAACTAAAACTAACGCTTCCAATCATAACTCTTGTCCTTGTTCTCAACTGGCTATGAAAAGCTATAAGCATCTTTTTTTTGAAATTGAAACAAGCACTTTTTAGAAAAACAGGTGGATAGTTGCTTTTGAAAACAAATTTTTGCTTATCTAAACGTGATTTTTTTTTTCATGTTTTGTCCTCAAATTCTTTTAGAAAAGTGAATTTTCAATTTCACAAAAAGCTATAAGCAGTTTTCAAAAAGTTGTTGAGAACAAACCCTTGTGTTGATATTGTTTTTTAAATCCTTTCTTCCCCTCTCTCTCAATCCTCTATCTCTAGAGAAGTGGAGGTGGGGCGTTCTTTGTATTTTGATCTGTGTAACACTTATATAGTTGCTTCACTTTCCATAGTCCATTGCTTCTAAATAATCTGCCAAATTCCTCATTTCCTAATAATCTGCCATTTTGTTTTCACCAGACGCCGAAGGTTTATCCATATGACAACCTGAGAGTGGAGCTTGGTGGAGAACCATAGCCATCTGGTTGCACCTAGATGTGTAACTGCATTTCATGTCCCTTTCTTGGGTCTTTTCTCCCCCTTTTAAGTTCAACCATTATGAAATAATAATATGCTGTATCTAAAGTTTTCTAGCAAATAGTTGAATACTGAATTTGCTTTAATCCATTTATGGTGGATTTTTTCATTTCATTTGCCATTGTTCATCTTGGTTGTTTGGATGAGTTACTGCTGCAGTACTTTTACCAAGCATGACTAAATGTAGGTTTCACCTGCTGTTCACTCTCCAAATATTTTGACAATGAGCGTACAGAAAACTTGGGGAAAACAACAGTAAAAGGAGCTGAAACTACACATTGTACCGTCACATAAAACACCGGAGTATTCTTCTTTCGTAATTGTCTATTGCTTTTCATGTTCCTTGAAGGCTACTGGATCTTACAGGAGCATTTACTTGTGGTTTATCCTACTTCTTCTTGGAGATTCCTTGTCTTCATGTAATACTCATTTGTCATCGTTAATTGTGGTATTTTCTTTTCTTTTTTGGATAATTGAATAGATTAGACTAGTTGTAAAGAATTGGCAATCTTTTCCAATTTCCGAACAATGCCTTGGTTGATGCTGCATTGCTCGGTTATTTGCTCGAAAGTTATCCCCAGAATATCTAATACTTCACGATCATTGTATAGCTTCAATTTAAATTTTCCATTTATCGGTTACATACAAAATTTCATACCACTTCTCTCAGAATATATTGTTTCTAAAGCAAAAATCCGTGGATTCACTTGCATAAAATGCTAATAATAGTAGAACTCGGAGCAAATATCTATACATTTCTAGAAATGCACAATTTTTCAAGCATAAAACGGTACACTCTACGAACTTCTGCTATATCTGTGGAGGTGCGTCAGGGCTCATCTGTCCTGTCATATAAATTGGCTTAAATGTGCCATCATATCAGTAATCCTTAATGAACTCTACACCTTTACAAAGTCCAACAAATTCAGCATCAAAGAACAACAGATCTACGCGATCACTAAAATAATAATTTTTCAATCAAGGTGATAAAATTGCATGTTCATCAGGGATTGACAAGAGAAAAATCCCTTGGCCCACTTGAGAATTGAAGAAGCTGAATCTGTCAATAATTGATCGAGATAGAAAGAGATAAATTTCTTTATTTGAGGAAAATAAAAAAAGAAAAAGATAGTATAATTAGAGAATTAATCAAATGCAGAAACCTCCAAACTCTGCAGTCCATTGGCTAATACTTGCAATGCCAGATTGTCTTCAATCTTGCACAATTTTGGATTCAATCTTTCACATGGTCTTGTTATATCATCTCCAATTCGCAAGAAAGAAAAAAAAGCTCCAAAGATGGTAAAATTTCCATCTATAAAAGCCTCTACTCATTCATGCCATTCCCATCAGCATTCACCAATCTTCTACACAACAGGTAGATTTTCAGTGTCCTGAAAATGGCTTCAAAAACTCCTGCAAAGTGTTGCTCTTCTTTTGATCACATTCAACCTCCTTTTCTTCACTTTGGTAAGCTCCAATTATGTCCCATCTTGTTCAACACCACCACTACCTAGCTACAAGAATCCTAAGCCATATTACCCGAAACCGAAAACACCACCAAAAGGACATGGCCACAAGGATGCTTGCCCCATTGACACATTGAAGTTAGGAGTATGTGCCGACCTTTTGAATGATTTGGTGCACCTTGTGATTGGAACCCCTCCAAATGCTCCATATTGCTGCAGTTTGATCAAGGATCTTGTTGATCTTGAAGCTGCTGCTTGTCTTTGCACTGTTGTTAAGGCAAATGTGTTGGGACTTAAGCTCAGAGTTCCAATTTCCTTGAGCTTGATGCTTGGTGAATCAGTGTGGGAGGAAGGTCCCTTCGGGTTTCAAGTGCGAATAAACCAGCTCAATCGCTTTCCTATTAGCTTCTAATTTCGACATGATTTTTTATTTCATGCAATATTTTATGCTTTTTTTCTTGATTGGATAATTGCTGTATTTTGTCTGATCAACTACAATAATGTACTATTATTCTCTGGATTTGAATTTTGAAGGAAGGATGTTCACTTTCCTTCTAAGTTCTAATCCTTGTATTCTTCTCCATTTTGTGAAAGTTTTAATAATGTTCATTTCCCTGATTATATCTTTCTAGTTCAACTTGATAAAGCACTAATCAAAATCAGAGGCACTGCAATGAAAAAGTCCACGGGAGAGTTATTGTTCTTGCAGCAGTACTAGTCATTCCCTTAAAGGTCTTTAAAAAAAATTATGTAAGACTGTGAGAAAGCTGTGGATGAATTTTAATGGGATTAATTGTCTATCATACCATCAAGATGTAGTTTCTACCTACATAGGGATCTTAAATTCCTATCTTACAACAGCAAACTGAGTAGGAAGCCCTGACAAAACTTGATCTACATTGTATGCTTTTTACAAAATAAGAAAAAGGTAAAAAAATGCTTGTATGAGTGTACAACAATATAAAACAATTGGCATATCCACAACATGTTTTACTTCTTTTAGGTCTTCAGGGTTGTGGATGAAAGATCTCTGGTCCTCTTGGCAGTGGCTGTCGACTCATGTGGCTGTAGCTAAAATGCTCCGGCTGCGCACTCGGGCTGTCAGGAACTCCATACATATCCCCTTGAGCCTCCATCCCCACATATTGTTGCACCACCAGAACTGAAACTGTGGCAGCAAAATCTGATGATGCTAATAAATCCCCTATTGCACCTAGTTCCGGGCACTCACTCCAATCCGTTAGCCCTGCTGTCAGTGGTGATATTGTGCCTTGTCCTCTTCCAACTATGAATAAATCATGAATGCTGTCTATAGACCTTATTGCTGCGACTGTCTCTTCACAACATTGGTTACCACTTTTTCGGTGTAAACTATCGAGTCATCATTCATTGTTCTGCCCCTGAACTGATTTATGTAATCCTCATCTAGTTGTTTTTCTCTATCATCATCTGTTACAACTGTTAACATTCCGGGGTCATTGGGGGGTGCTCGTCGAGGCCCCGATGATGTTGATTCAGCTGCGTCTTCCCCTGGAATGAACCGCATTACTGTTAGACCAATCCCTGGATGTTCACTCATCCTCCATGCATAAGCCAATGCTTCGCGATCATCCGGTCCACCAAAGAATAATGCAGCTACATGGTGAGAAACCTGGCCTGCTGCTAATCTAGTTGAACCACTGAGGCCTCTGTCAACAAGAATGCCAACTGAGCAAGGTGCATTGGCCAAAACATTTTGATTGATTGTTCTGAATGCTGGATTGGTTGCTTCCATCCCACCATCCACTGTTTGCTGCTTGTGAAAAGGGATAATAATGAAAGCAACCCTTTTATCTTCGGCTAAATATAAGAGACAGGCACGGAATCTCAGTGCAGATATCTTCATGCATTGTGGAGTAAGGCGAGATAGCAGTCAAGGGTTGAACTGAGACACTGCCAGCATGCTGCTCAAAATTTTCGAACGCATTGATAATATGATCAGATTGTGCTTGAGTCCTATTAAGGGCAGATCTGCCACTTTTTCGGCTATTGTGGACAATTAACATGGCTGATGCACGACCGGTGAGTTCAACAAGGTGGAGAACATAAATACAGATTGGGGATTTTTTGGTTGGGTGGGATGCTTCAAGAAGGTTGATGATGGTTGGAACATTTCTAGGAGTATGGACACATACCAGCAGTCGGAATTCACTGTCCGGTTTTGATCTCTGGACCGTTCTCTTCTTGTATGGTACACATTTTCTTGCCGGCTTGTAAATTTTCGTGACAGCAGGTATGATGATTGATGTCATAACTACTGATACAATTACCATCATTGCAAAAGATGTGTCATCTAAAACCTGCACACAAGCAAATCACCACATTAAGAAATAAACTAATTTGCTACAAATAATTGCAAATGATGGATGTGCACATACTAGCAATTTTCAAATCTTGGTTCTTGAACTTTATCTTTTGTTAACATGAAATCATGATATGTTGTAAATGACAAATTAAACTCTAAAACAACAAATTTGTTACTAATAGATGTGATCAGATAGAGAGCAAGGATGTACCTTTTGGTCTTTACCAACATTGAGGATGATCATTTCAACAAGGCCTTTAGTGTTCATGAGCAAACCAAGAGTTAGCCCTTCATAAAATGGCATCTTATAGTAGAGTGCAATAAGGAGTGTTCCTGCAATTTTTCCAGCACAAGCAAGAATGATAACCAGAAACAGAATACCCCATGTTCCGGCTCCTTGAATTGTCCTAACTTCTGTCTTGAGTCCACTAATAGCAAAGAAAAGAGGAAGCAAAAGTCCCGAAACAAAATCCTCTAGTCTCTCTATAAGTGTTAATCCAAGAGGGCCATTCGGAATAACTAGGCCGAAAGCACAAAGGCACCAAAAACAGAATGCGTCCCAAGTGCATCAGTAATGAAACCGGATATCATTACACCTGTAAGAATTAAGCATATGTAGAAATCACTGATGGATTCGCCTTCAGGGGTTCGTCGCATCATCCAAGAAATTAAAGATATCTAACTACAAATATACAGAAGATCACAAATGCACAACTTGACAGAATCACCCAAATGGAAGCCAAGGAAACAGATTCATTCTCAGCTAAAGCAATTGCAAATGCCAATAAAATCCACGCACACATATCGTTTATAAGGGCAGAAGACATTGCAATTCTACCAATCTCTGTGTTAAGAAGCTTGAGTTCTGCAAGAACTCTAGCAAGAACAGGAAATGCTGTGACAGAAAGTGCCACTCCAAGGAATAGTATGAAAGTTCCTTGTTTCATGTACTGTGATTTTTGATGCAACATGAAGGAGAATGAAGTGCCTATCAAGAAAGGTAAAATCATCCCACAAACTGCAATTGCCAAGGCAGGCTTTTTCCCCGTCCGACGGATCACAGCAAGGTCCATTTCTACACCAACTAGGAAAAGGAAGTAAAGAAGACCTACATTTGCCATAGTCTCGAGCACCATTACACTTCTGAGAGGGAAAATTGTGTTTGCAAATTTAGAACTTTGGCCTAGTACTGACGGACCCAATATTACTCCACCCTGTGTGATCATTTGACAGAATATTCACTAATTAAATAACCAAATTAATCAAACTCAAATAGATCAAGATATTTATAAATACTAGTGCATTTTTTGATTCACAAATTGATTTGGTACGATGATGCACCAACAAATTACCCTATGCTGGGGCGGATGCAGGACTTCCAACTCCGGGGCAAGATTTTATAGGCATATATAGTGCACAAAATTAAACTCAATGCTCCAAAATGTTACACACAAACAAAAGAAACGAACCAAATTAATTAATGATAATGACAAGAAATATAAAACTTGACTTACAAGAATTTCTGAGATCACACGGGGCTGGCGAAAGGGCTTCAAGATGTAAACAAGAATACGAGTTGTAACGACGACCAACGTTAATTGCAATATGAAGAGTGGTAATGAATAATCCAATGGATTATCACCTTGCCAAATGCCATTTGTTGTTATCATTGTTGGTGCATAACAAACTATTGTCTCGTCACTTGAATTTGACGTTGTTGCTGCTTGATCCGCCATTCTTAATTTCCTTTAATTCTTGTATCAAAATTATATATAACCTTTAATTAATTCTCACGTATTAATCTAAATATAAGCTCTAAAATTCACAAAGTTAAAGAACAAATATATACACAATCTTTGTTGCCATGCATGGCTACTATCTTTCTTGATAATACAACACCAAATATAAGCTTTTTTTTTTGAAATGAATATAAATTTACAATTCTTGATTTTGTAAATACATACAAGAAAACAAATAATAAAAGAGAAAATTAAATTTTTTGGATGTTCATCTGGTTTTGGGGAAGTGAAGGAAGGAGAGTCATAGGCCCAGTGGAAAGGAGAGAGAGAGATAAAAATAGGTTAGTACTTGTGGAAGTCCGGTCCATATGGCCGCTATATGTTCTGTGGTCAATACTTAATACTGGTACTTAACTATGAATTTTTTGTGCCTATATTTGAAAAATTTGTTTTCGTGCATGTATTTTTATAGTATCAAACAAGTAGCCACGTACTGCAAGTTGGTAACACTTCTACATTTGACTAATTTAATACAACCTACTTCAGGGTATATAGAGAACATCAAGCACATATCGGTCATAGGATCTTCTTTCTCGTTATTGTACTAATATTTTAAACACTTATAACGTGCATTCTAATATTTTATATATTTATAACATGCACTATCATAATTTTATACACTATTTTCTCGTTGTTGTATTAATATTTTATACGTTTATAACGTACATCAGCATACGCTATGATATAATAAAACTTATAAGATCAAAGAATAAATGACAAATATTCATAACATGAAATATGAAAACTTATAAGATGATCAAAGAATAAATGACAAATATTCATAACATGAAATATGAAATATGAGATCAAGATACATACAAAGCGCAATTGTAGGGCAAGAAACTAATCAGATACAGTTATATTCACTGTTTGCCAGCAAAATTGAGATTCCGTACTATCCACAAAATTATTAAAAATTTAGGGTTAGTGGCATTTTTGCACCCCTAAAATAGGTTTTGGATTTCCTAAATGAGTAACGTAATATATATCACTTATTTAAATAGTATTAAATAAGTGTCATAAAAAAAAATATAACAGGAAACTCAAAGCCTCTAAAATATACTTGTTTATCACTTTGCATCTCAAGCTATTATTTTTTGCAGTTCACCGCCTCAAATTTCCAACTTTTGACATCAAGGAAATCTATGTTTTTCTTTTCTTTGTAATTTATTCCAATTATTTATGGATAATAGTAAGGACTTACACCGTCCATTTAATTTTAACTGTTGTTTTGGGTTGACGTATAAAAATTAAGAAAGACTTAGGATATTAAATTATATCATTTTTACGTAAAGATAGTTAAACTAGATAATTCTCTTTCGATTAATATGACATTAAGGATAAATTTGAGAAAAAACTCATTTAATACTCTTTGAAATTTTAAAGCGATAAATAATTTAAAGTGACAAATAAAATAAAACAAAGGCACTACCAGAGTAGCTTTAATTTACAAAGGAAATCCAAACCATCCCTAGAAAACCTCGTAGAACCAAACTACATAAAGAAAAGAAACAATCAGCTTGCCTCCATAAAAAAAATTAATTGATCAAAACCCCAAGCTATAATAAGTTCTCAATTCTGGTGCTGTTGGGACAAAGATTCTCTATTTAGAGATAAATTGAGGAGTGTTCATTTACTATTTAAGATATATTTTTAAAAATCAAAATCATTTATAATTCAAATTATATTTTAGACAAATGGCTTGCAAAATTTTTTAAAAAATTATACTGTTCAAATATGATACCTAATTTAATGGTGAAATTGTTTTTGAATCGAATAAATTGAATTGTGGATATAATGATCTACTTGATGAGATAAAAATTAATGATTTTTTAGATTATTTTTTTTTAAATTTTAATTATTTAGATATAAAAAAATGAACAAATAAATAAAGAAAGAAATGAAGAGGATCCAAATCTGTGTGACCATGTATTACATTTGGAGAGAGAAATCAAAGAGTCTTCTCTCAGAAATGTCAGTCAGCTGAACTGGTTCTTGAAATCTGCTATGACGATATCAGGAGCTATATTTCAGGACGAAGGAATGTTCCAAACACTAGTGTTAACTGGGACATAAGTGTTGAATGGAGTATAGATCAAAGGATTTTCACTAACTGGTCTCTGAACCGAATGTATTGCTTTAATTGATATGTTTTGAGATAGTTGTAATACTTGTTTGAGTAAATCTTTAATACATTGTCGATACATAAAAATTTTCACATTACTGTATCTAGATACATGACACATGTATAAAAATAATTTTTAAAATTTAAATAATACTATACATGTGTCATGCATCTAGACCCAATAATACAGAAATTTTTGTGTTTTAGTACTTTTTGAATCCAGAGATGCTCTCTGATGGTGTAAGCTTTCTAGTGGTTTGGTGATGTCAAATTAAATAGTTTACCTAAAAGAAAATATCTCAATTCTCCTACAATTACGTACACCATGCATTTAATTAGTGAAAAATGATGCATAATGGTTGGTGACTCTTTCTCTTCTTTTTTTGCTCAGTTGCTTTTAACTTTTAAGGTAGATCAATCATTGGATTAATTGAATTAAATGAGGATCCCACTGAAATGATCAATATTCATGCATTGTACAGATGATCTACAGTCAAATATCTATACAATTGGATTTCACACTTTCACGTGATCAATATTCATGCATTGTACACAGATGATCTACAGTCAAAAGATATTGACAAAATCTGTATATCTCCAAGGAATTCATCATCATACACTTAATGATGATCATCTCAAACCATCTACTTTGCTCTTTTAAGAATTTTCAGAAAATAACATAAAATTCCTCCTTTCTTTTCTTTTTTTAAAAAAAAAAATCTGAATGTAAGCCAATGTTGAGAGGATATTTTGTTTCATGTGAATTAAATATGAGCAGAATTCAAAGACAATGCAACTTTAGCCCCACTATATCTTGTTGAAAATGAACTAGCATCCTCAATTCTGCACTTGGTACCAAATTGCCAATACCCATTTGTGGACGAAATAAGGGAGCTCATGCTCGGCTGTATTCACAAAGATAAATTGATCAAAGTTCAAAAAAGCAAAACTTGGGCGAGGCCAGTTGCATGTAAGGCCCCGCTATACAATAGTGTAGGGCAGACATGGACCATAACTAGTACGAAAAAGTATTCTTACCAATTCTGTACTGCAGTGTGAATATCTTAATCAGTTTGTCATTGAAAAATAATAAAATTTTATATTTTTTTGATAATTACAATAACTTTAATAGCTACTTCATAATGTAATGTAAATATCATTTAAATCATTAAATTATAAATAAAAAAAATAAAATACTTATTTTTTAATAATTTTAATAACTATAATATCTAGGACGTATTCAGCTAGTATAAGGCTAGACGCTGCTAAAAAAATGAAGCAAGAAAACAAAGAGTGCTGCATATATAGGCAGCAATCAGGATAGGAGTGCTCCTGAAAGTCCGTGCAAAACTGATTTCTTCTGAAATCAAAGACCCCCCTTCACGGATGCAATTGAGGCCTTCACGGATTAGATATTGAAATTCGCGAAGGGCTATCAAGTAGCAACCCTCCAAAATCCCCAGTTCAATCTACAGTTCATCTCTTAGGAACTTTTTGTGTACATACTATATGGTATGGCTAGTACTATTGTTCGAGTAACTCTAAATTACTTATTTTATAATATAACATATATATGATAATTATTGAAATTATTGAAATAATAGTGCGATTCTTTACTTTTTAATCATGCAACGACTTATAATACTTATTCCGCAGTACGGAATGAGTAAAAAAATAAGCAAAGAATTTTTCGTATTGTTATCCATTATCTTTCTTTTGTCAAGAAAATCAATAATGATTCATCATGCATGGCATTCACGGGTTGCGCATAAATTTCCACTATAAATCTTAGCATGATGAATACAGCTCAGTGTTCACATAGAAAGAAGAGATAATTCCTTTAGGAACCCTAAGTCTATCATGGGTTCATCAAAGGTTTCAGCAATTTTCTTGATTTGCATGTTTTTCATGCTAAATGCATTGCCACCTGCTTATGCATGGGGAGATTGTAACTGTCCACCTTCTCGCCCGCCTTACCACCGCCCTACTCCGCCAACCACGCCTCGCCCACACCCTCCGAATACTCCAAAGCCCCCTCATCCTCCATCAACTCCCCGACCACGTCCTCCTCCGAGTACCCCTGTGCCACGGCCTCCATCAACTCCCCGGCCACGTCCTCCTCCGACTACCCCTGTGCCACGGCCTCCATCAACTCCCCGGCCACGTCCTCCTCCGACTATACAGGTCCCCTGTGCCACGGCCTCCGTCAACTCCCCGGCCACGTCCTCCTCCGACTACCCCTGTGCCACGGCCACAGCCACCGCCTAAGGTTTTACCACCAATAGTAAATCCTCCGGTTATTATTCCACCACCTATTATTACCCCTCCACCAATTATTTCACCCCCTGTCCCGAACCCTCCGGTAACCATTCCTCCGATAATAACTCCGCCAGTGATATCACCTCCAGTGACAATTCCACCACCTTCAGGTGGCTACCCACCTTACACACCTTCACCTCCAGGAGGAGGTGGCGGAGGTGGCGGAGGAGGCGGAGGAGGAGGTGGTGGGGGCCCAGGTGTGAGCCCACCACCTAGTGCAACATGCCCAATAGATGCACTCAAGCTAGGGCTTTGTTTGGATGTTCTTGGAGGATTAGTCCATGTTGTGATTGGGAATCCTATTGAAAACCTATGTTGTCCAGTGATTCAAGGGTTGCTTGAGCTTGAAGCAGCTATTTGTCTTTGTACAACCCTCCTCCACTATTAGGCTTAAGCTTCTCAACCTCAACATATTCATTCCCATTGCTCTTCAAGTCCTGGCAACTTGTGGGTTGACTCCACCTCCTGGTTTTGTATGTCCTCCTCTAAATTAGTTGCATGTATGTACTTTGTTTCTAAAATAAGTTACTACATTTCTATGTTAATTTCCTTCGTCTTTCTTATGTATATCTCTTTTTCTTTTTTCCTTCTTCTTCTTGGGGGCAAGAAGATTTGTTCTGGTTTCTGTTATCATTCTATGTAACTTGCTTTTGGATTTATGTGTCTTTCAAGTTTCAATAATATTGGCAATTTCCTTTCTGGCAAAGAATGCATTTAAGTTTCCTTTTTTTGTGGCTACCCTAGTTCTGCTTATAAGCTCTTGGATTCACATGATTGTAACGGGAAACAGAATTGAAAATGCCGGCTTAACAACATTGTAGAAAAGTGTGTAAAAATTCTACACTAAGCTTTTGATCCATAATTGGTCACATAACTATATTATATTTACAGATTGTATGGTGTGCCCCATACAAGAATGACCCCAATAGTACCTATAACAATAGTGCCTATAATAATTTAGTGACTTTTGGAAGTTTATTTTTGGAAGGTTCATTAAATAACACTAGGTCTATTTTTATTTTGCACCTCTCAACTTATATCTTATTCTTACTTTACATTTCAAACTTTAGTTTTGGATAATTTACTTCCCGAACTTTGAAATTAGTCCCACTTTAGTCCTTTTTTAATACCGTTTAAAATATCAACGAAATTTTTTTGTGTATGCCAAATTCAACAAGATGTACAGACAATGTTTTCTGGTGCAAAAATAAAGATTTCTTTGACAGTGTTAAAAAAAAGGACTAAAGTGGGACAAATTTCAGAGTTAGGGGTACAAAGTGTCCAAAGCTAAAATTTGTGGAGCAAAGTGAGAATTGAATATAAGTTGAGGGGTACAAAATAGAATTATTCCATAACACTAATAGCAAGTTGTAAAATTTAGGGTTAATTACACTTTAGTAACCGCTTTGAACCTGCACTGTAATTGCACTTTGTCCCTGAACTCAAATAATGTACACTTGACCCCCTTTTAAAAGATTCCATCATATAAATAATTATAAAAAGATGAATCATATAAATAATTATAAAAAGATGAAGTGGATATTTGTTTTGACAAAAATGTCCAACAATTTGTGTTCAAAGTTAATCTACTTTTACTTAATTTCTAATAATTGCAAATATTCTTTTTATTTATTTATTTTTTATTTTGGGACTAAAAGAGAATTTTGTGAATTATTAAATTTCTTTGATCAACTTATACATTATGTTGTTCATTTATAAAACTAAATACAAAAAGGAGATTTTTACAACTATTTTGTGTTCATTTTCATTTTTCATGAACTATACACGTTAAATATAAATTACTAAGTTATTTTTTTAAATTAAAAGATATCTTATATGGGAATATAATTTCCATTTCACACTTAATAATAAGGTGTAAGAAGAATATCTTTTAACTAAATAAGTATGTACTTTTTTTTTGTACGACATCAAAACACAAGCAAAATTTTTTATTTTTTTACAATTTTTTTGTTAAGTATAAAATGTGTAAAAATAAAATCATTTATATAAATAAAAGAAATTTACTTGCTTATTTTGTTTTCAAAATGTTTAGATCCTGCAAAAAAAAAAAAAAAAAAAATTGAAGAAAAAGTATTGTAAAAGTTCGTTCTATTTGTATTTAGTTTTAGAAATGAAGGAAAATAATACATAATTTTATTAAGGAAAATGTAATAAAAAATTCTATTATTCTTACGAAATAAAAATATATTATATGGAATCATTAAAAATGAAATAAAAAGGAATATAATTTGTCTATAAATAATGTTAAAGTAAAATCCACATCATTTTTTTTTTGTAATTATATGTATGATGGAATCTTTCAAAGGGGTAAAGTGTCCACTTTTAGGGTTCAGGGGACAAAATATGATTGAGACGTAGGTTCAAAGGGGTAAGTGTAATTAATCCTAAAATTTATTACTCGCAACTTACACGTTGCAGTATAATACCAAATGACTTTGGAATTTCTGGGATAATTTTTGGTATGACACTTGTACGACACTATTTAGATGAATGATACATATTACCTTAAAAACACACGTTACTTATCTAAATGATGTCACATCAAAAGTATCACAAGAAACCCACACCCGTACCAAACTTGGCATTTAATCTACTTGCAGAAAATGAGAGCTAGGTCGGTAGAATATGATGTTTTGTTTTCATTGATGTTATTTTCCCATAAATGTACGTAGTGACCACAAGTTTTGTGTTAATCTTCTTACTATCTAACATCCCTGTCAAATATATTTTCTATAACAATTACCTGCCCGATCACTTCTACAATTCTGTCTTGTTCATGTAATTGGACAATTTTGATTTGAAAAAATTCCTAATAAAACAAAAACATCTGAGGTTGTAATTGAGGTCAACCATAAATCAAGACTTGCAGCAGCTAGAGAAGCCATTAAACCAGTGGACGCACTAGTGCAATTAATGGTCGATTTTCGAAAGGAATGTGCCGAAGCTGGCTCACGGGATTGTTTTGGTGATTATTGCGGGAGCAAATATATTGAAACTCAGTGGATTCATACCCGAGTAATGAAATAACAACGTAGTTACGTATTACTAAATTCATAAAAAAGTAATGAAATGTGATCACGTATTTAAAATTAAAAATTTTGTTATGTGAATTAATTACGACAAAGGATCATGTCATCGTTGATATTATTAAAATAAAATATTGAAATCAGGCAACATCCAAACCAATTATAAACAACTATGTGGTATTTTATAATTCAGTGGGTGGTAATGCATGGTGGATGGTGGCATACATCCATCCATGGATGGTAAGAAAATAATTAAGTAAACTCAATTTATGATTTTATTTATATATGTTGCGATATAGATTAAATTTTATAAAATAAATTATATTAATTGATGTAAGTAAAATTCTATAATATTTAGATTAAGTCGTGTTATGTTAAGGGCATTTAGAGTATTATGGATCCTATTTTGTATTATTATATGTGTCAACTTCTTGTCTCATATTAAAATGTTTAACACCTATACTTTAACCGTATAAATATTATTACGTTAGAGTAGATGTGACATATATATATATAGAATGTATAATAGAATGTAAGATAAAATATTAATACAAGCATTAAAGTAGAAGATATTGTTGCCAAGTAGGGGCTTGACAACGAAAACTGAGAAAAGAAAGAAAAGGACGATTCTTGAGGCAGTTTAATACTTGTGGTTGACGGGATGGTGATTGATTTAATATCACAAAAGCAAATGATGAAATCATAAAACAATGCAATCCAATATTTTTTAAACTTTTCCAAAAAACCTTAAATATTATTTTCAACCTTTAACTTCAATATTGCAAGACAAGCGTGTATCGTGCATAACTTCGTCATAATGGATTTCCTAACAATTTGTAAGATTTGAGTTTGAAAAAAGAAAATAATATTCATATTTATTTTAAAAGTTTTTCATAATATGATATTCATATCTAGAATTGCAATTCTTGATATGATATATTTCATTTAATTACTTTAAAACTATTACAAAGGAAAAAAAGAAGATGTTGTTTTGTACTCCAAACATAAATAGATTTTATGAAAGTCTTTCATTAATGTCGGGATGACTGGAAAAGTAGTCAACCGATTTTGGACCAACATGTTTACTTATTTTCTAGTCGACATCAAACAGGGAGCCTAGGAATCTTGGCTTTTGGATAATTATAAACGACGGCAAATATTTAGATAAATTTAGTTTTTGATTTTATTTGTAAATTTTGTGATATAGATTAAATTTTAAAAAATTTATAATATCAATTAATGTAATTAAGATTTTTTAAAATTTAATTTTGACAATAAAATTTATAAATAGAATCAAAAATTGAATCTACCTAAATATTTTCCATAACCAACAATTAAGATGAGCATTTTATTCTTCTTTGACTGTGAAGTACTATCATATTTTACCAACTTGGTATATCACGTTGTCCGATGTACAGTTTAAGATGTCTCCAAAGACTTTCTTCAAAAGTGTAATAGTCCGTGAATAAAATCACGCACGTTTGTGTGGATCAAAATAAATATTTTTTTTTCCAACGAAATAAGTATATCTTACTATATATATATAAAGTAAGAAAAACAGAATTGGTGTGTGTCATTTTTAATATTTTTAATATTATCCTCATAAATAATTTTTTAACTAACCTATCAATATAAACCATCATTTAATATTAAAATTTCCGTCTTATCTTACTATATACGAAACTAGAGTAACAGATTTAGTGTGTGTCATTTTTAACATTTCCAATATTAATCTCATAAGTAATTTTTTTAATCAAACTATCAACATAAACCACCATTCAATATTATAACTTCCAATAATAACTTTCACTCCTATTTTTTTTCCTAATATATTTTATCCTTTAAATTAACACACACATTAGATGTGCCTTTACCCACTAGTTATATATAAAGAGCCAAACTAGCCAACGACTATGTGGAATAAAAAACTGAGCAACTACTCAATTGGAATCCTGTGAGAGCCTTTGTGAGGAGATTAGAAAGTTAGCTAATTTAGTAGCTAGTCTATTAGTGTCTTTTTGGAATGAAAAAAAAAAAAAAAAAACATGCAAAAAATATTTCACTCATCTGCAAAATATCTTCTAGTAGAGTAGTCAAAAGAACATCATTAGTAGATTTGATTTTCAGTTTATCCACAATGTTTTTGCTGCTGGAGACAATATGAATATAGTTCCAACCTTCTACCTTGGCTTTAATCAAAACTTTACGTATATTTTCAACTTCTAATAAAGAATTCCCCTGCTGCCTCCATGACTTGAAGCCCAAAAAGCAATAAGATTTTCAGCACTATCCTTTGCAACAATAATCTGTTTCAAAAATCTGAGGAAATTCACTCTACTTTACTAATACCTTCGTATTTGTGGAAAGGTATATTATATGGATGACGTGGTATGCAGTAAAATCATAGTAAATTACTAATTTTTGACCATTAAATATTCGATTGGATCTCATTTATTTATTTTTAGATATAATGACACATCGATAACTTTGTTAATTCATCACTTTGTATAGATGTATTGTATGTATATACTTTAAATGAAGAATTAATTCCATTTTGCACCCCTCAACTTATACTCAATTCTCA
This sequence comes from Cinchona pubescens, assembly GCA_025175665.1. Taxonomy (NCBI): domain Eukaryota; kingdom Viridiplantae; phylum Streptophyta; class Magnoliopsida; order Gentianales; family Rubiaceae; genus Cinchona; species Cinchona pubescens. The sequence continues at coordinate 1,704,894 of JANKKI010000185.1, read as the reverse complement.
CTTTATATCATGAAGGAAAAATCGCCAAAATAGTCCCTCAAATTTTTCACTTTAGCCAAAAATAGTCCCTCAACCTTTTTTTAGTCAGAATAGTCCCTCAACTTTTTTATTTTTTAGCTAGAATAGTCTTTTAACTTTTATTTTTTAGGCAAAAAAGTCCTTTTATGGTGGAGTCACCATAAAAAAAAATTTTTTTTTTTTTTTTTTATAAATTTCACATAAAAGGACTATCTTGGCTAAAAAATAAAAGTTGGAGGACCATTCTGGCTACAAAAAAAGTTGAGGGACTATTTTGGCTAAAGTAAAAAAGTTGAAGGACTATTTCAGCCATTTTCCCTAGCATGAATTTTAATTTTGGACACTTTGTAGTATTCACCTCTAACTCTCAAATTTGTCCTATTTTATCCCATTTTTAATATAGTAAAAAAAGTTAATAGAATCTTTATTTTTGTTTGGAAAAACATTGTTGTACACTTTGCTAAATTTGTCGTACATACGTAAAAATTTCTTTAATTTTTTAGAGAGCGTTAAAAAAGGGTGAAGTGGAACAAATTTGAGAGCTCGAGTTGTTAAGTGTCCAAAATTAAAATTTGGAGTACAAAGTGAGAATCGAATATAAGTTGAAGGGTGTAAATGAAATTAGTCCCCAAAAAAATTTTATGATACATATGATGAGTATGTATATGTTCTTGATCACTGGATATATCCCAATTTTGGTGGCATATGATTTTTTGTCTCACACTCTGTGCAATTCTCTGTCACACTACCTGATCAACTGTCAAGATTCTGTAAAGTAATTTTAATAGAGTAATATTGACAATTCTTTAGATGTTGTGGAAGGGAATGACACAAAACGTGGAACAGAAGATCTTTAGCGAATTTAATTATGGTTCTTGATTTATTTATGGTGCATCTATACAAAATGACAAATATAAAGTGACAAATAAAAGTCTATAATGTGTCATTAGATTTGCAAAAGAATGAAAAAATTTAATAAAAAATTTAAAATCAGGAAAATCGTGATTTGATATCATCTTGATATGTGGAGTGATTTTGACACATAATTATAAATTTATGCCTTTATAAATAATTTTTCATTTGTTTATGAGAGATTAAAGAAGAGTAATCGCTGATCAATGGTCAATTAACCTTGTTTTTATAGTAACCATTTGAGTGATTAGGACAGAGGATATTATATCGGTGCGATTGCATGTGGTATGTTAAAAAGGGAAAATACAAGGTAAGAGCATGCCCATCAAATTAAAGCTTATATTAGATGTCGGCACACTAAAGCATATGAATAGATGGCTCGCAGGATGGTTAAATGATTATGACTTGCATGGGAATGTCAAATTTTATGGTATCTAATCCTTTAAGTTAGATTAGACTAAATTGTATCTTACTAGACAAATGCTTGATTTTCAAGTAGGAAAATATTTTATAAAATTACATTTGAAAGTTATTTTTCAATATCAATATGTGTGGTAAAATTTTATTAAATTACGATTTTCTTGATTTCAAATTTTAGGCTAAATTTCTTTTTTTTTTTTTTCAGATTTAATAATTTTTATTTGTCACTTTGTATAAATATACTATTTTAAGTATGCTGCATTTCTACATGGGGTGGGTTTGGATTATTCCATAATGGATATTGCAATTAAACATCACTGTATAGGTTTAGTTGAATTAAAGAAAAATGAGAATATAACAAATTGTGTAATTAATCTCGTATGTATTGTCTATCCAAGACTTTTACCCCTTCTCCGTATCTTTTGGGCACTACCCAATATTTGGCTCGTAGGTTTAATGTACGTAAACACGTTTTGAATGCACGATTTTATATCTATGGCTATACTGCCCAAATTGCTTCTTATTGGATCTTTTTTGGGATTTTTTTTTGGAAGGGATATGGATGATAGATTTTGGCAGTTAAATAAATAATTCAAGGTAAATATTAATTCAAGGTAAATATTAACGTCTGCCATGAATGAGAGAGACGTTTGAGGAAACAATCTAATAGAAAATGAAGTACACGGCTAAATGAGGAGCATCCAAAATTACCGTACTGTGATTTTATGGAATTTGGGATGCTCAATTGACTTCTTGTCCCCCAAGTTGCTAGAAAGTACAATTCCTTCTCAATAAAGATAATTTTGAAATTTTCAACTGCTTTATCAAAATTTTTATCTTAAGCCTGTCATCATAATACCTTAATTATTTTGACAATTGATTAGTTGGCACTTGGTAATGTGTTGCAAGTGGTTAACACAAATGGTACCTAAAGATTAAGGAAAATATTACTCTAAAAAATTTTATTTTCTTGACAACAAAAGAAAGTACAAATTGTTTATTCACACATCTTTTTTTTTTTCTTTTAAAAAAAAAAAAAAAAAAATTTTGCCCTTATCGATTGTTTTTAATTTCACAAACAAAAATATGGAGTTGGATGTTGATATTTCACACTCTAATAAAGCATCAAGGCCCCCACTTTCCCTCACACATATTTTCATTGTCAAGAGGAAAGTGTTGTGAAGCTTAGTTGAGATTCGGGAGCGTAAAAATATCAACATCCTATCATCAGATACCAATGCATGGTTTCTGTATGCTTCTCTGCATACATACCCCTTAGCTAATGGAATTGTTTGGTGGAAAGTTTACTGGTCTTTAGCAAAATGAAACATCATTAGTAGAAGAAGAAAGTTGCATAGACATCTATTTGTTGTGCATCTTTTTCTAACTTGGAAAATCATTTATAATAAGAATTCAAGATCACTTGTCAAACCCTAATTTATATGATAAAATTTTATTAAATTAGTAGTATCTAATTTTAGATACTCGATATGGAGATAAAAATGAATAAAAATTAAGTAGGTTGAATTTCCTTCATTTTGTCGCAAATTAAGTGACAGTGTTTTTGGATTTCAAATAATTTTAAATTCGTAGCCCCATATAAATGTACTTTTTTTGAAATATCTGAACCAATGATTGCTTGAATCGACTTTGAACAATCTGTTATATTTTTAGTATTATACTTTGTGTTATATCCTAATAAAATGATATATGTCTTTTTATCATAAGTAAATATTAAATAAAAAATAAGTGTCCATATATTAAGTAATGTATAAAACAAGGTAAAATATCAAAAGTGTAACAAATGACCCAAACCCTTTTAACTTCTGGGCTGAGACATAATATTAAATTACAGAACTTCTAAGACAAGTAGACAACAACCAAAATATCCATGCATTAATGTCATATACCTGTTAATTAAGTGCTGCATATGTAAAATTGGGTAATTTTCCTTCACAGAAACAGAAAATGATACAATTAAACAAGTTTATTAACCTTTTATTCACCACGTAATAGATACAAGCTTAGAGCTGACTGCTTACTTACACATGAAAACTTTATCAGAAATGACAACACATCAAACCTTAAAAACATGTAATTATGACAGTAACAAGAAATTACCCTTATCATTGTCTATAGGAAACACTTCTTTAGAAGTAATTAACACGAGAATTCAGCACATTTAAACAAGAAAGCAGATGATTGTTTCTCTAGGCACATTGGAATCCGGATGGAACCTTCTTGCCACAATCATTAAGAATCACGCTAATGGAAACAGGGATATTAAGGTTAATGCCCAAAACATTGGCTTTGATGGCTGTGCAAAGGCAAAGAGCAGCCTCAAAATCAGAAAGGCCTTCAAGGAGAGAACAGCATGGTTTTGTCGGTGGAGATCCAATGGAGATTCCGATTGCAGTGAGCAAATTGGCACAAACACCTAATTTTAGTGCATCTTTTGGGCAAGTCTGTTTAGGTGGTTTAGGAGTAGGACCATAGGGTGGCGGGGGGCATGGAGTTGGGGGTGGGGGTGATGGCTTTGGCTTTGGTGGAGGCTTTGGTTTTGGGCAGTCACCACATGCATTAACTAGAGTGAAGAAAATAAGGCTTAGAGCAAGAAAGAGTGTAAAAGATGTAGTTTTCTTGGAAACCATTTTCTCAAACTCTAAAAATGTATACTTTTCTTTTTTAGTTAAGAGAGAAAAGAGAAGGGTTTTTTGCTATGCAAAGATTTGTAGCAAAGTGAGGGTTTTTATAGTCAGCAAAGGAGGGGTCATTTTTCTTATTTATGTTGAAGATAGGGAATTTTTTGTGTGGACCAGTTTATGGAATAGTGCCATGAACTCCTTGATCCACAAGATTCTACATTATTTCACATACACTCCAGGAGAGTGATATAGAAGTTTGTGGATCAAACGGTCCATGATGCTATGCCATGAATCCAGTCCACACAAGAATTTTCCGTTGAAGATATATTATTAAAGAAAGCACTTGGACCCATATGCCCTTGGGATTTTAGCTGGCAACGCGAGAACAGATTTGGTTATACATTGGATATGTGCATGTGAGGTGGGGATTGCAAATTGCCATGTTCCTTGATGCCTTAAGATCAAATATACACTCAATTAGAGTTATCCAAACTAAAATATATTGTTCTTAACAGTTTAATGTATTTCCATATTCTAAATGAAGTTCATTAATTTTACCAACACTCATTTATACTTAAATAATATAAATTTTTATCTCAAAATTAAATAACAATCAGTGAAATAATTTATGAACTTTATTAATTAGTTTAGAGTACGTTGGGCAATCGATGTAGGACATGTTGTCCTTTGATAACATTTTTCGCATGTGATTTGGGTTAATTGAGAATTCATGACTTGATTGGTTTACAGTCTAGGGCTAGAGAAACTATTGAAAGCGGTTTGAGTTCACAGGCTGGTTGAAAATTCGGGGACTAGAGAGAGCTTGTTGATAAAGGTTAGAGAGAATCCAAATCATGTTTGGAATTGAAGGACTTTGTGAGTTTAAAGCTTAAAACCAATGTTCAGATTTAATACCATGTTAAATAACATAAGTTTTTTATTTCAAAAATAATTAGCAATGAGTGAACTGACTCATAAACTTTATGAAATAATTTAGGATTCCTTGTCTAACCAATATTAGACATTTTGTCCTCTGAAAGTACTATATAGTCTTAATTTCTAGGTGTTTGGCTACTTTTTACTTAAATGTGTTCTTAAAATGACATATAGCTTAACCATCATTTCCGAATATATAATGGGATTTTGAAATTCACTAACTCCCTTTTGCCAGAAAAAGAAAATCATTTCGTGAGAAAAATGCTGGAGTTTTTCGACTCACCCTTAACCCCCCCTTGTTCACTCAATATGTAACCCAATAGCCTAATAAGCCAATTTATTGATCTATCAGGTCGAGGTCATGGCAGGGAATAAAAGTTTATGGCCATACAAATTTTCTTTTAATTTTTTTCATGTAGAATCAAGGTGCCATGGCTATCAAGTCAAGGTCTTGCCGCGGGAAGACTTTCATGGCCATCAACTTGAAGTGATATCTTTTATTCCCAACGTCAAATGAAAAAAAACAAACAAAGATTTCATGAATGAAATTTCTTATTTAAAAAAAAAAAAAATTAGCAATCTATTTCATGTTACATTACATGCACTTAGGAGAGATATCCTAATTGTTGGGTTGAATTTTCTCAGTTTATTACCCCAATTTGTTGCAATTTGGTTTCTACAAATTTTCCTAATTTTTTTACTCCTTTTAATTGAATAGAAACTTGTATAATCTTCTTAAAAATATAAATGACCGAATTGCCATCATATGAGCAGTCATTTAGGTAAAGATTTTAACAATTGTGATGGTGCTACCCAATAAGAATCGACTACATTAGTCTAATAAAAAGTCTAAAAATCAAATTGTTCCAATTTAAGGTTGTGGGACCAACACTAAAATAGTAAAAAAAAAAAAAGTATGGCAACATTTGTATTATTTGCTCAAAAAACAAAAAAAAGATTTGATGAATGAAATTTCTTTTTCCAAAAAAAAAAAAAAAAAAAAATCTTAAATTAAATCATTTAGAAGTTACATTACATGCTATTAGGTGATCATCTCCGAATTTAATTTTGGAACTTAATTAAGATTAATTTGTAGCCCATTAAGGGTCAAGTAAGTCAACATACGAAGCTTTATTTCACATTGAAATTTATTGAAAGATCACACACATAAAAGACCTAACCGGATCCCATCTTGGAATTTGTGCTTGCAAATTTCCTGATTGGAGCTTCGCGGGGACCGTTATGGAATGTACTACGGGCTCCACAGCTTCCACTGTAGATTTGTCAAATGTCGTCATTAGTGAATTTTTTTTATTCCTTTTGTACCAACTAACCGCCCTTGTTTATTGCTAATCGTACCTGTGGATCCAAGCTTAATTAACTTGTTAGTATACCTAGGAATTTAAACAAGTTTTTTTATTTGTTCTCAAAGTACAAACGGTAATACCATAATCTCCATAAATATTCTACTAGATATTCCAATAAAGAATCAATAAGCTCACAAGTCACAACATCTATTGGTTAAGACTACATATGGAAACGATCTACCAGGAATGGTTTTGAGAATTGTAGTAATAAATAAGAAACTAATCATGAGTAAGTTCTGGTTACCCATTTCGCAATACAGAGTAAATATGATAATAGTTGATATGATTGAAAAGTAAAAAAGTTTATTACTTTTTAATTATCCAACGACCTACAATATTCACTCCGCAATGCGAAATGAGTAGCAAACAATTTTTCACTAATTATGCACAATTTGTTTCAAATTGTCAAAGTAGTTTAAATTGATCTAGAGTTAAATATCACAACCCTCCATGATAAATTTGTTCTTATAAAAACACAAATTCAAAATTTCTTGGCAATACTAATCAACGTAACAAAATCATTTTAATTCACCAATTCGCAATTTTAAATATTTACTCGAGTTTCTTTCATTTTTTTTTTTGATCTAGTGATACTTATGAATTTATATCACTTTACCATTTTGTATAAATATACTATTTGTACATTACAATTTTCAAAGACTTGTCCATTGCCAACCCGACTTTAATGGAATAATTAAACTAAACTCATTATCAATTAGGAAATATATTATTGTTAGAATTTGGTAATTTAGTTATTTAAATAATTTAGTTTCCTAATACAATTATGTTTAGAGTTGTTATTTTCTATTCTAATTAGGTTTCTAGATTTCTTAGTAGTTAAATTTGTTACCTTATAAATAGAGGGTTTGTTTAGTTTGTTCAGTTAAGAAGAGTTGAGTTAAGAGAGTCTAGAATAAAGAGATTCTAGCCTAGTCTCAATATGAGAGTCCGATATGCGTTATTTTGTAACTCGTCCTCTTCTCCCACATATTTTTTATATATTGAATAAATTTATCTTTCGCTGCGTGTTTTTTTATGCTAACAGACTTGTATCATTCTTGATTTTTTACCAATACTTTTTCAATACACGTTTTCAGTATCCTGGTAATGTGGTTTTATTGTTAAGGCTTCTTAAAGAAAACTTCAATCTTTCATCTAGTTTTGTATTTCATTCGTTTAGGATTTTAAGAAGCTAAGCATGCAAGTATTACTACATTTGATTTTACATCATTAGAAGGCAATTTGCCAATTTGTGGTCAGATCAGTCGTTTTTAAGACTCCGTGTTGGCCATCAAACTTAGCTGCTTCTCTCGTTCAGTGAATAGGAGTCTTACCCATTAACATCACAAAAATTAGTGGATTTGATTCCTCTATAATAATTTTGGCGCTACATTACATTTATTTTTCGTTTAATATTTAATTTTTTATATAAGAAAAATAAGTGACATATATTAAGTTAACATTTATTGATTGTTCATAAATCATTTGACTAATACTAATAATAAATAAATAAAAATATTACCTCCATCCAGAAATTGTTACTGTTTGACTTTTTTAGCCAACACATTAAGTTTTTAAAACTTAATTTTATATAGATTTCTTTATTTTTTTTCAAAATTTTAAATTTGTATATATTAATATTTGATATAAATTTCAATTTTATTAAACAAATTTCACTAAACATCGAATAAAATTATATACCTAAATTATTAATTATAAAATTACTCTATTTAACAAAAAAATCAAACTGCAGGAAGAGGGTACGTGTTACTTTGTCACATGGCATAACACAAGGTGTAACGAGAAAAATTCAAAAGCATGTTGACGTTTGGGCCTCTGTGTACCGAGCTCTACAAGTTCAAGAGAGTTCAACATAGGGGGGGAAAAAAAATAGGGCTTCAAAATTGGCTTTTACAAAACACCTTTCTGTTAAATCCACAACACTGTACTAAGAAACGTTCAATATAGCTTCTGAAATTTCCGTTACGAAAATTTTGAAAACATCTAAAGATTTTTTTTTTTTTTTTGGGTTGTGATGACATCTAAAGTTAGTGAAATAGAACTTAAAACTGTGTCCAAATTCAAATAATAAGGGATTAGTTACTTGGGTTGTTTTTCTGCATTATTTTTCAATTTTTAAAATTCAACTTTTTTCACATAGTAAAAGCATTAACAAGAAGTTATTAGGGAGGAAATGTGCTTTCCGTATATCTTTTGAGTATTCAGAGATTTTATTCGAAAGATATATATTGATTCAATTTTTTTACCATTTTACAATAAAAAGTTTTTTATTTGGCTTTAGTTTTGCAGGACAATCGCCTCCATATGCACTTGCAAGAGTGAAGTAGAGAAAGGGAGCAATAACCCTAGTAGTTTTCTTGGAGGCCATGTCCAAAACTTGAATTTAATTTAAATATTAGAAGAAAATAGATAAAGATAGAAGGGTTTTATTATTTGATGGAGGTGAGCTTTTATAGAATGCTATGTTATTTACACAAAAAGAAAAAAAAAATGCATGGAATATGTTGATCCTCTTGATCATATACTCATATGCTTCAAAATAAAATTATAAAAATGTGGTGGACATGTTTCTGGTACGTAGTTTAGCTAATGAAAAGATTTATGATAGTTATTGAATAATTAATGATATTTTAATAGTTAGTTAATAACTAATGAAAATAATCTATTTAGATGTAGCCCGTTTTACTATCTCCAAATAATGAGTTCTCTATTAATTCTTATAATTACTGAATGACCAACATATATTTTCCTGACAAGCTTAAGCAGCATTATTCTGGCAAATGTTTGGAAGCTTGCATTGAACAAGGAATATTAATGATATTGCTTTTTAGTTTAATTGCTTGCTAAAATACAATTGTTTAGAATCATTTGATTGTATACTTATTATTGTTAGTTTTACATTCTATAAATACATTATTCTCTTCTATTACAGCTTTTTAATTTCAACCTAGACCAAAACTAGGTATCTTTTACATCAACCGAAAGCTAGACACTATCTATAAAAATTTAAAGAGTTTCGATGGTAATCAGTGCTGCAATATGTTTGGGTTTTCTTCCTATAAATTGTCATGCTTTTTTGAAGTATTCTAAGATTTATCCTCAATGGTACACTCATTTAGCATGTAGGTATTGATTCAAAGTAATTCCACTATGCAATCTTGCATTCAATAGAAAATCAAGTGAAATTATTTTACATTACATTAGAATCATATTTGTCATATTCATCTTGACCACTAACTATACTATTAAACTAAAGAAAATTCAATAGTCCATTTAAGAAATCATTTTGTTACATATTAAAAATTTGTAGCTACAAATATAACTTCATGTATTCTAAAAATTCGTATTATATAAATTTTTAAAATTAACATGATATTTCTTCAATAGAATAAGAGACAGGAATTTATTTTTTATACTTTAACTTATAACATGATAATTATTTTATCAGAATTCTAGCATCCGGGTATGATGCATTTATATCAAACTCAAAATAATAATAATAATAATAATAATAATAATAATAATAATAATGAAATAAAAAGGTGAAACGTACATTCTAGTAGCTTCTAGACTTCCATGCAAATGTTATTGTCTTCCACTGTTAGGTCTACTATGTATTCCGGAATTGTCACGGGCTGTATAGTAGTAAACCTAACCACGAAAGCGGGCTCCACCAAGACAATGCAGGTTAAGACTTGACAGCATTTTACATAATCGGATATGAGTGATCATCAATAAGATTTTGTCGCTTAACTACAATTTTCTTTTTCTTCCTTTCACACTAACATGGCAAATTTAGTAAACCCCTAAAGAATTTGATGTGGGGCAAAACCAGATCATTACATTATTGAAGGCTAAGCAAACTGATTTCTTTTTTTCTAAAAAAAAATTTACCTCTCTCCGTATCTTTACTACATCTAGAAATTCATAACTAACAAATTATAAGAGAACCGTCTTACTAAGTTATACTTCAACGTCAAGCAAACTAAACTTTCCAAACAACTTATTTTGGTTTCCCTTTTTCAATTGAAACACCTAGGATGTAGATATCAATACTTAAATGGTTAAACCAAACTTAATTCATCAATTTGGTTTGTTATATACCTTTTTTTTTATTGACATCGTATGTGTCTTGTAATTCACCATAATTGGTAAGAAAGAACTTACCAATTAGTTAATCAAAATATTTAAGTAAATCTGATATTTTATTTCACTTGTAAATTTTGTAGTCATAATTAAATATTATGCAATTTTTTTATATTAATTAATATCATTTATCTAGTAAAATTTAATTCACATTACAGGATCCATATATAAAGGAAACAATTAAATCTATTTAAATATTTTTCTCAGATTGATAAACTTGCAAAATCATTTGTCTATTGGTTCCCCCAAAAAGGTTCGAATTTAAAAATACTATTACTAAAAACAACATTCAATCAAGACTTGGGTAAATAATTTTTTTTTTTTTGACAATAAAGTTTAGTTTAGTCGGTAAGACACTTTTTATGACTTATTATTTATGAGTTCAAGTCACCAAGAGGTAAGTAGAGATATATTCATTTGAAAAAAAAAAAAGAATCAAGAGCAAAGAATAACTCTTTGGTTGCTAAAGTAGTAGCTAAATCTTTTAGATTGATTTTTTATACACTGTTAGTGTAGAAAATTTTGTATATCATCGGGTGTTGATGCATGCCTTAAATTTTAAATATTATTTTTATACATATAACATGTATCTATACCCGTATAATATAAAAATATATATATGCAAAGGTATGAAGATTAACTCAAATCTTTTTCCATAACAATGGCTACGATTTCTCTAATAAAACAAATAAATTAGTGGTTAACATTTGCTTTTGCCTACTTTGATGTTGAGTTTTTGACTTTTGTAGCTTCCCGGAGAAGTAGGCCTTCTGGTGGTCCTTATTATTATTATTATTATTATTATTATTATCATTATTACAAGGCCGATTTTATCTTGCAAATGTAATTTTCGAGCTCCTGACCTTGGCATTAGAGGCATCTTAAGGATAAGCCCTGGCGACCTATAACAAAATATAGTTCTATTCTAAGCTATTCTCACAATATTACTCCATAATAGAGTTATACATTTGTACCCCTATTTTTAGAATCCCTCTAGGCTTTGGAATTTTGTTTTCATAGTGAATTTACTCTTACAATTTCCATTTTAAATTAAGATTTTTTCTAACTCGTGCCAAGGTGGATAAGAATTCAACATAACCCCTCAATATTATAGGGAACTAGTATATTAACCAGTGCAAAAAATTATATATAATTTTTACGAAGGGAAAGAGATGTGCACAAAGGAAAATGCAAATGTTTAATTGTCAAATATCTGTGTTGCTTTTTAGTAATATCTACGATTAAAATTTTATTTTCATAAACTTGTGCCTCATGAGCACAAGTTAGAAAAAACCTTAAATAAAATAGTGATACAATGATGGCTTATGGTAAAATTATTCCTAATGATAACTAGAGAAAGAACACATCATGAGATTCTCGATTGATTTTTTGTGTGCAAGAAATGATTTCTGAGCACAAATGTTACTTCAGTATCAAGTTGACCCACATATCTTTTAGAGAGAGATGGCCCACATTTAGGAAGTCAGCGTAGATATGCTACTAGACTACGTAATTCTTAAGGCCCTTGAAAGATGTTAGTATAGGCCTAAAGTTGACCAAAACACAAATTTATCGTTGGAAAATATCCCTCCTCGTGTGTTTTAGGCAAAAAAAAGAGGTTAGGATTATTGTCTTTTTCTTGCCATGCCCAATTAAGTTTGTGGACTGAAATTTGGTTGGGCAATGATACAACCATCCCCACGTCAATTATGATTTTTTATCGTTCTCTTTATGTCTATTTTTTTACACGAAGTTAATGGGATTGATTCAACTGACAAAAATTAAACACTTTTGATTTACATTTTACCGTCGATCGCCCTACTTGGTGGATCGATTTATAAAAATGGCTGTAACTTACTGAAAATATGTTGGTAGAATGAGGACAACCTACAGGTCTCTTGAGCTATTTCCTAATTGGAAAAACAAAAAACAAAAACAAATGTAAGGATGCCTACATGTGGTGGTGGTGTGCTGCCTGATTCAACTATGGAGCTAAAGTTGGTAAAAGGAAAGAAAAGTTTAAAAGAATGGAGTCAAATTGACACCAAGGAAGTGTCTGCCAGTAAATATTGTGGAACTAAAAAGCCTAATTTCATTGGTTGAATATGAAGTAATCCATCCCAAATGTGAAAGAATGACACAAACTTCCATGCAAATGATTGTCACGGGAATGCCTTGTATCACTATTAGTCGGTCTTGTGATCCAAAACAGCTTAGTATTATTAACCAATAAAATCTCAAAGTTTTACCAAATTCTGTCGTAATTAGACAAAACGAATCCCAGTCGACCCTTGATTCACATGCTAAAGATGATTATTATCCAAATCTTTGTTGCATTTCTCATCCATTACTTTAAAGGATTGGCAAATTTTTTCAATATAAATATCCAACTCAGTCAATCTTTAACCATCACATCAACAATAAGGGCAAAAAGCTTCAGTTGTTTTGTTCGAGTAAAATGCATTCAAGAAAAACCCTCATCACTTGTCATTTGTTTATCCTTTAACCTTCTCTTCTTTGTCTTAGTAAGTGGATGCTACGCCCCAAATCCACCAATGCCCATGCCGAATCCCGATCCTACCCCTACCCCTACCCCTACCCCATCAAAGGGAAGTTGTCCTAGGGATGCCCGCCCTTTATTAGGGGTATGTGCCAAGTTGCTAAATGGTAGCATTGGAACAGTTATTGGAAACCCTCTTGATCAGCCATGTTGCTCATTACTTGGTGGGCTTGTAGACTTTGAAACTGCCACTTGCCTTTGCACAGCTGTGATAAGCCAACATTCTTGGAATTACACCTTAATATCCCTATTTCACTCAGCCTGCTCATTAACACTTGTGGCAAAAGCTCCCTGACTTCATTTGTGCCTAAGCTAGCCTAGTTAATTATCTTGCATTGCTTGTACTTTTATTTTCTAGTTTTTTTCCTCCCTCCTCTAAATACCCACCTCTTTTCCTATCCCTCAAGACTTGGCTTCATAACTAATAAGTCATAAGAGAAACATTTTAAAATCCAAATTGCACGTCATTATTTTACTTTATTTTGTTTTTAAAAGATCCCTCGATAATTCTCGCATTGTGATTGTATCACTAGCTACTTCTTCAATTCAAATTGTCGTTAATTCTCTTGTGCTTGTACCAGATTTCTCGTTTTGAATGTAGACAATTAGTTGCTACGAGTATGCTTCTTAGTATAGTTTCCTCTCTTTCTTTTGTAAGTTTTTGAAGTGACTTCCATTTTGAGTACTTCAATCAATTGGTCCATCACTATTTTATTTTATTTTTTATGGGTTGAGGCATTGGTCACATGTAATTATACGGATTATTTTAGTTTTAGTTTTATTTTTCCCAATGTGTACCTAAAAAAAAAAGGAGTTTTAATTTATAAAAGTATTCTATCAGTAAAATTTTGTTGAATCATAAAATGGAGCTATTGTTATAGCCTGTCTCCGTAAAGTGAAAGTGGAATTCGTCCTTTGTTTTTTCCATTCGCCTGGATCTTTATTTCTTTTTTATTTCCTTTCATTTTGGTAAGAAACAAAACATATGTGGGTGGATTAGTACAATTATTGGCAACATTATATAGTAAGTATTCCAAGAAATACTAAGTCTGCTAGAGATGGCAAATGGGCCGGGCTCGGCCCGCCAAGGTACTGTAGTGGGCCAGTCCAAGCCTGCTACAGTACCCGTGGGCCGGTTCGAGACCTATTTTTTTAACAACCCGGTCCAGTCCGACTCGTTGTCAACCTGGGATCGGCTCACTAGTCAACGTTCTGGCCAGTCAACAGTCTAACCGATGATTAACCCGTTGGACCGGACCGCCAACTAGACCGCTAGCCGGTCTATGGGTCGAGCCCGCAGGCCGATCATTGCAGGCCCGTGGGCCGACTGTTAACAACAGACTAACAGTTTTTTTTTTCAGCCATTAAATTGACTATTTTACCTCCCTAACAGCTATAAAACGGCTAGTTTATGGGGACCGTTTGGGAAAATTTCTCCTATAAATACCCCATATATTTCACACTCAATTCACACAAAAAAAACTATCTATTTTCTCTCAACTCTCATTCTTCCTACATAATTTGTTCCTCAAGTGCTCTTTAAATTTATATGCAATATTTATTTACTACTATTTATAAAATTATATTACTTGTATTAATTATCAAGTGGAGATTTGAAAATTTGAAGTGGAGTTGCCTTCAAAAGTTCAAATTCTCAAGTGTATAAATTGAAATGTGTACATTTTAATTTTCAAGTTGGTTATTTCTACTTATTTACTTTATTTATATTAGTTATATATCTTTTTTATTTGATATTTAATGTAGTTTAATTGCCTAGCGACTTTGATTTTTTTTCCTATTAGTGTATTTTTAGTATTCTTTGATAAATTGCATTCTTAGTTTGTTTAAAGCACTTAATTAGTTTGTTTGTTTATAAACTTTCAATTTACCATAAAATGGACGGTGTAGGAAGTTCACAAACACCTCACACACCACGAGGTTCCCTCCTAATTGTGAATTTAGAGGATATTTATAACCAAAATGAGACTCCTACTACTGTAGATAATAAAAAATGTACCTCTAAAATAAAAAGTGTGGTTTGGCAGTTTTTTGAAAAAGATGAGGTTAATGAATTAGCTACTTGTAAATTATGTGATCCTCCACATATCTTTTAAACACAAAAAAGGGGGAGGAATTGGAACTCTAAATAGGCACATAAATAATAAACATAGTGATGTTGAATGCAAATAAAAAATGATGCAAACACAAATTCACGCCACACAAGGTCAAATGATTGGTAATTTTAAATATACACATGACAAAAATAGAAATGAAATGGCTAAATGGATAATTAGAGATGAATTACCTTATGAGTGAAAGTTCTAATATAGAAAAATATATGCACAATGCTGTGAACCCACAATATAGAAGGACTCCTAGAAGTACTTTGATGCATGATATGGAAAGAATGTATTGAGAAAAGAAAGATGAATTGAAAGCTATTTTTACTTCGACTAATTTTAAAATTGCTCTTACTTCTGATGCATGGAAGACAATTACAAATCAACAATTTTTTTGTATCACTGCACATTAGATAGATGTAGATTGGCATCTACAAAAAAGAATGATTAGTTTTTAAAGTTTTGAACACCCTCACAATGCTAACCAATTATAACATTGCCAGGATCGTTTTAGCTGTTGCACGAGAATATGGCTTGTACGACAAAATTATTACTATTTCTCTTGATAATGCTTCAAATAATATTGCAAGTGTGCCTTTATTGAAAAATGCCTTTAAACCGGTTTTAAGTGGTGAATTATTTCATAATAGATGTGTATGCCATATATTTAATCTTTGTGTTCAAAATGGTTTAAAAATGGTTGAAGATATTATTTTCTCCAATTAAAAGTGCCATTTCCTTTATACATTATTCTTCTTCACATCAACAAAATTTTAAACGTCTTTGTTAGGAAAATCGTTTGAAATTCAAAAAATTCTAATTAGATGTATCCACTAGATGGAATTCTACTTGTCAAATGTTATCTAGCATATTTGGTTATGAAAAATTAATTTGTGCATTTTATAACAATCATATTGGTGCAAGTAATGATATTTTTTAGTCGAGGATGATTTCACAAAAGCAAAAACAATGGTTGAAATTTTAAAAGCACTTGAGTACAATTACTACTTTAATTTTATCCGCTACTTATACCCTACCTCTCATCAATTTTTACCTCAAATAAGTATGATTAAAGTTGTTGTTTACAATAACAAATGTGATATTTATTTTCAAGAAATGATTACTGCCATGGAACAAAAATTCAACAAATATTTTGAAAATATTTCATTATTATTTTGTTTGGCATGTATTTTAGATCCACGTAATAAGATGATTCAATTTGAAGATTTCATAAATATTTTTAATAATCATAGTACTAGCAGATGTTTAATAGACAAAGAAAGACTCATGGCATCAACAACCAAAACCTTGTTGACTTATATTCAATTTACAAGCAAAATTCACCTACAAAACAAAGTACATCATCTACTTCTTTTTCAACACTACAATCCCAATCTACATTTCCTATCATAAACGTGCGCACACATTCTGATCCTCATAAATTTTTAGCTGCAAAAAGACCAAGAACCCATGATAATCAAGACCAAGGTGATGAAATTGCTTCAGTGTGGTATTTGAGGCCTCCACTAGATGAAGGCCTACCAAGTTTTGATATTCTTGTTTGGTGGCGAGATAGAAGACGTGATTTTCCTATCTTATCTCAAATTGCTCGAGATGTGTTAACAACTCCGGCGTCAACAATTGCATCAGAAAGTGCATTTAGTACCGGTAGAAGGGTTTTAGATGAAAAAAAAGCTCGAATAACACCGGGGAATTTGGAGATAGTGGTGTGCCTAAAGGATTGGCTCGATGTCAAAGAAAGAAAACAAGGATTGATGCAAGAGTAGTTCACCAAATGATGAATAGATAGGATTTTTATGTTTAGTATTTGCTTGGAGGTAAGGTCCTATGTCCCCCTCTTTGTGTATCTAGTTATTAGTTCATTTATGTTTTTAATTTCGTATATTTGTCTTATAACTTGTAATTTTTGGAGGTAAGCTTCCATATCCCTTCCTTGTACTATTTTTTGCAAATATTAATATACATGGTACGGGTCTATGCCAACCCCCCCTACCATCTTCTCAAGGTGGTTTTATTCTAATTATATACTTTTCCCATATAGTTAATAAATAATAAGTTATAATTATAAGTATTTATTAATAATAAGTAAACAAATTAAAAATTAGTACTTGATTTGAATTATATAAATAATAATTTTGAAATAAAGAAATAACTTTAGAATAAATGAGTAATAATTTCTCTCTCTCAATTTATTCAAAATGAAAAATACTAATAAATTGACTTGCAATAATAAATATAACTTGTACAAGTCTTGATTTGTATACTAAATTTGAAAGAAATACTTATTTGTAATAAAATAAGTTTTAAGAATGTCTAATTTCATACTATATTTAAAAGTGAACTAACACATGGGTCAGACCCCGTGGACCAGCCATGGGCTAATCTAGGGGCCAAGCTTGTGGGTTACACCGAGGGCCAACTCGTGAGGCCAACCCGAGGACTAGCCCAAACCCAGCACACCCCATCCCGTCGTGGGCCTAGCACGGGGGCGAGGTCGGTGGGCTAAGTATTTTAAATTCCTGACTCAACACGGCAGGACATGCCCCATTTGAGAAGGTAGCCTGACATGGCATGCCCCGTTAGAGGACCTAACCTGCTGGGCTTTTGGCCTGGTACGCCCCGACACGGCCCACTGCCATCACTAGAGTCATGCACTACTATATTTTGGGAGGGAGGTGCACATACACAAATATAATTCACAATCAAAAATAAATTTAATTTTCAACAAAATTCTGTTGATAAAATACTTTTATAGATTAAACAATTATTTTTTTTGGATTCGGTTTTGCGTAACCTCAATTGGTATAATAAGAAGTATGAAATCATTGAGGATAAGAAAACCCGAATGTGCTTTTAATATTAATGATAACTGATCTAACCCTAAAACAATTCTTTCCATTTGCGTATTATTAATTTCAAAGACATAGTAACATGTAAAGTTCAAACATCATTAAGTGCAGTAAGAAAATTGAATATAAATATATAGGAAAATATATTAGGTAGAACTGATTTTAAACCTTACCCGTAAATCTTACTTTAACTAATGCCACTTATTTTATAAAATTTTATCCAAACTATTTTATCTACAAATGAAATTAAAGATCGAAGTTATATAAATATTTCTAAAAGATATACTAAAAAGTTTAGTACCCCTTAATAACTCACTCGACTGCTATAGTATCTAGGCCAGGTTGGGTTGCTCCATGGACCATTATCAAATCCATACCAGCCTAACTCGAAAATGGTTAATCTAAACCGGAGTTTTCTAGCCCATAATTGGATTTGGATCATTGAGCTTGGCGACCTATACGTATGGATCGATCTTTAACAAACGGGGAGAAAATTTAGAATCTTTTGGGGTTAAAAAAGTAGAATAAAGTTCCCTAGATTGGGCCCAATAATAAATGAGTTTAGAATTTTGTTAGTACATTATAGTAGTAGACATAATTTCTTAATCAATAAGCAGATATGCTTATTAGTATTCCTCATTCCATTAAAAGTGTTATATTTTTCAAAAAATAGAACTTTTTTATTGTCTCAAATTATTTATCATATTCAAAAAAGTCAAGAAAAATTATTACTCTTTTTCTATTTTTATCCGTTGTCCTTTTTGTGAAAATAATCATACGCCAATCGAATTTAAATTTAGAAGTGTAAAATCGGAAATATTTAAAAAACTATTACTATCAATATACTATTTCTTAACAAGTTGGATTCTTGACAAATGATAAAAAATATGAGACGTAGGGATAGAGTAATATGATTTTGTATTACACGCTTTCATGATAAATGGCGCATTTTAAGTACCGAAATCATACTACATATAATTATTGATAAGCCATTTAAAACCAGTTTCAAGAATGCCACAATTTTGTTTCATAAAATATAGTAGTAATATTTTTCTTTACAAAAGAAAAATAAATGACTTCTCCTTTTTCTCCTTTTTTTGATTCGAGGTTACTTGCTACAAAAAGAGTAAATCTTAATTACTCAATTCGTAATGTGAAATATGTATGATAATCGTTAAAATATGCCAATAAATAAATAAATAAATTTCATAACTTTTTAATTATTCAATACTTTATAATACTTACTCCTATAGTAATACAAAATAAACAAGAATTTTCAGTACAAAAGATGCATCAAATTGCATGAGCCACTGTTTGCTCCTTGTCTTTCCACGAGTGGTTGAGTTACCTTCTTCCATCCATAGTTGTTAGAATCCCGATCCTACCCTTACGATCCTACGATTTTACGATCCAAATTTATAAAATCGATCCCGATTCTAGAGGTAGGATCGCTATTATAGATAAACTCTAGTTGGTGTCATTAGTCATGTAATTATGTATATAGCTACTGAAGTTACAGTTATTATTTTGATAATTTTCATTCAAATGTCATATTTTATTAGTTTATACTATTCATATTATTTTTTTAGTTTTTAATTAAAGAACAGTATTAAATTTGCGATAACGCATAACTTTTTACAATATGAGTATATAATGTCAAATGTTATAAATTTTAGTTAAAGAAACTTGTATTTCATGATGAATATTAAAATTTTATATTTATTTGTATAAGTTTTTATTGAATATTATCTTTAAAAATAAATAAAAGTTATATTTTTATTCTTTTGAGAGGATCTTACGATCCTACGATCCTATTTACGATCCGATCCTGTAACTTTCAAAACGATCTTACGTGGAATCCCGATTTTACAAACCTTGGTTCCATCCCACGTACAATGTACACATTGTTATTAGTAGAACATATTGATAGTATACATTGCAAATACATAACTGTAAAATGATACGAATGGCTGTGTATTTCTTGATCAAGTTCAAAAACCATACATGAAAAAACTTTTCAAAGTGTTTTAGGCTATATACTCACGGTAAGAATTTTTTATTTTATTTAAATGTCGTTATACTATTAAATAAATTATTAAGATTATTTTATTAAAATTATTTCATAAAATTTTAATAATTTATTTAACAATATAACAAAAAATAAAATAAAATATAAAATACTTATAACCTCCTAAACAGAGTGAGAACAGAACCACATAAGTAGTGATGCAACCACTTTAACAAGTAGATGTCAATAACAAATAGTGCTGAGATAACGTACTTAATTTCATTTGACCTTTTAAAAAAGCTAGGTCCACTTGTTTGAAAAAACGAAATAAAATTCAATAGTAGTAATTAATATGTACTTTTTTTTTTTTTTTTAACTTCCTTGTTCCTACACGTAGTAAATTTAGAGAATGAACTAAAAAGTAATGCAAATATTTAGGTAAATTCGGTCTTTGATTCTATTTGTAAATTCTGTAGTGTGGATTAAATCTTATAGAATCTATGATATTAACTGATATAAATAAAATTTTTTAAAATTTAATTCTGATCACAGAATTTATATATAGAATTAAAGATCAGATCTATTTAAATATTTTACAAAAGTGAAAAAAATGTACAAAAACCAGTTTACACGAAACCCAAATCTGTTGGCTCTGTTGGTTTCACTGCAAGCAATCTTTTCTCGTCCTCTGCCGACTACCATAGTATTTGCCTCGTGATTTCACTCGGGAATTGCATTCATGTGGGGACTTGTCTTTCTAATATCGTTTCAGTTGATTGGAATTTTCTGCACAAATTTGCAACTTGTGCAGTACTAAATTAACTCCTCTTAAACATTTGACGTGGAACAAAGATATTAAGCGTGTGTTCATTTGAATTGAAAATATTTTTTTTAGATAAAAAAATTTATTTTTTATATAATTTTTTGATGTTTAATTGATAAAATGAAAATATTTTGAAATAAAAATTTTTAACAGTTTTATCTTTAATTGTATGAATACAAGTTAAAAAAATTTATAACAATGATAATAAATACCTTACAAGTAATTGTGATTAATAAAAAATTGATTTTGTTCGTAATTAAATGATAGTACAATATAGTAATAAAATATGTATAATGATAGTTATATTAGTGTGAGACCCATGATTGAGAGAAAAACGAATGAAAAAGAATTGAAAACGAAAATAAATTTAGCAAACGAATGAATTCTAAAAAGTAAGTATTTGAGATTTATTGTTACTCTTGAATTATCCGAAAAATAATTTACGGTCAAAAATTTCGTAAGTTATTTTCAGTTAGAGGAAGAAAAATTAAAAAATATTTTACACCGAAAAATATTTTTCGGTATTTAACATCAAAAAAACTTTCTAAGAAATATTTTTCTGAAAATATTTTCGATTCAAACGAAAACACCCTAAAGACATACCCTAAAGGCATGATGTTTACATGCAACTTAGTTCTAGCTTTTATGTGATAATTCTATCATTAGAGCTATTTTATGGCTCTTTTGTGTTTAATTTTTGTGATTTTAATTTTGATATTCGGTGTACAGCGTTAAGTGTATTAGTAGTTTATAAAATTTTATTGTGTTAATAGTTTATTTGATGTGTTAAATATGAAAAGATAGTTATTTTTTGTGTTTTATTTTTATATACGAATTATAAAAAAAAAGTAAAAAGTTTATTTTACATTCAAGGATGAAATTTGGACCGAATAAGAACGGAACAATAGCTTGCCTGTAGCGAGCTTGGACAGAAGCACGCTCGCTCGAGGCGAGCTGCAAGGCACACATAAAGAGCTCGCTAGAAGTAATACAAGTCGGCTTGAGAATCTTTGTCCAAAACTCCCCAACCAATCCATCTGTCCAACTTAAAACAATGTCTTAATTGAAAAATAAGAGATGCACTTCTGATAATTTCAATGGGATTAATCTATTTTTTCTTTTTATATAAATAAAACAAGAGTTTACATCCAAATGTCTGCAGGGATTAGCATTAGCCAGCACTTTGCAGCCTTCGGTCACCAACAATTACCTTTGATCACAATCTTCAAACAGATTATGCAAGTCTTGCGTCTTTTTTTGTAAAACAAAATCTTTTTTCATGTACAAAATCTTCAAATTTCAAACAAATTAATGTGTCAATGACTAGCTATAGTGGTGGCTCCACCACATCTCTAGCCAAATTACCACCAAACACCATAGAGATTAATAAAATATGGTCTTTTTCTCCAAATCCAGAAGCCATTTCAACCAAACTCTACATCAATGTCAAAATCCAACAAATCTTTAGCAAGAGAAGAAAGCAAAGTTGAATTTTTTTTCTTTCTTTATTTTACTTAATATATGTCAGTCAAGGATTAATTGTTCAACTTACAGAGAAAGCAATATAGGATAAGATTATGATGATGAAAAATGACGAATAAGAAGAAGAATTCGGAGGAGTGAGAGATCTTGAATCTGAATGTGTTCTTAGATGGTGGTTTCTTTCTTACGCAGTAAATTGAAATTTTAGGTCATGTGGAATATTAAGTCTTATCTATTCATTTCGTAATAGGGATTTCGCATGATAGTTATTAAGATAACTGAAAAGTATGAGAATTTCATTATTTTTTAATCATCCGACAGTTGTAATAATTATTCCGTAATGTAAAGTGTGTAGTAGTAAAAAAACTTTATATCTCGAGATATGAAGTAATTTGATAGTGATTAAGTCTTAGTGTTTACGTATCAGAAGAATTGAGTGATTAGTTTGCATCTTTGTTAGACGAAAATTTGGTAATGTTGAAATGACACTGTTTCTACTTAGACAAAGTGATTAGGCACAGGATCTGAACCTGTAGAAATCCACCGTCATTAGGACTCAATTGTTGATGTACTTGAATCGGATAGGCTATTAAACATATTAATATCAATTCCAACTTGTAACCTTGGTTCTTTTTATTCCTAGGGTCTAGGAACTCATATATATATATATATTGCAAAACAAATATCTAATTTTAGATCGTTGATTAAAGATTAGGTTTTGATTTAAGGTTGAATAATTATTTTTTGGGAAAAAAATCTAATGTTGTCGAGAATATTTTAAGTAATTTCGTTACTCTTTGTTATTAATTTTTTTTAAGTTATACTCTTGCTTAGATATTCTTGCAATATTAGTTTTAATAATAACTCTAGTTATATTTTAATCATGAGTTTTTTCTATCTACTTAATTCTTGTGTATTGATTTCAATAATGATGTATTAAATTAATTAGAATTGGATACGGACAAAGCAAATTTTTATGGATTAACTCGGAGACTCATTAATCGAGAAGATTATAGCCGTGGGTAATAATTAACAATTCAAGAATACAACTAACTCTTGTTTTGGTCCAATCCCACCTATTGCAAAGACCGTACAAGTTGTGTCTTTTAGTTTTAGATGCATGGGCCTTTGTCCATGTGTGAATTTTCAAGACAAGAATCCTCACTATTTAGGATAAATGGAGAAAATGAAATATTTAAAATCAAACATTCATAATATAAATCATGTTCTACATAAATGCCTTGCAAAAAATTAATAGATTATGGTAAAGTTTTGCCTTTGATTAAGTAACTTTTCCTAAAATTTTGAAAAATTCCTGCATCATCCAAAGTGTTACATAATTCAATGGTGAAATTTTTTAATATAATTATCTTTTCAACGATATAAAACTAATGATATGTTTATATAATTTTTTAAATTTTAATTCAATTTAAATATAGGTAAATGGACACATAAATAAAGGGAAAAAAAAGTTGGAGCATAGTTTATATCAAAATTTTAACGTAAGGCAATGAAGCAAATGTCTAATATTGTTTGGCCCAAATCAAACGGGCTTTCTCTTGGCTGAACTTCATTAACTTCCTGTGCTTCAAGTCCACCTTCCTGATTGACTCATATTACTACAATAAACTAGAAGGAATTTTAGTTCATAAATATTCGATCAAACCGAAATTATATATATATTGCGGAGTTGATCATCTGGGGTCTGGCAAGGTTTGCATCTGGGTTGGGATCATCGTGGATTTCGTGATATATGACTGGAAACAGATTTTATGTTTGGTCCATCTGATGAGCAAAAATTCTTTGCTACTCACTCTGCAATGCGGAATGAAAATTACAGATAATTGAAATATTATGGAACCCATTTACCTTTCAGTCTTCTCAATAGTTGTTATACTCACTCTGCATTACGGAGTGAATAACCAAGTTTTACTAATATATGATGGTATCAGATTTTTCTGGCCAGTGATTGTTTGGGTGCAAGACTTAGCAGGAGGAGTTGTTCTTATGTAATCTAAGCTCTAGCAACCTTTGAAAAAATGGAACAAAAATCACGCTGATAGGTACTGACAATAAAAGTTTGCTTTAGTAATCTTTTGATTGGATGGCTAAATTGTGTTTGCGCTGCTTATTCATTTCTCCAAATAATATTTTATAATTATTTTCTAATGCACTTTTTAACTGCCTTCTTATTTGAGAGTGTAATTAAATATATGCAAGTCGGAGATTCTAATATTTAAATTTGTTTGATTATTTAAACAAGTTTATAATTTTGTTTAAATTTATTTTGTTTAAGTGTCAAATTGAACCAAAACAAAGTTTTATTGAGTCAAATTCGAATCGAGATTGAGTACTTTAAATTTTTTTAACATTTAAATTTAAAATTTTTAGTTTATCGAAGCGAATTCAAGCCAAATATAAAAAATTAACGAACGCTAAAGACATTCTTATTCAAATTTAACTTGATTAATGATATAATAAGCTCAAACGAGCTCTTACAAAGTCATGTTCGACTCGAGTATCAAGTAGCTTTACTTGCTTTATAACATTATTTTTACCAAACATATATTTTATTTTAAAAGTTGTTACAATAATTACTCTAGTGATATTTTAAAAAAAAAAATTCAGAATAATAATTGTCTAAATATAATTAATTATTCATTATTTTTTAAATAATATTTTAAAATAATGTATTATGTGCACTTTTTAACTACTTTTTATCCAACATGTATCACATTTTCTACAAATATTTTTAGACATAGTATCGATTTACTTTTTGTGGTTGTCATTTATTAAGTATGCACTCTTTTGCATTCTTATAATATTTTTTATTTCAAAACGTTAAGTTCTTTATTCTATCTACACTACTGCATATCCCACCTCGCATAAAGCTGTAAATGTGTGAAATTTTTTTCATAAGAATATAAGACATTTTTAGCATGATTGTTATCCATGTACTTCCAATCTGGATAATAAAATTTAGTTATTATCCAAATTTTGATAGTAGGTAACAATGTTTTTATATTTAACTAATTCTATATATTTATATATATATATATATGTATATATAGTTTAATTCCTAATACGATATACAATTTGGTTTTGTATGTCATATACCTGACCAATGCTCTTTCTCTTTATTGAAATAACATTGTGATGATGAAGAAGTGTGTATATAAACTTGTTTATTTTACAGTTAACATTATTTTTTTTAAGAAATGATGATTTTTTTTTTCACTGGAAGTTGTGCTTAGTTTTATAATTTTCCATTTAAATGAAATATATGATAGAAGAAACAAATCTAAACTAGGAGAAAATAATATTAAGAATGACACTATTATTGTTACATTTGTGTTTCGCCCCTAATCGAAAATCCTAACTACTCTAATCATCGTGATTTTTCTTTAAATTCTTGACTTATTTCACAAACCATACCTCTTTAACTTCTTAAAAGTTAAATATGATATTATACATTTCTTTTTTTTTTTTGGCTGAGATTTGTGTGATTTCGTTGGCATGCCTAAGGTAGAGGAAATTAAGTACTTATTAAAAGTCGATTTTCTCAAGTCAAAACTTTGTATAAATATAAAATGATACTACTTTGCAATGTTGCTCGAAAGTCAACCCACTGAAATCCACTTTTTAATAAAATACTAAAAGAAAATAGATTTATGACAAATAAATAATTGGATTAGCCCTTTCCGACACCTTTGGGGCTGCATATGACTAGGTTACAAGTAGACAAGATGCGCAGGCTAATTCCAATTTCCAATTATTGTATTTGTGATCACCTGCACCAGAAAAATGCTTCTCCAGTGCGAAATGCGAAATGCGAATTGCAAGACCATATCACTACATTACCATGCCTTTTTCTTTTTTTACCCACCATAGGCAAAAATGTCAGATAATTTTCAGAATGGAAAAGATTATTCATATTGATGGTTCCTAAAGGGTTCTAGATAATACTAGGTGAGGGAGTAAAGAGAGAGAAGTAAATGTTGTTGAATCTTAGTCTTGTATTATTATGATGATACTTGATTATTTGGTATGTTTGATATCATGTGTATTTATAGGTAAAATTTAGAGTTTCAAATTTAATGACCGGACCCCAACCTACACTAGGTCAGATCGACGATCAATTAATCAGGCAATACTTGATCGCTTTTACATATAAGTATATAAATTATATTATAGAATTACCTTCAATCGAAGCTCTACTCATATTAAATGACACATGGACAAACACTCTGTGTATCATCCATTGTATACTATTATTCAAGTATAGTAATCAACAAAAGGATTAATTATACTTTATCCGAAGATAAGATTTTTTTTTTTTTTTAGTGATATATTATATGATTTTTTGTCGAAGAAAAGTGACGGAGATATGTGTTGATGGGACTCAATATTTAGTTGTAATGATGATAATAACGTAAATTGCCTACACAAAATTTTGTTTGCATTATCACAATAAACTCAAATACAAGATATAATTGGATAATTTTTATATCTGTTATTATAATTAGTTTAACTTAAAAAATTGTATGTTTTGTGTGTTCAAGTGTGAGCATTTCTAAAGCACAAGTGAGTTTAGTGTAATTAACCCTTATAATATCTTAAATAACTATGATACCTAAACGATGAATTATTCATGCACCAATAATTCATGAGAAATAATATGTATAAGTTTATTACCATCTCTAATGTTTAACTGCCTCTCGAGGAGGAAAGTGTAAATTTCTAAAAAATTAGGGTGGAAAAATGTGACTATCCCCAAAATTCAAGGGAGAAAGTGTTATTTATCCTAAACGAAATTGCGTGTACTCAAACATGTTTAAGAAGTCGGCATTGGATTTACGATTTTTTCTTGTTATAATTGTATTACATTATGTGATAGCGTGATACTTATCTCTTATTTAATATTTTTTTATATTAAAAATACATATATCATCTCATCACATAATATAACACATATATAACAAGAAAAGCAAATGTAACACAGTACCCAAAACTAAGAAGCTCTTTGTCACTCAACCAATTCATCATTAACTATTCATGCCCTATCCCTGATTCTTGTGCAAGTCGTCGTCCTTATCTTTACATATGATAAGCAAAAATGCACAGAACTAGTTTACCCATCACTTCAGAATTCTAATACTTCCATGTAAACAAAAACTTGTTCCGATTTATGGTCATTTCTTTGACATCCTAGAGAAATATAGTAAATAAAAGAAAAATTATTAAAAAATCACAAATTCATAATTATTTATCAAAGTCACTTTACGTTCTTATCAAATCATGATCTTTTGATTTTAGATTTTTAGTCGAATTTTTTTTCTTTCTTCTGAATTTAGTAACAAATCGGTGACTTTTATAACTAAGATCTAGTAAGTAATTTTTATTTTTTTTTTGAACCATTTTCTCCTGTTAACTTCGACAAACAAAGGAAAACAAAATATTTTCTCACCCATCCAAAATGGGAAGAAAAGAAAAGAAAAAGAAGTGAAACTGAGTACAATTCTCATATGATAAGAATGTGTGCGTGGAATCCCCGTATCATTGATGTCACAACTGCTTGTCCAAAACAAGACTTTCATTTTCGATCTTTGTTTTCACAATTAAGCTGATTTAATTATGGTGACGTCTTTAACATTCAACACTTGTAACATACTAATTCGAAACTCTTGAGATAATTAAAGTATAGATAACTAACAAAACGACCCTTTCGAATTTATTTAATTAGTATTCCAACCATCTTCGATCACAGCCAGAATTCGCTGCATATACAAATGTATGGTATCGTATTGCATAATTGAGGTACATCATATGCAAGAATTTGGCAAACAAAAACAAGGGATATGACTTAGTTAATTTGTTCCATGTCATAATCATTTAAAGAGCCATGCATGTATCAATATTGGATTAAAACATGACCAAACCCTAAATATGGGATCGTTTCTCAGTATTAGATCATCTGTTATACTTTTCAGTGCTATAGATTACATACGTAATGGGTAATACTTGTTCTAATTTAATATTTACAAAATATATATTACTTTATCACATAATATAATATAAGTATAATATAAAAAATTGTAACAGAAAATCTAATATAACTTTTTATCGAATAGATAAGTACCCCCCTCCCCCAACCCTTCCCTCTCTCTCTTCTATTATATACTCAGGAAATAAAATAAAAGGGTAAGTCTTGACTCTTGAATCTAATTTTAATAACTAGTATAATATGTCAAACTGTATATTCAGCCCTGGCTCTTGGAGGTTTTGAAGGAATACTGAAAAATAGTTTTTTAATCCCAATTTGATACTACTTAATTTTCTACTAATAATTCAACTTCAAATAATCATATCATTCTATGTTGTCAGGTATAAAATTAATTTTAAGTTGCTAAAGACAGCAGCTACAAAATGGATAAATAAGCTGAGAAAGCACGGTTACACCTCCCTATTCACAATAGAAAATCATTTATGTTAACCAGCCGATTACAATCTAATTATTGCAATTGTTTATCATAATTGTTGCATCAGTCATCGAGACAGAATGTAGATTCAATCCGAAAAATGGTCCCAATAGAACCGACCACTAATATTTGTTCTTCAAATCTAGTTTATCTATTTTTAGTATTTCCCGGTCAACACCTAATTAGCCTGAAAATGGCCAGTGGTATATAGTTGAAATTCACTTTCAGGCATTTGATTTTCTCCTCCCAGTATTAATTTACTATCTCACACTTTTGGTATTTTACATATATATACTCTAGTATATATAATATTAAAAATATTTATCAGTCAAAATACACGTATAAAATATTCTATACAGATAAAAAGAGTGAAACATAAGATTTTTAAGGCATTTTCAGCCACACGCTATTGCTCACTAGTTAAGTTTCACAAGAGCTTTTAAAGTCGGCATTTTTGCATTGTTCACACAGTTAGACAAGGCACAACTTGTTTTTTGGAGGAAGCAGACAAGATATAACTGATTGTTGATATATTATATATATATATATACCTTGAAATGTTTCAATGGCAGCCTAAATTTTTTTTTCCCTATACATTTACTTGTCAGAATATATAGGTGCAGTACAGCCAATTAGTGAATAATCTAAAGTTGTAGAGTATTAGTAGAACATTAGTTTAATTAATTAACAAAAAGAAAAAGACTTCTCTTTTTTCTATTTTGGGTTTAGCAAAAGTTTAAGCAACAAGTTGCACCTATGGCTACAATAGGAACCAAAAATTGCAATTTGCAACTTGCTTGATCACAAGATTAATTATACCTCTTATTCCAAGACAAAAGCAATTAAATCAGAGACAAAATTCATTTCATCATTCATTGGTTGATACTAGGACGATTTTAGTGTGAAAATAGTAAGTTTATACTACTCATTCCGTAAATATGCATAATAAATTTTATAATAGTTGAAATAATTAAAAATTAAAAAAAATTCTATTATTTTGAAATTTTTTTTTTTAATTATTAAATTTTGTATTGCCTTGTATTAGTAAATAAGCATGGTGAAAGGATAGGGTTTGGGGATGATCCTCGATCGACCCTCATAATTGTCATGTAAGTTGTTTAGACACGTCTTGCGAAAGGACTGCAGTACTATTAGTTGCTCAACACGTACGTGTACGTATTTTGTTCAAATCATTAAACTTTAAAACGACTGGTCATGGATAAATGCAGAATTGGAAAGCTAAATTTCTGGTTATAATTGCATTAATATTCGCTTGGAATTCGGAGCAAAAATAAATAAATAAAGACAAAACCTAAAAAAAAATTTCAAAAGAAATGAAAAGGGCTAGTATATGGGTGTGTCTTATTCACTGCAATCAAGGTGATTCATTTGGTGGTCAATGGTCATCCAGATCGTGGGAGAAGAATGCATATATATATATATATATATATATAGAAAATTATTAAGTAGACCCAATTTTTAAGAGTCATTGGTCAAGATTAAACTTTAAACAATCTTGCTTATATCAGTTGATGTTATAGATTGTTTTAAAATTTAATCCACGTTACAAGATTTATAAGTGAGACAAAAAACCGAATCTACTAAATATTTGCCAATATATATCTCAATTCATATCATAGGCAATGTATAGCATTAGACAGTTGTGATATATTGAGGAGTATATTCATTCCTTTATCTAATAAAGGTCAACTCACGAAAAAACCATTTGTCCCAGTCCTGTGGATTCTAAGTCCAAAGATTTTCATTTATATTTATTTGGTGTTTTTCTATTATGTAATTTTGATTTAAAAAAAAAAAAAAAACCCTTTTCCTTTGTTATTTTTCATTATCAATTTTTTGTACTAAAAAAATTTGGCAGTTATGTGGTTAATTTCTCCTCTTTCATTTTGAAAGACTTTTGATGAAAGAATGAATCTCAAAAAAATAAGTTGGGCAGAAACTGCCAAGTGTTAGCACAAACAATACGGGAAGATATTATTTAACACATACATATATATATATATATATATGGGATAAGAAAAGTTACGAAATAAAATATTTTTGACCACTTATATTTAATCTAATATAAAATTTCTCTAAACATCTTACCCTTCAATTCTTCTCAACTAAATATTTAATACCTCAAATGAATAAGCTTCGAAAACCCAACTTAACATACAAGGAATTTAGTTTAGTTAGCTAACACAAAGTTATCCTTTTATAAGGAGAACATAATGAAAACTCAGGTCCATTATTGCATGGTACATAATTATTACAAATTCAGACATTCTAGTGCTTTAATTTGACTATATGAGGACAAAACGCCAACTTTCAGTTTGAGCAGTATGCAACACTAGAATATAGTGGAACAAAACCAACTAAATATGAAATGATACATGTTTAAGAATATAGTCCACAATACAACCATAAAACACTAGCTGAGATCTAGTGAAGTTATTATCTGACTGTTTCCCATTGTATTGAAGTTTCCCCAATGAACGTATTTTCATGTAATTGTTCAGATTGTTTACTTGTTTAGCTGAATGCAGTAGTATGTCGTTTATCTTCTGATTAATTAATAATATATATACATATATTATCAGAACGATAAAATCCTATTTCTTTTGCCTAAATATACGCAAAAAAACAAAACAAAAAAGGAAAAATGTTTGACACAAACAAAAAAGATTCCATGAGATTCTCAATTCTACTGTACGGGCTCAATCCCCTTTGTTTCCACCGTCAAATGTTGTCCTCTTCCTTCACGTGTTTGTCCTTCTAGCTATCCCCCATACCTTTAGGTAGGTCTATGTAATTGACACAGATTTATTTGAAGTTAACTTTCGACAATGCAAATGAACGACCGAGTTGGAAGTTCTCGGCCAGAAAAAATATATATATATATATATATATATATTCAGTTTTGATCCCTATATCTGTAAATTTTGTAACATAAAATTAAATTTTATTTATATTAGTTAATGTTATTTATTTTATATAATTTGATTTATATTTCAAATTTTAACAATTACGAATAAGTTTGACAATTTACTCTTATGATAGAATGAATAGGTTAAACCGTTAGTAAATTTAAAATAAAAAAATTTAATTTAATTTTCAATATATTCCGTAATTGTAACTAGCAATTTTTCCTACAACTAAAACAAAAAATCAAATTCATGTGAGAAATATAGTAGCATCAAGTTTTGCACCTAACCCATGACCCTGAAAAACAAAAAAGTTACACTGAATGGTGGGTTCAATTAAGTATTAAGAAATAAGTAACATGATTTTCTTTCTCTTTCTTTTCTTTATCATCAGCCCGGCAATTAACCGTGAAAAGGTTTTTCTGTCACACACATATTTAGTAAGTAACATGGATCAAGAAATTTGATTGGAGGAGAGAATCCAAATAATTTAGAAATCCCTCAAGGGTCGTTTACTCGAAATTGAACTTTTGGAGAATATTATTATAAATTTTTAATGTTTTAATTAAAAAAAAAAGAAGACAAATGTTCCAAACTCCCAGCTATAAAAGGACAATGGGCTCAGTTTTAATGCATCAAAGTTTAGTCTCTTATCCCTCAAAGTGACTAAAAATAACAGCAAAACAACAAATTTATTATGGCTCTCCCACAAACTCAAGAAGATGCTAAAACTCTTCCTGATGCTTGGGACTACAAAGGGCGTCAAGCCCAGAAATCCTCAACTGGTGGATGGGCTAGTGCTGCCATGATTTTAGGTTTCTCTCTCTGTCTAATTTCTCTTCATCTTCATCTTCATCTTCATCTTCCTCTTCATCATCAGCCAATTTGCTTAATTATATTGATTTTCTGATAATCCAGTGCATTAGTGTTGGTATGATCGCCCTCGATTGTCTGATTGGTTTTATGTATGTTTGTTTGTTTGTTCAGGTGTTGAGGCATGTGAGAGGTTGACAACTCTAGGCATTGCCGTCAATCTTGTTACTTACTTGACTGGGACAATGCATTTGGGAAATGCAACCTCAGCTAATACTGTCACTAATTTTCTTGGAACCTCATTTATGCTGTGTTTGCTTGGTGGTTTCATTGCTGATCACCTATTTGGGAAGGTATCTGACCATTGCTATTTTTGCCACTGTTCAAGCATTGGTAAGTACCTCATGTTTTGGAGGTGTTAAGAAATAGTTCTATTATTCTTTCAATATTTATGCATGCAGTACAAGATTATAAACTATATA
The DNA here is from genome assembly GCA_025175665.1 of Cinchona pubescens. NCBI lineage: Eukaryota > Viridiplantae > Streptophyta > Magnoliopsida > Gentianales > Rubiaceae > Cinchona > Cinchona pubescens. The sequence goes on along the minus strand of JANKKI010000185.1, from coordinate 1,671,865 downwards.
TGTTATTATACAATATTTAAAGTATAACAGCATGTTTTAAAGTAACGGTAGATTTTTCTAAACTTTGTATATTAGAAGAACATATGAGAAGGAAGATTGATAACGAAGTAGAATCTAGTAGTATTATATATATATATTTCATCAGTGAAGAGGAAAACTGAAAAAGTAACAGGAAATCTTGCTAGCAATCGTAGGATTTATAGTTTATGCTGTCTGTGATGAGGAAGTTCGAGAAAGCAATCCAGAGAGCTTTAATTAGATTAGACAGTTTCAATTTTGTGTTTTAATAATTAACACAATTTTACAGAGTCAACCTGTGAAGAGGAAGATCGAAAATGCAAAAATGTTTGCAAACAATATTAGGAATTTAATTATATGTATTTATTTTTCCATTTCTTGATCTTCAGGGTGTAACAATCTTGACAATTTCAACCATAATTCCAAGCCTAAGACCACCAAAATGTGTCCAAGGCAGCATCAAATGTGTACAAGCAAGTGGCAACCAACTTCTATTTCTCTACACAGCGTTGTACCTCACAGCACTCGGAACCGGCGGCCTAAAATCCAGCGTTTCCGGTTTCGGTTCCGATCAATTCGACGATTCAGACAAGAAAGAGAGGACCCAAATGATCAAATTCTTCAACTGGTTCTTTTTCTTCATCAGTGTGGGATCACTTTGTGCTGTGACAATTCTTGTGTACATTCAGGACAATGTTGGAAGGCGATGGGGTTATGGGATTTGTGCATGTGCAATTGTGATTGGTTGGGTGATTTTCTTGTTGGGTACTAGGCGTTACAGGTTCAAGAAACTTTTGGGTAGTCCATTAACACAAATTGCATCAGTTTTTGTGGCAGCTTGGCGAGGAAAAGGCATTTGGAGTTGCCATCTGATTCATCACTTCTCTTTAATGTTGATGATATTTCAATTGAAGGACACCGGAAGAAGCAGAGGTTGCCTCATAGCAAGCAGTTCCGGTATGTACAAAAAAAATAAGTCAATTTGCTTCATCACAAATTTAGTATATTCCCCTTCTTGACTACTGTTATTCTCTCTCTTTTTTTTTCTTTTTTTTTTTTTAAATGTGTATGAAAAATACTAATATAGATTCTGCATAAATCATGCATTAAAAATTTTATATTATACCTTTGTCGAATTAGATTTTCAGCGTCAACTAATCGGTGTTAACTCAGTTATCATTAATAATTTTGATTGCTAAATAACACCGAGTTGAATGGTTATAATTTTAGTTCACAGACAATATTTTATTAGTAGTACTGAAAAAATATAATACCGAGAATCTCATTTGATACCATTGTCAGCCAATAAGGTTTTTTGGTAGACGAATAATATCGCCATCCTCTTTTTCCAGACACCCCAAAAATGAAAAATTCATTTAGCATGTTAAAAATCTTCGTCTTGATTCTAGTAATATTCTTTAGCTTGAGTTTTTGGTTGCATATTTTTCATCATTTTCCAAGATATTTGGACGATGCATGAATCAATCTTGCGGTAGCTGCAAGCAAGTGGAAAATATTTTAACTAGTGTCTCTAGGGGTGTTTGATAAGTCATTCCTGAATCTTGATAGCAATCCGTCAACGGATTCTAGGCAGCATCATCCAGATAGATACTAGAAAAATTGGGTAAATATTCCAGTATGATACTAGAATAATTGACTTGCAAATCAACTTATGCCAACCAAAAGAGTGGGACCAACTATTTCAGTTGAGTTACTCATCAAATATTTATTAAAAAAATTTATAATTTTTTTTAAGGAATTAGTTTTTGAATTTCAAAAATTTACACAATACAAGTACTTAAAATATATAATATTATACTGTATTATTATTTAAAATACAATAAAATATTCTCTATTAAAAGAAAACGTAAAATTTTTTAATTTTTTATTAGATACGGGATCGAAATTTGAATTTTCACTTTATATTCTTAAAAATAGAAGTTGAGTCTCTTTTATCTCTTGGCCCCATTGGCCCATCCCATTTTTTTTAACAGTAGATATAATTAGATATGAGTAGTTTAAACTATTATAGTTTACAAAAATTAAAAAATAAAAGAGTGGGGCATATCTTCAATAAAATAAAAAAGAGTGGGGTAGAAATTTTAGCAATAATTATATTTCACTGTTGCACGGACAACCTATTTGCACCTCTCTCTCTCAGTTGTCTTGTTTTCTTCTCAACTTGGGATTCCCAAAGTCATCGTCTAAGGACATATACTTGGATTCTAGCTATTGAGTTTGTAACCATTAAAAATCTTGCATCCTTTAATATGGCCGACAAAAAAAAAAAAAAAATTGTTAACGAGTCAAAGAAATATATTACATATAATTTTTAGTTAAAATTAAATTTTATAAAATTTTTCTTACATTTCCTAATTGATATCATAAATTTCATAACATTTAATTTACATCACAAAATTTATAAGTGGGATAAAAAATCAGATCTACCTAAATATTTCCTTTTTTCTTTTGTTAATGCTTGATAATCAGTTAATCACATAGCCTTTGGAAAATTAATAATCCCTCACTTTTGGTTTGACTTTTATTGCCTTTTCATAAGGAGGAATTAATAGGTAAAAAATTAATTGGTTTGCGATAATTTAATTAACTACTAAAAATGTAAATACCAAATCAAAAGGAATCCAAGATCACGAGCCATTCGATCAGTCTGGCACCTATTCGATTCTCACGCCCCTTGTCTTGTGCATTGATATTCATTTCACCTTCCCCATATACAACTCGACCAGGATGCATGTCTTTGTTCGCCTATAATTCTTCTTTCCTTTTATCAAAGATTGATAAAGTGACTTTAAGTCCGTCTTTGACACACGTAATTGCCTGAAAAGAAAATAGAAAGATTATAGTAAATTTTTTATATTTTTTAAAAAATAAAATCTCATCTCTCCTCTTATCTCTTAATAATTCGAATTCATGATTAATAAGTTATAAAAGAAGTGTCTTACCACATAAATTGTACTTTCTTATCAGATCATAGTATATAATTTCACATGCATCAGTTATTTTAGACACTTGTGAAGCGAAATAAAAATTCGTCGTTAGAATTATAAGTGGTGTTTATAATTTTAAAAATTATTATATTGATGCTGCTACTGCTAATCTTGCCCGAAATATCTCGTTTCTTCGAAGCCCACAGATTGGAATGTGAATGATAGCACAAACGAATATTTGGATAATGTTTATCTCCATGCATCAATAATTTAGTGCTTACCTTAAGTTGTACTACTATAAGTTTGTCCTAGGCCTTCAGAACTTTTTGATGGAATTGACTGTGAAATACTCGAAAAATTAATTAGCTTTGTTGTTTTTATTTTAAGATTCATAATACATGCACTACCATGTGTCAAACACGAAGAGATAAATTGTGTTGAATACATTATTGATCAAGTGGTTCACTTAACTTGGTGGATAAGACATTATAAATTTATGATGATGGGACTCCAATTATTCATATAGGAAAATGATTTATAAATTTAAAACTACTTGTTAAAATTAATTTATATAATAAAATCATATCAAATTATTAACTATTGATTTTAAATACTTAATTACATTTTGTTCATTTTTTCACATATCTAATAATAAATCAGTAGTTTTATCACTTTATCACTTAATATAAATACATTGTTATATACTACATTTACAATCATTAGCCTCTTTTAGGTGCATTTTAATCCCGATCAATGAGTGTATTATTTATGGCAGTTTCTTGGACAAGGCAGCAATCAAGGCCCCCGAGATGCCCTCTGACATCGCTGATAAGTGGAACCTTTCAACATTAACAGATGTTGAAGAAGTAAAATTGGTAATCAGAATGCTACCAATTTGGGCCACAACAATTTTGTTCTGGACAATCCATGCCCAAATTGTAGGCCACATTTTCAGTCTCACAAGCCTCCACATTGCACAGGAAAATCAATTCCTTCGAAATTCCTGCTGCCGCAATGACCGGATTTTTCGTAGGAAGTACTCTCCTAACCATCCCAATTTACGACCGAATTATCATGCCAATTGCCAAGAAACTCCTCAAAAATCCATATGGCCTAACACCACTTCAAAGAATTGGAGTTGGCTTATTTTTATCAATTCTGGGTATGGTAGTAGCTGCATCTATTGAAATCAAAAGGTTACACGTAGCTTCATCTCATGGCCTAACGAATAATTCTGTGACTCCAGTACCCTTAAGTGTGTTCTGGCTAATACCTCAATTTATCTGCGTAGGGGCAGGGGAAGCATTTATTTACGTTGGACAACTTGATTTTTTCCTAAAAGAATGCCCAAAAGGGATGAAAACAATGAGCACAGGATTATTCTTGAGCACACTTTCAATAGGGTTCTTTTTTAGCTCGGTTTTGGTCACTATAGTTCATAAGTTTGTGACAGGACAAAAGAAGCCTTGGTTGGCTGATAATCTTAACAATGGGAAACTTTATGATTTCTATTGGCTTTTGGCCATTTTGAGCTTATTGAATTTGATGTGCTTCTTGATTTGTGCTAAATGGTATGTTTATAAGGAGAAAAGGCTTGCTGGTGAAGGGATTGAGCTGGAGGAGTCCAATGGACCTGCTTTCCATTAATTGCAAATGGAGCTACATTTTGATATTGTTATTTTTTTGGCTTTAATTATATATATAATTAATTATCTTTGTGTAGATTAGAAAAGAAATGGACATGGGATCTATATATGGCTCTTCTGTATTATTGCTTTTGTTTTGCTTTCTTGCAAAACAAAATAATGTAAAAATAATAATGGGCCACACATATATGGGATGTACTTTTGTTTTGTACACTTTTATCTCATGCAATGAGTAAATTGGCGAAGTTTTATAGAGGGAGTTCTTATTGGAATGCTTGAAATTTTAATTAATGAAAGGAAGAAAATTTATTTGGTAGTTTCTAGACATCTTTTTTATTTATTATTTTTTTTTTGTGGATAAAAAGTTAAGTTCACAAAAAAGAGCATTTCAATTCTTGCCTATAATTAATTTTTATCGTATAGAATTTGGTTCTACTAAATTTTCTTTGCTTTTACAACTTAATAATGTTTCATCTCAATTTTGTGTATAACATTTTACAACTTTAGCTATTCGATAATTTTGTTTCCCAGCTTTTTCCATAATTTTAGTAGGTCCCTTTTTTTAGTTATTATCATTTGGGGACCAATTGCAACTTAAAATTGTGAGTATTTCTCAAACTTATCGCGTAGAAAATCCATTGATTTTTGGTGATGTTATCAAAAAATCTTTCCTGTTTCAACTAGTTTATACTTCATATACACTAGAGATCTGGGTACACTCGATGTGTGTATAATAATTTTTTTTTTGAATAATTTGAACGAAAACTTTAAATAGAAATGATATTCAAGAGTTATGGGAGAGATATGTAGTAATGCGATTGGCTAGTGTGTTGTGATAGGAAGATGGGTAGTAGTAGTGATGAAGCGGTAGTTATTTTAAAAAGATAACTCATTTTCTATAATCGCGAAATAAAAATATTTTTGAAATTTAAGTTATTAAAAATAAAAAAATAATGGATAAGATGCAGAAGTTGGGAGTAGTTGAAAATAGTCGAGAAATGAAATTATTGTAATATAGGTTAGTCATGTAGTAATTTATTAAGGACATATTAAGAATAATATTAAATTTGACATATGAAGGTCTTGTACTTTATTAATAGTAAACAAATAAACATATCTTTAATCTCGAGTTAACTGCATGAATCCTGTTACACTATTGTGTTCTGTCATTAACAAACGATAGACTTCTAACAGTCATCTAGACGGACGCATTTACTCATCGACTACTTTATGAATAATAAGATAAGATAAAATAGGATGAATGTGATCTTTCTTGCCCACATTTTACTCTTCAATCATTCGTATGCTCCTCTTTATTTTTGTACGGAATTCCTATCTCTTAGCTTAAAGAAAAAATGTTTTGTTATCCACAATTATTATTGTGTTCAAATTCCTTCCAATCTTATCTTCTTATCCCTTACTGATACCTGATGTTTTGTTTCAATTGGCAAATCTTTATATAAAATGATTTACAAAACCACTTTGTTTTAAATTAATTAGCAAAGCTTTATGAAAAAAAATTTACAAGATCATAAATTAAGGGTCACTTATCAAACTAATAAAATTATAATTAATTATTAACAGTCAAATTTAATTCTTTTTTTTTGAATTTAATGACGCATCAGTAAATTTGTCGCTTCATATAGATACACGATCATTTATATAATTATAATGATCATGTCAATTTTAATGTGACGAGACCAGTGTCTCAATTCCTCGAGGGAATGGGGTCTAAGAACTTTGTCCACTAACATAGTTTTTTTTTGTAAAATTTCAATTACAAAATCCATCTTATATCTGCATTTTTTTGAATTCATAGTTGGTCTGTAGACGACAAATAAAATATTGGTAAAGTATGTTAGACATTTGCCCTCTGCTTAATTCGTTCACAAAGTGCACAATTAAAGAGCATAGAATTAATATTCTAATTGCATTGGGCTCTTAATATACAAAATAACATATTTATTCCTCTTTAATTTAAATTTACATTTTTTTTTAACATTATCCAATGTCCAGTCTATTGATCAAACATTGTTATATTCCCTTCTTGCAACCTCGTCATTCTTTTCTTTTTTCCCTACTTGGATCGGAAAAGACAAAAAAACCCTCCATTCCTTTGAAATACAATTTTTATTTCCTATACCCAGGAATTAAGTTAAAAAACAAATAGACTTCAGAAATAATGTTGCTGGCTACATGACATGCATTTGATATAAAGTAGCCTCCAAATAACAGAAACAGCTTCTAGTAAAATTATTTAGGCCTTTACAAGAATAGTTATGTTTCATTGAGTTTCCTGTAGTACATAGCTTTTCACATTTATTTTTTGCAAAAGAAAATAAAAATACTTGTCAATTAATTGTTACCTAAATAGTACTAAACAGACAACAAGCAAAGAGGATAATGACTATAATGATCAATGAATAGAGATTGGAGAGGAGATGGAGAGACTACAAAAACTACAGCCCCCAGAAGAATATGCCAACATGAAAAACCTGCTCTTCTATGCTTTACCTATCAATGTCGCCGAAAAGATTTGATTGCCTCAGTATCCTTTCAAGATTGACTTATGTCAACCCCGGATAATAATCTCCTGCAAAATCACTGAATCAATGAACTTATTAGCCAGCCACCGAGCATGTTTACTGCCTGCTGGAAAGCACTCCCGAAAAATGCTTCTTCAAACCCAGGAGCCTCGATGCTAAGCTGAGCAACATCTGTCAAATATATCATCTAACATAATTCATTTTGGTGCCCAATAACGAACAAACAATAAGAGATACGATACAATGATTATTGATGTATTCAATCAAGCAATTGCCAACCTCATTTTCTTGTAATGCGAGTTTTTCACCATAAGAATATCAGGTAGATTGTGCTCATTTGTACGAGGCTGATATTTTCTATATGCTAGAAGTGAAGTTTGAATATACTAAAATGATCAACACATGCTAATGCATTGAGAAGAAATAAAGGTTGTAACGTTTTAGTGTACCTTCTTAGAATTCAGGATCCTTCAAAGGAGTTCAAAAGATCTTCACTAATTTCACCAAATATACTTGGGCATCCATCCCAGTTTCCACAATCCCGTGCTTCCCAGTATCCACCTATATACCGAAAGGTTCCATCTTCACCGTCTCTTTGGAACCATCTGGGTTTCCATCCATGTTCTTGCATTTTCCTCGACTTCAGGCAACAGAAGTGTACATTTTATAAAAATAGCTCTTAGATTTTGGATAATGCGATATTCAAGAAGACATGTACTGCTGAGAATTTTGGGTGGTTAAAACAATATTGGAGTAAGATCTAATAAACAACAAAAATACCAACTAAAAGAATCGAACCGGTTCTACAAAAAAATATGACAGCAATTTCACTCTAAGCAAAATAAAGAAAAGAGGATTGTGCAGTTAATACAAAATTTCTATGCTAGCTCTTAACTGGACTCTATCAGATCACAGCTTAAACTATGGCGTGCCATAAATTAAGACTGATTAGATTCAATCATATTCACAGCTCAACAATTGGCAAGATTAAATTATAGAAGCGAAACCAACTGACATTATTATTAACACCCTGCTTGATAGGGTTCTAAAGTTAATTTGCAGGTGTAAATATCTTCTCTTCTTGGGTGTATGTCAAATTAGATCGACTCCAAGGGGAAATTAATACCAACATTTTCAACATCAGTCAAATAATTTGGACCACTGTATTAGAAACTAAACCGTTCAGTAATCATGATTCCATGTACCGATTTTAACAAACAAGAATACAATTTAGCAAAGACAGAGCAGTAATAGCAAGCAAGCAGAGCATTGACCTGAACAAACCAAAACATATAAGTGTTGCAAGTACCATTCTCTGTCGCATCTCCAATCGATACAATTTCTCAGCATTTGCTTTGTCATACTCCCCAGTCTCCAAATACCGCTGGTCTGGTCTAAGTCTTGAATCAGTAGGTGGAAGCTTCTCCTTTATCCGTCATCAAATACCAGGATCAGACAAAACTATAAAAGACAATTAGATATATAATAAGAGTAAAACGAAACTGCATATAACAAATCCATGTAATCATACATACCTTCAACCCAGGAATCAACTCATTTAATGTGATTGCAAAAGAAGTTAAGTTGTAGCGGGTGAGATTTGTATGAGGCGTATTACTTTTCCACAATAAAGATGCATCAGACATGCCTTTAGGCTTGCTGTTCCCTTCCCCATTCAAAAAGTACATGCTTTCATCCCATTTTCCAAACAAAGTAGCAACTTTTTTCCCCATGCAGTCTTCCACAAATCCATGAACCTGTTAGTAGTCCGACTTTCAAAGTTATCAAGTCACTGAGATAATAGTTCACTGATTTTCAAATCGTCACATGGATTCATTTACAAATGGAGATTGTGAAAAAATCAATAGGCCTACTTGTTTACCTGGTGAGGGTTGCGTTCAAGAATAGATTGCTCTTTAAACTTCAACTTGCATGAATACTGGCGATTACCACGTATATGCATCATTCCATGATGGTCACAGTAAATTTTCCCAAGGATCAGATTATAAATACTAGTGGTTACCTGAGGCGACACAAAGATGTTCAAGAGAATTATTATTATTTTTTCAATGAAATGGAAAAGGATGAAAACAACTAGTCATCTTTACACCACACAATACAATACTGAGACTTTACACACCTTGCTCCACTGAAAAATCTCCCCATCGTCAAATTCTACTGTTAGAATCCCAACAGGATCAAGCTGAATAGATCTCCCCCAAAACTTTGACTTCAGGTTACTATCTCCCCAGAACTTCCAGCCTCTGCCTTCACAGTGACAGGCAATGAGTGTCGGGTGGTGACTCACCTGTTTTGACAAAATGAAATCATAAGAAAACACATGCACAAAGAAATTGTAGGTATAAATTAAACAGCCGGCATAGAAAAACTGAATAGAGTTGTGTATTTTTATTTAAAAGAAGCATCTATGAAACAGACTGATTCATCTAACAGAAGAAAAATCTAACAGCCCCTACAGAAGGATATTGGCAATAGAGATTGAATCAATAGATCATTTTATGCGTGTACCTATTCTAGATGATTTCACCCTTCAAAATGCCCTAAGATGCTAGAAACTTCAACAGTGTACTGAAAGATTAAGTTATTTTTTCACTACCACAAGTTTCTTAAACAATGTATATTTGATTGCTCAGTCCTCTAATTAAAATGACAACAGAGGAAGTTGCGGATAGTACCACAGTTGCAAGCAACGAGGAAACTCAGTTTACACCAAGTATTGCTACTTCTAAATTTCATTGATCTTCAGCGTTTATATTTATGGTCCTTTTTTCAACACGCTTGGATGTTTGATCCTGCAGTATGGATAGGATTTCTGAACTCAACAGTCAACTCTGAGTGATCAAAATTTGCTCACCAGAAAAGCTATTTACTAAACAAAATTGATAATCAAGCAACCACATCAGAGCAACACAGTTTCCCTCCTACAAAACATGAGCCAGAAACAAAGGCTTGTCTGCAAGACTTCAGTTGGGCAACCAAGCACTTGGTTTCACTGGAGTTGAACTGAATTTTTTCCTTTTGGCGATAGATTAAACATACACTTTCACTGGCAAGTTTTTTAAGGAAGGAAAAGACAGCAAAGGGAATCACAACTGTGTTCAAATTTTGTTAATTTTCTTTCAACCACAAAATGTGAAATCCAATAGGGCGTTGTGGAGAAGGCATTCTAAGAACATATCATATAACAATTATTCAACACAGAAACTTGTGTACCTTTTCAGAGAAGAAGCGAACTCCTAATTCTGGATAATCAGCTGTCATTATTTCACCCAGCAAAGGATTGAAAGGCTTACAATGCCGGCCTTCAGACGAAGAATATCCAGAAACAGCAAATGCAGCAACATTCAAAATTCTAAGAAGAATTTACAGCTATTGCCCTAATAAAGAAATATATATCAGATTACTATGTCAGCAACTGGGAAATTAACACTCAGTTGTAAAGATGATAATCCCATAAAACTATTGAAGAGATTTGAGCAACTATATTAGTATAAGCATTGATGCATATTTACTCAGAATATGAGATAAATAGTTGAATGAAATATCAAGAATATAGATTCTTAAATTTTTCATACATTGTCAAATAAATGTCTAATAAGCATTTTCATATGTCAGTATTCTAGTTGAAGATATGAAGGGAACTAGTTTCTGTTTGTAGTAACCGATTTGTTCTATGGAGATTTTCTTTCTTACCAAAACAAGAAAAAAAGGACTCATTTCCATCATAGTAGACATATTCATCCCCATAAAAAGTGATAATAAACAACTAAATGAGTAGGGTTGAAAAAGTAAAGTAGTAAACTATAAAATAAAAAAATATAGTACACTGACAACGGAAGTCCAAAAGAGTGAAACAAAACAAAACATTGGTCTGTCAATCCTCTCTCAAACACAAATTATTCTTAATTATCAGGATATGTTGTACAGACCATAATCCAACCCTTCTGAAAAGAAAAAAGTTCAGATGCACAAGTGTAAATTGTGCAGAAACAGCAGGATTAAAACTAAACAACCAATTATTTTAAACAATAGATCGACCTTGTTCATAATAACTTTTGTAAGAAAGTAGCTATAACTTATATCATACCGCTTTCCCATGCTGATAAGCTCGATCCAACAGATAAGAGTACTCCAAGTCTTCAAAACATTTTTGCAAGGAGGATACTGGCTCATTAAAGTACACGGGGAGACAAACTCGTGTGAGATCCTTTCCGACATTGTCCTTGATCATAGACCAAAGACTAACCCCCTTCTCTTTCTCGATTGGATCTGGTAGCTTCTTTCGCCTTTCAAATTTTAAGCATCCGTGTACTTCTTTCTTTGTATCCAACTTGTCCACATCACCAATTCGATTTTCCAGTTCTACACATTCATTGATATCCATGATTTCTTCTGTTATTGATCCACAACTAATAGTTGGTTCCAAAAAGTATTCATTTGTATCAAAGAAGTTGGTTTCTTCTTCATCTGAAACTTCCTCAAGCTCTTGTTTCTCTACATCATCAGATGATTCGGTAGTGCTCCACTCTGAATATCAAATAACATAGCAATAGGTTACAAAAATTTAGAGACAGCTTTTAAATGGATATATAGAAATCCAAGATAAAGATCTGATAAGTGCGTATGCATTTAGACTTCAATCATAAATCAGATTTTTTTTCTAATTAAAATTACCAGTTTACATAGACATTTTTCCATTCAATTTGATAACAATGAGCTTTTAAACTGCAAAACAAAATAATCAAAAGAATATGGAGTATACACTAGTTAGTTGATGCCTATGATAGACGAGCTATCTTCTCAGTACATGCGTTACTACCACGAATTATTTTGCTATAAATGGATTAGATTGGTTTCAAACTTAAAAAGTTACCATGAATACAGATACACATACGATAATACACAAACATAATTATAGTATTTCATTGAATCAATCATCAAATAGAAAAATGTTAAAGTAAATGACAGGCAATAAAATAAATAAAATAAAATGCAAAGCATATACTCAAAGTAACTAATGTATTGTGAAGGACAATTAAGTGTAGAATGGCGCAGAAGAAAGCATATGGTCCACATTTAGGTGCAACACATCTGGAAACAGAATGGACAAATGAAAGAGTTTTGGACCAAATATTTCTAACAAAAACATGTGCACGGTCTAGCTGATTGATTTTTTTTTTAAAGCTCATTGAATAATTCCTTCTTGTCTCATGAATTACTGAATTACCACTGTATTTTCCACGCCCTAAATTTGAGTACTCATGCTTCATCAATTGGTATTCACCATCATGAACCCCAGAGGCATCAGCTTCAACATTAGCAGCCTACAAAAGCCACATTAAATATATAGTTAAATTAAAAATAGAGAGTGACAATTCTCTAGAAGATCACTTAATTAACGAATAATTCATAAGTAACTAGTACAGCATTACATGCATTAAGCAGACAGATCAAAGGTCAATCTGATATTTGGAAAAAACAAGATGTTGGTATTATATCAAATAATGTTCAAGTGGAATGTATGAGATTCAACCACATTAAAGGGGTTTAGTGGTGAAAATTTGGAGGGAAAGAGGATTACCAGCTAGATATATGAAATGGTGACAAATGCTACTAGCCAAATAAAAGAACTCATTGCTTAGTGTAGGTGCGGGGTCGTTAAAGGTATTGCAAGTGGTGCAAAGCACATTTCTCATGTTTTGTACATTCTGCAGTACCTACCACCAATGGCAATAACCATGTCCGTAAATACCGCCTCTATTAGAGCCACACATCTTTTAGCATCAGCAACTCCAGCATGGTAGTTTTGCGGAGAATGACCAGAGTGGAAGGCAAGAGGATCTACAAGTACATTATTGAGCAGCAAGCTTAGTTTTGGTTGATTTATCAAACAATATATGGCAATGAACAGTGGTGGAAGATTCAGATGCAGATGTCTGCCGGCACTGAATGGGGTGAAAAGTGTGTTTCACACTTTACAGCAAATTCATTGGCAAAGTTTGTCTATGAGATTAGGTAATCAAATTTTCAGTACATGAAGCCACAGTTCGGACATAGAAGTGAAATAATTTATAGTAGTGATGCAACTGCACCATGTATGTGTTGCACTCAAAAATATAAAAAAACTAGACTTAAATTAGTTATACATTTTTGGTTAAAGAAAACTGTGTTTAAAATGTAAAATTATATTTTTCTTAATTAGATAGGTAGCACATAGTTACTAAATTTGTGGATAGTGTTTTTGGTTGGTAGTTGCTAATATAAGTTATAACCTAAAAAGAAGGGGTTTTAAAAAAACTCTTGAGAAGAAGGAAGTGAGAGACCAAGAGACAAAAGGCTGCTCTCTCTTTATTAATTGTAAGATTCTTAGTCCTTTGTTCAAATATGGAATTCTGAGCACTACAGTTCAGTGAAACAAAAATAGAACCTGGCTCCAAAAAAATCTTTAAGCAATCCTCTCTTAGTAACTTAACTGAAGAAGAGCAACATTGTATCATAAGGAGATGAGAGGTTAAGTGCAAGGAGCCTAATTTTGATTCTATATGTTAACACTCATTACCCAAAATAAGAATTGTTTGGAATTGCTGGGACATTTCGCATGGGGCTTCATTGTTGAATTATACTAGTAAGAAACAAATGTTACCTCAAACTGCCTTAATGTGTCCAGCAAGTTGGAACGCTCCTCACAAAGAAATTTCAGTTGTCCCTGTACATCAGAAAACTCCGAAAGCATAATCTGCTCACAGTCATTGACAAGTCCTTCACTGATCCCTTCATCGAGCAAGCGTTTCTTTAGCCTCTCAGTCGATATAGAGATATCTGGTAACAGGGAAAGGTTATCATTCAATGGTCTCGATGAAAACAGATTTCTTGTGGAACTCAAAGCTTCTATCCAGGCTGATCTTTCTCTCTTTAAATTAGTCCTATAAATGAAGAGTCTTTGTAGCTGTAAATATGTAAAAGCGCCTATCATCTGACTTGCTCTCGCGAAATGATGAGATCTGCAAAGAAAATTCATAAGAATGGCACCAAATAGTACACTCAGGTCTCAGCTGCTTCAAAGTCCAACCAAGTAATGAGGAGCATTAGAATACAAGTTCATTTCAACAACAATATAGATTACCAAAGTGCAAGCAGAAGTCATCAATAAAAGCCAATGCTTGAAATCTCAAGCACTCTCATCAGACACATAAAGAACATAAGATCCACAAGGAGGATAAGAAACACTACTAATTGCTGGAAAGAACAAGAAAATGCATACCCAAAGAACAGATAATAAGCCTATCTCAGCCCCTCGACTCTCACTCTTCACTGGAAAACATTGGAGATAGCTACAAACCAGCCACTCATCATACAACAAGAATTTTTAATAGAATCATGAAAATTCGATAATTTTGAAGTTGTTACAGTAGTTTTATATCAAAAAAATTTGCGACAAGCAAAGACTCGAAAGTTTGACCAAGTTTTACCCTTTTAGGACCCACCAAGATCAGCACCCAGGTGCAAGAGTATCCTTTTCCCCCACACAACACTCAAACTTCGCAGCAAGAATAACCTTCTCCAGGAATCTTATCCTTCTATTTTCATCTTTTACCGCTACCTTAACAAGTTACTGCTCCAAGCCTAGAACACTTTGGAATGCAACATCTTGTCCCAAATTCACAATAGGGAGTCCCAAAAAAAAAAAAAAAAAAACACATACAGACATGAGGAGAGAAAAAGAAGCTAAATTCACCTACCCTTCTCTTTCAACTACTTCTAGACCCGCTTATTTCTCACAAATGGGATCAAAAGAAAACCACACATTTTTTTACTTTCTCCATTTTTTATACTGACAGAAGGGTTTTCACTTCTCACTTCTCCCAGCTCACAGGCAAAAAAAAAAACTCATAGATCAAGAATGGAGAAAAGGGTCGGCTGCTAATCCAAAACCAAAACCCCAAGGGCCAAAGTTAAAACCACAAAATGGAAAAACCACAAAAAAAAAAAAAAAAAATTAGATGATGTGACCCATCAGTTAAAACCAGAGATAAAACCTAGAACTTGAAGGAAGCCCTACAAAAGTTAAAACCTTAATTAGCCCTTCCCATTCACCTGCTGATGTGACCCACTGCAGCTACACAGCCAGTTAAAAATCACTACTTTAAAAAAAAAATCCAAATTTTTTCACCACTAATACTACACAACAATTACCAATATAATATGCAAAAATCCAATGGTCAAAAAACTCAAAATAACCTTCAAAAAATGGCTCAGATTTCAAAACCGTTTTGGATTTTTTATTTCTTTTGATATATATAAATATGTAAAAAACAGTTTTGCCCTTCAAAGCTAAAATTTATTTTCGTGTGTTGGAAATTTTTCTTGGTTATAAATCACTAAATCTGTCTACAGTACTACACACAAAATTCACACACAGTTCACACGCACCAGCAAATGAACCAATAGGACAAACCCTTTTTTTAAAGACTTTGAGCATTGCCGATTGGAAAACCCTGATAAAATATCTCCACCACACCCGAGAATTCCTCCCATTGTACTGTCGTTTTCAATCTTTTTTCTTCTAAATTTTCTCTCTCACACACTTCACACACTATTGTTATCTGAGTCATTTTTTATATTTTATACCTTGAGATGAACAATGCCGACGGATTTGTTCCCATGCTTACGTCGACGACCGGAGGAGGATGATGTGAGTTTGGAGTCGCCGATGAAGACGAGATCATCGGCGGCGAGATTCTCCGGCCGGTTTCGGCTTTTGGAGTAGGAAAGGACTCCATTTCGGAGAGTGAACCAGCGGGATCTCCAGCCTTTATGATAATTAGTCCATTTATAGAGAAGACCCGCCACGCTGACGGAAGAATCCGATCCTCCGGCATTGAAATCAGATCCATTAACGACGGCAGAGCCTGTACGCAAAAGGGTCGTCGGCTCCGGGGAAAAGTCGTCGATCGGAGATGGGCTATTGCTCTCTAATGAAATGCAACAGAGCGGATGCATTTCTTTGATCACACGCATTTCTTTTCTTTTTCTTTTTTTTCTTTTTTTTTTGAATTGAATTCTTTATTTCCAATTAAAACTCATCAATTGGATGCTGTTTTCATGCTAAAATGCTGATGAATGCTGCCCCTCTACGTTGGCTCTGCTCGATTTATTTGGAGAAAAAGATCGAATTCTCACAGGAAAATTGAGAGGAGGGAGAAGGGAACCTAACAGAAGCGCTGAAACTGAGGGAAAAGAGAGAGAAGATTGGAGTATCCAAGTAAAACCAATTAAGGTTTATATAATGTGGGCAAAATAATGAAAAATTCTACTATAAGTATGTAAATTTTAAATATTTATACTATACTTATTTTAAATATTTATGCAATATTATTTACGGTGTCAATTTTTAATATATACAAACATAACACATAACACGACATTAATAAAAATTAATAATTTAGAATTAGAGTTTTGTAACTAACACAATTTTTTGATCAAATAAATAGGTCATAACAACCATCTATTAACAATCATTTATTACGAAATAAATAGGTTTACACGAGAATAAGTTCATACAACGGGAGCTAAAAATAAAAAATAAAAAAAGTTTTACAATTCACTAATCGAACTAGATATTGTTATAATTTAAATATTCGTACATAGTATATATATATATATAAAAAAGGAAAAGATTCTTAAAACTTAAATATGGAAGTCATTACTGTCAACCTGGGGAATTTAACTCCCCTAACATGATCAGTTAAAATGTTTCTAATTAACAAAACAAGAAGGATCATGGAATAGAACAAAATTTTGTTGAAGAGTAGCTCCATGCTTTGCCATTTGATCTGCAGTCGAGGGTTATATTATTTAAATATTTAAAGTATAACGGAATGAATTTTTAATAATTTATACAACGGGAGTTCGAAAGAATGATGGTAAAAGATTCTTTATAGTAGTAATAAGCATTTGTTGTATGACTGGAAAAACTGTGGAATTGTTGTGGTTAAGTTTGGTGATTGATTTTACAATATGGTAATTCCATGACAGCTATTGATCTTGGATGAAAGAAAAAATAATTATATATTTAATTTTACACATTAGTATTGTTATCATATTTTACTATTGTGTGACTCAAAGGTTCAATTTTTATTGAGGTATTTTTGGGTATGAACATAATTACATGGGATTTTAATGGCATTACTGTCATAATGATCATCTATAAGATCTTTGTCTCACACTGACAGGGCACCCAAACCTCATAATATAATGGAAAATTTTAGGTACATTTTTTTTTTAGCTTTTTTCATTTTGAATAAAAAGAAGTCTTTCCATTACAAGTCTAATATTAGTTAATTTTTAAAAATAATAATAAACTAAATTGGTTTTTATAATAAATAATAAATTAAATTAATCGATTCTTGTATATAAGTGACCCAATTAGTCTTTTTCTCTAAAATTTTCACCAGATTACAACTTCCTTTTGAGGAAATATGGCATAGAAAATAGAAGATCTAAGGAATTCGATACAAATTGAGCCGATTAGGAGCCATAATTTGAATCAATTTAGTTATCTAAAGTGGTCAAACCAATCATGTAATGAGCAACAAAAGTACTAGTAGGTGGGTACAATCATTTAGTCTTATTCATTAATTCCTATAACTATCTAATTCAAAGCAAGAAGGAAAAAAATGAGAACAGACAAGGTTAACAATCACGATTATAATTTTTTTTTTTCTACCAAAAAAATGATTACTTTTTTTTAGTACAATTTCTTTTAGATAAAGTGATGCTATATTTAGGGTCGGTTTGGTTCATGTAATGATGTGGGACTGAATAACTAATCTCATGTCATTTTTATATTTGGTTAATTTTTTTGATATGAGATTGTTATCCCAACTAACCGAATTAATCCCTTCTAGAAGGGATAAAATAATATCATGAGAGAGGTGGTATTAGTTATCCTGAAATGACACTTAAATAGAATAACAAAATTTTTGACTAAGTTTACCCCTAATAAATTATTACTCTACATCATATAATATCATATTGAATTAAGGGTATTCATGAATAGGTCCATATGTCCGATGGACAAATCGACTCGATTTTTAACGGGTCAAGAGAAAATTGACCTTGTATTCTATCCTTTTATATGATACTCGATTTAATATATTTATGACAATTTTATGTTCTCAAAATTTTAAAAAAAAAAATTTTTTGATTTCTCTATTATACAAATACCCCTATACTGAGGAGGAAAAAAGAAAAAGTCATTTAATGGATAGGAGAGTATAAAATTACAAAATTGATTTAAAAAATAAAAATAAAAATTGGTAATTGCATATATACATTTGTAAATGAGTACAGGAAGAATAAAAGTTCATTGTTATTAGGTCATAATATGTAATATTACATAATTGACCCTATATATGAATTGTGTCAAGTTATGTTAGGTCACAAACTATTGATTCACTAATCATAAAACCCAAAACAATAACATTAACTGATTCATCAAATTATCAATTTTTATGGTTTGAAATAGATTAGTTTAATAGATTTTTCGAGTTAGTAGGTTAAGATAAACACTACTAATTATTTTTATGCAATAACAATTTATTTAATTTTCACACTCATTTTTTATATATTATAATTATAATAATATTATTTATTAGATTACGAATAATAAAATACAAATATAAGATATTTTGGTCAATAAAATAATAATCTAATTCTCAATCAAATAAAAAATAATTAATATTAACAATTTATTTAATTTTCACACTCATTTTTAATATATTATAATTATAATAATATTATTTATTAGATTACGAATAATAAAATACAAATATAAGATATTTTGGTCAATAAAATAATAATCTAATTCTCAATCAAATAAAAAATAATTAATATTTTTAAAATATCTTATACAATTCAATATCAATCAAAATTGATTCATTTTAATATTAGTTGTTCGATGATGAGACCTCATGTCCCATCCAATCTGTGAACCAAAAGTAATCTCCAAACTGCATAAGCATCCGCACATTTTGCGCACAAAGGTGGCTATATATAGAGAGAGAAACAGTAGCACCTGCAATTTTTTCTTGGAATATACCAATTAATTTGGAGCAGCAGAACCAGCACGAGAAAGAAGGGAAGGGCGACTCTTTGAAGATGTTGTAATCTCAAATGGGAATGGCAATTTTGGTTTTGTGCAATAATTTTTCTGTTGATCATTATACCCAAAAAAAATCTAAGAAAATATCTTTTCGGACTCATTCTTTGTTACTAAAAATTTTTGAAGGTATTTTTTTGTGTTAATCATTGTCTTTCTTTAAAGTATGAGTAAGACATATTATTACTTTAATAACTCATTAACATTTTATTACTTAATTTTATTTTTTTTAAAAATCACATACTAACTCCTTATCTTCCTTATTTAATTACCAACTAACGTTTTATATTTTTTCTGTTTCCACCATCTATATTATCTTTTTTTATAATATATTTTTTGTATAAAATTTTTATAAAACTGCATATCCATAGGATGTGCCTTTTCCACTAATACTTACTAATGGGAGAGGTACAATTTATGAGTGTGCAATTTTGGAAAAAAAAAAGTTACACCAAATTAAAAGAAAAAAGTAGTGGAAATTACAAAAAAAATTATACAAAAAAATAATCGAATGATGTAAGGAGTGGATAGTGGAGGATAGAAAAGAAGTTTTGAATAGTTACATAGATAATGTCATATATTTTTTGGCTACGTATATAAAATAGATAAATATAGATATTCCTAAATAGTATCGTTTTAAAAGTTGTAAAATTCCGATCATAGGTAGGAAAATCGTGATCTTTCCAAAAACACAAAAATACAATTTTTATTTATTTTAAAGTTAACATTCAACAAAAACTTATGTAAATAAACACAAATTTTTTTTTATTCATCACAAAATAAGTGTTTTAACTTTAATTTATAATATTTGACATTATCTATAATTTATAACATTTATAAAATTTATTTATAATAGAAAAAGTTCTACTTCATCATAAATTTAATACTATTTTTCAATTAAACATTAAAAAAAATAATATAAATAATATAACTGCATAAAATATAACATTTAAATGAAACATTATCTAAACAGTAACTTAACTTAAAAAATATAAATATAAATTATAAAATTTTAATAGTTCAAACTATCTTTTATCTTTAATAATGATACTATCTTTAAAATTAAAATCAAAATTATACGTTTAAATCGTAAAATCGAGATTTCAACAAACTATAGATACGGGTTACACATGCGACATTTCTTTCCTCTAACATCTCGTAAATCGGGGAATCTTAGTACATTTCTGAGGCCTTTTATTGTTTTCTACCAGATTCCAATCAGATTTCACCACTTAATAAAACAACAGTTCCTACTTCCTAGGCGTTTTAATTTTTCTTGAACTCGTTAATTAATTATCAGTGAATATTAATTCAATTTAAACATATACGAGTTAGATCCCTTTTCTTTTCTTTTTTTTTTATAGAATTTACAAGTTCTTCATTTTGGAGTCATTTATAAGTGAGATTGGAGTTTGGATATTTACACATATATGCTGTTTGATTTGTCTTAATTAGGATGTCCAAAATTAAGTATAGTACTGTTTATTAATAGGTTTGTAAACCAATTAAGCATCTAGTCGCTAATATCAAAGTGGAATAAATAAAAATAAATAAAAACAAATGAATAAATGAACAAGCTTCATATGACTTGATTCTAAAAAGAAAAAAGAAAATGAAACCAAAAAAAAAAAAAAAGACTTCACAATAATTAATCCTAAGTCAACTACACAAATGTCTCCATTATTATATGAAATGTCACTAACAAACTCAAACATAATTTCCCCTTTGGTTTCGTTTTCTTAAGAGACAGATATATTTTCTTGTATTGCTTCATGACATTTACGTTCACATGTTTATGTCAAGCTTCAAACAGCATTCAAGCATGATGTTGGTGCAAATATTAATGAGCAAACTGCAAAGCCGGCAATGTAGTAATGTCAAGAAAGATATATATATATGTGTGCAGTTTTCTCGTTATATATATGGTATGTAAATATGTGATTGATATAATTACCTTAATTACTCCCTAGATTAGGTAATTAACTTTGTAATCTAATTGTTTTTGTTGGCATATAAACCAAACCTAATTAGGTTTGAAAGTTTTAATTATATTATATTTATTAGTTGAGTTTGTAAGAGATTTATTGCCTAATTTATCTAGTGTTAGAAAATTGTGTTGGTTAAATCCCTTAAGGAATTAAATTAGTTTGTACCTATTTAAAGGCATTGTGCCAAGTTATTTCAATTGAGGAAATATTTGCATTAAAGAGGTTGATTAATAAAATTATTTTTATCCTCCCAAATATTTCTTCTACTTCCCACGGTATTCTTTTGTGTGTGTGTGCAAATTATATCAGTAAAGGAAAATTCGCAAGTACGCAGTGTCGAGAATTTGTGACCAAAGTTTGAGTTTTGTGTGAGAATAAAATAAATATCAACTTTAGTGTTGGTGGTTTGGTTTATTTGGTTCTTGGCTTTTTTAAATTAAAAATTATTTGAGCTCCTGCAAGTGATATCAAATTTGTGTTCTGCTGCGTAATTTTTGAATCTATCAAATTGGTATCAGAGCTCTAGGTTCAAGAGTTTGATCTTAGGGCGTTTGTCAAAAAAAAAAAATTAGAGAAAAAGAAGAGTCCTGGGCTACGGTCTTGGACATGAAGATTGTGTTAGAGTACTCGATTTTTGAAAATTAGACCACAAAAGATTGGTCTTGGAGTACTCTTTTGACAATTAGGGTGTAACAAAATTTACCCTAATTGGGACAGTGATCTAAAAAGAGATATCCTGTCGTGTTAAATTATTGTTGGTGTTGGACAACGATCATGAGAAAAAAGTCATGTCAAATTTGCAGTTGAGGAGCAAGGTAGGTCAAGAAATTCAAGAACGAAAAAATTTCAAGGTACGTAAATATATATATATAATTGAATTGTCAAGATGGGATAGAGAATTTATTAATGGTGAAAAAATTAAAATTTTGCACATGTTTATGGTTAGTGAAGAAAGATTTGAATGGGCAAACATCATGGAAGAATATTAGAAAATATGTGGTTTAGGTGATGCCATAGAATTGAGATTATCTAACCCTTTGCCAAAAGAAATTATGAAGAGGAAGGCAAAATTGTTTTTTAAAATTATGTGTAAATCAATGGTCAGAAAGTTTTTCAAAAGGGTTATTGTTAATGCTCAATCACCTGATTTTTTTTGGTCAGATATTTTCTATATGTTTAATGGAATTTGTTGATGATGATTGTGATTGCAAATTTAAATTTGAGTTGGAATGGCAAGTTGATTTTGAAAATGATATGTATGTCGATGATGACATAAATTATGAAAATTTTTATGAGGTTGAAAATTTTGATTTGCATTCATTATTTGAGTTGATTGAGGATGAGGAATTTGTACATGGAAAAGATAAAATTGTTGAATTAGATGAGGATGAGACGAAAAGAATTTGTGATTTGGTTAGGAAAGAAGGAAAATAATTTGAAAAAGACACCATTTATGTTTTTGAAAATATTATTGAGAAAAATAATATGGTAGATGATGTTGATATTCTTGGAGTTGATGAATTATTGGAAGAAAATAGTGATTTTAAAATTATTGTAGAAAATCATGGTGGAGTGGACCAACTAATTAAAGATTGTGATATTGAAAATTTTGGTGGTTCAAATTATCAAAAATAAAAGTATGATTTCTTGTTTTTTGGAAATTATTTGGAGGATTATTGTGTGAAACAAAATGTTGGTGTCTTCAATTGTGACTGGGTAAGTATGAATCAATTCTTTGATCGAGAAGAGTTGAGTTGAGAAAGTCTATAATAGAGAGATTCTAGCCTAATAGTAAGGCTCTTATGCAGTGGGTTTATGCGGGTGTCAAAATGAGAGTCCAAAGGTGCGTTATTTTGTAACTCCTCATCTTCTCCTACATATTTTTTATGTGTTGAATAAATTTATGCTTCCACTGCGTATTTTTTATGCTAACAAGTGGTATCAGAGCTCAAATTGTATGCGAAATGCAAGATCCGTCCACTACCACGTATGAAAATAAAGATGAAAACCAGCCATAAGTTGGGGTCACATATGGTCTACACAGTGACCGAAATCTGTATAGGGATTGTAGCTCGTGATGGCGTCGGACCTGATTTTATGAAGGCTTGGTTTAAGGGAGGCAATGTTGGCATATAAACCAAACCTAATTAGGATTTGGAAGTTTTAATTATATTATATTTATTAGTTGAGTTTGTAAGGGATTTATTATCTAATTTATCTAGTGTTAGAAAATTGTGTTGGTTAAATCCCTTAAGGAATCTAGATTTATTTTTACCTATTTAAAGGCATTGTGCCTAATTATTTCAATTGAAGAAATATTTGCATTAAAAAGGTTGATTAATAAAATTATTTTTATACCCTCAAATATTTCTTCTACTTCCCACGGTATTCTTTTATGTGTGTGTGCAAATATAAGATGTTATATCAGTAAAGAAAAATCCGCAAGTGTGCGGTGTTGAGAATTTGTCACCAAAGTTTGAGTTTTGTGTGAGAATAAAATAATCAACTTTAGTGTTGGTGTTTTGGTTTATTTTGTCATGCCCCCAAAACGGGACAATGACACGCCACATCTCGGGATCACCCCAAGCATACAAAGCACAGTACAAGAGCAATACACAAACCATAATACCTGTCATTAGACCTCAAAATCAACCAATACAAAACCACAAAAGTATATTCAACAACTATATCCATAACAATCCACAATAACCAAATCACAGTCATATACAAACAACAAACCACAATCCCACAACAGTCAGAAATTTGATCACAAGACAAATCTAACAAGTCCATAGGCACACAGGCCCAAGCATAAAAACCAACCTCATACTAGGATGGTAAACAGGAAAACTCTATCTCCAATAACTGGGGTCTGTACTATAATCCCCTCCCTGATAAGTACTCGATTCAGGACCTGCTAACGTCTCCTGTAAATTGGTCCTCAACTGCAAACATAGGAGAAATAATAACAGAGTAAGCACATTGTGCTTAGTAAATAACATTTAAACCCAATTATAGATAACATGTATACAATCAGTACAGGAAACAATATACGAGACATTTTCATTCTTTAAAATGCAAATGTCAATCAATGAACTCATGGTTCACAAAAGTCTTCCCAGCACTGGATCCAGGTCTACTTATTATCCGCCCGA
Organism: Cinchona pubescens; assembly: GCA_025175665.1. Classification (NCBI taxonomy): domain Eukaryota; kingdom Viridiplantae; phylum Streptophyta; class Magnoliopsida; order Gentianales; family Rubiaceae; genus Cinchona; species Cinchona pubescens. Next base: position 1,647,383 of record JANKKI010000185.1, on the reverse strand, counting down.
GTAGACAAGGCATAACGGAGTGTCTATCACTTGTCTTCCCGATAGACTAGGTATAACATTTACGAAGTAGAGTACTCAGTATATCATTTCATTCACTCACTCATAGCCAAGTCCACTAAAGTGACACATTGAGCTCTTCACAGTAATCATTCATTAACATATAGTACAATAATGAACAATTGATACATTACATAACAAACATATAATTTATAAACGTACTTACCTTATAAATATTAATCGAAATAAATATATACTTACCTTAATATCAATTATTTTATGATGAATTACAATACCAATCATATGCAGGGTATCGATAAAAATGTGTAAATGTTACTTATATTTTTACGATTTCGTAGACGTATCCTAATTTCGACGGTCTAAATCTCTAATTCCGAATCACCTAAATCAGGAGAGTGTTATACTATTAGGATAAAAATCGAGATAGGGATTCACTTTTGGGCATCACCCAAAATCTCAAATTAGTCATTAATTGAACACAATTAAGTAAGGATTGACTTAAATTTGTGAAAATAAGATAAAAATATAAGAATTAGGGTTTATAATTTCAAATATCTCACTAGGTTAAGAATTCTCAAAACCCTAATTCAAATCTCACAAAAACGATAGTTAAAAAGTTATTTCAAACCATAAATCCAGTCACAATAGCTCATAAACATATTTGGTAATCAAATCAATTTATAAACAACAAAATTAAACAAATTAATTTCTTAAGGAACTTGGAATTTAACATAAAAATCATACAGATCTGGAAGTAAAACTTACTTTTTAGAAGTTGGATTAAATGTCTACGATGATTCCTGGATCACCAATTTGATTTGAAAGGAAATTTCTAAACAAATTCTAAGGTATTGAAATTTGGTTTGCAGGAGTTTTTGAAATGGGTTTAGGATGTTTGCAAGCTTATTTAGAAGTAAGTAGAATGTCCTGGAGAATGATTTCGTGATGAGGTTTTAATAAATTTTCAAAATTTTTACTTTAGTCCCTCAAATTTTATAAAATTATATTTTGACCCAAAATTTTTAGAAAATATTTAAAAAGGGTAAAACGATTATTTAATATTTGAAAGGGATATTAATGAATATTTAAAAGTATAAATTCAAGTACAAAAATGTGTGAAATGATTAGAAAAGTCTGGTATTACATATTTGGTTCTTGGCTTTTTTAAATTAAAAATTATTTTAGCTCCTGCAAGTGATATCAGATTTGCGTTCCACTGCGTAATTTTTGAATCTATCAGTTTTGATTAGCGAGATTTATCATGTATAGATTATTTATTTGGAATATTTTCTTGTAAATTTATATAAAGGCTCCCAATATAGCAATTATAATAAGCTCTGATTTTTACATATTATATATTCTGACATGGTATTAGAGTCTCTACCCGTAAATATATGTTTGAATAAATTCTCTCAATTTTCAACCTTTAAATTTTCTCAATTTTCTCTCGATTTTCAACCTTCAAGTTTTTTTAATTTTCAACATTTGGGTTCTCTTAATTTCAACTTTTGGGTTCTCTTGGTTATTCTCTCGATTTTGAACTTTCGAATCTTCTCGATTTTGAGCATTCGTATTCTCTCGATTTTTGTGCCTTTGGGTTCTCTCGATTTTCAATTTTTGGGTTCTTCTAGTTTTAACTTTCGAGTTCTCTTGGTTTTAGCTTTTAGGCTTTCTTCGTTTCAAATTTTCCTGTTCTCTTGGTTTTCAACTCTTGGTCTCTCCTAGTTGTCCATATTTGGTTTTCCTTGGTTTTCAACCTTTGAACTCACTTGATTTTCAATTTTTCCATTGATTTAATTAGTTTTCAATTCAACACATGATCATCGCCATGTCATCTATTGCTTCTCTTGTTTTTCAAATTTTATTTCAAACTCAATTTGGTTTTTCATAACTATATTGAATTTGAGGAGAGATGTCAAGATATGTATATAGTATATATGGTATTTAAATATGTGATTGATGTAATTACCCTAATTGCTTTCCTAGATTAAGTAATTACCTTTGTAACCTAATTGTCTTGATTAGCAAGATTTACCATATGTAGATTATCTGAAATATTCTCTTGTAAATCTATATAAAGACTATCTATGTACTAATTATAATGAGGTCTGATTTATATATATTATACATACTCTCTTGTTTCTAACAAGTAAAATAAATGTGTGTACTCTTTTATTGCTAAAACTATATATAAAAGCTTGCTAATATACATACCAAGTTTTTATTATTTTTTTAATAATAGAAAAAAAATTTTGAGACACAAGTTTTTGTTTTGGTTATGGAAAAGTGTGTTTGGATAGAGAAAAATATTCATTATTTTTCAAACAATATTTTTTAATCATTTTATACATAATTTTAATTACTTTTTTATCTCATATATATTCTATAAAAAGAAAAGTTACTGTTACTTTATAAATAATATTTCAAAAATAATAGTTGCTTAAACGGAAGGAAAAGAAAGATAAAGAGAACTTTACAATTTTGTAAGATAATTCTAGTATTGAGTCCTCATTGTAAATTTCCAAATACATGACAACAAATTATCTTTGAGAAAGGGAAAAGAATATTCACCAATGCCTTTTAATTCGTTCTGAAGCCAAAAACAAGGAGGGTGAAAAGGTAATTTTTGGGATTTGTCCAAAAGTTTATTCTCTATGGCATTGTGATTCCTCAACGTTTAAAAGCATCACATATTGTTATTCCGGTTATATAATTTTTAATTAGTACAAAATTACCTGATCGACCTAATAAAATTGAAGAGAAATAAGTGGCCATGTACTAAATAAGTGTCATAATTAAAAACAATTTAGAGGTAAAAGTAAGTTGTGAGGAGGAAAAAAAATAAAAATGAGAGAGCACCTAAAACCCTAAAATATGAAATAAAATCAATACATTAATTTGGTAGGAAAAGATAATTTTTGTCTATAGTTGACATTTTGCAGCACATCAGATAAGTAGATAATGGGACCTAAAAAAAAAAAAAAAAAAGTAGACAAAGCCGTCGTACAATTCTAATTTCGGAACAATTTCTTTTACTTTAAAGAGTTGTACATACAATTTTTTATTTTTATTTTATTTATAAATACATGGTAAAAATTTTCCATGTTTTGAAGCAAGAATATTCTGAAAGTATATAGAATAAGACTTCCAAAAAAGAAAAATGAAAAACAAAAAGTCTGATTTCAACTATGCCCATTTTTTATCCTCAATAATTTTGCTTATGGATTTCAATCACATTATAAAAAAAAATTTTAAATTTGGATTTTTTTCATTATTTTTTAAATATATTCTTTTAACTACTTTTTAACTTGCATACATATGAAATCTCAAAAAATTGTCACGTTAATTATTTCAAATAATATTATAAATAGTATCTTAATTATGATTGTCGAAACAAAAAATTTTTTTAAAAAAAAAAAGGAAGGAGAAGAGAGGCACGAAAATTGAAGGGTTAATAATACTTTGTCGGCCTGAATTATATGAGTAATTACATTTTACTCCCCTTAATTATAGAAATTACTCTTTTCCCTATTTATAATATTCATCTTTTAAAAATTTTAAAATATTTAAAAAATTTAGTTAGATGACTAGAATACTCTTGGTACTATATTTTGATTTTTATATATTTAATTGATTTTCAACAGTTATAAAAAATTTAGAAAAAAATAAAAGATAATAACATATTGATATCTTGGATTTTAGGGAATGAAAATGTGAGAAATTTTTGAATTATATTATATCCAACATTGCAATTTACACAGATCAAGTCAAATATTAAAATTGTAAAATACTAAGATACATCGGAAAAATATTATATTAATTAGAAATTATATTTTCATACAATATTTTTATAGAAAATATTTTCATAGAAAATAAGTCTATTTGGAAATGTTCTACCACTACAGTTAAACATTCAAATTCAAAATAATATAAAACGAAATCTAAAAATTTTAAAAATTTAACTACAAAATAAATTGATATAGATTATATTAAAATATTATATAGTGTATTTGTGCTTATTTTTAAATAATTATCACGTCACTATTAAAATTTAAATACATAAAAATCAAAATATAGTACAAAGGGTATTTTAGTTATTTAACTAAATTTTCTTGATATTTTAAAATTTTTAAAAGATGAATATTGTGAATGGGTTAAAGTATAATTTTTATAATTCAAGAGGGTAAAGTGTAATTTCCCATATAGTTCAGGGGTGCAAAGTGTTATTAACCCAAAATTGAAAGGAAGAGTAAAGGTTCATACTCTGGATCGTGTCTGTCGTAGACCATTTCTATTCTACGCACATGTGGCGCGGTAATCCCAGTGCCCACGCTTCCGAGATCACCTCATCTCTTTTCTCGAGCCTCACGATGCCCACACTCTTTTTGTGAGCGTGCTCCTTACAACACCCAGATTCACTGTGCATGCTTATGCGCGTATAAACACACGAAAGTTGTGAGCGTCAAATTGCATCTTCTTTATTTTGTTTAATCTTGCTCTTTAGTATTTTTTTTTTTCCCCTTCGCAATCAAGTGATCAACATATGCAGGGCAAAGTCAAGTCCAGGTTGTAGAATCGAATAGTAAATAGGATAGTATGTTTGTAAAATCTAATTAAAATATAAAAATATAATATTTAATTTTTTTAAAATATAAAAATATAATGTTTATTTATTTTTTAAAATTAATATTTAATAAAAATTTATATAAATAAATATAAGATTTTAATATCATCACAAAATAAGTTTTTTAATTTAAAATTATAATATTTGATATTATATATTCGTAATATAAAAAGTTTTGTGTCATCATAAATTTAATATTGTATTCTTTGATTAAATACTAAAAAAATAATGTGATATAAACTTATGAAATATAGTATTTGAATGAAAAATTATCAAAATATTAATTTAACTTAATAAATATAGACATAAATTATAAAATTCTAATAGTTCAACTAACGTTTATTTATAATAGAGATCCCACCTTTAAAGTCAAAATCGAATTTTTAAATTTGAATCGTAAAATTGTAAGGATAGGATCGAAATTTTAACAACTATGAGTGCAACCATGCATGTAGCGCACACAAATTTTCCCTTTAACATTTTCAGCTAAAAACACAATATATATATATATATAAAATAAAATGTTGGTCTTAACTTTCTTTGAGAACCCAATTTAGAACTTTTGGTTGGTTTAAAGTATACTTTTTAAATTCCAAAACAAAGATTTTAGTTTAGTGTGATATTCTAGTTGTGTGTGTATACACTTTTTTAAGTTGATGGAACTTGAATTTAGAATGATGGAGTAAGATGTAGCATAAGATATGAGAGTATGTATTGGTGGGGAAATTTTGTCATTAAAAAAATTTTAAAAGTCAAATTATATTTCCTAAACTATATTTGAAAACTTTTTTATAATGGAAAGAGTAGATGTTTGAAATCTTGAGGGCATCGCCCCATGTCCTAAGTCTCTGTATGCAAGCAATTGTGAAGTTTCTTCTCTGCCAACCATTTCCTCCATCAATTTTTTTCCCCATCTTTAAGTTAGTTTTATATATTAATTTTTTTGAGTTTTGTGTTGCTGCATGGTTGAAGGAAGTTTCCCCTTAGCGTGAAATTAAATGCTGAATGACTCTCTTGCTGTATAAAATAGTTAAATAATGACTATAAGTTAAATGCTTGCATAGTTGTACAGGGAAATCAAACTTATATTTAATGGTTGAGAAAGATTTAATTAATTAAATTGAAATGGTACTGGTGAGATTTATTGTACTAAAGATCTTCTATTTTACGTTCTATTTTATTTCTCGTCTCACTATTAAATGAATTATCAAAGTTTATAACTATAAAAATTTATAATTTTATTTAAAAAGAATCTTAATAATTCATCTGACAGTGTGACAGAAAGTGAAATAAAAAATGAGATAGGAAATCCTGTGACAATTCATTACCTTAAGAAATAGTAGAAAGGTTATTCTCTAATTTATAAGGTGTATATGGACTCATTCCTCTTATTTTAGGCACTACTGATTTGGTGTCAATGGATTCTTACCAAGTTCTTATTGGATTCATGTTAGAAAATTTCAATCCGGACACGACCCGTTAAACATTTGTGTCGTGTCGTATCGTGTCGTTTCCTGATTAATTTATTAACAGGTTGACCCAACACGATCCATTAACTCGTTATACTTTTTACATTAATACAAAAGTTACTTAATTTATCCGTATGATACAATAATACACAATTAACTCGTTGACTCAAATGACACAATATACCATTAAATAGTGGATTATTTTGTCAAATTTTTATAAATATCCCAATTAATTTACAGGTCATTCGGATTACTCGATATCTTCAGTAACAGGTTAAACCGGTTGTATTGAGTTACTCAATAAGATAAGGAAATATCAGATCAACTCGTAGGTTGACACGACAAGACCCATTTAATTTTGAATTATTAACGAGTCAGATCTGTTAATAACTCAATTAACTTATTAATTTAATATCGTGTCCGTATCATATTCAAAATTACCATTGCTAACTACCATTTTGTTGAAGGATAGCCAAAACTGTAAGTTACAATAGAAACCACGCGAGTTACTTGACCAAATTCTGGCTTTGGCCAACTCTACATGTGCTCTCCTTCCTTAGATTCCATATGGTAAAATCGTGAGTTTCAGCATTGAATACTCAATAAATGAAATCCTCAAATCGACTACATTGTATAAGCCATATTAGGAGAAGGAAAAACAAAACAAAAACGTGCGTGCTCGTCGGTACATATCTACAAATTCACTAATGATCTTTTGTCTTTATTTCTGTCTTCTAAATGATTGACATACGTTTTCTAATTTATAAATACCTTATTATTTTAAATTATTAAAATATAAGAAATTGATACAAATAGTGATATATAGAAAATTCTATGTCACAAAAATTTCTTACGTGCATTTCTGTCTATATAAATTAGTCTTAGTTTGCAATACTTTCAAATGTTCTATTTTACTTCTTATGCCAACTTTTTTTCTTAACCTTTTACTTTCTAAATACTTGTTACGTACTCAAAAACTTGTAAGTATTATTATATCAAAATATAAATAATAACTGATAAATATATATATAGAATGACTGAGACAAAAGATCCGTATCAGCTGCAACTGTGAAGTCACAACCGATGTAAGTAATTGAATTTGAAGCTCCAACAAGAAGTAGTGGCAGTCGTCCCGTGTGGTGAAGAAATATATATGCTCCGACCATTTATCACATGGAAAACAATTCAACCAAAGTAAAGGACCACCAAGCTTTCATTCACAAAATGCATTGCATGCTAATTTAAGACATCTCAGCCATGGACGGTTGTGTTGACGTGGGAACTAGGATTCTTGCCTCCATTAAAACTCTCACTCTGGACCACCTGCCCTTTGGGAATCCTAGTTCACGACTACAATCGTAAATAAACAATGTATGACAGATTGCTAAATTCGATTATGAGATAACTAAATTCAACTTCGCATCCCAAAACAAGGGCTTAATTTCGATTCTTGAAAGTTAAGTCATTCATAATTCTTGTTAAAGAATATGAACTTTTATTTTAAAATCAATTGATAATAAGTGAAATAATCAATAAATATTATTAATCAGTTCAAGTTCTTTTGTCTACCAATATGAGGTATCTTTAACAATTCCCATGTTGTCTATTGTTGAGGATTGAAGATAGGTTTCTCAAAAATTATGGTACATACTTCGAGAGACCACAAATTTAAATTAAAATCACGTGACAAAGCTATTAATATATTACTATATTTGCGAAAAATAAACAAATTTCGATTAATTATTTAAAATCAGAAGTTATTCATTTAATAGAATTTTTAATGACACATGAATTAGTATTGATAAGTGATATTTGAAATGATTTTCTGTTAATAAGCTACCTACTTCTCGAAAAGGGTAGACAAATTAATTAAGCCCTAATCAGTTAATAGGTGATGCCATTTTTTGTGGAAGTTTTATTTGGTGCCATACAATGCAAGATATTCGTCATACTCGAGTTTAAAGAGCATTTTGTTTTAGATTATTTTTGACCGATCTAATAATGAAAAGAAACTAATTTAATCGCCTTAATTTATTAGTTTTTTTCCCCCCTTAAATCTATAGACCAAGTATAATGAATAGTTTGCTAAACAATTAAGATAGATGCACATATTATTAAGACATGGTCTTTGAGTACATGTGAGAAACCAAATCAACTTTCAATCTAGTAACTGATTTTTACCACACGAAAACGCCTTAATTACATGCAAGAAAGCAAACCATTTTCGAACTTCAAGATGCATTCAAAATCTGACAATCCGTAATTCTAAATTTTGAATGGTTGGTGGAAACGTCAATTGCGAATTGTACTAGACAAATAATTTTCTACGTACAAACAAATAAGAACGAGATTAGAGTGCCAAAGACAAAATTCTTACATAGAATTTATGGATTTTTTGATTTAAAAAGAAATATATCACTTAATTAAATGATGTAATTTGATGTTAAATAATGTGCTTCTTTTTTAATTTAAAGTTCATAATACTATATCGAAAATCTAATCCACATAAAAATTTCCCCCATTAAAAGTACTACCTCCATCGTGTCTTTACAGTAAAGTTTGGTGAATTTTGCATTCAATGGCCCTCCCTTTGTCCCCAAAATTTGTCTTAAAGAATCTTTAATCCGTGAAGTCATGAAATATTGGCAATCTGAACTACGGCTTTTTACTCCAACACTCGAGCCCTTATTAAAGATAAGATGAGATAAGGTGGTTTAGTTACAACTTGCTACACATGGTTTTCGAGGATTATTGTGATCAAGATATTTGTGTTTTTCTCTTTCACTAGTGAGAAAAGGATTTTTTGCACAAAAAAATCACTTCAACATCTATTCCAAATTGAAAAATGTCAAGCAAATCAAATCATTAAGTAGAGTCACTTCCTCCAATAATGGTGCCTATTGCCTAAACTTTGTGAGACCACTTGACCAATTCCACTATGTTATCTCCAACCCATGTGTCCTTATAATTATGGGATAAAACCCTATTAATTTAGGGTCCATTTACAAGCTTAACTTAGTCCCAATCACAAGTCTCTTCCAAGGTATCTCAACTTAGGCAACCCACGTCTAAATATCACATAAAGAACGCAAAATCCTCAGTTCACAACCGCATAAATCAAACGAAAACAAATCTTCATCTCTTTTCTTTATACAAATCAAACATATCAATCAACGCTTTGTTCTTCTCTTTCATTCTTTTTCAGCTAACTTGCACTGATTTGGACAGGCTTAATAGCAACTGTTTTTTGTTTCTACACATTCGTCAAGATGGATAATGCATATAATACTACTACTCGTGTAATATGATAGCACTAATTACATTTTGCTCCCTCAACTTGTACCCAATTTTTAATTTTATATCTTTAATTTTGATTTTAGACACTTTGCACTATTAGCTCTTAATTTTGTCCCACTTCATTCTAATTTTTATCATTGTCACCAAATTTAACGAAATCTCTACGCATGTATAACTAATTTAACATGATGTACAATAGCTTGCCACAATATTTTGGACGTAGATGAGAATATATTATTAATTTTTGTGACGGTGTTAAAAAAATTACATTGAAGTGGCGTAAATCTAAGATTTGAGAATACAAAATGTCTAAAACCAAATGAAAGATGCAAAAATATATATATATATATATATATATATATATATATATATGTGTGTGTGTAAGTTAAAAAGTAAAAAATAGAATTAATCTTAATAGGATATTCATTTTTGTTTAAGTAAAAGTGAAGCTTACTAGTTACTAGTATTATGCTTGATGGGCATTGAGAGATGATGTCGTGGTGGTAGAGGGGATCCACATGGTACGCCTCAATACAAGCCCTTGTGATTTGATGTCACCACGTTTCTCGCTAACTCTTTTTCTGTCTCATTATTCCAATGGTATTCAATAGTATTATTAGCCCCAAGTAAGAATGGAGATCCACAAATATCTCAGTGTATCTTTGATTATAATTAAATAAATAAAGTTCAGGGCTTTAATGAGTTGAGAGACAAGATACACAACTAAAGTGTGACAGAAACGTGAATGGCAGGCGATTGCATAATTTAACTTGGTTGATGACATAATTTCACTTGTTTAATTAGTGCAACTACAAGCATATTCCCAAAACCTAGGTTATGTTGATAATAATATAGTATTATTAATCTGTTTAGTACTTTTGTTGCCAATCATCAGTTTCGAGAACATATATAAGTATAATTTTTTTGTTTGTAGGTCGATGTCTTGAATAAGTGGCTTTCAAATAGAGAGGAGGTGGACTTCCAAAAAAATATATGGAGAGAGAGATGATGAGATTAATTTTGCAATATTCTAATTTGTTCAAGAATTATGAGCTTGGTTTTCTCAAAGGGAAAAAAAGAAAATAACAAAAAATCAAGATATGGGTGTTAAAAAAAAATTTAATAAACCCGGTGCACTGGAAATAATTTTGGTTTTAGATCGTTGACTAATAGACATAGGGTAAATTTCTTCATTATACCTTTTGTGATAACCCATATCATGATAAATACTTTTAAAATTGTGCTTCATTATTAAATTTTACTGTACATTTATACTAAATAATTGAAATAAAATGATATAATTAGATGACAATATTAGTTAAGAATCTGTATGAGTTATAACTAAATTTGTAAGAGGGATTAAGTATAAAAGTTATGAATAACTGATATACATATAACGCTGGAGACTGATCTTGTGTTTATCACCCAACATGATTTTCCTTCACTTATTATATAAGATATTTCCTATGCATTGTGTCATTTGAATGGGTTCAAATCAAGTCGATAGTTGGAAGAGGTACGTAACATCCTCAGACATAGGTATATTGAGCAGGTAAAATGTTGTTTACACGTATTTCTAATCATGGCAATGAAGGGATATATCATTCATGAAAGAAAAAACCAATAAATGAATTAGTCCCATGATAGTTGATAGGAAGTAGATTTGACAATATGGCAGAAAGACAATAATGCAAATGACCTTGTCTCCCATTCTTTTCTTTCTCTCCTCTCTCATGTTCATTATATTTCTATTGTATGTATTTCCCTGTCCTTTGGAGGGGCCGTTATTTATACCAAATATACAATTCACATAGCAAAATTGGCAAAGGGATTGATTTTTCGTTTTGGTTTATAGAACTTTTGACAACAATTTTTTTAAGGAAAAAGCCAATGCAACAAAAAAAAAAGAGCTAGAAATTGAGGACAAACAAATGTAAAACAGTTGGGGAACACATATGACATAACTGATAATTTACTTGTAAAATAGCAATTATTATTTTTAATTATGAAAGCTAGCTACCTATAAGAATAGCATTGAGACTTAGAACAGCATTGAAAACTTATAGGTACTTTTAGGCCCTTTATGCGTTTGTTGTATTATGGGATGACTTTCAAATTCAAATTTTCAGCCTTTTTTTTATTTTTAAGACAGTAATTTTCTTATACCGTAAACTTTTTTCAATTGAAATATCGGTACAATAAACATCTCAATTGTTTTGGAGTAATTTTGAAGAAAGAAATGCAATAATGAATCCTTGCTAATACCACAAGCTTCATTAATCATGATGTACAATCTTGTAAAGAAAAACAAAAGGCTTTAAGGGAGATTTATCATTTAGTATTACTCAATCTAACATAACTACTGAATTTAACAAAACTACTGAATACTCAAATTTAGTGCCTCTGCATTGTAAAATTACAGAGATGATATCCCAAATCTTTTGGTAGGTTTGGAACTTTCTCTTCCAAGCCGGGAAAAACTGAATATGCTGCCGAAAATTTACAATTAATTTGACGATTTTAATCAAGACGAATTAGATAGATTACATTATACAAGGTACATAAGCAATCAATAAAGAAAAATATAAAAAATAAAATCCTATAAATAACTCTCCCTTTCACCTCATCAATTCCATTTATAACGAGGAAGAAAACTTCTTGAATGAACATGATTAGCATCTCATTCCTGAATTTGTGATCACTTAAGCAGCTTTTTGGGTTATACGATACGTTACACATATGGTTGTTTGAATGGGTATAAAACCTACCAATCGATTCGTAAATTAGAACTATCAAAAACTTTGCTAAGCAAGAAAGTGAGTCAACCATCCACCATCCATCTCCAATAAAATATTCTTATATTGAACGTTTCAATTTTTGAATTTTATCCTACCAAAATAGGGAGACCCAAAAAAACAAACAAAAAAAAGTCTACATGGTTCTCTTTTCAATGAAATGGCGAGAGATCCTTGTGTTATCTGTTACGCACCATGGCATTTGAACAGTTTTCTAAAATTTATATGCCAAGTAACAATTCAATATTTACTGTACGAGATTCCAAGAAATTTGCTAAAAATTAAGATCAAATCATCAAACTCATAACATTAGAGTATTAAATATTCTGCCACACCTTTGCCCATGCATAATGATTGAAATTTTCAATTTGAATCTCCTATCCCATTATTTATACTAATCTTTATCATACTTTTAAATATTCGCCATCTATACTTTAAATTACAAGTATTAACGATGTTTGAATATATGTGGTGATAATTCAGATAATAATATAGAAGATTCACACAGGAAACTGGATAATAAATCATTTACTTGAAATTTTGAACTTTACAGGAGACAATTATGGGTTACAGGGGAAGACCCGACTTTAAATTACCTACTTTTGTCAAGAAAGGTTGAAAGCTAGGTCGAAGGAAGATCACACAACTGGCTTTGAAAATGCATGTTTCACAAGTACTCAACACGAAAACTATTTTCTCTGAATAAGTCTAAGGATACCAGAGTGGAAGAATGACGATTATATTACAAACTTCCAGTTAAGAAACAACTCAAAGGATTGATCACCAACATTAACAGGCCCCCCCTCCCCAACAACTCTTAATGTACTTTATAATAAATCAACCATTTTTTCAATGCTTTTCTATCATTTCAATATTATGTGTCCGTGTCCCTCCAGCAAGACATGTGCTGCCCATGCATGCATGGGTTTGATCTCTGTATCTCTTTGATTCAAAGTTGTTGAAGAAAATATCTGGCATTATATTGTTGTTCCAAAAGACCATAATTCATTCTTCACATTCACGAATTAATGATTCCAACTCCATTCTGGATTAGTCTTTGATGTTATAAATAATAGTGCATGAATAATACAATAAACACACTAAAATAACTATATGAGAATAAATATACACGTTGATATGACTGTATGAATATAAGTATCAAAAATCTTTCATGAGATACAATTACTAAATTCTCGAAAAGATTTGAAATTAGAGGCGTTGCAAATTAATATCTATGTGACATTGAATACTAATTTTGGAATTATTGGTTCAATATGATTATCTAAGTAATATTCCTTGTCTCTTCTTTTTTTTTTTCTTTATTATTATTTCTTTTAGATTTTTTTTGGTAGGTAACATCCTAACCTAATGACCTAATTCTTGGAAGAATCTTAGCTAGGCATGACTATTGTTAGCTAATGGGGCAAAGGGGGTGTCGCGGTGTACCCACTAAATAATTATTGGAGTTGTGATAATAACTTTGCTTGATCCATCCCTTTCTGATGGAGATTTGGTTGCTAATGAAAATGACTAACTGAACAAGAACATAAAAAGATGTCATCTTGTTCTTGAATCACTTTCCATACTTGCAATTTTTGCAAGTTGCAAAATCCATGCTTTTACTTCCATGGCTTCATTCACATCATTTTATCATTAACTTTTTTACCCTCCAAAAAGAAAAATAATATATATATATATACACACACACGTACGAATTGTTTCTCCTAATTTTTGTTTTTTCTCTTTTTTGTGAATGTCTAAAGTACCCATCTTTAATGAAATATAATTTTAATTCTCAATAGGAAAACATATTTAAGTGTGTCTGTATATGTATGTGTGTGTGTGTATATATATATATATATATAAAAGCTGTCCATTGAACAATATATTTAAAAGCTGTCCAAAAACAATATTTAACAAAAATGAAGGTTCGAATGTTATGTAAGATTATCTACAAAGTTTTTTTTTTTTTTTTTTAAATAAACTTATTACCCTACATATGCATGGCAACACAGCCGTGAGGTCCTTTCCAGGTGGTTTGTCTCCTTTATCAAATCATCCCTTTGTTCATGATCTTTATTAATTCTTCAGTTTCGGCAGTTCATTTTTTAAATCTTACCCGAATTCCACCCGACATCCGCACAGTAAAAAAGATGGAAGGTGAGAAGGATCACTTCTCCCGGAAAATTTTTAAAATGAATCCATCGGATCTCATTATCCAAATTTAATACCATAAATCACGAAATGTGCAGCTGTATAGTATTATGGATCGGATCTATTCGAGTCCATGCCATCTCTATAAATGCAGTAATTAACTACTTTTAATCAGTGTTTGAAACACTAATTTATTGGACTAATTAGGCTGAAGTTCAACTTTTCCCAAAAAAGAAAATCTAGTTCATGAATTTGCAAATTCCTACATTTAATTGTTATGCTATTTAATTGAATTTTGAACAGAAATTTTTAATCATTTTTCCCATAGGATTTTCTGCTTTAAATTTTTTAATTTTTTAATTTTTTTGGTGTCACATTTGGGAACTTCCCAAGTAATAATGTGAGGGTATTTTTCAATGTAGTACTATATTATACTGTATCTCACATGCGTACAGAGTAAAGTAGCCTTTTTTTTCTGTAAATCTATAATCTTGCTGCCAGAGTACTATGTACAAATTATCCTTAAGGCTCCAAAAATAACACATTCATAGGTTATATCAAAATACTCGTTTAAACTTTAAAGAACCTGGGCAGCTTTGTAGGGTCTTAATGCCAATCCCCTTCACGCATAGCTAAGGCATGAATATTTTCTTGCATAACTAAAATATCTGTCCTTAAAATAAAAAAAAAAATTATTATAAATTTTAGCTAATCTTCCAACTTTTGTTATCTACAAAGCTCTTAGAAGTAAAAGCTTAGGCAAATGTCATTGACACAACAAGAATGTTAATGTCACAGTAAAAGGTAATATAATTACCATAACACCCTTCCTTATTATGAAGAAAAGGAAGGGAAGGACAAGAGTAATTTGGTCATTTTGTTATTTATTTATTATTTTAATATAGCATTCATCCTGTGGCAATGACATTTGCCAAAAGCTTAAGTGGAAGCCAGATTTGTAACTTTGCGTCCACATTGAGCTCAATATATAATTTGTATAATTGAATAATGGGCTACTACCACACTACAAAACCAAGAATATGTTAGCCCTCAACTCAAGGGCCAAGAATATTGTGTATTCGGGAAAAACCCAAAAATCACTTTGTCAATTGAAGATGCTTGACCATCTATAAATCACTCAATGTGCCAATTGAAGAATTAAAGGAAAATATCAATCCTTCAAAATGAGACACAAAAAACTATTGGGTAGTTCTTAAGTCGCATTGAAAAAACCATACTATAACTTTGATCGCTTGTATGGACAAGTTTTTGAATCATGTCTTATTATACTACTATACAATGTTGTATTATTTCTTAATAAGATTACAAAATTTTTCAAAATTATTTTACACCTACAAAGTAAGAAAATAAATAACAGCGAAATAAATAAAATAATTACATAGATCCGGCCGATTTATGGCTATACTATGGATAATGTTGTATAAGTTAAACCTCCTTAAACTTTCTCATATATTAGTACCTTATTTCATGACATTTACCATAGTGAACCCTGCATGAGAGTATATTTGCCAGGAAACAAAAGTAGACCTAAAACAAATTAAGGAAAAAGCACCTGGGCCAAACTTTTTATATCCATCATAATTGGTAGGGTAAGTTGAATAAGATTATTGAGTAGAGGGTCTAGTGGTATTCTGACTTCGCTCCTTCGAGTTCGTCCAATATATCCCTTTCAATGATGTCAGTCCAGTAGTAGAGTATTTCTTTACTGGATCTTTTTACTGTCTCCCCATGTAATTACTAATTAGTAGAGCCTGTGCAGCACAGCAAACTGGAAGTCTGGAATCATTTGTAATACATAGTGGGCACAGCCGTCGATAATGATGAGTGAATTTGTTTATTTTTTTATTTTTTTTGAGGGGTGGTAAACAAGAAGTCCATTAGCTTACCTCAAATTCGATGGTTAGGGTCCGGCTAATTTATAATAGTTATACATACATATCGTCTAATAAAAATTTGATGGTAACAAAAAATTGAATATATAATTTTTATTATAAATTGATTATCAATTTATCGTATGAGTCAAAACCCTGATAGTGATGAGTGATGATAACAAAAGTGTTGGTCCAGTGGTCCTGCTTTTCAATGCAGCTACTCCACTCCACTCCTTTCTAGTATTTAACAGTGGCTCAAAATTTAATGATCCAAATGCATGAAGAGTTTCACATGTTTGCACAAAATCAGGCTTTTGAAATCACGATTGGGTTCAGATGGGTGAGCATATATAATTAACCCTTCGCAGATTTCTCTGACTAAATGTTATCCCAAGTACGGTGATAATGGATAAGCCATTAATTTTGACCAAGACCAAAACCTTAGCAGCTCAGTCTTTGAGGCCTTTGTCTTGGATAAAATTGCCAGGAATGCAGTAACAAGTCCATTTCCAACTTGGCTGTGAGGCACCATAGATGTAATTGACAGTTTTTCTGCAGTTTTGACAATGATCTTTACTCATTTCACATTTAATTGGATGGTGTGACTCACTTTTCATAAAAAAAATGTATTCAAAATAATTTTTTTTTCTTAGACTATTTATTTGTATCATAAATGACAGCCTACGAAATTACGATACGTGACAATATCACATAAACATGTTAGACACAATCAAATATACAAGACTACAAACTCTCAATCACTGATAAGTATCCACCTCTATAAATATGGTTATAAATGTACAATTTCAAAATCCTACGCAATAACACAATTACTTAGAAATTTTCATAAATTCTTATGAAAATTCTAACTCATTTTATATATATTTTCTGACTTAAGCATCGGAGAGAAGCGCACCATGGAACACCCTCACCTTTCCTTGTAGGATCGACAAGCAGTCAAGACTTCTTCCCAAACTCATTACACTTGGAATATAGTCAATGCCACTTTTTGTCGCCAATAATTGCAATCCAAGTGGATCTATGGCCCGCTAAATTTGTAAATCTGATCGTACAGAAACTCCATTGAGAGAAGGTAAATTAGGGTCTTGACCTACATTTGTAAGAAGGGAAAATCGCCAAAATAGTCCCTCAACTTTTGCACTTTAGCCAGAATAGTCCCTCAATTTTCTTTTTAACCAGAATAGTCCTTCAACTTTTTTTTTTGTAGCCAGAATAGTCCTTTAAATTTTATTTTTTTAGCCAAAAAAGTCCTTTTATGGTGTAGTCACCATAAATTTTTTTATTTTATTTTTATAAATTTCAGATGAAAGGACTATCTTGGCTAAAAAATAAACGTTGGAGGACCATTCTGGCTACAAAAAAAGTTGAGGGACTATTTTGGCTAAAGTACAAAAGTTGAGGGACTATTTCAGCGATTTTCCCTTGTATGAAACAAAAAACACAAAAATCACTCGAGTTAGGTCCAATGACAGGTAATGCTTTTATGGGACTGAATGCTCAATTCGAAATCTCCTAGTTAGATTTCAGATGCAGAAAATGATAAATAGGACACTATCGTAAGATATCTAGGAAGAATTCTAACTTTTTTCAGCAAGATTCTGCATAGTATATCACACACATGCATCCATGATATTATTAAAGCTAGATACTTCTTTTGGAAAGGTTTTTTCAAATCTGAAACAGTGCAAATTATTGAGTATCAAAAATTCCAATTTTCATCTACAGTCAAAGTTGCATGTACACCGGGACCAACCATAAGACCACTAAACATCATCTTGAAGAAAGACTACAAAACCAACTAGGGTTGGCTCATACAGCAGAGCGACAAGACTATATAAAAGGTTTAAAATTCTGAATTTTTCGTTACTTTCAAACTTTTGTTGATGGGTTATATGTAAAAATCACTGTAAATTATTCAAATATACGTTGATAATCTGCCTTTTTCTGAAAAAAAAATAAAGATAACCGACCTTCTTCCTAAACTTTTAATTATAAAAAAAAATAAAATAAAAGAAAAAAAAGACTACAACTTCAAGAGTAATTGTCCTCAGTGTGACCCATATAACAGTGGTTTTACCTTATCAAGAAACTTATCAAGAGTGAGATTAGGGACAGGACCACTTAGACTTGTGCATAATAACATGACAGCAATGGAAGTGCATAGTAAAACACATTTGAAATCTCTATGCTTGTGCTTGCTTGGATATTTTTCTAAATACTCAATAGTACAACTAGACAGAAGTAACAGTATTCATAATATCTTGTGGTGTAGGACATGCAAATCGAAACTGAGTTTCAGTTTCCTTTGATCCAACAACTGATGATATATGGAACGGGAATCCGTTTGGTCCCCTTCAGGCCAGAGGTGAAACACCCAACTGTCATTCCAGTATATGAAAAAAAGGAAGTTGACAAGGTAGGTTACAGGTTACCTCTTTCTTCGTGTTAGGGTACGTAATCCGTATATTTCAGGCACTAGTGATAATATTTACATATCCAACATCAAATAATGGAGGGGTCAATCTATTGAAGGTGCCGAGAGTTGAATCTCTTTTAGTAATTTATTACTTATCGTTTGAGCCAAATCCCATTGAGAGAAAGATAACCTTCTCTACAAGAAGTCTTGGATATGGTCCTCCAATCAAGTATATATCAACAGCGAAAGCCAATGGAACGGAAGAAGGTCATGACAACTGAATAAGACCTCTCTCTGTACTACAACCATACGAAGAAGAACCAAACCAATGATAAATCTATCCAAATAGAATCATTTGCACAATTTGCAAAATATTGATCAAACAAAAGCTGCTTGAAGAAAAACTGTGGAAAAAGAGGCTTCAAGTAGATAAATTCACAAGTGGTACTTTGGTTACAAGTTTCACCATATATCGTCAAATGATCAGCTTAAACTTAAAATTTATATATAAAAGATTTCAAACTACTCGAGGTGGCATCAATACAAGTTCGTTTGAATTTAACTTTGTGTATAAGCACGCCCAAACTCAACCTTAGTGCATTTAAATTTAACTTGAAAGATAAAAATGTCAATTTAACTGTCTTTTACAAACTCGTTAAAATAATTAAATACATTTAAATAATAAATTGTTTAAAAAAATAGAGAGGGTTATTGGATTGGTCTTTTATTCTTTTTGCAATTTTCACTTTGATTGACTAGCTGAAAGTTTTGGAAAATTTATTAGTTTGGGTTTGTACTAGCTGGTGATTGTACAATACCTCTCTAAATATCCAGAAAGCCTTTATACTTGGACCTGCACCGTGGATATCCAGAAAGGATAATTCATTGTATGTTAAGTATTTTGGGCCATTTTAAATTCCTACATGGCTAAAACAACACAATAACATAAACTTCAGTGTCCATATTGATAAATGGGCTACTGCAAATAGACAGCTTGGGCATTATAGTAATCATCAACATATAGAGATTAAGGCCAGGGCCACAACTAATCTTCCAATGAAAAATAAAAACTTGTCTTCAAAGCCCATCTATATTGAATCCATGCTTAGGTCCATTGGGCATTAATCGAGCACATGCTACCTTGGGTCAGCAGAACATCACTTGTAGATCGTAATTACAAAGTGAAAATCTATTCTGGTCATTTCTTAACTATCGAACTTTTTAGATGAATTCCTACTTTATTGATCATAAGATTACTGTGGTTAGGGGTGTTCATGGTTGGATTGTCGGGTCAATAGATTTTCGGGTTTCGAGTAAAAATTATGAAACCCAATCCAACTCAAGTATGATATACAAACCGAAATAGACCCAACCCAAGTATTATTCGGGTGGGTTATCAGATTACTCGGGTCACTTGGATTTTTTTATTTTTTTTTTAAAGCTAAACTTAAAAGAATAGACAAATTATTCATGTTTTAGACGAGTCCATTATAATTTTTTTTTTTTTTTTAAATAAAAGTTGAAATTCATTTCAACTAGTTGGAAGACAAACTGCCACGATGGCAGATTGCATGCAACTGAACCAATACTCCATTCCAAAATAGAAAAGCATACTTCCTAAGTATCAAATAGGATGACTCACAAAAATAAAAATTCAAGAAGAAGACTTGGTGGAGCTGTGGAGATCTTGGAGGCCTTGAATTGTGAAAGTATGGAACAAGGATAAGATTTTGAGGTAATGGGCTGGAAGGAAGATGTCATATGTAATGGAATAAGGAGAGAATTTTAAGGTAGTTGGGGTTGGATTGGGTTTCAAAAAATAAAACTCAACCCAATCCAATGCAATTCGGGTAACCCAATAGGACAGGGCCCGGATAACCCGAAACTCAATACTCCAACCTATTTAGTCCCGAATTTATTTGGGTTGGATTAGATTTTCGGGATGGGTTGAATTTGAACACCCCTAACTGTGGTAGTCATTCTGCATTAAAAACTACTCATTACAAAGAGCAGTTTTAGATGCTTTTATAGAAAATTTTCGCATTTTATTACCAAAAATAATACTCATTTGAAAATTTTTAGGATAGAAACATTTTTCTCTCAAAAAAAAAAAAAAAAAAAAAAAAGTAGAAACATTTTTATTCTTAAGACAATTTTAATTAGTACACTGTTAGAAATAGAGAAATAAAATAAAGAATAAATAAGAAAGATCTACTTTAGTCTATAAATATTTCAGTAGAAACGAAAATCTTGCAAACTTCAACTCCAAATTATACTAGTAAATAAAAAATATATTAAATCCACGGAGTATATAGGTGCACTGGGACTGCAGAATCAAGTGTTGATTCTGTAAATCATTGCATGTGTAGTATGTAGAGTATCGTTTTATATACTTTTTTTATCATTTCACATCCTGAAATCTAAACTAAGATTATTATAGTTTAATACTATATAATTAAGAACTTTAAATCCTTCACAAAGTTTAAAAATGAGGGATGATTCAGTTTGGCAATGATGTCTTTGTTTAAAACCTCCTCAATACTATTGACTATATGGAACAGCACATCACATGGGCTCAATGATGTTTTTATCTTTATGAAACTGGAAATTAGCATCACAAATAGCAAGATAAAAGGAAAAAATGCGAAGACATGCCTGATTATTTGTAATAGTCTTAGTAGTATTTGTTCTGTTTAAACAATTATTATTTGTGATATTATTTGAAACAAATGGGTAGACATGCCAAATTATTTAACTCGAATTAATAAAAATTCGTTTAAATTTAATTTGAAAATTAAATAAATTAAAATTAAACACATTTAAAAATTTATTAAAATATTTAATTAAATTTGAATAAAAGCAGTATTCGACTTGTTTAACCTTGTCTATGCACTTTAGCCATGGAAGGATGTAAGGGACAGATAGAAACAGCCCCCAAGATTTTAGAATTTTCAATTTTTATCCTAAGAAAGTTTAAAAATTGTATTTATACCCTTTTATATTTTACTTTTCACCTCCCTAAAATTTTGATAAAAATGTAATTCAATATTCATAAATAAAAACCTACTAAATCTTACCTCCAAGTATATCCTTAGAGAAGTACTACTTCCACGTAGAGAAATATTTAGGTAGACCTAGTTTTTGATCCTATTTGTAGACCTTGTAGTGTGAATTAAATGTTATGAAATTTATGACATAAATTAATGTAAACAACATTTTATAAGATTTAATTTTGACCGTAGAATTTATAGAGGTCAAATACCGAATTTATGATAATATATAAGAGTCCATGGTAAATTCAGCAGCCTCGGAACCACTGAAATACTAGTACAGTATAGCTTTAGAAACACAATTAAATTCGGAGTATTAATTGAAGTTATTGTTTAAGTGGTTAAACATTATCCCATAGATGGTCACGGTCCTGTAGAAAAGAATTCAGCATTTAATATTTAAGAAGGGAAAAAAGTTAATTTGATCTCTTATTTTTAAAATATTGATTAATTTAATTTTTTATCAATTAAAAAATTCATTTGGTTTATCCTCTGTATAAAAGTTTATTAATTTAATGTTTATGATAAAAATTATTATGTAAATTAATAAAATTTTTGACAACACATTTACAGAATTTGATTATTATAAGATTTGATCTATTAATTTATTCTTGATCTATTATAATAAATAAAAAATTAAATTAATCAATATTATAAAAATAAAAAATTAAATTAATTTTTTTTTCCATTAAAAAAGTCAGGTTTGAAATCCAATTCCTCCTGCATTAATGACTCCGTGTCCCAAAGGTTATCTAAATTTAAGGCTATATTATATAGCAGTATATGACATTAAGCTCTTTAAACAATAAATAATTAATGTTCCTAGATATCGTCAATCTGTGTTTATTATAGGTAAGTCACAAAAAGACACTTCCTCTATTTTAAAATAATTGTGATATTTAATTAGTGTATATAAATTAAAAAATTATTAAATTATATTAATTTTATTTAAAAAAATAATTTAAAATGATCTAATTATTCTTTTGTATTAATATTTCAATAATATAATTATCTTTTTATTAACGTTGCATTAAGGGTAAAATTAAAAAATTATCATGTAATATTTTTTTTAATTTTTTAAAATGACAGATAATATGAAATAAGACGAATTATGTAAGTAATAATTATTTTAAAATAAAGAAAATCAATTAAAATAGGACAGCTCTATCATTCTATGTGTTTTGGAGTATTGTTTTCGTATAATGTTAGTATATATTTTAAATTTTGAATTATATAAACATTCAAATATGATACGAGACTATAAAATTATAATAAATTTAAGCAAAAGATTGAAAGAGCCTATTTCTTATGAGAAGTATGAAATCATTATAGCTCTCCTTTTCAAGCCAGCTAGATGGGACATGACTGAAGATTTTTCCTTCTAAAAAAACTCACTGTTCAAATGGTTTTCTTTTTCTTTCTGTTGGTACTGTATGTATTTGTGTATGACATGAGTCGTTTATAAACTGGACAACGAAGGTATTTTAAGTAATAAAATATTATAAAATTTTATATATATTTTTTTTATATTTTAAAAATTTATACACTATAATATTATATATTTTAAAAATTTATACTATACAGTACTTAAAGTAAGAAAATAATTTTCTTAATGAAATTGCAAAATTATCTTAAAATATTTTCTTTATTTTTATTAATCATATAACCGAGTTGTTAAATGGATTTGAATTTTTTTCTTTAAAAAAAAAAAGTGAACTAATAATTAATGGTTATAATAGAAACAAGCTATAGGCTATATAGCAACCAAATAGTTGCACTTTACAAATATATAGAAAATGAAAAGCGGAATAGTTTTTTCGGGTGGGAGACATTTTATGACAAATTCATTAATTTGGACCCCTATAGATGACCTATAGATTTGCAAAATGGGGCCATAAAATGATGATGGTCTAACATTTTGTGCAATGCTGTCGGGGGACATCTATTCGTAAGAATACAAGTGAATATTTAGATTGGTTTGATTTTTTATTTTATTTATAAATTTTGTAATTTAAATTAAATTTTAAAAAATTTATTTATAGTAATTAATTTTATTTATATTAATTAATATTATAAATTATATATAATTTAATTCATATGACTAAATTTATAAACAGAATAAAAAATTAAATTTGCCTTATTCATATCCTCCAATTTATGTGAAAACTTGCGGCAAAAACAAAACGATTTAATGAATAGTGACAAGTCACTAGAGTCTATAGGTTGTAAAGGTAGGAATAAAAACAACAAATTCAAATAAATGCTTTACTGTTCGTCTTTGTAGAGTTGTGGACGACTCACAGCAACCTTAAATTTTGGGATAAGGCTGAATTTTTCATTTTTTAAATAATCTTTTATAATTATTATTTAGTGATACATTTTGAATCATTTTTATTTTATATATATGACATTTAAATAAGTATTGTATTTATAATATTATCTTAATAATATTCAAATATTTTAAAGATTAATTGTGCAAACGAAGTCGGACTGTACTTTGCTGGCCTAAATCTTGAAAATAAATATATTTAGTGCCTCTTGTCATTAAGTATTCAACGGGGAGTTATGGGCTTATGGCCTTATTTTGGGACCAAAATAATAATAGAGCAGAGTGCACATTCCTCAGGTTCATACTGGTAAATAGTTATTCCTTTAGTTTTATTTTATCTGTTATTTTAAATAATTTACTTTGTACCTAATTATCTATTGTTTTAAAATTTTTAAAAAGTATTAAATGAGTTTTTTTCTTCTAACTTTATCCTTAATAGTAGATTAATCTAGAGAAAGGATATGAAGTTGAGGAAGATTAAGGTATAGAGAATGTTAATTTAGTTATTTTAAACTATCTATGTATAAAATTAAGAGTAAATCTTTTAAATCATGCACTGTCAATGTACAAAATTTTTTATATTATCGGGTCTAGAAACATGACACTTATATATCGTTTAAATTTTAAAAGTTATTTTTATACATGTATCATGAATTTAGATCCGATTATATAAAAAAATTTATACATCAATCGTACACGAAAGATTTACTCTAAAAGTAACAGTACTACAATTTAATATTTTTCTTAATTCTTATATATCAACCCAAAACAGAAAATTTTGAACTTTCAAATGGATTTTTCCACCAAGTAAAAAGAAAAATTTTCACCCTTTTTGGTATACGTATCAGTAACTTGTATGGCATGCAAGACATGCAACTGATAGTTGCAGAACTCCTTTACCCAACCCTAGGGCATGCCCATAATTTGAGTTTCACCAACCGAGTTCTAGGGCTTCCAAAAAACATGTTTGAGATGCATTGGAGGTTGGCGTAGGATTCAGAAATTTGAGCAATACAAAAAGAAGGTGGTAAAATAAAGGCCATAAAAAAGGTAAAAAGTAGAGGTATGAAGGTTGAAAATGGAGCACGCCAAGGTACATTTAAGATTTCACACCATTCCCGGGACTCCGATATATTCTGCAGGCGTGAGGCCAAAGGCTGGCAAATTCCTCGGCCCCTCCTTCTCACCCACTAAACACTTAAATTTTCGATTTTGCAGCATAACATTTTATTAGGACTTAATTACACAAGAGAAATAAATTATCAAGGCCATAGCAAATTAATATTAGGAATAATATTCTAATTACTATGTGTTAAGAGAGTTCAAATTCATTCGAACATATCTTCAACCTTGCCAACGGTGTGGTTGGCTCAAATAGTAAATAAAATGATCAAATAATCAAAAGATCATAAATTCGATTCTCGTTGTATTCAGTATTCAAATTTTTGAAATATTGGGTAACTTACCCAGATTTTCATATCAAGTTTGGGTAAAATTTTCATATATATTAGTAATATATGTGCAACTTTTTTTGGGGTAAGGGACACGCTATTTTGAAGTATTATTTTGAATTTTGATGCAAGGTTTGAAAAATACATATAAAAAAAAAAAAAATGGTTTAGTATTTAGAGCATTGGAGCGCATTTCATATCTCAAGGTTGTCGCCTTGGTGAGAAACTATAGGGTTTTGTCCCAATAAACACCAAACTTTGTGAATTGTGACATGTTACCTTTGAGTGTTGGTGGTAGTTGGATAAAGACTTAATAATTAGAGGTCTACCCTCTCTATTGATTTGATTTATGTTTGAAAAATACAAAGAAAATATGTCGTTTTTACTGTGGCTTTGTAATAGTACAAGTAATAGTTTAAATTTCAGTGCTTTTTTGGACACTCTTTTGCCAGCTTCCATTCTCATTCTTCTAGTCTTCTATTCCCACCTGTTTCATTTCAAACTCCTATAAAAGATTCCACCCTGATTCTTCAATCCCCTTTTTTTAAAGGTCTATTATTTGGTAACCGTGTTATGATCATGTGCACATATATATTCTCAATTCTTTTTGAGGGACAAAAGCTATTGCATTTTATGAAATGCCAGAAATACCCATATTTTGTCATGCATATATGGCAAAGGTGACAACCAATTAGGGTTTTTTGTACTGTTCTACAATGATATAAATGGACAAATGAATATACCACTTTTTGTATACAATTTTGGCTATACAGGTCCATATCCTTCGAACGCAGGACAACAAAAAATAATTGGTGATTCCATTTTGATTTTGATTGATTGTAATGTTCACAAGTTAATTAAACCCTTTGCCAGAACATACAAGGAGTTTCGAACAAAGCCCTTCAATTATGATGAAATGAAGGCATTTTTCCAAGTGGAAGTGAGGATTAGAACTTAGAAGAGGAGAAGGGAGAAAAGTGGCAACAGGAAAGCCCTATAGGTCGTGGTCAAACTCCACAATTAGCAAGCACTTGACAACAAGTTCAACCTTCAAAACTCATGCATACAAGATTTATTTTAAAGAAAAGAAAGACTGTAATTGCTAAGGCATTTATATTAGAGACATACATGAAATACGCCAACATAGGGGAGAACAGGTGTCAAGAATCTTGAGAGAAATTTAACTAAATTTGCTAGAAGATTTAAATATATGGGCATATTAAATTGACGTGTGTAACTGATTTTGGAGTTATCAATTGGAATATAGTTTTCCAAATTTGTTAGATACTTCTACTTGAAACACATAGAATCAGACCAATGATATGTGTTTTTTATATAGTTGTATGTACTCTAGGAATTTTTTGATGTTCAAATGAAACCTCAGTCTTACCAATTACTGTAACAAGTAGAATGTATTTATTTAAAAATATATATATATATTTTCTACTTTCTAATAATCCGAATTCATGATCAACAAGTTACTTTTTTCATTTCAAAATAACTGTCAATTTAGACAATTTGTCTTGTTTCATATTATCTGTCACTTTAAAAAATCGAGAAAGTATTAAATGATATTTTTTTAACTTTTACCATTAGTGTAACATTAATGAAGAGAGAATTATGTAATTGGGAATATTAATGCAAAAGGGTGATTTAGTTATTTTGAACTTTTTTTTTTTTTTTTTTTTGTAAAATCAAAGAAATTTAATAAATTTTTTAATCTGTGTGCACCAACTAAACATGACAGTTATTTTAAAATAGAAAAAAATATTAGAGAAGTATCTTATCACTTAAGCTATACTTTATTGTCCAATAGAATATATATTTTGCTTATGTTGTAAGGAAAATGAAAGGCAATTGAAGGCATTTAAGTTTGTTAGAATGACAAAGACTACATTACAATACAAATGTGACTTGAATATTCATCCACCAACCAAACATTTACACAACTTTAAATATCCTATAGATCTTTTCAGTTTTCCCTATTAGATTGATCAGAACTGGCCGATAAGAAAATGTACCACTCCTAAATTTAATATTCTTTATGTTTTTCTTTCATTTTTTTCCAATCAAATCTCTTGCAGTAATTTCAATGATCTCAAAGTCAGATTTAGTAGTCATAAATATTAAATGCAGACGAATCAGCGTAACCAGCCAGATCATAATTTCTGACGTTTCAAATAGTAAAATTGCTTAGAAATAAAATCCCAGCGCCAACTGAAGAAAAAGAAATAAATGCAGTAGTAGTATTAAACTACTTTTGAATGCTCTTTTTTTGGTGCAAATATAGTCAATTTTGTTGATAATAGAGAAATAATTGTTCGCAACCAATTGTTACTACATATTCAGAGAGTTTGTATTACTCCCTTCATTTTATTTTAATTATCATCTAAAATTATTGTACAAGAACTAAAATTACTATTAGATTGCGATAATTCTACACAAAAATAATTGAAAATGACTAAATAACCTTTGTACATTAATATTACTAAATTATATAATATTCTCTTCATTAAAACAATAATAAAGGTAAAGTAGAAAGAACTCATTTATTAATTCCTTGAATTTTTAAAACAGCATATAACTTAGCACAAAGCAACTCGTCCAAAATGATAGATAAAATGAAACAGAGTGAGTAATTAACTTAAAAAAAAAAAAAAAAAAAAAGTTCAAAAGGTTTAGTGGTTGCACTAAAAAACACTTTTTGGAGGATAAGGAACATGGGCCAAATATGTACCTCTTTTTTTTTTTTTTGGTAACTGTCTTTTATGTTTTTTTAAGAACTTTTTTCCTAAACAATTTTGAATAATGAGAAATAAATAAGGACCACAATACACTTGTAAGTTTGAGGAGTATGGCATTTGTTTATCACCTTAATTTTCGTCCTTGTTCTTTCTTCGTTTACAAGGCATATTTAATACTAGTAACTAAATTAGGCAACAGAAAGTAATGATTTTAATAAGTAGTGTAATATTTTGTTATGGTTACTATAGCTACCAGAAAGAAAGGTCCCATCTATAATTCCTCTAGTTGATGGATAAAAAAAAAAAAACCATTTCATACGAATTTAGGCACGCGTTAATTATAGTGAATGAGCCTCCTTTTTTTGACAATATATGCAAAAAAGAAATTTTGGTTTTGCATCATCAAATTAATTACTAATTATCTTGAGCAATGAATTGGAAGTTTTGGCAATGAATGTAAAAGAAAAAAAAATAATAATTGAAAACGTTGAATACAGAATGCCATTTTCCTGATGAAGATTCATAGCCATCAATTTTTACTCGCAATAAATTTAACTTTATTTTTTGGACTAATTAAAGGATTTCATTTGTCATTTAATGATATCTTGAATCAAGGGTGAACGCAGAACCTATTGCATAAGGGGACAAGATATTATAGACATATATTTGAAAGAAGTTCGATTTTTTTAAAATTTTAAAAAATAAAATATAAATTTTATAAGAATATAAATAATTTTTTTATTTTATTTTTAAAGATAAAATATATAATTTCTGAAATCTCTCCCTACATCCCCCACTCCCTTAGAGGTTTGTTTCAAACTGTTAGGCATGCATGGGTAACGACTAACGATTTTAATAAGATGAATATATACAAGTCTTTCTGAATCAAATCTTTTTAATTTTCTTAGCCTGCCTTCTTCAAGGGGAGCCGTCGTTAGTTGGAATTTTGATGAATGTGAATATGTAGAATGGGAAACTAATCTATAAATAATTAGTTAGGTATAAGAACAAATTATTTAATTGCAGAACTTTGAGGGGCAAATGCAGAACCGAGAAATTCAACATCAATCCATCTTTTCAATCTCATGCTATAACGTGTAATTTAATTGATAAAATATTTTTTTTATAATTTATTAGTCATCAATTTATGTTATTAAAAGTAAGGATAAGAAGAGGGGTGGAATTTTTTAAATAATAATAATAATAATAACAACAACTAATGTGAGTTAGGTTTTTTTTTTTTTTGTGAAAAAAATAGTCAGTGGAATGTAAAAAAAAATAATAATAAAAGATAATATAAGTAGTGGAGAGTGAAAGTTGGGAAGAAGTTATGGAGAGCTATCTTATAAGATAAGGTATAATTATATAAATAATGACATCATACTAAATCTCTCTTCATGTTTTATATATAGTACTAGAGGAAAGGGCACACCAACGTGTGTGTGATGCCAAATAAAAGGAAAAAATGTATTAGAAAAAAAGAGTGGAAGTTAAGGGGAAGTTATTGAAAGTTTAAAAAATTTAAATATTTGATGATGGTAATTGTGGAAAACTAAAAGATGACGGACATAAAAAAAACAAAAAAAAAACCCTCAAATGGTATATATAGTATAGATGATAGATAGATACACACATAGATGATGATGATGATGATGATAATTCATAGTTTATATTTTTCGTGGTGGTGAGTATTGCATATACAAATATAAAAACATCATGAATTAAAGCATACTACAAATATAAAAACATCTTCCTATGACTAGATATTGATTTTTTAGCAAGTTAAACAAACTATTAGGTACCAAACAAATTCTTCGAACTTAAACTATATTCCATTTAACTAAATTCTATCAACTATAGTTTCACTTAGCCAAAGAAAAATGACAAAAAAAATTAAAAAAATAAAAAATAAATCCAGAGACTTGATCAACAATAATTTATCACAGTCAACCACTGGCAAATACTCCGACCAAAGAGAAATTTATATCAGATGGTGATGAACCCTTCTGGTTCTGGTGATGTACTCTGAAATCATGAAATACCAGACTGTAGGACCAAAAACATTTGTCTCATCAAAATCCCAAATCTCTTTTCTCTCTCTCTCTGTGCAGAGCCATTGATGAACTCTTGTATGGCTTCCACAGTCGATAAATGAATTTGTTCTTTCATGAAATAAAATTTTTTTTTTTTTTTCACTTCCAAATAGAAATTATTCCTATAATCAAACAGACAGCTTCCATGTTGGTAACACACTATTACCATTTACCATTTTACTCCACGAATCAAATCTTGACTGTCAAATATTCGGTACCAATTCAATGTCGTAATAATAATAATAATAAGCATCCTATTTTTTTTCAAAATACTTTTTAACATCTTTTACTAAATTTAAGTGCAAATACATAAATAAGATTTTCGGTGTCAAATTTCAATATCAATCTAGTGCTATAACTAAAATTATTATAGAAAATTTAAAATTATAATCACATTATTTTTTTCTATTATTTGACGATATTATCCCACACTTTTTCATCAAAATATTTCAGATGTCAATTCATAATTAATGACACCGAAGTGACATTAGTAATACAAAAGAAATGATAGGACTAAACTGCCGTGTTTATTATTTGGTGATACGGAATCAGAACATATGATCATAAATGCTCCACTTCAAGGCTATTCCTGTCATTTCTCATTCCCCATTGCCATAAACTCTCCCATATTAAATCCCGCCATGTCTTCCCCATTCCATCCATTCCAGCTCAAAACCTGTTACTCTTCCAACTTGGTCCTCCTAGAAATTCTTTTTCTCATAAAAAAAATAAAATAAAGTAAATTAGTACTCCACTATACTACTACATGAACTTATAAAAATTTTTTTTTTTGAGTAAAATATATGAATATTATTTGCATGTATAAAATATTATTAGTATGTTGTATTGACCAGACAGTTTAAACAGAGAAAATCTCAAAAGACAGATTTTTGAAAGCTTGGAAAGGTCATTTCATTCTCTAGCCTTTGGATGGCCACAGGGTGGATGAAGAAGTCATTTCAATGCAAATCAAGTGCCTTAGACGACGTCGTTCACCATAGTCACCAGAAGCTCCAAACCCATTCAAACCCGAAACACCACCACCACCTCATTCCTAACACCGCCGGCTGCCGGAAAAGCGTTCAGAGTCTCAAAGACGTCGTGGAAACGACAAAACAAACAAAACCCAGAAACCCAAATGCACCGCCGGGTCCGAAACCGGCGCCGGCGAGGGTTACAAAAAGATCCGTTTCAAGAAAATCCGAACCCGTTTCACAACAAACCGCCACCACGAGAGCTCGTCCGAGCAATGGAACTTCCTCACGCGCTTCTGATTCGTTCTTGCCGGCGTTGACTGAGCTCCCCGAAGGCCATCCTTCGCGTAATGTGGTGGAGATTATCTTCCACACGAGCTGGTCGCCCAAGGCGTTTTCGGGTCAAATCGAAGACCAGATGGTTTTCAAGGTCCAGAACTTGCCCCGGACTGTGACCCGTTTCGAAGAGTACCGTGAGGTGGTGAAGTCTAGAGCGGATTCGGATGGAGGCGGTGAGGATCACGCTCGGTGTTTTGCGGATGGGAATGAGGTGATGAGGTTTTATTGCTTGGGGCCCACCAGTAGCTGTGGCGGCGGGGCGTATGATGCGTGTGGTTGCGCGTGGGGGTTCAGTGGTGTTAAAGGAGCGGCGATTTGCACTTTTTCCGGGAGCGGTGGGGCCCATGAGAGCGCTGGTGGTGGGCGGGGAAGGAGGGCAATGTTGGTTTGCCGGGTTGTAGCTGGTCGGGTTTGTAAGCAACTCGGATTTGACTCGTTGATTGAAGGACGAGGTGGGTATGACTCGGTGAGTGGGGATAATGGCGAGTTGCTCGTGTTTGATTCACGCGCGGTATTGCCTTGTTTTCTTATCATCTATAAATTGTAAACAAGAAACACTACAAAAATAAGTAAGATCTTAACTTTGCATTTTTCATGTCCAATTTTTTTTTTTTTTTGGTTTTAACCTCTTTATTTTTACTACTTTATTCCTTATTAAGTAAATTTTTGGACTTGTAATTATTATAGAGAAAATTGGGCTTATAATTTTTTTTTATTGATTAAACTTGCTTAGTAAAATGTTGAAATTATAAATTTGTGTTGTTGTATGAATTTCTATAATTCTTGAAAATTGAACTAATTTACCATGGAAGTCATGGTGTGCAGTTGGAAACATTACCATCATACATTATGTTTTATGGTAAGTTTGGTATCGAGATGAACCCTCCATTTGTTTCAAAAATCATCATAAGGTAAGTTTGATTATTTACATATAATAAAAATAAAGTGTTTCTCAATCTCTTATATATATATATATATATATATATATAGAGGGAGCTCTTAAACTTGAGTTTTTTTTTTTTTTTTAAAAAGAAAGAAAGAAATAAATCACCCCTTCCCGCACCCCGAAGCGATTTGATCCATGACGAATCTTTAGGTCTTAAAGAAAGTATTTTAACATTTAAGTTATATTTCGTTGTCTATACTTAAGTTTAACGAAAGAAGATGTTAAAGTGTGGGTCTCAACAAGTATATAATTATTCATGGAAATTTATGTTTAGTTGTAGCGATTTTTACTTCATTAATATTTAATGCTGATAATATTTTCATCTCTTCTAATGGAAATAATTGTATTAACAGGTGTTACTGGAATTTGAAAAGGCATTTATTCTTTTAATAAGGATTATATGTTTTAAAAAAAAAGGATTGTGTAAAGAAATTTAATTTTGTATCATAGCAATGTAATTGGTCTACCATGTGAATTTTTGTGAAATAATAAGCTCACAATAATTATTTGGATAACATAGAGAGGCCTTCCATGTAGGTCTCATATCATGTGTATTTAATGATAAAGGATAAGACTGTAGGGTTCATAGTCATGTACTAGGTCAGAACGAGAAGGTCAGTTAATCGAACAATATCTAATAGTGTTTATATCTCGAGTTCGTACATGACTATTACAGAATTATCGTTAATGAGATTATTATTCGTATTACATGTTAGTTTGTGACTATTATAGAATTATCGTTAATGGGATTATTATTTGTATTACATGATATGTGTTAGGCGAACGTTCTGTTTATAATCACTAATGATAAAAAAAAATTCTACTGTAACAAAGATTAACACTTTCTTTTTTTTTTTAGTTCAAACATGGGATTTCTTGAGAAATTGAAAGACATGATTACCATCGAAGGCTTACCCAGAAAAGTGAACCACACTCAAGAAGATTATAGAATGATGTTAATATGGTAGATATGACATAAAAGGGTGTGAATTCAGTTCCACTTTTTTTTTTTTCTTAAAAAAAGAATAAGTTGAATTGGAAGAAATAGAAATCTGACCTCTTGAGGAACATAATCATTAATTATAGTTGCTATATACATGTGTTTAAAGTGGATTAATTTTTCATGATTTTTAACATTGCTTCTTCCTAAAGAACTAGCCTCTATAATTTTAAGTTTTGAACTTATTGCTTTGCTTTTGTATGTGGATCAATGCTTTTGCTGCAATGAAGGTTTGGTGTATTGAAATCGTCAAAAGTGACATCCCACCGCACTAACCTCCCATTCTAAGCTTCTTTCGAACCTTTTATCTTTTACTACTACTTTTGTTAACCAAGACCATGAATTTACAGCATATGATATGATGACTCTGGCCGCTGCTGAAAACCTTTGACAAATTTAAAGAGTCTTCCCATTTTGAACCTACAAAATGGTGCGTGATAAAAAGTTCAATTTGCCATCATATAGAGTATATCCACTTTTCAAGTTGAATTTTGAATTGCATCAAAGAAAAATTGATTTATGAGAGCACAAATTTAGTATTACTAATGAAAGTTAATTAACGTGACAAAATTATATTGAATTTTCAATTATTAATTTTAAATATTTTGTTGAATTTCGTTCTATTTTTTATAGATGTAATGTTGCATCAAATTGTCGCGCAAAGGATCAACTCGAGAATTAGTAAAATATGTGCGTTGAGAGTAGGGGTGTAAACAAATCAAGTTGTTCGCGAGTAATTTGATCAAAAATTCGACTTGAGGTCGAGTCAATCTTACTCGATCTTTAATCTCTTAACGAACCAATTGTGTATAAATATATTCTACTCAAGTACTTGTCAAGTTTTTTGAGTACACATATATATTTAAATTTTTTCTACATCTAAAATAACTATAATTTTTAGAAAAATTACATCTATTATCTACGAAAAAATCGAACTATTCAAATTCAAATTCATTTTCCTTATTTTCAAGCAAGTTCAAATCAAACTCTACTTTCACCAAATTTTTCAACCTCGAGCTTGATTTTTAATGCTTGTTCAAGATCGAGCTTGATAAAAAAATTTGGATTCGAACTCTAATAAAGTATTATTTGCGTTCGATTCAACTCGTTTACACCTCTAATCGAGAATAAAAAGTATCTACATATGTTTGAAGGTTCAATTTTTGGATGACTAATTGATATATATTTCTAAAGTTAAATTAAGGGGAGTATTGCCATTGTGATATGTAATTGCCTAACTGTATTCCTTAAATATTCATCAATATTCCAACGTTGTGTATCATTTAAACATCAGTTGGAATATTAATCTAGTTGAAGACCAGAGCTATTTTGACCAAAATGTTGTCATGGGATGTCTTTGCCTTCCATTAGTTAATTCCTTCTCTTGTTGGGTTAGATATGTTGCTGATTGAGGACGACTTGTCACCCTATCATCTCCCGATTAAAGGGCAAAGCAAGGCGCAACTCACGCTTTCCTAATAAAAACATAAAGGTCTATAAATGGCTGGTGGTTTGTGAATGGTCACTATCTTTCATATCTACTTGGAAGCCTACTCATTAAACACATCATTTGACTCATTTATAAAATCGGTATATTTATACAAGATTATAAATTCAGAACCACATATCACTAGATTTGTAAAAATAAAAAACAATAAAATCTAACTAATTATTTAAAATCAAAAGAAGTTGAAGATTGATAATTTAATAAAATTTATCATGTGAATTGATATTGATAAGTGATATTAAATTGTGATGTTGTAAATGAATATTCTTGATGTGGTTTACTTTGAAGAAGAAGAAAAGCTAGAAATGGTAGTAGTGGCAATAGCTGTTTTTAAGTAAGCTTCATTGAAACTCAAGTCATAATCATAAATGATAAAACCATAAAAGTCATTTTAGCATGTTAGCCATCAAAATCAATCTTTCAATCTATAACAACCAAAAATACCATAACTATTCTAGAAATTTAGCCTTAATGCTTGACACTAGTAGAGATGACTCAAGAAGTTGATAAAGAAAATTATCAAGGAACCCAACCCAAGTATTATTTGGAAGAACGTTGTTAAAAATCGCAATCATGGATTGTAAAAGAACCAAACCATAGTTTGAAAAGCAATAAAGAATAGTCAACAACCATGACAACTAAGAAGGCATTGATTTGTAAGCGAAAATTTTTATTTTGATCAGAAGCAGAAGCAATTACTAAGCATGTTCTATAGTTACTCCTCAATCAATAAGAACTCTCCATTTGGAGTGGAAGGCTCATTTTTCTAAATAGGATGTCCCTCCTATTTTTCAAAAATGCGAACCTCCACTCCATTCCAAATGGAAGGCACTCATTAGTTAAGGAGCAACTATTAGACTAGTAGTCGCTCCTGACCGACATAAAATTTCTCATTTGTAAGCACCCAAGACAAGTTATATCAAATTTCCATGCGAGAATGACAAATTTCATGGAGGCATTTTACATAATTCAATTAGCTAAGGCGAGATGGAAAATGAAGTCCCTAATTTCTGAAAAGTTCAAATATCTAATTTCACATGACAGGGGGAAGAAATGGGGAAAATTTCTAACCAAGAAGGGCCCTCTAATGTACAAATTTTTTTTTCTTCCATGCAGCAGCATGTCAATAGGAATCATACCATCATCCCCGAAACTAATGAGACTCCACAAGAACATACAATGGCTTCCCGTTCAGCCGCTCCCTAGCCCTACAGCACGTCCAAGAGAGAGAAAGGCAAGATCAATAACAATCATGAACTAAGTGGATAGCAGCAGCAACTTCCATTAGTAAAACAAAAAGTGAACTCCGAACTTCTGGCCTAGAATTTTGTCATACAAATGAAATATGATAGATAGCCATTCAATCTTGAAATGAATTATCCTAGTTAAGTGAATTTTGATACTGCTATTAAAAATCAACTACTGAATCAAATCAGAAACTCTGGAAACAGTTTATAATAGTTGTATACCAATCTTGGAAAATTCTCAGGAAGACTTTTGGTGGATAGGTTTTGAGCAATTTCATAACATTAGACAAAACACAATGCAAATTTATGCCATTGATATTTCAAATGAGCAATAGGTACATAAGACTGTGTAAGAAGCAATACGGAGAACAATTCTGACCATTTAACTTAATCAACCTTTCCTGTAGATTGTTACAAAGCCACATTAAATATCTGAAGTTCCTAAGACAGCAAGAACGATGACGGCAGAAGGAAAAGATGGGTGTATGTAGAAGGAAAGGAACACACCTTTAGATCTGGTATTTCAATCACACAAGCACACTCAACAACTTCAGCTCCAGCACGTTCTGAGAATAATCAATCTCAAATCAAATAGGGAATCCTTATTGCAAAATCCTTCTGAAGACAGATAATGCATTGTACTTTTGACATTAATTTCCAGAAACTTAAGCAAAGCTACCACTGGCACAAAGCAAGAATATTGCCAGAGTTGAACTGCAATGGCAGCTATAATATCCATTACCAAGAAAACTCTCGACTAAACAATACTAAGTAACTATTCTTTTCAACC
Source organism: Cinchona pubescens (assembly GCA_025175665.1). Lineage (NCBI taxonomy): Eukaryota > Viridiplantae > Streptophyta > Magnoliopsida > Gentianales > Rubiaceae > Cinchona > Cinchona pubescens. Next base: position 1,610,227 of record JANKKI010000185.1, on the reverse strand, counting down.
TTGACTTGAGGCTGAACAAGTCACCTCTACACCTGTTTTACCTGACTCCAGTGTATGAGTGCCAAACACAAGACAACACATGTTTCTAACACTATTACGTTCTATACTAATAAGCTCTGCATGGTAAGTTGGAGGATTTTACCAAGAATTGTTTCAATCTGAGACAGGTCATATTAGGAACAAGAAATATAATGTCCAGTTATCTGGACACAGCTTCTAACAAATACACTTGTTGCAACCTTCTTGTACAAGGTTTGCATTCCAACTCATTTCCACCAAATGTGAGAATGTTTGTCATGGCATTCACTAGCTCCATGTATCAAATGGCACTCTATTCTAACCAATCTATGTTGTAATGTGTACTTCATAATTAAGAATTAAGGTATTGACTCTGCAATATTCCAGAGAAAGATTCTACTTTCCTCAAGGTCAGCATCATTGACATATATTTGACTTCTCATTTTTGCAGAATCTTTACATCCTCTAGCATAAACTCATAGTTCTTTTTGTATGACGACACGTTATCATCACAAATTTTATTGTTTTTCCCACGTCTAAACAGCGCAAACAAATAGAATATAAATAAATAAAAAAAGAGTACCCAATAAATTCATAGCTGCGCAGAGGGTGCCACCAGTAGCAATCAGATCATCAACCACCAAAGCACGTTCTCCAGGTTATCTACTGCTCCAACATGCATCTCGATACAATCGCTTCCATATTCCAAGTCATACTCTTGTCTATAGACTTTACCTGCAATTAAATAATTATCTGAACTAAAAAACCACGGAGAAATTGATGGCACCTCGTATAATTTGAAAATATTTTATAACATTAAAAAGCATACAGGTTGACAATCAATAGATGTTCGGACTTGTGGCTAAGTTGATGTCAAGGGAACATCAATTTGATATCACATACACAGTAATGTCAGTTCCATTCAAAACTTAGATGCCTAAAAGCCAGTTTAGCATAATTAGATTACTGTCTCATATCATAGCCAGTTTGGTATTAACCAGGGGACGCAATCAAACTGAAATCAGGCAGCCTTACATGTGAGCTGCATCCTAGCTTGCATAAACAAAGAAATCTTTTTTTTTTTTTTTTAAAGGGCTAAATCTACGTATACAGGTGTACACCAATAAAAGACATGCACTGGCAATTATTATCTTGATAATTAGCTGAATAATACCGTTCTTAATGACATCACAACTAATAGGATCACAAAAAGGATATATTTCTAAGACCTGCTGAGGATACTTCAGATAATCTGAGAATGAGAGTTAACTACTTAAGTTGCTGGCACTATTGAAGTCCACAGAGATGAACTCCAATCATATGACTCCCTTTCCTTGTACCACAATGTTTCCTACATTACCAGAACTAAGTAGTGTCCTAAAATTGCATCATAGTTGAATAGCTCATTATCCTTGTTTTGGCCACCTCAGTAGGACTAAAGTACCTAAAGCACTGGAAGAGGACTGATCAGTGGAGAATAAACATTTTCTCATGAACCCAAAAAAAAAAAAATTAACTAAGGCTTCTTTAGGTATGGATATTCAAATCTATTTTGAAAATTGCCAAAAAATCGTTGGATTGACCAGGCAATTAATTCTGGTGGTGATAAGAATAGATCTGAAGTGAAGTAAGAGATAATAATTACATCATCCAAGTACAGATGGACGAATAATACACATCCAAGAATGACCAAATCGGCACCATATAATTACAAAAAATATATATATGTATTCATTCTAGGAGGTAAACTTACCTGGCAGCTTTTTTGGTTTTCTCAATGGAACGAACTTTGCCCCTATGGCCAATGCAATAGGAGGACCAAATATAAAGCCCCGAGCTTCTATTCCTGGCACAGTAGAAGAAACAAGAAAGAGCTAGTTGTCAAATTATGCCACTGACAATCACTTTGGCTTAGCAAGTGTTCTTTTCCTTTTCTCTCTTGATGAATAGATCTTATGTTCTTGAATGACTTGAACAAAAGAAAGTTAATTATATTTGCCTGGATAAGCAGAAGAGAGATGACAAGTAACAAATGCAGATGAATAAATGACTTAATAGTGTGATGCTCAGTAAAGAACATACAAGCCAGCTATATTTCAGAATACACGCTAAAGCAAAATATTTACAAGCCAGCCTTCAAGTTCATGTTGATTCCAATTTCTCCGCTGTTTTTTTCCTATTTTTGGCATCCAAGGAGATGGAAACAAATAGTAGGATAAGCAACACCGAGAAAATAGATAGGATGCTCAATGCTCATAACCACTACCATATCACATAAACAGTACATATCATTTTAACCAAAAATTAAACTTTGACATGGCCCACCCTTCTTGGTGGTGAATAATATATTTTCTGTGGAATGAATACTGATTGAACAAATCCCACAAGTACATGGGATTTGCTTTACAGGATATTGTGATGTCAACCAAAACAGCTGCTAATACTGATATCATGAGCAAACAAGCATACTTTAGTTATATGGAACCTCACAATGACAAATAATACCTAACAACTAAACAGGTCGAAGTTATATAATCACAAAAAGACGATAATGTCCACATGAGCATTGACCTAGACGAATTACCCCAAATACAGATGAGGACAAAATAAGAAGTAAATAAATTCTACACCAACAGTTTCCTGCATCATCTTTTCAGGTAAATGAGTGAACTTGACCCTACATGAATTGAACAGTTTCATAAAGTTGAAATCCTATGAACTTTTTAGAGTTGTGATAGTACTCTAGAGTATTGCAATCATATGCAGAAGGAACTTCTCATTAACCATAATGGGCAGCATAAAACGGAAAAAAACAGTAACAAAACAAGAAAAGAAGATCATATAATGCCATCTCTCCAATGGTAAACCATCAGAAATAGGCATAGAAGCGAAAGTATGCCTAAGTAGCTTTTTTTTTTTTTTTTGTCAAATGACCTTTGATATTTCAAGGATAAATATCTGTCACTTACGGTACCAAACTCAGATTAATTATCCATATTAACTTTGCAAATAGGAAATAGTGGGGATTCACACATTGAGAAAAGAAAAGAAAAGAAAAGGCAACTTTGGAATAGGAAACACACTACACATTGCCAGTCTTAAAGCTCAGTAAGGGTTCAAGAAACGTTGCATGATATAACAGAGCCGACAGAGAGCATTCACCAATGGCAGTGAAAAAGACAAAGAAGCTCATCCATTATGGTGGACTCTGGACCTCAATCAACAATCTTTCCATCAATAATTGACTGATGGTCATCATACACCTTAAAAACCTCAGTGCCATTCAGTTGTCATCATAAACCATAGTAGCATTTTCAATTTTCACCCAAGAAAAAGATGATTACTTTAGGTCCAGAATTACTCATCCAACAGTAAATTACTGAAACCTTCTCATTGCCAAACAAGAAAAAAATTAAAAACAAAAAAGGAATAAGTTATAACCATCAAACAGAATGGGCCCCATCCTCATTTCCACACACAATGTGGGCATCCATCACCAACCAACAACACCATTAAACCCCCAAAATCCAAATAGGGGATGTTAAGCACATGCCTCCCATTTCAACACTCTGAACCATTCACATTTATTTTTTTTCTAACAAATAAATCAATAAAAAACATCCCCTACCGAAAAACCCACCGACCCTTTTTAGTATCAAAACCACACAAATTCTTGGTGACAAAAGTTCAAGTCAGATCTACTCTATGCACTAAAATAACCAAAAATTCAATCTTTTTTAACCCAAAAAAAGTGAAAAAAAGACATTAAACTTTACAACCCTTCTGAGAATAGGACCACACAATTCAAATGCAAAGTGAAAAGAATGAAAGAAAAAAAAGTGAAGAAAAAAAAATATATGAAGGCGTTGTTTGAGTGGAGAATATACCAGCTACAACAGAGATGTTTTTGCCTTTGTAACGATCCACAAACAAATCTATGGTGTCTTTGAAGGCTTTGGGGTCAAGTAAAAGTGTTGTAATGTCTTGAAACATTATCCCTGCAACCATTAAAAAAAAAAAATCACAACTTTTACACACATTTTTTTTTTTCTGAAAAAAGAAAGAAGAGTGACTGAGTGAGTGAGAGTGAGTGACCTGGTTTAGGAAAATCAGGTACAACCCGGATTTTGGATTGAATGGCATGGATACGTGGATCATCATCATCTCTGAAAGCTGACATTGTTGGATATCAGTGAAAAGAGAGTGAGCCCACGGAAAGAAACTCTTTTGTTTCTCACTCTCTTTGTCGTCTTTGTGTGGTTCAGCTGCTGGGAAATGTACAGTAGTAGTATTAAACTGTTGAGTGGTGAAGTGAAGTTCTGTTCTTTCAGTGTGTGAGTGTGTGAGAGAGAGAAAAAGAGGGAGGATGGTGGGAAGGTAGGAGGGAAGAGAGGGAAAAAAATGGAAGAGGATAGGTTAATTTATAGGGAGATAGAGAGATAAGAGAAGTAAAGTAACAGTTGAGGGGAACCCGGAGAGGACTTGTATTTTTTTTTTTTTTAGGTAAAATAAAGCATAGGAGTTAGGTTGGATAAACACACATATTTTATCGGATTACAGTATTATTTATATATGTATATTTCAAAAAACTACAGTGTTATTTACAACAAATTAGGTAGTTAAACAGGCTACTGGCTACAACATGTCACAATTCATTTTGACTAAATAATTCGAATTATAAAAATAATGTATTCGAATTAGTTAGTATTAGAAGGTAATTACGGGTCAATTTTAAGATAATTGAGTCAAATAGTTGGTAGAAAATTTGTAATCGGACGAGTATTCGACTTGATCCAGACACTGGGTTAATTGTATAATTTTACATTTTTTTATCATTTTTTTCTTATTTATAGAGGTATTTGTGTAATTAATAATATTTTTTTAATATTTTGAATTTTTTTGAACTAAACAAATCTTATGATCAAATCAGATCAAGTACCCGATCTTCTAACTAAATTTTAGTGGGTACTCAGATAAGTAGATATCATATATATATGAGATGGCTTACGGGATAGGGTGCTCCCAGAATACAGTCAGTTTGGCTAAATTTTGGACTATATTTTTCATTCTAAGATAATTAAAAAAAACAAAATGCTTGAACTTTATTCTGTAGACAATTTTACTAAATTGAAATGTATGCATACTGAAAAAATATATAGTTATGCTACTAAGAACCAACCTTCTATTTGACATTACTGTTTTAAAAGAACTACAACCCAATGTTTTGAAAATCAGATTAGTCATTATCTCGGTGGTTTTTCTATTTTGTAGTTCAACTTATTTGATCAATTGATCTAATTGGTTCACTAATTTTTATTTTTTTTTTGTATAGTATAATTTAAAATGACCTAAAATATATTTCTATGAAATCCAAAATAGAAAAGCAACACTATATTTTGAGAATTTTAGTGTTAATATCAAAAAATATTAATCAAAATTTTAACAAGAAAAATTAAACCTGTATAAAAATAAGTATAAAAAATATCAAAACAATAATAATTTAATGCATCATTTAAGCTTTGGTCTATTCACTATTTTACTGTTTGGATTTTATTTCACTATTTTATAATTTTTCTTTTTATTCTAAATTTTAAAATATCGCCAAAAACCAATTAAATTGATTTTCTTTTGATTCATGATTTTTTTTATTCTGTTCAATTTTTTATACAAATCAAATATATAAATAAAACCAAACCGATAATTCTTTTAGTTTGCATCTCGACTGGTCAAATTGACTAATTATATCCAATTTTCAAAATATTGCTGGTACCATGTACTAGTTTTTATTGGAGTGGAGTGGAGTGGACATTAGAAAAAGGGACAATGGATGACCTGTTTAGAAAGCAGAATAGAAGAAGATGATCCCAAGGGTGGCTTGAGTGGCCCCTTGATCATTAATGGATTCGTACATACACAAATCTTTAGGGATCGTTTGGTCCACATTTAGGTAAGAAATGACATAATTTTCCTAGGTTAAGAGTGGGGAAAATACTTAGATAGATTTAATTTTTTATTTAACTAATATGTAAATTTCATGGTCAGATTAAATTTTAAAAAATCTTGCTTACATCAGTTGATATCATAAATTTTTTAAAATTTAATCCACACCACAGGATATATAAGTGGGACTAAAAATCGGATCTACCTAAGTATTTGCTTAAGAGTGGCTACATTTTTTTTTTCTTTGGTTCAAAAGTCTGGAAATTTTTTTTACCTGAATTAAATTCATGACATAGTATTATAAATCATTTAATTTAAAATATTTCACATTAATTTACATCACATCACTTGTTGATGTAAAATATTTTATACTAAAAAATCTATAATAATATGTCATAAATCTTATCCATATAAAAAAAATTTTACGACACTAAAACTATCACGTAAAGAAATACTCTTTCCAAAGTGGTGTTTTTAGTAGGTTTTGAAAGAAATACTCTTTCCAAAGTGGTGTTTTTAGTAGGTTTTGAATATACCTTTGCCAATGAGGTCACAAAGCCCTTTATCATTGGACCCAAAAATTTTCGTGTGCCTATCTTTTGGCACTGGAAAATTTTGTTTAGACTAGAATAACATGATATTCCAATCAAAGGTGTATACATCCTTAGAATTTAGTTCTAACAAAAGTAAACATGTTTTAGAGATAAATCTCATTTCTTCCATTAAATCTTCGGTCTAGTTAAGGTATGAAGGAATAAGTTTTGAAGTATCACATGTTTGTGACATAATACTATATAATTAATAAAGGAAGTTTTATTATCGCATTGAAAGAATCATTATATTAATTTTAAAAATATGTGTCATATAAACTTTTAAAGAATATAACGTTATATTGTATAAATTCTTAACGCACACTAAGATGTTACTTTAAAGAAACGGTCAAATTTTCCATTAATAACCGTATACCTAATAATAATAATAATAATATGGTAATATATTTGTGCTATGGAATGCATGTCGATAAATATACTTATATTCTATAGTCACCTATATGTGTGTATATATATATATATATATATATTGTTTTTTTTTTAAAGAAAGAATTAAGAATTATCAAGAACATCAAATCCCATAAAGCAAACAAGTCCAACTCCCAAGTGGTTAAATTTTAGTTAGAAGTCCAAAGCTGAATGCTGATATTCAGTTGGTTTTTGCAGTGCACAAGGACGAGGCAAATTAATATAGTCGATAAGCAAGAGATCTAAGGATCATCCTCCATGAAAATTCCAAAATAGCTTTTTAAAGAAAAGGGTATCACGAGGCTTCTTTTATTTTTATTCTTGTTTTCATCTCCCCTCTCTCTCTCTCTAGAGTGGTCACACTGATATATAGGTTGAATAGTGACACTTCTTTACTATGGTGGCTTTGGGGCTTCGGGTTTTCGCGCGCTTTTTAGGGTTGTCCTTATTCCAAAGGACCCTTTTTTCTTTTTCAAATTTTGTGGTCTCGTGCTGTTTTACAACTACAAGTGTTCATGGATTGGGTTTTCAAATTAGAAAATTTTAGAAATTTTGAGTTAGGAAATTAAAACTCAATTCAACTAATGTATGTATCTAAAAATAAACTCAATTCAAGTATTATCGGACGGATTACTTGAGTTATTGGGTTATTTGAGTTAAAAATTTAAATTAATAAAAAATTAAAATTTTATGATTATAAAATCATCCATTAAAAATATATGTTTTGTAAAAAATTAAATAGTTAGGTGATATACGATATGGTATACAAGATGTTATTTCAAGAATGAAAATGAAAAAAAAAATGTTAGACAAAACAATTAGAATAAGAATGAGAAAATAAAAAATATAAGTAAATTTCGATGGATAAAATTCAATCCAACCCAACAAGACTCCAGTAACCAAACCCAAATAATTTAAAATTAACCCCACCTATTTAATTCTAAATTCATTTGAGTTGAGTTTGAATATCCCTAGTTACAACTTACAAAGAAATTAAAAATGAAACTCAATTTACAACTCAATTGATAAAATGCTTTAATTTATAAATATCATGTTTTCTTTAATAAGAGAAAAAAAAAAAGTTTTAGATAGAAATTCGGTAACACGACTAGCTGTTAACACATTCTTGATTATTCATTTTTAGCAGAAGATTTGTTAAAAATGTGTTAGTTATGTTTAATAATTTATTCTGTTTTTCTAGTTACAGTATGCAATATGCATCTAACCACTGGAGCACTTGTCAAATGACATTTAATGAATTAGTCTGCCTTTTTTGTCTTTTTTTTTTTTTTTTTTGTGCTATTAAGTAACTTTTAGGAGTTAAATTCTAACTCGTTAAGTGTTAAATTTGTCATAGGTACGAGGGTTTAAAGTTGAATAATGGGGCATGATTTTTTTTAGATAATTATTATTAAGAATATTATTTTAAAAAATATTATATATATAAGATAATAAAATAATTAAAAATATATTTAAGTCATGATTTTAAAATATTATTTAAAGTATAATAAAAAATAAATAAGGTAAACGGATGACCCTTTGTAATATATGTGGCGTCATGAATCTTGTACTTGCCCGTTTGACTACTCTTCCTAGTCATATATTAATATCAAGGGGCATATGATTTAAATCATTATAAAGTTTGATAATATATATATATATATATATATATATATATATATATATATATATATGTCAAGAATCTTTAATTCTATTCCAAGGTATGACGGCAACAAATTCTTTTTTTTTTTTTGGCTATTAGCAATACATGACAAGAAAGAATAGATTATTTCAATTTAAATAAAATATTTTTTTAATTAGTTGTCCATACCTAACTTTATTCCATGGCTAAATCCAAATATTGACAGGATTTAAAGGTGTGCAATCTATGGCTTTTTGTACAAGAAATAGCATTTCGTCCTTTGTGTTATCTGTGTAGGATTGAAAGGTATTACTACTAAGTAGTACTAAGTGGAACTAGAAATTCTATGTAGTGGACAGATTTCAATTTTGTCTTTTGTCAAACCAGATAAAATATAGTAATTGGTGATCAAATAGTGTTTCTACTTTTTCCTTTGTAATTAATTGATATTAGCTGAAAACTAAAAAAGTTTTGAATGAGGGATTAAAAAAAAGAAATTTTGAATCCACAAATGTAGAATTTATAGATGCTTTGATGCTCGTTGTTTACTATTTTTTTTTTTAGTAAATAAAAAAACACTTCTCGCCATTATTTTCTAGTGATTTGAATTCATAACTGATAAATTATAGAAGAAATGTTTACCATCTAAACTGCACTTCGTTGTGACTATGATAAGCATTTGAATTTGTGACAAAAGTTCATTGTTGTATGGACGATAGGAACTAAATTGTTCGAGGGAAAATACTGTATGTGTGAACCATTCAATTAGGGTATGACTTGGTCAAGCATGTCGAAAATGCAATCTATCGATCTAAGTTAGAATGCTAAGTACTTCTTTGTAAAAGTGAAATTTTGTCAATTAACCTCATACTAATACTATAAAAAAATGCTAATTATTGATTCTCTATCACTTCTAAAACTCTTGTATTATTCCCATTAGGTTTAATAAAAGGTCTTGTTTCTTTTTCGTTGCTAGGAAGGTATATAATTAGTGAATTTTGATATTTGATTGAATACAATATTGTATTAAGCACAACCTAAATTTCATATCTAGAATTAACAAGTGCCGATTTCTTTTCCCTTAAAACCTTGCACCTATTGAAAACAATCATCTACGTATAAAACAGCTTAAAATTCAAATTAATTAAAATTTTAAAAAATGCAAAAGATGTTTTAAAAAGTAGCTTCACATGTGCATTCAAAAGTTCTCTTTTAAGTTTTAACCTAAGAATAACTTCTTTTTTTTCTTTTTTTTTTTTAAAAAAAAATATGTAAAAATCATTCATTCAAAAACCAAAATCATTTATTTCAAGAAAAATAAAATATTGTACAATTTAGTGATAGAATTTATCCCATTGGCATTTGAAAACAAAACAAGAAAATGGAATTTGAGAGTTGAGGTTCCCTAATCCGCATAATCAGGTCTTAGAACAATATATGTAGCGGATGTTTAAACCGATAATTAATCTGCACAGAATCTTTTATTTCACAATTTATATCGAATCTCTTATCTGACAATCTGAATACTTGACACGTATATTCAAATCTTATAAATATTATCAAGGAAGACCGATAAAGAAAAATTCTTGTTCAAACCGAATGTTTAACGTGTGCAATGTATCCCTTAATCCTAAAGAAACCACATAATATGTTGAAGATTAGTTCTCTAATATGGAGTAGGGGATTTTGAAGAATGAAGACATTGGTTTTTGGAGAATGAAAACCCATTAATCAAATGAACTTGGAGAAGATATTCTAGTAGTTCAATGAAATAAAGCTTTTGTTGCACTCATGTTGAATGCCTAGCAAGTAGTAAATGACTAGAAATTGTTGTAGCCATAGAAAGACTTGATTCAATATATAACGTGCCCATCTTTTTCTTTGTACATCAAAAGTTGCTTTCAAATCCCCATAGCAATATTCTGTGGGCAACTCCTAATATCTTTTTTTTCCCCATGCAAATTAAATTATTTGCAGCTAGCCCATGTGTTGCAGTTTACTTGCCTAACTGCCCGTCTTCATATATATTCTCCTTCTGCAATTCTTTTGACAAATCTATGCAAAAGATTTTGACTTTATATATAGGCCTCAAGATTAGGACATGTGAGATATGCTCACATTGCTTGTATAGTGATTAATTCGACATAGACTGGTCTTAGCAAAAATCATTTAATTGGAAGTTTATTTTGTTTTAGAACATGCATATGTTTATAATGCATTGTATAAGCTTTTAATGTGAGATCTATTTGGAATGTACAAATGTTAGAATTTTACAACTTTTTTCATTCTATGAATATTTTTCTCATCTGAACAATAATAAATCTTTAAAAGACCTTTATTATCAAAACGTCTTATCAAATGACATTTATCATTAGCATTTCTATTATGTATGTGTTAAGTTAGGGTTCAGATCAAACCAACAACTAAACCCAATAACTAAAACTACTAATTGATTTGACCAGTAGTATAAATCATTCGGTAAGACTTTTTCATAATAAATTTTTTTCTTTGTTGGTTTGTTGTTGAATTCATATTTCTTCGTGATATATAATGGCACAATTAATGTATAAAACCGTGTGATTTTAATTAATATGAAGTGCCTTGAATTATACTCCTCCCAAAAATTTTCTCTCGAATTAGATTGTGTATTCACACAAGTACTATATAGTATATTGCAATTTGATTTTCATTATAGTATTTCTAATTGATCAGAGTGAATTAGGTAGGAGTGGGACAGTCAATAATAAAAATTTGCTTGCTTAGTGAGGTTGGTGTCACTATTTTCAATTAATACTAGTAGTATTTATTTCCTTTGTTTTTTTCTGAATTTTCAGGTTGTTATAATGTGGTGGCTGATCTCAATATGGGACAGTGTGTGGGGTTACCGGAGATTTGGAGGAAGGCAGACAACCAAATGGGAGGGTTCTTGGTCGTGTACTTGTGTTGGTTGCTATTTGGTACTATATAGTTTGAAAAACTTTGTATAGAAATAGTCTAATAGATCAATAGATACCCATTAATCAAGATTTATGTGTCTAGTGATTCATTAGTCGAAGCCTACACTATTATTGCTTAACAGTTTAAAAGAAAAAAGATAAGCGAAAAAATCTTTATTATTCATTCTGCAATACGATCTCTTTTTTAGTTATTTTAACGATTATAAGATTTATTTCGTAATATGAAATGAATAGCACAGACTTACTCATGATTGGGAATACGTGTTATTCATATTTTTTGCATTTAATTTATAGGATAAATGAATTACTAGTTTATTTTTTTTTAATTTAATAAAGTTCTAAATTCATGTTTTGTGCCATTGGATCCCAAAAAATAAAGGATAGGTATAGTTTAATTGAATGGATATCTATGTCCATATAAGGAGACTAGGTTGAGCAAAAGAATTTTCAATATAGAATTGGCTCCAATTAAGTTGATCTAATAAAAAAAAATTGGTTTCAATTTAGATTAATCCTCTTTAGAATTGAAATTACATTTATGCCCATGAATGATTTTCCTCACATGATGTAAGGACATACCCCTACCATGTCCATTTGTTATGTATCATTTAATTCTTGTACATGTTCAATCAAGCTTAGCCAAATTTTAGGTGCAAATTTTAAATAAAAAGAAAATAGAGGTGCAATATTTTCTTTTGTACGTAACAAAAGTTCAATCTCTACCAACTGGGCATGCCACCTTCTTTAAGTATGTCATCCCATAATTCATAGGTTAAACGAATCAACTTGTTAGCACTCGAATACATATAATACATCTTCTAATGGCTGTAAAACCATTACATGTGTGATACTTTTCTTTGGAAAAAATAGAAAATTCACAATCTGTAATTTTACAGATATTTTTCAATATTTATCTCATATTTTTATTTTTTAGGTTGATCCCATCTATTAATTTGTAGACATTTATCGATAAAATGAAAAGTCTCCCATAAAAATTATAACTAGTCTCTATAACTTTAAAAATCACAATATCTGTTATGTTACTATTTTTCTTTTCATTGTGTTTAACTCTAAAATAAAATTGAGGTCCACTTTATTTTTCTACATATAATTAGTTGAACCATGACTTAATTATCCATTCTTGACACAATCATACTTTGCTTTTTGTCTCCTCTTTATAATTAGTGTTCTTAATGATATCTTTAGTGTACTAAACAGGCTATTAATCATCATTGCAGTTGCTAATACTTTCCCAGAAATTTGTAAGGCCATTAAGTTCTTGTTGGAAAGATGTAAAAGACAATGAATATTGGGCCTACCATAACATCCATTGCGGTTAAGAAAAGTATATTGTGTGATGGTGCTCTTAACTTTGTATAGAGGAATTCCATATGTAAACAATAATCACTCACAGATCAATGATTGTTACTTAAAAAAAAAACATTTAGTGCATTGGGCTGCATTGCAGGCTAAGAGAGTAGGACTGTTCATACTAGAGTAGGAGTGTTCATACTTAGAATTAACCAAATAAATCGATTGAATTAAATTAGTTTAATTTTTGATGTTCAAATGATTAGTATTCTGTTACTCTTTAGTGTCAAATCAGATAAGATTAAACATTGAAATTTTTTAAATAATTTGTATTTAGTTATTGAAAATTAATAATCAAAGTTTTAATTTTATTAGTTTTAGTTTTTAATTAGTAACCACCATTCTATATTTTATTAATTCACACTTTTCGATCATTTGTAGCTTTTATATTTTATTTTAGTTTCATTAGTTTAGATTTTAGTTTTTAGTTTTATTAGTTTAACATTTAAATTTTTAATTAGTCAATGAATTTTGATTAATCGTTTATACAAAAAACTGAAACCGAAGAAAAAATCAATTTACCAGCTGAATAAAAGAATGATAATTTGTATATAATTTTAAATTTCTTTTATCAAAAATTCAAAATTTTAACCAAATAACTAAAAAAATAACTAAATAGTTGAAAACCTATGAACACATCTATTGCAAGTAGTTTAATTATTAGAGACAATTTAAAGTTTCACATATTCATCAATACAACTAATAATTTCTAAGGCATATTTTACATATGTCATTTACAATTCTCCAAGTATAGAAATGAAAATATAGTATGGGAATATCATGATTGGGTTAGAAAGTAATGGGCTGTTTGCCTCTAATCAAATCGAGTAAGATTTTAAGTCCTAGATTTGCCCCTTGGGGGGATGGTTGGTTGGAAACTATCTAAGAAATAGGCGACATTATTTCTTGTCTTGGAGACAACGACAAAGCCCCACTCTAAGGTATTAAAAAAGGAAAAAATATATATATATATATACTTTGCCTTGAATTAAGTGAGTAATGACACTTTGTCCACTTGAAGTAATAAAATTACACTTTACCCCTATTTATATTATTCATTTATTAAAAATTTTAAAATCATCAAAATAATCTATTTAAATGACAAAAATACCCTTAGATTTATATTTTGTTTTTTCATGCATTTTGATGTTCAATAATTATAAAATAATTAGGAAAAAATAAATTAAAATAGCAAATTGATATATTTGACTTTAGGAGTAAAAATATGTGAAATGTTGAAAGACAGCTTGATATTAAATTATATCTTACATTGCAATTTGTACATGTTAAACTGTCTATTATAAGTGTAAAATACTTAGAGAAGTCAAAAAGTCATAAAAGTTTTATAAAAAATATATTGTCATACGGTATCTTTATAAGAAAAATTTTCATAAAAAATAAGTCTATTGTAAGAATTGTTCTATTAATATTTTTTCGATTAATTTTGTTCTACTAATATAGTTAAATATTTAAATTTGAAATAATATAAAATGAAATCCAAATTTTTTTTAAAAAAAAATTGACCAGGAAATATATTGAAATATTTTAAAGTTTATTTTTTCTTATTTAAAATAATTATCACACCACTATCAAAATTTAAATACATAAAAAATCAAAATATATTACTAAGCGTATTTTAGTCATTTATTTAGATTATCTTGATGATTTTAAAATTGTTAATAAATGAATAAGATTAATGGGGGGCGAAGTATATATTTTATTACTTTAATGTAGTAAAATATAATTATTCACCTAATTCAAGGATACAAACTATTATTAACCTGAAAAAGAATAAAGATTTGCCTTTTAAGTCAGTTGTTTATTGTTATAACTCACTCTTGTTTCCTTGGAGCTTGGATCTTTGTGTAGGTCCAAGAAAAGGATGATTAGCTAGAAAGCCCAGTAGTGTTGGATTAGATGTCAAACAGTTTGAACAGTGATGACTGTCAGTTTCATCAAAAATTGGTTATAAGAGAAAAAGGTTAAGGATTGATCAAATTCCAATCAACAACCATTCAACCTTAGCCAAGGGTTAATTACACTTATCCAACTTTAATGTCACTAACACTTTAATCTCTAACGTTATCTGTTGAGCACTAAACTCCTTTGACTAACGGTCAACATTAACGGCGTTAGAAAAATTAGCTATGAGTTAATTTCACTTTACCCCTTTAACTTTAGAATTACTAACACTTTAGTCTCTAACGTTATTATTATTATTATTTGTTTGTATTTAACCTCTTCACTTGTGTCAATTTAATGTTTTCAGATATACACTCCATTCTATCCCTATTCTATTTTACTATTTTATACTGTTGCCTCTATTTAATCTAAATTCCTCCACTAACTATAAAATTTTTTTGCATGTCCGATTCAGAGTCTTACCTGTGGAACGTGTAGTTAAAATAAGAGTCACATGCTCATTTTCTTATATTATTATACATCATTTATAAATATTATGTACATCCTATTTAAATTGCAAGGTACACAAGTAAGGCTAATTCAAACAAAAAAGTATACTAAATACACTGAATTAAACTTCTAGACATTTGTTCATATTTAATTCTACATTAATTCAAATTTTCATTTGAGGAAATACATATTCATAAAACCAAAATAAAAAAATTAAAATAAATAGAATTACAATTATCAAGCATGTAATAAGTGTAACCGAAGGATTTTATTGTAAAAAATAACGTTATGGAGTAAAGTGTTAGTCTTTTTAAACTTTAAGGGATAAAGTGTAATCAAACAAAAAAAGGAATAAAATAGAATAGGGATAAATTAACACTTTAAACAATGGTCAAAACATTAAATTGTAATAACGGAAGGGGTAAAGTACTCAAAAGATATCATTAGAGATTAAAGTGTTAGTGACACTAAAGTTTAAGAGGGTAAAGTGTAATTAACCCCAAAGCTAATGTAATCAATTAATCTTGCATATAAGATCGACCATTCTATATTTTTCCTTTTTAGAAATATGACGACATGATTAGCAGTATGGAAATAAGATGGTTACTTGAATCAAACTCTTTTTAGTAATAATTTGTTTGAATTTGATTTGTCAATAAGTTAAGATTGAATAAGATTTAACTTCTATTATTTTTTGTATTCAGTTCAATTTAATTTGATAAGTTAAAAATTTAAAATTTAAATGTAAAATGTCCAAATTACTCGAATTTGATTTGATTCGACTTGATAAAAATTTGTTTAAATTTGATTAAGCAAATAAAGAAGCCAAGGTTGAACAAATTTACAATCTCATTAAAATAATCAAATAAATTTATTAGAGTGTCCTAAACTTTTTTTATATTCATTTACATCCCTAGTGCTTACCATTAACTTCGGTAAGTCAATGCTTTTGCCTATAAACCTATAAAGTACAGTTCAAAAAGCCCGATGTTGCACTCTAATATAAATGCAGAATTTTTTATAAATGTATATGTTGCAATAAAGTTGGAATGAAATTTTAGTAACTTGAGACTCAAATTAATGATCAATAGTTCATTGAGAAAGTTGGAATGATTATGAATTCAATATTCAGGAGATGTTTATAAGATGGGTTATAAAAAAAAAGAATGAGAATCAAAGTTAATGATACTAAAAATGTTATTTAATTAATTATTCTGAAAATCATTCTATGAGAATGTAAGTGTTAAAAAATGTCCATTCTTGTTCCCTGTTTGTGATATGAATTTCAAATTTATGAACTTATCAACATTATGAAATCCATTTCTTATTTAAACCAAACAAATAAAGGAGAATGACATAAATCCATACCGATAATGAGATTTATGATTCTTATTCTGTATAAGAGACAGGGCTTCTGATTTCGGAATGCAAACCAAACACCTCCTCAAAATAGAAAGTGGAATCAGACAATCAGTCAATTAATTGCATACAAGGACATCTTACTCAAATGAAGAATGCAAAGATCAAGTCTTCACAGACCAAATGTAACAACCATTTTCTACAAATATTTCAGCTGTGGATGGACTGAAAAACTACAAGTGAATATGCCATCTAAACTTGATCAAAAGGAACAGTGTCATCTTAATGTGCATAAATTATGAATTCCATCCCCAATATGTTCACTGATTTATCATGAGACAGAAAAATAAAGGTAGTCCTACATACTATGAAGCCCATTAGTAATATTTCCTCCCTATATAATTCAGTCTTGACCTCCTACTTCTTACAGGAGAAAACCAGTTTGGTCTGCTGGACATCTTGGATTGAAGTTTTTTATACTCTCTGGATCGAATTACGCCCTCCATGATTCGAATATCTTCACAAATCTCATGTCTAGCAAGAGATGACAAGCCTGAGCGAAGAATGTCTTTCTGGAAGTCTTTCAATCTCCTACCCCTCCTCAATTTAATTCCATAATCTTTCTTGTCCATGTCATTCACTTCTACCGGATTTGAAGATACGCAAGAGCCTTCGACGTTGCTTTCCTCTATCTTGAGCACCATTGACTCAAAAGAATCTAATGAACACTGCGGCTGATCCCTCTTCTCATTCTCAATGTCATTCATTTTGTCAACCTCCGGGATACAATCATGTTGTAGTCTACTTGAACTTTCCAGCAAAAAGTACAGGAGAGACACGGCACCCTTTTGAATCAGAGCATCATCATTTCCTGATGCTTCTTTCTTCTCATCAAAGGATCCAGGTTTTGATTCACCTTGAATGGAAGACTCATCTTGAGATGACTCAGAGTTGTGGAAAGAATTCATGTGAGAGAGATCAGATTTTCCAAAATGAGTTCCAGATTGCATTGTCTTTAAGCTACTCGAAGGATCAGTTGCAACAGAATCAAACTTGCACAGAGGCAGGAGAACTGTCTGTATACTCAATAGTATCTCCGTTTCTACACAAATGTGAAGACAAAGCATCTTCTTCAACCATCATTTCATCCACTTCTATAATCGTTTTGCCTTTATTTCTATTGGGAAGGCTCGATACAAATTCTGCATCCTCATTTTGAGAGTTCCCAGCGAGGCAGTCTTGAATTTCACTATGGTCAGATGGTGACCTAAAACGTGATTCCAAATCCACACAGAGCAACTTACTTCCACTCCTGTTTGTGCTACTATCAATGCTGTTGGAAGCCATCACCGTAACATTCAGGCTATCTTGTTGAACTATAGCAGAAACCTCATTCGTGCAATTATTCTCGGGTTTTCTCCAACTGGTTCCGTTAAGAGATGGGTCTTTATGCAATTCGCCAAACAGAGTGTCTGAAATAGCACAAGACGCACCTATTGAGGACTCCACTGCAAGGTCCTTTGTGCTAAAATGCGATTCATCAATCGGAGGTTTATTGAGTGGATCTATGGATGCTGCTTCATGATAAGTAAACACCTTGGTTGCAGATGATATACCTGTACCTGGGAGAAAGTGAAGAATAAAAAAAAAATGAAACAGCTAGATCACGAATGTGTATTGCTGTGACAAAATTCATATTTGGTGTACTGCCTGAAGTCTTAAGACTACAGTAGCATGGAAAAATGTCAGACCTTGATTTAAGGAGCTTTGCGGCAGACAATTTTTCCTCCCATCTATGAGTGACTGAGATCTATTAATTCCAGTAGTGAAATCTTTATTCGCTCCATTTGGGCTGCTGCATCTGGATTGGATATCATGCAGATTTCTAGAATCAGCAGAACTAGCAGCACAGCCAGGTGCAGACTTGGGTTTGATATCTCTACCAAACAGTGCGTCAGTTGATTCCTCTAAGTCAATTATATATTGGGAAGGTATGGAAGATTGTTTGCCATCCCAAAATTTCAGGCGACTTCTCTTTTGCACCGTGTCCCCACCAATGCCCAAGGAGAGCTTAACCTCATCCAAAGAAGATTCTGTTTCAGCACTAAAGCAATATTCTACCTGTACAGGGTTCTCTAGAGTACCCCAACCATCTCTTTTGTTTTGAGCACTATGTTTTCCATAGTGGCCAGGTGAAACTTCAGCATCTAAAGGCCTTTGCAAGATGCCTTGAAAAGAGCAACTTGCAGATTGAGTAGCGGCTACCTGAAGGACACAAACATAAATAAAATCAAACTAAACTCACATCTGGGTAACTTATTTATGGCTGAAAATATCAGAAAGACTGCAACATAATGTGCAAAG
Source organism: Cinchona pubescens (assembly GCA_025175665.1). Taxonomy (NCBI): domain Eukaryota; kingdom Viridiplantae; phylum Streptophyta; class Magnoliopsida; order Gentianales; family Rubiaceae; genus Cinchona; species Cinchona pubescens. The sequence goes on along the minus strand of JANKKI010000185.1, from coordinate 1,591,145 downwards.
GAAATGTTTTTGAACAATGTTACACTCCATCCTTGCCATGTGTGAAGGAAGCAAAATTCCTTACAAAGTCCTTTTCATTGTAGATTTTAGTTAGTAAGGCTATGACCTCCTTTCCTTTTTGGGACGTACAAAAGCATCCAACAGCCATGCACCAAAATAGGCTGCATAAATGACTAGCATATATGGTGCAAGATATGCATTTCAGTCAATCCCGTCAAAGAAACGAAACTACAAGTAACAAAAATCAGCAACTCAAAGATTCTGCAATCTGTAAAGATTGTTTTTTCACTCAGAATCAACCTACCTTTTTCAACCGCGAATTCTTCATCAGTATCACTTGTATCTGGTACAACCGATGAAGTTCCAGGACCTGAATGAACATCACAAGCAATGAGATTAACGTATCAGTGAGCAAGAAGTCATGCTTAGTTCATGCATACCAAAATAATTTTACCATAAGTCAAAAGCCATGTGTTAAGTAATAGGAGCCAAGATAATGCATATCCAAGATTAAGGCCCAAGTTTATGAATTTGCCTTTTTCTCTTTTTGCTTCTATGGTTTTTACAGCCATTTCTAAGGAAACTTCTAAAGATATCCACTTGCATATCAAGCAGCAGACTTTCTTGATAGAAGTCGCATCAAGCAGTGAGACAATTTATCACTGAGAAATAGATATTCACTTTCAGGCAAGCGCATTACATCAACCCAAGATCAATTGTAAAGGCTGAGTTCAACCAATTTCACAGTTACCATCTAATTTGGTAACTTCTTGTAATACTAGAGGTTGCCATGGATATGAAGTAGATACATCCATTTACCTGCTTCTTAAATGTATATTCCTGACTGAGCATTTTCTGCCTTAAAGCTTCTTTCACCGAACCATCATGACTCTGCATCCAATACAGATAATGATCACCACTTCTCGGCAACATTCTTTCCTCTTGAGAACTGCAACTTCTGTTAGTATTTTAATTTTCTTTGGCATAGTTACAACTAGCGAACTTCTCTGAGGAACTTTCACATGGTAATCTAAGCCATGTTGCTGCAAAGCTATTCATAGAACTCCATTACTACAATATGCTATAACAAATTCATCAGGTTATTAGTTCATAAAATAGGTCAACAATTCAACATCTTGAAAATCAACCAAAACATAGAGAATTGAAGAGGCAATGATGAAAAGCATAAAATAGTTCAAGTAAATCGTTTGAAGTAAGAATGTATATCTGAACTGGGAAACATTTGCCTTGCAATCTCAGAAAGTTTGATTACACTTAGCAATTAAAGGCCATCAGTATGGAAATGATTTCGAAGCCATAATATGCCATCTATCTTCCTGCCTGTCTCAGTTCAATCCACCTGTCTGTGGACATTGGGCAGGGCCAACTACAGACAAATCTTGGCCACAAAGGACGTAAAGCCAACTCACCTCAGTTACAATTCTTAGCTTGAAATCTTAAAACAAAAAATTCTATTAGATTGTCATTAAATCGAAAACATGAGTTTTCAGCTGGCGAAACAGTTGCCTAAGTCACTCTGAGGAATGTTAAGTTACACCGTTTGACCAGGTCTCATCACTTCTACATCAAATTTCACATGCCCTTCATCTATTGTAAAATCACACATTATTCTTCTACACAAGTAAAACTAAGAACAAAGGACAAACACAGAGCAGGAAGCCAGCCATTTCGAACAATACTTATTTCCAAAAAACTTAATTTTAGACAGGAAAATAACTACTATTATTTTACACTAAAAGCTTTCTAACTATGGACAAATCAATCCAAATGGCATTATAAAATAGCACTCTTAAATTACTTTAACCAAAACATTCAAGATCCAAGACTACAGTTCATTTTCTTTCTCACATTATTCCAGTTACTATGCAACAAACTACATCTGTTTCACAGCCCCATTTTAAGGTTATTTGCATGACAATTTCGTACATACAAAAGGACAGAAATATCCCAACACCCGCAAAAAAAAAAAAAAAAAAAAACACAAAGAGCAACAGAGATCCTACTGACCAAATCAATCAAAAACAGTGAAGAAATCTTGCAAAAAAAAAAAAAAAAAAAGAAAAAATCCAATCTAAGAGCAGCCCACATCACATAATAATGCATAGAAGGACATACAAATAAATCACAAACTTTTACAAGAAAGAAAGATAGAGTGATACCATGAGAGAGAGTAGGAATAACCAAAACATTGAGCCATTTGGGGATTTTAAGAAAAAATCAGCTAGTACTTATTATTCCACCAACCAGCACCTGTTATAAACAAAGGAAATATTGATCAAGTTGAGGACTTTATACAATACAAACATTTATTAGGCCATATTTAGTGATCCCAATTGATCAAAATAAATGCTTTTCCATATCCACATATATCTACATAAAAAAAAAAAAAAAACTACTAGTATATACTAACAATAATAATAGTCCAAAATGTATATGCAGAAAGAGATAAAAGAAAGCTAGAAAAGAGAAGGGAATCAGATTTTGGTAACAATTCTTGGTGGTGGCGAAACAAAAAAAGAAAAGAAAAGAAAAGAAAAGAAAAGGAAAGATAAATTCTTTATGGTATCTTTCATTCAATTCATACAAAAACACAACCTTTTTATACCTCTATCTTGCTTTCTGTTCTTCTTTCATACTTCTTTGGTGGTTTTTTTGGTTAAGTATCAAGAAAGAAAAGATTTTCTGTTGTCTGCCATCTAAAATGGACTTTGAGATTGTCTGGGATTTTGGTATTTTAGAGAGGAAGGAGTGGGGGGGATTTGTTGGAGATACAGTGTTGCAGTCTTTCTGATATTTTGTAGTGTTACATGTCAGTGGCTTGTTGGGGGCAGTGGGACTTTGTTAACTACTCTGCAAAGAGGGCCAAAAAGGAGAAAAAGTGTCAGTTTGGGAGAATAAGTTTTGATTATTAATTTTGTAATGTAGAGTAAAATTGAACGTTTTGTAAGTGATTAAAAAATAAACGAGTTTTTCATTATACAGTGGGAAATGAATAATAAAATTATTTTACACATGGTAGAAATATGGTAGTGAGTATTAACTTTGAATTTACCTTTTTCTCCTTTCATGTGTTCTTAATTTAGTAAATGACAACTAAGTTCAAAAGCATTCCATTTACGTTATGCTACTTTCAAAAAAAGAAGTTGGAATTACAAAAAGAATGGGGAAAGAAAATTGGGAAGCATGTTGGTAAATATTTAGGGAAATTATATAATTTCGTTGAGTACGAATTATTTTCTTATGTTTTAATATCTTCTACAGTATAATATTATATATTTTAAAAATTTATACTGTACAAATATTTAAAATTAAGATAATGATTCTCTACGATGCTGTAAAATCCTCTACATATTTATATAAGGACATTAACAATGTGACTTTAATTAGTACTCTATATGCTAGCTTTTCTTTGAAAGGACGATCTACATTTTGTGTACTTTTTTTTTTTTTTTTAATAAAATGTGTGATTTTAGATTAAGTTAAGATAGTGCAATGTGAACCGCTAATTACTAATAAAAATCATTCTTAATGGTCAGCTTAGTGATCGTTAAGGGCCTTAAAGCCTTACCCAATTAAATATAACCCTCAATCCAACATAAAAATAAAGGTACAAATTTATTATGTATAAACAAGAGAAAATTTTACACATTAAGGGTGTGTTCGTTTAGATTGAAAATATTTTCAGAAAAATATTTTTCTGAAAATTTTTTGGTGCCAAACACAGGAAAATATGTTTTTTACCGGAAAATATTTTCCAATGTTCTTTCCTCTAGCTGAAAATAACTTACGGAATTTTTGAGTGTAAGTTATTTTTCGGATAATTCAAGAGTGACATTAAACTTCACATATTTACTTTTAAAATTTCGTTTGCTAAACTTATTTTCGTTTTTAATTCTTTTTCATTCATTTTTCTCTTAATTATGAGTCTCACACTAATATAACTATTATTATGCATATTTTACTAATATATTGTACTATCATTTAATTTTAAAAAAAAATCAATTTTTTATTAATTACAATTACTTGTAAAGTATTTATTACCATTGTTATAAGTTTTTTTAACTTGTATTTATAAAATTAAAGATAAAACCGTTAAACTTTTTTATTTCAAAATATTTTCATTTTGTCAACCGAACACCAGAAAATTGTATGAAAAATAGACTTTTTCATGTAAAATATTTTCCAAGGAAAATATTTTTTTCAAGAAAATATTTTCAATCCAAACGAACACACCCTAAAGAATTTACTTGAACTTTACATTTATTGTATGTTCATAATCACATATGAGATCCTAAAATATGATGTTATAATATGAAATCAAAAATTCAAAGTATAATGCTGACAACGAATTATAATGTAAGTGATAGAACATTCTTCTAATGATTTAATGATTATGAGTTCTAGTCACTAAAAGTATGAGCAATTGGATTTTAAAAAAAAAAATACAAAGAATGCTAAAAATATTGCAGTATTATTACTGTATGATAAATTATTCTGTTTATTTTGCTAATGATATTAGTAGAGTAACGGTAAGAAAAATATCATGGGTACATGGATTTCTTCTTGTAGTTGCACTAGTGACCAATTTGGGGTTATCATTGCTATCTTCTGTTCGTTTGAAAAAAAAAAATGTCATCATTGGTAATACTTAAATCTTTAATTTTTTTTTTAAAATTAAACATGGATTAATACTATATTAATATTACACTATATTCTTTGCATGAATTTCTTCTTAATTACACTGTACTAAAGGAGATTCCTAGTCTGTTTATTATTTTTTTATCAAATTTGGTTAAATGTATTCAGTTCTCTCAAGTTGGAATGTCAGGCCATTTTATATTATGTTTTGGAGAAATTAGAAATAGGATTCAGCAGCAATTTGCTATTCTTTTGTTACCTCGACAGAAATTAATTATGCATATATAAACTTCACACAAAATTACAACAAATATTCAGTTAAAACTCAAAAACATCTATCCGGCCCGAAAAGAGGAAAAATACAAAACTAGAAAGGCATTGTCCATAACAAAAGGGAAAAAAGATACTAACATATGCTAATTTTATAATGTGATTTGGGCAAATACGTACATTAAACGTGAGTCATTATTGAATGAATACACAGGATATTCATTGGATAGCGTCACTAGTTGATTAATTTAATTATTTGTTAATCAAATTACAAACTTTCTTAAAAGTTGTATAGCTCATGACATTTCAATTTGTTTGACATCTCTCACATACGACTCGTATGATACGAGTCTCATGATGTAAATAAATTTATACTAGTCACTCTATAATTTATGAAATGTATTGCAACGTTTGTACTTATTGAACATTCAACGATTTAAAATAATATATTTTTCTCATATAATCACGTATATTTTACATTATCATATTATTATAAACAACCCATATATTCCCATTAACCATAATCATGGTGAAAGCCTAAAATAATATAAAGGGAAAATACTCATTTAATTCCTTGTTTTTAGTGTATCGATTAATCTAATTCTTTAGCTATCTCAACATATCAATTCAGTCCATCATCTTTAAAAAAATCAACCGATTTAAGATTTGTGTCGAAAATTATGAACAAATTAATGAAATAAATTACATAATAATCGTGTGGTCATTAATTTACGATAGACGTGCTACTAATGGTTCCATTAGTTTGTCCTCAATTTTCGTTATAGATTTTAGATTACTTAATTTTTTCTAATATAGTTGACTAAATTAATTTTTGTGATAAATAAAAAATTAAATATAATCGATACTTTAATGATAAATGATCAAATTTATCTTTTTTCCTAATGGAAAAGCTAAGCTTAGTCTTCTTATTTTAATTTTTTTTCCTTTTGTTGACATTGTAAATTGTGACATAACTGCATTGCCAAGCTGTATTGCCAGGGTTCATAATATTGAAAAAAGAATACAGAAATAGTACTACAGTAAAACAGTAGAAGAGACAGCTCGTTGTCCGTTGTCAAGACATCACTTTGACGATTCCAAGTCAACATCGAAAAAGTTTGGTTTTCTCTAATCAAGTTGGCTAATTGGATTGTTAGTATTATATTTTTCTTAATCATACTTAATTGTCCATTGGAAAATTAGTTTAGATTGCTTTTCCTATGAAGATTTTCGAGTCAAGAAGATTCATCAAGTTGACATTCATTTGTTATTAGCTTCGTTCCTAATTACTACATCCGTCCCAATTTGTTTGATGTTTTTCATAAATTTAATTTTTAAGAACAATGTGTTAACAATGATTATAGTTGTTTAAATCTTTTCACTTTACCTTCAAAAAATTAAAATATGAATAGTGTATGATAGTTATTCACAAAAAAATAAAAAAATAAAAGTGCAAAAGAAATAATAATTATACTTTAATTTTTTAAACATGATAAATATTTTAAAATGAGCAAAAATAAAAATATGACACTTTTAATAGTACAAAAAAATAATAACTATTAAAACAAAAATTGGAACCGTATAAGCACGTATGATTTAGCACGAAAGTTTGATTCAAGAGGTTAAAGTCAACATTTAATTTTAGTCTATATATCATGTACTGAAATGAAGAGAATTAATACAAGAATATTGTGAACATAAATACAAGAGAAATCGGGCAGAAGTAACAAGATTTGAAAATATTGATTTTAATCCTAAATAATTTTGTTAAATGTCCCTTGTCAAATATAAAGATTTGCCTTCGCAAATTAACCCTCTAGAAATAGAATTACATTGGTCTCTTTACGTCAATGGAATTTTGTACATCTAATCAAACGAAAAATAAGGTAATTAGACTATATGAAAGATTCAAAATTCGACTTTCGTTACTATCCATAAGTCCCTTGTTGATAGGCGATTTATAAGAACTATTTTAAGCAATGAAATATGTGTTGGCGGTGTACTTTGATCATAGAGAAAGAGGGTAACCTACTCTTCTCTTAAACTTTTTTTCTTAAAAAAAAAAAAGAAAAGAAAAGAAAAAGAAACATTGGTATCTTTGCTAAAGCACATTTCACCCCATAAAAATTCATGACTAATCCGTGCAATAGAAATGGAGGATGTGGATGTGTATACTTGAACTTCACTAACTTTTTGAGGCCAAATATTAATCTATGAGATATCAGCTTTGATTATATTTTGAAAGGTTTGGAGCCCGCAAAAGTTAAAGATGTGAAGATAGTTTGTTGAAGAATCAACTTCTTCTTTATTCGTCTATAGAATTTAAGGCAAATATAAATATATATATATAAAAGAAAATTTTGAGGTGAGATTGAAGTCCTATACTATGGGACCATCCAGGTAAGGATCTGATTTATTTAATCCAACTCAAGCATATTCATCATCCTATATATGGACCACATTGGACCATCCTTGTAGATAATAATTAGTTTAATTACCAAGTCACAAAATATTCGAAAGTGTTTAGCTCAAGACTACTGCCAATTTGCACAAGAGAATGAGAGATACCATTACAACATAAAATCAAAGCAGCCAAAAATAATTTACATAACATGAATATGACCTGTTGGACAATATATAAACCAATTAGACAAAAGCAGAGCAGAGAAAGCTTAGATGACTGAATTTTTGACAATCATTCATTAAAATTCTTTGTTATTCATTCTATATTATGGAGTAAGTATTTTAAATTATTAAATAATTAAAAAATAATAATATTTTTTTATTTTTAATTATTTTAACAGTTATCTTACTCACAGTGTATTACGTCGTTTATAGCTCAAGTTCTCGTGCATGCACATATGCCAAGTCACCAGTTCCAGTTGTAAACTTACAATCCCGTTTTACAAACGGCGCAACACATCAGCCTACCACTCCAAACCACCATGCCTCCTTGGGGCATCAACAACTCCGTGCTCGGGCAGTTTTCCACATTGTTGGGTTTGGGACAGGTATAGTAATAATAGGACGCTCTCTTATTTTTTTAGAAATATAGATCCTCCACTTTAAATAGAAAGTTTCTATTAGTTGAAAAGTAACTATTGGATATGCTTCTGATCGATATAAAATTTCTCTGCAGTTGTATATTGCTAACAAGCCTCTATCTCACTTCATATTTAATTCTATATTTCATCAATAAAAGAACTATCAAGATATTTCTCCGGCAGAAGATTTTCTATTTCACTGTATGTACTAATATTCTATATTTTTCTTGTATGTTTGTCACGTGTATTCTGGTATAATAATGGCATAATAATACGTATAAGGTTTGAGCACAGGTGGTAAATATTCAAAATATGAGACATGAGTTTGGCACTCAAGTAGTGAAACAGAAGATTCATAGCAGATTTCTCCATTAAAAATTATGACTAATATTGAAAATGAATATTGGCAATTTATTAGGTAGTAGGATATGGTGTTAGATAAAAAATTCTGTGACATAATATATGGTGAGAGTTGTGTTATCTCAATATATCTAATATAAAATGATAAAATTACTAAAGTGTTACAATATTCGTTAAAAAAAAAAAAATCTGACTAAATATTAAAATCAATGAATAATGATTTAATAACTTATTTTGATAATTGATCCTACTAATTCTCACTCACAACTCAGCTACTATACTTGTTCCATGTCCAAATATTCATCGGCAAAAGCCTTCTTTTTTGTGGTGTTGGATATTGGGCCTATCTATGTTTTCTCCCTTTTCCTTGGGCATCTATCGTGTTCAAGAAAAGGCACAAGCCCAATATAGGCGAGGAAGCCCATTAATTTTCTTCTTCAGATTTTTTTCATCTATTACCCAAAATTCCACGATCTTTTTCCCAAAAAAAGAGAATTTAAGTATTATTAATTCAAACATCATAACACAAGTGTAATTTCAAAGTATTTCAATTTATTTTCTTGATCATCACAAACAAAAAACTTTTGATTTAAGCATGAATGCAACTAACTTGGTTCTAGTATTTGTTTTGCATTTTTACAATTTTTTTTTTCAAAAAAATTCTTTTAACATGTTTGCAAATCACCTTTTAATCACACATACACTCTTTTTAATAAAATGCTACACTAATAATTTTTCAAAAATTTAAAAAGGAAAAATGATCAAGTAGTCAATCAATAAAAGAATGGGAAAAAACATAATAAAATACCATTTTAGTTTGGCTAAAATAATAAAAGTCAAATAATATAATTTGTAAATACTAGTATATTCTTTTTTTGTAGGAAAGTCAACTTAAATTTGTAAATCAAATTCATCCAAATTAACATTTTATTATTCTTTACCAATTAGTACTCTGTCCATCTCATTTTATTTGTTCTAAATTATTTATCATTCCTTAAAAAGTCAATTAAATAAAGACTAATTTATCTATTTTATACACATACAAGATCAGTATAAGAGACAGACCAGAACCAAATAATAAAATGTTAAAATTTGAAACTCTAACACCAATTAGCAAATTTTGAATTTGAATATAAGAACAATTATGAAAAAAAATGTATTATTAGTTAGTCAAATATTGATTTATCTGAAATTGTGTGTCAAATTACCCATACCAAATAAAATTGGATTGAAGGAATATAAATTGTCAGTTATTTAATATAAATACAATTTATAAATAATACTTATTATACTAAATAAATAATTTAAGAGTCAAAAAAAAAAAAAAAACATTTCAACAATTATTCCATCCTTAATTGTCTCGGACACACATGACAATTCCAGCGGCAGCCCCAACGGTCTGGTTACCAAACCCGCCAATGTCTCCAATTGCCTCCAAAAACGTCGCCGTCATCGGTGCCGGAGCAGCCGGTCTAATCGCCGCGCACGAGCTCCGACAAGAGGGTCACAAAGTGGTAGTTACAGCTCCAGTTTCGAGAGAGAAAACCAAGTGGGAGGCACGTGGGGCTACGCACCCGCCACCGAATCCGACCTTCTGGGGCTCGACCCGAACCGAAACGTAATCCACTCGAGCCTCTACGCTTCTCTCCGGACGAACTTGCCCCGAGAAGTAATGGGTTTTCGGGCATATCCGTTTGTGGAGAAAAAGGGAGCTCACAGAGACCCGAGAAGGTTCCCGGGTCACGAAGAAGTGTTGGAGTATTTGAAGGATTTCGCGGGTGATTTTGGAGTGTGTGAAATGGCGAGATTTGGGACTGAAGTTTGGCATGTGGGGTTGATGGAAAATGGGAAATGGAAAGTAAGGTCAAGAAAAAGAGGGGAAAATGACGATCAAGAAAAGTTGGATGAGATTTTTGATGCTGTTGTGGTTTGTAACGGGCATTATACGGAGCCCGGACCCGCAGAAATCCCAGGTATCCCACATCTCTATGATCTTTTGACTTACTTTATACCAAGGTTCGTATTGAATCATTTTAGGAAAGTTGCAGGATCGGATCTTAGGTAAGAAAATAGGCTGTAGATGCATGCAAAAATATGACTTTTATTTGTTTTTGAAGCTAATATTTAATGGAAAGTTATGCAAATAGATATAAAAATTTCATATTAAATAAGTTTCTTTGACTTAAAAATTTATTGTGTTTGATGTTATATACTTTCAATGCAAAAAGTTCCTGTGTCATTGTAAACTTACTATTGTTTTTCGATTAGAAAAAAAAAAAAGAATGGTCTAAAACTCATGAAATATGACATTTGAATGAAAAATTATCAAAACACTAGTCTAACTTAGTAAATATACACATGAATCACAAGATTATGGTGGTCCAACTAGCGTTTACTATATTACCGATCCTACCTCTCAAATTTTTAAATTTAGATCGTAGAGTCGTAGGATCGGGATTCTAAAAACTATGCTTTATACCAATTTGTGTGTACGGATACGACACATATATTAGGAATCCGTACCACATGCACTAGAGTATTGTGAAGGTATAGCATTCAGGAACTATGGAAGGGAATATTCTAGTTGGTAGATAATGGGTGTAGTACTTTAGTAACATGATGTTTTGACCTACTTTATACCAATTCATGCGTGCTGGTACGGTCTACTAGGTATATTTGGTATTCATACCACATGCACTAGAGTATTGCAAATTTGGGAACTATGGGAGATATAATGAATATTCTAGTTGGTAGATAAAGGGTGCTCTTTTGTGATGTTTTGACTTACTTTATACCAATTCGTGCGTTTTGGTACAGCTTAGCAGGTATATTTGGTATCCATGCCAAGCACTAGAGTACTGCATATTTGGGAACTATGGGAGGGAATATTCTAGTTGGTATCACATTGCAGTAGTATGATTCTTGTTGTCATGTTTAAGTTGCATGTATTTTGTATGTATTGTGTATAAAGGACCAAACTTTGATGAGTTCAGAAGATTGTTTAAAAGTTGAGGTTTTGAGACTTGCCAATGAAAAGATTGGTTTTTGATGCTGTAGTCACTTTGCAAAAGAATGTTCTTTTTTCCTTGGGATGCTACTTTAATGAGTTGCAAGATTGGTTGAACTTTTTTTCTTTTTTTCTTTTTTAGGGAAGATTTGTAGTTATTTTTTAAGATACTAGATTGTTGGATTTGTGAATTAATACAGTTCGTGATTACTTGCTATCTTGGTGTGTGACATTGAGGATATTTGGTCTTTTGGTTTATAAACTTCTCGTCTTGGATGGGAATGATGAGAAAGCTAGTTGCAAATGTTTATCATTACCGACCATTGATGTACTACTTTGTAGATCTCATTTCTCTGCGAACTGTTACATTCAAGGTTATTTTATTTGGTGATTCTTTTTTGTTCTAGTTGCAGGTGAAATTGCCTGTTCTCCAATTTTTTGTGTATTATGTTGTTCTGTCTCATTTCTTTGTGGACTGGACGGTTTGAGGTTGTTTTATTTGGTGATAGGTCTATGTTACCATTGTAACTGGAACTGCCTCTTTAGACTGTCCTCCACTTTCTCACTGTCTTCTGTTGTTCTGACTGTTAAAGTTGCAAATATTCCTTTTATGGCTGTCAACGCTTGATTGATTGACTATGTGATTCTCCAGTAGAAATCCTTATTATTTGGTTCTGGTTATTGGTATCATCTGTTATAAACTGTGAAATATGTTCTCTTTAAATTCCAGGGATCGAAGGATGGCCTGGGAAGCAAATTCATAGCCACAATTATCGTGTTCCTGAACCTTTCCGAGATCAAGTATGTGCCAGGTATCTCTTGTTTTCCTGTTTCTTTTATTGGTTTTTGTCTAATCATCAGCCTTTAGCATAATTATTACTGTGTCAACCACACCAAGATTGAAGGTTTTTCTCTAAAATTTTGTTTAACTGGTTTACTGATCCAACATGATCTGACAGGTGGTAGTGTTGATAGGGAATGCAGCTAGTGCTAATGATATCTCCAGAGAGATTGCTAAAGTTGCTAAAGAAGTCCACATAGCATCAAGATCAGTCCAAAGATGGGTAATGACACTCTGGGAAAGTTGGCTGGCTACGATAATATATGGCTTCATTCTGTGGTAAAGCTGCTGGTTTTCTAATCATAAGATATGCAGCAAAGAGTTTCTAACCATCTAGTGCTAAGTATTGAATTTTAATCGGAGTATTATGATTGTTACTGGCACGCACAGATAGAAAGCGTCCATGGAGATGGTTCAGTGGCTTTCAAAGAGGGTACTGTAATCTGTGCTGATACCATCCTGCACTGCACAGGGTATGTCCCGTAAATTTGTTTCCGACTCTTAGAAACCCCTTATCCTTTTTCTACATTCAAAATCTGAAACCAAGAGATTCTAGCTCAGTGACATTGTGGAGAAAGATTTGTAAATGAACCATTCTTCTTCTTTAAGGTACAAGTATCACTTTCCTTTTCTAGAAACCAATGGCATTGTGACTGTGGATGACAATCGTGTTGGGCCACTTTACAAGCATATATTTCCACCTGCCTTAGCCCCATGGCTTTCATTTTGTTGGCTTGCCATGGAAGGTTGGTAATATTATTGTTGTCATCAACTGTGAACACTATGCACTCTTTTATTCGTATGGTTTCATAACTGACACAAAGCAAATATTGCTTTTTCTGCCACTAGGTTGTACCTTTCCCCTTGTGTGAATTTCAGAGCAAGTGGATAGCTGGTATATTGTCTGGTCGAATTTCACTTCCTTCACCTGACCAGATGATGGCTGATGTTGAAGCTTTTTACTCATCAATGGAAGCTTCTAGCATTCCAAAGCGGTATACACATAACATGGCTGCTTATCAGGTAAAATATGCCCACCTCCTCTCATTTTTGTCCTTTAGGATATCCTACTTTTTATTTGATTTCGTGCAGCTCTTGATTGTCATATATCACTACTATTGCTCGTTTTGGCCTTCCCCTTCCCCTTCCATGACCAAGGATGAAGTTTTTAATTTCCGCCCTTGAATACGTATTGTTTGGTGTCCACAGTTCGAATACGATGATTGGTTGATGCTGCTCAGGCTGGTTGCCTGCTGACTGAAGAGTGGAGCAAGCAGATGTATTTTGAAAGTTCCATGAGAAAGAGGGCTCGGCCTGAGACGTATCGAGACCAATGGGAAGATGAACACTTGATTTCACAGGCGCGAGATGACTTCTTGAAATACCTTTCAGAAGATCCTCAGAAATAGAGCTTAAATTATCCTATATAATTTGTTAACTTGTATACCTATTTTGTTTCTTTCTTTCTTCGGGTTTTTTTTTTTTTTTGGGGGGGGTTGTTTGGGGTTTGATTTTTTGAAGTCATAATTGAGTGGTGAATGGTTGAAACACAGCCTTATTAGTCTGTTATTATTCATGAACATGCACTCCTGTAACCTGAAAAGTTGAATAAAAGTTACTAAATAAGCATAGATTTTTCATTTTCTTGAACTTCTTTCTTGGGTGAGGATGAAAAACTCAAAAGGAAATGATAAATTTCCACTTGAGAAGGAAAAGAATGGCTACATCATTCTTTCACCATTCAGCCGTCTCAACGCTGCTTCCAGTTTGGCTGTTTGAAATTTTTGGAAAATTTTGCGATTCTTTTATGAAGCTATCCTGTTTTCTTTTAAAACTTTATATTGTATGACATTTTTGCTAAAAATTTGTATTGTAAAAGATTTAAAACACAATGAAATGATTCTAAAAAACGGTAAAACCATCCAAAATTTTTAACCAAACAAAAAATATTTGTCTATTGTAAGATACGTTTAGTCTTTTGCGGAGTGTCCATTTCCACAAACAGCAGGCCATAAAAGATTTTACACCAGAAATTTAACAAAGTTTGCACCATCTGAGAAAACAAAGGTTATTAATTTGCCTATTGGTAACTCCTTAAGAGTCCTTTAGGATGTGCTTGGTACTCTGAGAATAATACTACTATTAAAAAAAAGAGCTTGCACCAGCCGGGAATCGAACCCGGGTCTGTACCGTGGCAGGGTACTATTCTACCACTAGACCACTGGTGCTGTATGCTATTTGGTCTTTATATTGGTAACCAAAACAAATTATTAATAGACTACTCCTCCTTTTTCATTGTGTTTCACTCTTGTCTTCTCGCTTTTTCACTGCCCCAATTGGAGGAAAATTAGAAAAGGACACTTTAGGCATCCATAATTGGGAACATATAAGCAAAACCTTTTTCTTTTTCGGCAATAAATACTACATTACCTCTCTATATACACCTGTTGGGGAACAAATGGAAACAAAGAAAGTCCAAGGAGCTAAAAATCATCAAGCAATTTCCTCTAGTTTAAGTGAATAGTAAATTTTTTTTTTCAGCAAACAAGTTTTAGTGTGAAGTAAGACAAGTATCGTACTAACTAAAAAGTAAACGAATCTAGTTATTTTTTGATCATCCAAAAGTGTCCAAAGAATTTTTCCTAGTCTAGACTCGATCCTTTTGCGAAGTACCTTCAATTGCTACATCAAATGCATCCTTTTTGCCCCTTAAACCAAGTGAGCTCCCATGCTTCCCATACATCACTCTAGTCTAGGCAGATCATTTCCAGAACCTTTTCTCTCATTCTTCTAACTTCAGCTCTTGGTATCCTCATCAGCAGTTCAGAACATCCAAAATCCTCAACCCTTAAGAGAAGATTTCTTCTTCCTTTGGTATAAAAACTGAGAATTCCTCATATTTCTCTTCAGTCAAATGCCATTGATACTGCTTTCTTGCAGACAATTCCTCCAAAAAGACAGGAATGCAACCTGCAAGGTTGCAAACAAAAAACTAGCATGCAACATTGGTTTCATGAACCTTATTGGATCGTGCTCACAAATCCTATTTGAACAATCAACAAATTCACACAATTAGTGTACCTACTAGTACTACCATTTAAACTCAAGGTGCAACTATTCTCACATTGAAGCCTAATATTCCTCGTAATATTGGGAATTGCTGAAATCCCTCCTCCACCTGCAAACAACATTAATGGACTCCTCCTAGTCCTCCGCAACCTATTAATCCAAGCCTCGAGAAATGTAAAACTTGGAGGATGAAATGTGAAGTGGGATATGGAAATGCACTTTCTTGCCAAGAATAAGCCCTGGCCTCAAATGTCAATGAACTGACATTATAAAACTCAGGCAATTCAACATTTACAAAATCACAAATTCAGATCACTTGTCAAAATTATCCGTTTTGTAAAATTATATTGAATAACTAATTTTGATTTTGGATATTCGATCAAATTTTGTTCTCTCAATTCGACTTATCTTTTCTGAATCTAGTGATGTATCATCACTTATGTCACTTTGTATAAATGTAAAGTACAGGAAATAATGTGCCAAAAATTGGTAAATTATCATTTGACAAAGGTGGTATTTGGCTAGGGGAAATATTTAAGGAAACGTGATATTTAACGCCACTTGTAAACCTTAAATATTATGAAATCTATGATATCAGTTGATACAAGTAAGATTTTATAAAATTTAATCTTTACAAGTTTACAGATAAAGCTTAAGACTACATCTATGTTAATATTTTCCTCTTGCTAAAGTCCCATGCTGGCTGCCAGCTAGCCATGACCAAAATTTTTGTACCATATATTTTGCTAGGTGAATCTTGATGTACTAGGCAATGATACAAATGTAGGCCATGTTGAAAACTGGAATTGAATTGTGGACCAAAAGGGTATATGAGGGTGGAAAGCATAAAAGGGTCCATATGGTACCAACTGTGGGAGGAGTTGGTGAGTTGTTTTGGCCAAGGCCGTGGTTGGAAAGGTAGGGGCAGAAATTGTCGAAAAGTGGGCACCGGGAGCAGTTTTTTAAGAAGGTTAAGATTGAAATAATGAATTGAGGGGAGATGGCGTTTGTGGATCCATTTGCTTGTGCAGTCTGATTCAAGATCTGTACTGTCTTGTTGGTATGCAGAAATGGTGATGGAACTCAGGAAGACGTGGAGGAATGTTCTTCGTGCTAGTGGCATGGTGGGATGGGCAGAGAGAGAAATCCGAAAACAACTAAAGGGATTTATTGCTTAAAAAAAAAAAAAAATCTAATTGGATTTATTAGAAAGAAAACTGAATCAGTCATTCACTTTGAAATTGGCACGGAAATACCAAACTTCTAGTTATTATTATACCATGAGACATTCACGAGAAACACAAGTAGAAGAACAATATTGATACCATTGCCAGGGCAAACCAAAAGCCATACTAGGATTTCCTATATGCTAGCTCCGACACCACATCTCCAAGATTTTTCTCATTCTCGATGCTTTGAACCCACTTTGCATTGATATGAACTCTCTCTTTGCTCTGCTTCAAGGTCCTTGCAATATAAGGCTTCATGCGGCTTGCAAAAAACTCCTCTACTTCTTCTGCCTTCTCATAGGTGGAGAACTAGAGATAGAAGAGAGAATACATTAGCTGATAACCGCATAGAACCATATTTACCCTGAATAGCAGACAGATAAATCAAAGCAAGTCTTGCACACGGATGGAAGACTCACTGGTGACACAACAGCACTGATGAAACGAGTAATCAAAAACCCAGCACCATAAGTTTTAGCAATCTGATCCCAGTTAGTCCTGTGTGTCAAAAGGAAAGAGTAAAGCACCATTAGAATGAAATCGGTTCCAACCTGTTCTTTATAGAACTAGAAAACAAGACAACAATGGAGCGGCAAATATCTCACTTAACAGATTTACAGAACAAATTCATTGAAACACAACTGTTGCATGGTAGTATTGGTGTCCATAGTAGAGATGCCAGTTTTCTCATATAGATTTAGAGAACAAATTCACTGAGACCATTGCAGGGTAGTGTTGGTGTTCATAAAACTCATAAATGAGAACCAGTTCCTTTTCTTCTGGTATTTAAATGGTAAACAGGTGATAGAGCCAAACTGCCTATGCATGTTATATTGATCAGTTCATTCGTTCCTTGACTAACAATCTACACTATTTTTCCCTTTCATATTGAAACATATCCCTTGGCATAGCAGTTAGATTCGACTTACTTTCAACCATTTCCAAGCAACTTCACGTCCCTCTCTACTAACATTAAGTCCATGAACAGCATCTTGAATGATTGCTTCGAACCTGGAATTATTAACCGAGAAAAGAAAAAATCACAAGACACTTAGGTTTCAAGAAGCTTTGAAGAAGAAAAAAACATAACTGTCCCCCCTTACATAATAGCTAAACAGAGACCAATAATACCTCAGAAGATAACAAGAAGTTGAGAATTTCAAGAATGATATCAGGATCTTCGCATGATCCCAGTGAACCTACAAAGCCCAAGAATGGTTATAATTTCTGTAAAATAGTTTAACTATCATATTTTAGCATCTGTGTCAATTAGTAAAAGAAGTTTACCTAGTATCCGTGTCTTCTCCTGGCTAAGATCAGACTCTTTATAGACTTTCAAAAGAGAATCATATCCTGACCTATTTGATTTAGTCACACTCTGCATAACAGCCACGTACACTGCCTGTAATGAAATGGTTGGGGCACGTGAGATGCGTGATTAACCATGTATAGCATAAATCAATGTCCGGATACATGTATATTTCTGTTACCCTTCTCAAATCCGGAGGCGGAGAACAGGTGTATCTCTATCATCCAGGAATATGTGGAAGCGCCTACTTGCTTCCTTTTGAGTCTCTTCGTGTCCAAAAAGAGCCAGTGCAGTCAAGAGTTCGCCTCGCAGCATGGCATCTAGATGGCTCTCCCCTGGCTTTGGATCCCAACCAAGTCTCCTGCAAAAAGTTTATAGGAAAACAGAACAAAGTTAACAATATTATCAATCAGATTCATTCTTGCCATCAGTGGGCAACATTCTTATTCAGATCTCAGGATGTTCTTAAATTAATTCCATTGCAACTCCCATATTGCATAAAGCAACGGTAGGAATAATTGTCTCACTAAGGATTAAGAGAATTCCAGAATCTCTTGTGTCAATGGCAGTGGATCCGATGAGAACAATACCATTATCTAAAGACGTATTGCTGCAGCAGAGATGGATAGGTATGTCGACGTTTAAAGTCATGTACCATAGAATAGCAATATAATCATATTAATCTATAGCAAAATGCTTGCAGATGAAGCTGGAGTACCAGCACTGCATTTAATGAGGAGCATACTCTGCAGAATACTGGAAAAGGTTGATGAAAAATAGCTTAATATCATCCAGCAGGTGAGGAACAGCATCAGCAGTAATTCTCACAACCTTTGAACTTATCTGTAAGAATTTGAAATAAACAAAGAAAAAAGGAAATTAGAGGCAGATGCATGCTTCGGTCAAAGCAGTTAACGCAAGGTAGAGAACATACACTAATCAAGTTAGACAAAATCGTGTAACTAGTCTCCTCCTTGTAAGCACCCGTCAAGGCAAGCAGAGAGGTTAATGACTGTTGGCATGCCATCGATAAGGCATACGAGTCATCCAAAATCCCTGTTTAAAAGAGTTATTGGTGTTCAATTACCCCTTTTTGTATGACAGAAATAGCTAAATGGGATGTTTTGTATCAAATTACCGTATCTATCCATTGTTGACAACAACTTATTCTCAATTGCATATCTAAGTCTCGCTGACAAGTCGTCATCATACCTTCAGTAGTTATTTCACCCGATAGAAACCTGCCTGGTCCACATTGATCTTCACCCAAGAACTGCTTTTAGAAAATGAGGCACCTAACAATTCCTTGATATTGTGAGCTTCAGACTTTGCTTTCAATAACAAGCTTTTACGAGAATCATAGGAACCAGAGCACAGAGTTACTGGAACAATCCATTGCCCGTCTCCAGGAGCACCGATCAGTAAAAAGTGTGACTGGCATTCATTGAAACATATTAACTACTGAAGTTCTAGAAGTTTCTAAATAGGAAACATGCTCTGCATTGAATAAAACATTATGATCAAGAGTATTAGAGTCTAAAGCTTCAATTTGGCAGAAAAGGCAGTCAAATGATTTCAGTCAGTCAGGATAATACCTGCTCAAATTCCAAATTCTGGTCTTTCAATTTGGCAGAGACAACTGGATAACCTTTTTGCTTAGTCCATGAATTCATTAACTCATTCACAGGTTCTCCAGACTCCTCCTGAAGTACAGACCACAAATCGTTCTGTCTTTGCATTTGAGCAAGCATATTTTTTTATGTATGAAGCCAGTGCCCTCTGAATGAAGTTGTTAGAGAAAGAATAATGGTCAACTTACAAATAAGCGTGACAATTAAATAACATAAACAATAAACCAATTGAAAAGAACCAGTTATGCACAACACATGATACCATCCCCTTATATAAACCCAGATAAAGCTGATTGAATACAGTGGATGTCAAACACATACTTCGCAACTACTGCCAGAACTAAGAGAATATATCAACCTGAAAACATTTAGCACCAAGATAGTTCTGTAACATCCGAATTACAGATGCACCCTTTCTGTAACTTATTGAATCAAAGATCTCATCAATCTCTCCTGCATGGTTTACATCTACCTGTAAAGAAGAAAGATTTAATGACATAAGAGACATCAAACATTTCAAAGGTTATGCCATTCAAGGAATAGTAAGCCAGGCTCGTTCACCTCAATGGGATGCGATTCTGAAAGCCCATCCAAACATTTAGAAGTCCCTCAGTACTTTCTTCAAGAAATTGAGTCCAAATTTGCCATTCAGGAAACAAGCCATCAGTTGCTAAATAGCTAACCTGCAGACCAATAGATGATAAATATAAAAATGGAACAGCATATGTCAATAGCCATCATACATGACTATCTATCTGATTGCAAGCCTAAATTTATGCAAAGGATGTACCCATGTTGCAAATCCCTCATTTAGCCATAGATGCGTCCACCACTCCATAGTCACGAGATTGCCAAACCATTGGTGTGCAAGTTCATGGGCCACAACAGTTGCAACCTAAACAAACCAATAGTATATTTGTTGCAGTAATGGAATTGGAATTCATTCATTAAAAAAGCAAAATTGCACATTGAGAACTCAATATTGAGCACATTCAGGATACCCTCTGCTTGTTTGCAGCTGCGGAGTGTTTATCATCATATAGCAAAGCTGTTTCTCTATATGTAACTAGACCATAATTCTCCATAGCACCAGCAGCAAAATCTTCGCAGGAATTGCAATCATGTCTAATTTGGGTAGTGAATATGGCACAGCAAAGTACCTGAATGGTCCTTTGAAAATTAGAATCACGTCACAAAATTGTTTTTTCAGAACCTAAAGAGTAACATGCTGAATTGATTGGAAGTTCCAAATGGTGAACTAGTTAGCTGTAAGCCCAAACTCGATATTTTCAAAGTAAATAATGATATCATTGAGTTCCTTGATAAGCACATGCGAATTGCTTGAGAGAGAGAGAGGGAAAGGAAAAGGAAAGAAAGGTGGAGCATACTCTTTATATATCCCGAGTGTTTTGACAGCAACATTTAAAGCAAATTTTCCTTGATCTGCCTTGCCAACCTTGCAGTATACGCGTACGGAAATTCCTGCATCATGTGGTATCTTTTATCACAAAACAAAAGATATACACAATAACTCAAAGCAAGAAAAGGAAAGAAAGTTGATATGTGTACCATCAGGTGTTTGATCTTCAACATAGTCAAACAAACCATATTCACAACAACTGCCACCAAGTATGTAGACATGATGGGCGATTCCTGATAAGAAACTGTCTTAAGATTTCCATCCACTTTCTCTTCAAGAACGGGCATATTTGAGAGAGCAACAAGCTCTGATGGTACTTCCAATGTTATCTTAAATGTAGCCTGAAAATAGATAAGGAAAAAAGGATCATTTCAGGATTTAATAAGCAACAGATTGTGACTGTAACAGCGGGCCACTTCTTAATAAACAAGAAAGACTGAAAGATTTTTTTTTTTTTTTAAAAAAAAAAAAAAAAAAAAAGAAAGATAGAAAGATGCAGACTCAGAGATATTCATATGCAATCTATGTTTTAATCATAGTAAATGACTGAATGTGTAATGGCTAATGAGATGATAGGAAGAAGAGTGCTCAACCAACTTGTGAGATAGGAAGTAAAAGACAATGCTGGAGACACCTGGGTGGACTGGTTAAGAATTCCATGGAATCAAAGCATTTAGGAGAGTACTTGTCTACTTGAGATAGCATTCTATAAAAGCAGATTCATCCACTTAATTTTCCCCACTCTCCCCGTAAAGTGAGGCATAACTACGAACAATGCACCCTTAATTACTATTTAAGTAGAGATTCTTGAGAAGCACGACAATGAGCATACAACAAATGCAGAGATGCAAGCATACACAGATACACAAACATGCATGTGTGAGACAGAAGCTAAGCAAGGATAAATACCAGTGTTAACAGCCAATTGTTCTTCGCAGAGAGAGAGAGAGAGAGAGAGAGAGAGAGAGAGAGAGAGATGGACAATACCTTACAAGCAGGTTCATCCCAGCATGGAAAGCATCTCCTTGCATCTGCTGGTTCGAACTGTGTCACAGCCATGTTCTTCTTCTCCCCATTATGCTCATAGACACTAAAAAGAAAAAGGAACTTATTGTTCAGCACCTGAGACAGCAAAGATAAATGGCACTTTCCAAATATAAGAGTTAGCCGATGCTTATTCCCCAGATACCGTCATTGCTTCTTCTTCGGGAAAAGAACAATAGCTAATAAAAGGTCCCATAGAGTTGATCTTTTGAACCCGCTTCAAGCCATGATGACTAAGTAACCAATCTTGGGGTAAACCTTCCTATTCTTTCCCCCCGACCCCGCCACTAAGAAAGATGACTATTTTATTTCATAATAAATCGAAAAAAGTTCTGATACTTCTGGAAAAATTGAAAGCAAGGCCGGGAATTTCTGAATGATAAGGAGAGAAAAAAAATTGGGTCAAAAGAAAATGCCATTTTAGAGTTTTATCAACAATTTGCTTGTTAAATAAGTATATTTTCCTTCCACATTCTATTATCATCTTGAAGTTTTCTCATACGAAAATGGCTTTCTATATCGATCAAGCCCACCAATTGTTCATGCCTTGTTATTACCTTATGATGAAACTTAGGGCTCTGATAATGGAGACCAAAACTAACAGAATGCTGAATGCCACACAGACACACAAAGAAAGATTCACCATGTTTTGTGTGCATGTAGCCACATCCAACTATATACAAGCAAATCCTATAGGAGAAGCAGTTGCAATCTAAGCAATTGCCATTTTACTTACTGGCTGTTGGTTTAATAACTTGCAAACCACTCAACAAAAATGGTTTGTGAAGTTATCGTACAAAATATGTGCAACTTATTCATGATTTGGTTAGTACAAACTTCTTTCCTCTTTCTAGCTGAAAAGATTAGGTATTTTATTACTGAAACAAATTCTTAAAAGTCACTATGGATGCTTAAAACTTTGAGGCACTATATTTGGATCGTGTGTTTTGTAAGCAGAAATCAATTCAAATCCTTCAGAGTTTCTGCCACAACTGAAATAAAACAGTTATAAATCATTCCCAAATTCTGTAACGCCATTCTCGGTTTTGGTAGTACTGTGATCTTACAGAGAACCAAA
The DNA here is from genome assembly GCA_025175665.1 of Cinchona pubescens. NCBI lineage: Eukaryota > Viridiplantae > Streptophyta > Magnoliopsida > Gentianales > Rubiaceae > Cinchona > Cinchona pubescens. The sequence continues at coordinate 1,568,184 of JANKKI010000185.1, read as the reverse complement.
CTGAAAATGGATTTTTCTGGTTTGTGCTTTCTTTCTTGCACAATATTCGATGAACAACGTTTTAGTAAATGCTGAAAAAGCAGAGTTCTAAAGAGGAAAAACAGCTTTTGCACAGATTTCAAAAGATTTCCACCCAAGGAGGAAGACAAAACGTTACTGCAGAACTAACCCAACTCTACAAAAGCTGAAATCTATTTGCGGTACATACTTTCTTACACAAGCTATCACATATGTGTCTATTAGTATCAACATTCAACCAGATTTAATTAAATACTGCAGCCAAAAAAAGAAAAAAAAGAAAGAAAAGCACTAAAATCACATGATAGATATATGAACTAAATTCACAAACATAAATGCATAAATCACTATTATCTAATCACCTTCTGTAAAAGCCTTTCATCCTATCATTTAGGGTTCCTTCAAATGCAATGCTCAAAATCCCAACCCCGCTCGGCAAGCTCTCTCCAAAATCCACCACCAGTATCTCATCGTCTTCACAGATCTCCACCTCCACCGCCTCCAAAACCTTCATTCACACAATTCAACCAAAACAAAAAATTAAAAAATACCTACTATCGTTTTATCAAAAACAGAGCCTTTGAGGAATTTAAGCAAACAGGTGTGATACCTTGGTGGGGGAACTGAAATGTGTATACAACGAACGGACTTGGAGTCGACGGAGAGCTCGGAGGCATTGAGAACGATGAATTTCGTATCAGAAACAACGTCGACGGAGATTTGGACGGCGCCGGAGAACTTACAGGCGATGAGGTCGGGTTTTAGCTTCAGATCGTAGCGTTTTGGTACCGCGAACTTCGGCAATCGAGGTTGACCTCTGAATTGCTGGTATTTGTTTTCCGCCATGGTTGCTTAGCTTCAGTGAGTCTGCGTCTTATTTTGATCGAGTGAGACTATCGAGTGGTGGAGGGATATATATATAGGTGGGGAAATTTTTATATTCACGGTCCACTTCGGTGATGGACTTGCCAATTAGGTTTTGAGGATGAGTTTTTGTAAAGTTTAAATTCGATTCAAAAATTTATTTGAGTTATAAGTTTTAATCGGATTAAATTAAATTCATGAATATGTAAATTATATTCAATTTATAAAATTATTCAGATTTCGGGCCTTAATCGTGCTGGTTCAAATTCATAGTATATCTTTATACATTATTAAAAATTAAGAAATTAAGAGATAAAATATAAAAAGAGTATCTTAAATTTAAACATTAATAATTAAAGTATAAAAAGTAATATTTTCTCAAGAATAAGTAATATCTGTACATACAAAAGTCGGAAAAAAAGTACGTCAAATAAGTTATTTTGACTATCAGGATGAGAGTTTGCTTAATTAATAAATTAATTAGTATAAAGTTAAATTGGAGAGAATCAGTAACCAATTAGTGTGCTTATATATATATATATATATATATATATATATATATATATATATATATATATTCATTTACTTATTAGGGTCGGGTTTTATTCGAGCCGACCTTGTGAAGCCCAATCTCAACTCACATCTAAATCGGATTTACTATTTAGGCTCAAATTCAACTCAGCTCACTTTAATATAAGGTTCAATCCTTTTATTTGTCAGGGTAGGGCGGGCCAAACTCGGGCCGGTCCAACCCATTGGCAATCATTTATCCACATCACTTTGAAAAAGTTTATTTTTAATGAATTAGATTAATATGGATGAGTGTAGATCAAGGAGTCTATCAAAGCTATTGAAGGCCTAGTTTATATAAAAATTTTGAGAATAATCTTTAATTCTTGTACGAGGAAATACTTACCTTAACCCGGGATCATGAGTGGGGAAGGGGGTTGTACACCCAATAATCCAAGTAAGGCCATGCTTTCTACCCTTCTTTTTTGAAAAATAAAAGCTTGAAAAATTCATAAAATTCCTTTACTCTAACTACACCTAATGAGGATTAAGAATCCAACTTTATATGATATTTCCAAGGGAATCTCATTCCCCTCATTCACGGTGAGTTTGGGAATTTAGGATAGAAAAGAAAGAAAGAGAAAGTTTAAGTTAGAAAAGAAAAGAAGAAAAGAGAAAGGATTATAATTTCTTTCTATGTTGTTAGGGAGTTTAGAGAGGAAAATGAATGAATTATGGGTGTGTTCGTTTGAATTGAAAATATTTTCATGAAAATATTTTTCATAATATGATTTTTTTGGTGCCAAACACCGGTGTAAAATATTTTCTAATTTTTCTTTCTCTTGTGAAAATAGCTTACAGAATTTTTGAGCGTAAGTTATTTTTCAGATAATTCAAGAGTGACATTAAACCTCAAATACTTACTTTTATAATTTCATTTGCCAAATTTATTTTCGTTTTCAATTCTTTTCCATTCGTTTTTTCTTAATCATGGGTCTCACACTAATATAACTATCATTATGCATATTTTACTACTACATTGTACTATCATTTAATTTTAAACAAAATCAATCTTTTATTAACCACAATTACTTGTAAGGTATTTATTACCATTGTTATAAGTTTTTTTAACTTGTATTCATAAAATTAAAGATGAAATCGTTAAAAAATTTTATTTCAAAATATTTTCATTTTGTCAAACGAACAGCGAAAATTGTATGAAAAATGGACTTTTTCATGTAAAATATTTTCTAAAGGAAAATATTTTCAATCCAAACGAACACACCCTACAATTCATATTTTCTTTTTAGTTAAATATTTTGTTATGTAGTTAGTGGGTAAAATTGGTATTATAAAAAGTTTTAAAAAACAAATTTAACTTTCTTTCTATTTCTCTCCATATTTGGAAGGAAAACTTTTTAGATTATTTATCTCTCCATTTCTCTCCAAATCCTTCCTTTTCTTCTCACTTAAAACTCCCAAACAAAGGAAAACACTACGCTTTCTCTTCCTTTCTCTTCTTTTCTTTCTAAATCCCAACTCCCAAACTAACCCTCACCTCTTTCTTTTTGTACATCCAGGTAGGGGTGGACAAAAAAACTTGTTGATCCAAAAACCTGCCTGCCCCACTCCAAAAAATGCGGGTATCCGACCCTCGTTTATTAGTCGGGTTAATTGAGGGTCGGGTATCCGCATTTTCCGGATATGGATATAGATCACAAATTTCAAAACCCACGGATACCCAACCCTAAGGATATGTGAGTCATGTTTACCAAAAACCCCAAATTCTATA